>OZ005737.1:116626484-117293624 GCA_963930755.1 Eudasyphora cyanicolor | reverse complement strand
CAGGCAGAGCCACTGCTTGATTGATGGAACAAGTCAATTTTATTTATATGAAAATATATTTTAGTTGTTTTCTGTAACAGAAATCATAAATTTGAAATTTAATAGAAATCAATTAATTTGTTTTACTATTTTTTTAAGAAATCTGAAATTTCTCCCTAGCTTCTCAAAAGTTTTGATTTTGAGTTCAAGATTTGAGCTTTTACTTCCGATCAAATGCTCAAAGAGGCTTTTTTTGTAGTAAAGGTTTGTTAATCTTATTACATTTTGGGCCACTTGCGGAATAAACCCGGCACAGTTTGCTGGACAATATATGACAGAAATCATTCCATCGTCCCTTGAATGTTCTCCATCTTTGGGACGACGAAGTGCTTTATCGAAAAGTAACAACGCTGTTTTATGTGTTCTCATGATAAAAGGAAGGATGGGACCTGACCTGGTGTTAACTAGGAATTGATCTGACCGATATTTAATAATTTATGCATTATATTGCCCTTAATCCGCCCTGGAGAAATTGGGGCACATCGATCCATGTCCGCTCCGATATCACTCATTGATCCACTAGAGAACACATTTTTCAAATGATCTATCTGAAACTATAGTTTATATTCCCCAGTGAAATTGGGAAATATAGGTCCACGTTTCAGTATAGCCCCAATATAGTCAAATTTAGCTGTCTTTGTTTCGGAAACCACTTATACAAAGCTTTTGTTATTTTGGGATATTCACAAATTCTAAGGTTCAGATTCCTCATTGGAAACAAAATTTCTCAATGTGGATTTGTTTTTTGATTTATGAACATTATGGTCACCGCAAATCGATTTAACGGAGCAAGCATTCTCAAGTTTATCAAGAATTTCGCTCTTGGTAACCAGTGACATTCATTACAACTGGACGAACAATTTTAGAATGTGAGTTGCGGTAATTGAGTTTCCCTTTTTGAAAAGATGCGTTAACTAAGTCGGCAATGTAAATTATTTGCCTGTTGCAATAATCGAGGAGTTGCGTTCATCGAGGGCTGCGTTAACCAAGGTCAGACTGTAATATTATTAAAAAGAATTTTCTGTTAATTACACTGTACAACAATTTCAAACTTTTTTCAAAATAACAGGGTTCTGTCAGTGGATTCTGGTAGAGGAGACCAAAAAAATATATACGTGTATCGGCGTTTTGAAAGATCACATCGGAATTTTATTTTAGGGGGGGTTAAAGTTTTCCCCCCTTTGCTAGTTCGTGCAGAATATCGGTATATAAAACTATGTGTTCTGTTCATCTGAGGTGTGAGGTATCTTCAGCAACTTTGTAGCAAATGTTAAGGCCTATATTTTTGTGGAATATATTAACCCTCTAGCTTCCCCGCATAACGGTGATTTTTGCCTATGTTTTAACAAATCGTAAAAAACTCCCCTAAAAATGGGTGGGGCGGGGTTGAAATATTCTACAAAAATGTCGGCCATAAAATTTTACTATATGTGTCAGAACACACCAAAGCCCAAAACTTGACACAAACTCCAAAAAACTCGAAATTTGAAAATGCTCTTAAAAGCATACCTCATAACCACGGTGAGGAGGATGATGAGTATAAAAGCTCTGTGCCCTAAATGAAATAAAAAGACAAAGTGCAAGCATATCAGGAACTCTCGGGGCAGAACATAACACAATTAGTAGCGTTAGAACTGCATTCAGGAATATAAGCGAAAAGTAAGTATATATTAATAATCATTATTAGATGCAACCTATAAAAACGAATATATTCTGCAAGTTGATTACAGGACGAATCGAAAGATCTAGAATTCGATTAGAATTAGAAGAAGCTTGCCGTACATAGCAGCCAAGAACTTCATCTCATCACCCAAAAATTCACACGAAATTTTTGAAGCCTTCAATTTAAAAACTGTGTGGGATTCATGCGTACTACTACTTTCTCATAATAAATTATTCTTAATTTTAAACGATATTCTGCACTTGTGTATAGTAGTAAGTTTTAATTAAAGAAAAATGTGAGCGATAGGTGAAATCGAAAATTTGTTTTAAAAAATCGCGCGATTTTTAAAAACAAATTTTCGATTTCACCTATCGCTCACATTTTTCTTTAATTAAAACTTACTACTACGCACAAGTGCAAACACATTAAAATCAAATAACCTTGTGTGAATAACGTTAGTTTGTTCACAAGGGAATGTTGAAAGAACAGAAATCAGTTACAAGAAGAGTGATCGAAAAATTATTTAAAAAATCGCGCGATTTCAACATTACCCTGTGAACAAATAAAATATGTCATTAATACGTAGAATCACAACAAATATTATTAAAATCTATCATTACTTAAAACTAATCACGTGTATCAATTCGTTAAAGGTTTCATTACTGTCAGGCTATAAGCAGACATGTTAGTAAAAACAAAGTACACCTAAAGAGGCATTTCTACAAATTCGAGCAGGAATATACCTTATGGACAGCGAGAATACGTTCGGTAATTTTTTGACGTATTTTGAAAATCAGTGGTTGAGGAAGGTTTGTACTATTCATATTATTTATTATAATTTGTGGTACATTTTAGGTTGGGTGCGATAATTTCACTGTGTATAAGCAAAGCACACGAAGTACATCAGCTGTTGTAGCATACAACGGCGTTTTAGGCAGATCAATTTAAAAAAATGCAATTTTTTTTAAATTCATAAAGGCGATAAGAATAGTGGAATTCTTCAAGAGTAACAATTTCGCTATGATTGCCGAAAGTGGTGGTTGGCTTAAAAAATATCGGAAGAAGGATTGTGTGGAAAGCGATAACCAAAATCAAGAAGCTACTGACCTATTAATTTCTTTGCCCTTATTGTAGACATACATATATAAATAAAAATATTTACAATTAAACTCATGTTTTAATTTAGTAGCAAAAAATGGGGTGAAATTGCATTTAATGTATTGGGGCTAAAGTGCATTATGAAAAATAAGCCCAAAAAGTGAGGTCATTTTTCATTTTAGTTTTGTGGCAATTTTTCATAATAATGGGGTGAAATTTCATTTTTATGTTGGGGTCATATGACGCAATGAAAAATGGCCCCATTTTTGGGGTAAATTTTCACAACGAGAATTGGGGCCATATTTCCTGGGGCCATTTTTCGCAGAGCCTATATTTATATTTTGATTTTCAGTATTCAACTGAAACTGATGAGCATGGCGAACGGTTCCATCAGATATGTCTTCCTACTGAAAAACGCTATAAAGGCAAGAGCATTTTGTCTCTTATAACAGATTTATGTTGGACATTGTTTGATAATGGCGTCGAATTGCCAAGAGTGAAAAGAAAAGTGAATTAAAAATAAATGAACTTATGTATTTAATAAGTATTTCTCCTTGTATATGCGTTATTAATAGATTTTTTGGTTATAGTCCTGAAGTATAAATTAATATAAAATAAATATTATTTAATTGTAAAATAAAATCATTATTTTGTTTTGCATCTCTCACATCAACCCCGAAAAATCAAATTTTTAAAGACCTTTTTGGTACTAACACTATATAATATCTAATTAACCCTTAACAGGCAATCTTGAATTTGGCTTTTTTGTTTGTGTTAAGTTTTCGGCGTTGGTGTGTTCTGACATGTATAGTAAAATTTTATCGCCATCATTTTTGTAGAACATTTTAACCCCGCCCCACCCATTTTTAGGGGAGTTTTTTACGATTTGTTAAAATATAGGCAAAAATCACCGTTATGGGGGGAAGCTGGAGGGTTAATATATTCCAGAAAAATATAGGCCTTAACATTTGCTAGAAAGTTGCTGAAGATACCCTACACCTCAGATGAACAGAACACATAGTTTTATATTCCGATATTCTGCACGAACTAGCAAAGGGGGGAAAACTTTAACCCCCCCTAAAATAAAATTCCGATGTGATCTTTCAAAACGCCGATATACGTAAATATTTTTTTGGTCTCCTCTACCATAATCCATTGACAGAACCCTGTTATTTTTTTTTGTGTTGTACTGTGTTATTTATTTCTCAAAAAGGTCAAACGTGACTTAAATTTTTTAAATTCGTCTTAAAAATATAAACTTCAACAAAAATTAATAAAAGGGTTTTCGTTTAAAATTGAATTGTACCTAATTTGTTTTCATAAATATTAATTTAAATAAAAATGTGCCAAAAAATGCTACATTTTTTCTGCATTTCGTTTGTAAAAAAATGCTGCAGTTCGAAAGGGTTTCGTTTTCTTTTGTAAAAAGTGTCGCACTGTGCAAAAATCCTACATTCTCAGCCCTGTATTAAATCAGTGGGGGAGCGGTACATACGTCTCAAAGTATTTTTCTAATGAAGATGTTTTATTTAGGGAACGCATTGGAGTTACATATGTTTATATCGAATTAAAAGGTTGCCTTTTTGCAATTTTGTGTTCGATTCTGACCATTAAAAATGCAACAGAACAATATGGTTTGGCGACATTTTTAAAACGCTGCTCTCTGACAGGCAGCCTGATTTTTAAAAAAGAAAACACCACAATATTATACTTGACCATTAATTAAAAATTAGTTCTGTAAAACAAATTTTTAAGTGACGTTTCGGCCATTTGTAATATGTCATGATCTGTCATTTGTTTTTCATTGTATTCAGTAGTGTTTAAAATTTCATCATGGAGAGATATACGCAAGAACAACGTTTACAAATCCAAAAAAAAAAACACTTTCCAGTCGAAGGTCCTATGTTCCTGTGAAAAATCGGTGTTACCACGCCACGCCCCTTTTGTACCTCCCACACAAAATGGTCAAATTATACGAAATTGAATAGCTCATAACGTTAATATAGTAGTATACCTGGTTTCCTTCCAAAATTTTGCATAGAAAACGGATGACTTAGGCACACCGGAAGAAACATGAATAAAAGTAACATCACGATCATCAAAACGTTTTGAAGTTTATTGCGTTTTGCCTGACTAGGTCCAGGATCATTATTTGGAAGACCCTTGTCAACTTCTGCATCAATCACATTAACCTGAGAAAGGGATTTAGATTCGTCTTCAATTAATGGCGCCAGTTTATGTATAGGTCCTTTAATTTCGCCGGACTGAGTCTTTAAATCGACTACTCGAACCATTCCTTCATTTCCTTCGTACGTTTTTGTTATTCTACCAAGTGGCCATTTATTATTACTTATTGACCTGGTATTATATATGGTGATTTTTGTATTTCATTTCTTTATTTCTTGAAGACTGTGTAAATATTCGTTGGGCCACCTATTCCAGAATTCATGAAGAAGTTGCGAAACTAATTTCCACCGGCTTGCTAATGTTGAGGATTGTGGGGCTCTTGAATCGATTTCTGCGGTGAAGGGGTTCTACAATCAGAAAATGTCCTGGAGTTAGGGCAGTTAAATAATTCGTATTATTTGATAAAGGTTTCAGTGGCCGCGAGTTGAGAATAGCTTCAATCTCGATCACCACTTCGCGCTGTTCGCGCTCTTCGTGAGTAGGTGAAGCGTTTGCAACTGTACGTACTAAAAGTGAAGCGTTTGCAACTGTACTTTCTAAAAGTTGTAGACTGACTTCCTTGCCGCTTCTCAGAGCCCACCGATGTGGGCTCTTGGTGGTATGAACTTAAACTGGATACCTTCCTTATTGCAATAATCAGATAAAAGGACAAAATTGCTCCTTTTTCTCCAAAAATAGTTTCGGCCAGTTAAGTAAGCTAATTTTAAGCGCCAACAAAAATCGTTATCTGAGATTATTGTTTGACATCTTCATCGTCGTGCTAAGAATCGCTTAAGAGCTCAGATGAAAGCTTCTGTTGTAAGATCTGGATGAACCCCTGCCTTCGAAAAAGGCAAGAGGCCCTAATGTCGCCATCAACAGGACACTCACCAAGCCCTTCACTGAAGTGGCGAAGGAGAGTCTAGTGATGGCCGTTATAGACAGAAGTAGTGAGGATGGATCCATCCTCAAGGACAAATAGAGCCATGTGCAATCAGCCATTATGACTCATTACCTCGATGTCCGCAGATAAATGCCGGGCAAACCACCAATCCTGCAACGATGCAGGATGGCATCAGGGGAGAGTAAAGCTCTTATATTTCGGTGATGTCAGATCAGTAGACCTGTATAATGCTGAGTCGAGCGGGTGAGGTGTGGCGGGGTGCCCAGTTGGATTTTGTCGCAAAAACAACATCCCTAGTCACCCTAGAGCCATCACCTGGGTTACAGAAGAGCCCTCCAACCCAGCTGACATATTAGAAATAATAAAAGATTCCAATCCTGGTCTGCCCGCCCATAATTGGAGAATCAGCAAGGTGGGTAAGGCGGATGGAAAAAAGCGGCAGGTCAATTTGATCCTTAACGCTGAATCCACCTTCCATATACAACGTGCAAGTGCAACCCTACAATATGGCTTCGAGACTATAGTCTTGAAGGTATACAAGCAGGACATAGCTCCCACAGCGGAAGGTGAGTCGTCCATCGTGGTTGATACACGGCTTTCTGGAAGTGCGGATGTACCCACGCCCATTATTTCTTGTGACTCCAACTCTAACAGAAGATCTGTAACGTCCTTCTCTCGCTTTACTTCTGACACAGAGGGGCTGAGGGGAGTCTCCGGACTCTTTGACGCATCTGGCGGGGACACGCTTCTCGATGATACGGACGAAGATACAAAACTCCTGTCGGTGAACCAACATGCTTACAATAAGGGTAATTCTACAGAATCAGCCCTGCACGAACTTGTGAGCATTATCGAATCGTCCCTGCATTTCAAGGAATTCACCATGGTGGCATTTCTTGACATAGAAGGGGCTTTTAACAACATTCACTCAGATGCAGTAATTGCGGCACTGTCACATCTAAAAGTTAACTCCAGTTTGATTAGACTAATTCAAAGTCTGCTCAACATAAGACGCATAACAGCACGTCTTGTCCACAACTCTAACAAGGTTTGTAAACAGAGGGACCCCACAAGGAGGAGTACTGTCTCCACTAATTTGGAACCTAGCGGTGAATGAAATCCTGCTAGATCTAAAACGTTGTGGCTGCAAGGTCGTGGCATATGCGGACGACGTGGCAATCGCAGTGAGTGGCAAATTCGAAAACGTCCTCCGAGACATTCTACAGGTGACTCTGAACAAAGACAGAATTGGTTCTCTTTACTAGGATGAATAAAGTCCCACATGTGGACCCTCCACCTCGAATAAATGGAACAGATCTAGTCTTTTCTGAAAGTGCAAAATTTGTAGGAATAATTCTAGATAGAAAACTGTTATTTAGACTTAACGTATACCTGCAAAAAGGATGTAGGGTCGCGGTGGGGCCTCTCCGCTAAAATCGTCCACTGGATATATATAGCAGTAGTTCGTCCTATACTGTTATACGGCATTGTGGTATGGTGGACGGCAACTGACAAACTAACCATCACCAACCTACTAACAAAGGTTCAGAGAACAGCCTGCCTGAGCATAAGCGGAGCCTTAAGGACTACAGCGACCGAGTCTCTACAAGCTCTACTCCATATACTGCCGATTAATATTGTGGCGAGAGAAGTTGCAACCAAAGCGGCAATAAGATTAAACTGCCTATCAATGTGGAGGTACAAAAACTACGGTCACATGAGGATATCAAAGCGTAGTGCTATGGTAACCGACCGAGTGGACTATATACCAACTGTGTACACCTTCGAGAGAAATTACATCACTATGATTCCCGCCAGAGATGAATGGGTTGGAAAAATACCAGTTAATAGAAACAATCTCCACTTTTACACGGATGGTTCGAAGCTTGATGAAAAGGTTGGCTTCGGAGTACACTGTGCAGAGCTTAGTTTGGATATAGCTCACAGACTACCAGATATCTGTAGTGTCTACCAAGCCGAAATAATGGCAGTATGGGAAGTAGCCATGTGGCTGAGTCGCAACATAGTAACCAACATGTCATTTACTCGGACAGCCAGGCTGCCATCAATTCACTGGAGGCAGCATCCCTAAATTCACAATAAACCTCGACTGCCGCAGATCTCTTAACGGGATGGCTGAACAGTTTAATATACACTTCATATGGGTGCCTGGGCATAGGGATATCCCGGGGAACTGCAAAGCCGATGAACTTGCTAGGAAAGGGACGACATTACAAATTCTCGAAGAATTTGCACATATTGGTGTAAGCTTTGGCTTAGGCAAGAGGCAATCAGGCAGTCCAACGAAAGATAGACAGAAATCGGCACCTGCAGGTTAGCTAGACAAATCTGGCCAAGGTATGACCTGAGAAGATTCAAATATCTCCTCGCACTAGAGAGGCAAAGATTGTCTACGTTAGTATCAGTTCTGACGGGACACTGCTTGATCGGCGAACACGCCAAAAAAATTTGGGTATTGACTCTAATGACTTCTGCAGAAGCTGTGGAGATGAGGAAGAAGTGGAGAACATTGAGCACTTGCTATGCGACTGTCCCGCTCTGAGTAAACGACGACTGGACATTCTGGGGTGGGCCTTTCTAGGCAGCCTAACAGATATTTCCAGTACCGATATTCGTACTATCGATAAATTTGTATATCAAACAGATTGGTTTCGATGAGGGGCATTTCAGCCCGTGGTAACACTAGGGACCTAAACTGGTCTATGTGAGCTTCTATAAAAAAAAATACGGCTGCCACCCTAACCTAAACCTAGATCTGCTACTACTTCTAGATGTACAGCCCTAGTTGTAAAGCAAAAAAAAGTGCAAAGTATGCCTTATGAGATTTCTTGCCTCGGATTTGAATGCCCATAATTGTCCGCAGTAGTCCACCTCTGGAGGTCGGACTGTTTCGAACATAGCAATCTGACAATAAGCCTTCCATCAGTCAATTTTGACCGAATATATATTGCTGCACCATATGCTCTTTCAGAAGCGTCGACAAATGTATGGATCTGAATCAAGCTAGCGATTTGACCATCAAAAATATGTCTGCCTAATCGACTGTCAATCAACATCTCAAATTTTTGACGAAACGATGACTATTGTGTCGACGTCGTATGCGGCAATTCTTCATCCCAGGACAACTGCATTTCCCAAAAATTTTGAATAAATATTTTTAAGGATGCTACTACCGGCCCTGCTATTCCCAGCGGATCGAAAATCCTTGCCACATCAGAAGTAACAGTCTGTTTCGTTATAACCGGGCATGATTCCACATTTCTTTATATGCAGCAGTTGTCTGACTTTGGAACCCGTGTTAATCCCAAACCGACTCCCACGAAGTCCGGTTACTGGAGGACCAATGATTGAGGTCATTCAGATAAACCTCCATCGGAGCGAGACGTCAACCAACGCTTTGATGGAAATAATAAATAAAGGTAAGACTCATATTGTTAAATATGTTCCAAGAACCACGGACAATTCGAAACAAGGTTATTGTATTAAACCACGTCAATTACAACTGTTTTATGCAAATACAGGAACCAGACCAAGGACCTGTATTATATGTCACAAAAAATTATGTTATATTGTTTTCTCCAGAGTTGTCAACATCGGATGCTACAGGATTAAAGCAAGGGAATGTAAGTGTATACCTAGCATCGGTATATTTGACTTACGATTCACCGACATTACCACCCACCTCGGAACTACAACGCCTGGTGAGGAAATTCAAACAAACAGGTAACGACGTACGAGTAGGTTGCGATGCTAACTCTCACCACGTTGCGTGGGGTAGTACTAACATCAATAATCGGGGCAAGCCCTAGTAGAATTCTTGAATATTAACGACCTAATAACCCTTAACATAGGTAACACGACTACTTTCGTTAACAAAATAAGGGAAGAAGTATTGGACATAACTATATGTTCCGAAAATCTAATAGACGAGATAAAGGAATGAAGGGTCTCCAAAGAACATTCTGATCATCGTTACATAAGGTTTAAGATAGCACGGCCACCGCCGAACCCAATAAATTACCGAAATAAGGCTAAAACCAAATGGTCAAAATTCCGGAAATTAATTTGAGAAAGACTAGGGCATAAGGATTGTGGGTGCCTAATTGTTGAAGACATTGACAATAGTGTTGATAATATTACGGATATACTAGTGAGGTCATTCGAAGATAGCTGTCCGCATCGAGTAAGGAAATCAGCCCAAGAAAAACCTTGGATGACCGGAGAGATACACAACATTAGGAAAGAGGTCAGCAGACTTTACAATAGGGCACGCCGTAAAACATCGCCAGTATACTGGGACGACTACCAGAGAACCCTCACAGAACACACGAAATTCACAAGAACAGCAGAGCGAAACTCCTGGAAGCTATTCTGCGAACAGGTCGATAGCGTAAACGATGTTTCTAAAATAAAAAGTTCCTTTCAAAAACCCATACATACCCAAACCGAAACAATGGTAGACGATATGGGCAGAAGAGTAGAATTAACTGAAGAAATGGTAAGGGTTCTGATGAACACCCATATTCCACAAGGTACAATTGCACTAGAAACTCTTATCCACATCCCTTGGACAAAATTGTTGTTGCATAGTGTTATTGGCGATTGTCTCCTGCTGTTTAAGCCAAAACTCCATAAAATGCTTCCTCAAATTGTCACTGACTTTTTACAGTGTACCGATGTACAATTCACTCCTTCAGATCACCTTACTCTGATCTGAAGGAGTGCTCTGCATCCGTGCGGAGCAATTGCCTTGATCTTGACGAATGAATTTACCGGTTACTTTGAGTATTCGCTACCTTCGTCATCTGGGTATGTTTACATTTTAACTCACTCGTGTACTCTTGTTCTTACATCCAAACCACCATCTTGTCCTTACAAGATAATTTTGCTTTCAATAAAGCTTATTTATTTAATTTATGAAAAAACGTAACACCCCGTGTTTTATTTCTATTTATTTTTCATAAAACCCTCGCACACGGCGAAACATTTTGGTCCTATGAGCCCGATTTTTGGATATTTGAGCTCTTTTTAATCGGTCTACATCTGCTTTTACTTACACGTGTTTGCGGATCACGTCCAACAACAACCTCCAAATCTCACATCAAATTTCCTGCATTATTTTAAATATTTCATCGATATGAGGTATGTATAGTGCAGTGTATAGTTTTGTAGTGAGCTCGCGTTAATTGTAATAAATAAATAAACAAAAAATTCCCTACGCAAATTGCCAAAGGGCGGCCTTACAACGTTTGTTGTCGCCCTTTATGACAACAAACGTCGAGCAGTACTCACAACAGGTGTTACGGTGAGGGGAAAACGTCATGTCCGACCGTCAAAACGGAAGCACAATGACATCGTCCTGATACAGGAGCCCTACGCAGTGGGAGGAAGGGTGTGCGGTATCAGGACACCCAACTTTAAACTGCTTGTAGCCAACTGTAAAGGCACTCCAAGAACCTGCATATTGGCAAGGAAAGATCTAAGTATCTTTCTCCTGGCTAATTTAAGTGGTAAAGACAAAACATCTGCTAGTCTGGAGATCGGTAATCGCATATATTGGGTGGTCTCCAGTTACTTGCCTTATGAAGCTGTAGTACCGACTGCTCTATTCAGGGAAGTAGTAGAAGAAGCATCGTCTGACGAGGTCGAGCTGATTGTTGGCGCAGACACGAACGCTCATCATACTATCTGGGGTAGTACGGATATAAACAATAGGGGTGATTCGCTTCTTGACTTTATTCTAACTACCAACCTAAGTATTTGTAACATAGGTAATAAACCGACCTTTACAATTAAAGACAGACAAGAAGTACTAGTAACGTTTGCTACTAACCGGCTGTCAGACAAAATTATTGGGTGGAATGTACTGGACGACCACTCATTCCCAGATCACCATTATATTGAGTTCAAACTCGCTGAAAAAGCGCCTAAACCTGCCGTCCACAGAAATGTGAGAAAGACAAAGTGGCACCTGTATCAAGAAAGTCCTGAACTCCAAACTTCTGTACGAACCGAATGACAAAGCCGGTCTGGATAATCTGGTCGAGCATATCACCACATCATTCAATAGTTCCCTTGAAGAAGCCTGTCCAAAAACAAGGTACAAGGGTAAAACTAAACCCCAATGGTGGACTTCTGAAGGCTAAATCTACAGGGGTCGCTAATGTTTGGGATGCCTATAAAGAGCAACTCAAGATCTGTAAGAAGGAGCCTAGAAAGGCGCAAAGACGCTCTTGGTATACCTTCTGTGGAGAAGTGGAAAAGGTCTCCGACGCCGCAAGGCTTAGGAAAATACTATCAGCTTCACCCTGTACAGTGGGTTACTTGCAGGATGAGGCAAATAATTGGACAAAAACAGCGAGCAGTCGTTCAATGTACTGCTCGACACACATTTCCCGGGGAACTCTCTAACAGAACCAGAGGATCAGCAGGACCAACAAGAGTGCGAGTGGACTGCGAGCGTCGCTAGCTTGTTGACTGAGAGATCCAGAATAAGCTGGGCTATTAATAGCTTTGAGCCCTTCAAGTCACCTGGACCAGACGGCATCACTCCAGCAGAGATGCAGAAAATGTTGAAGTACATTATCACCTGGCTGGAGAAAATTTATGTAGGCTGTATCAGGCTTTCATACATCCCGAATCGATGGAGGGATACCAAAGTGGTATTCATACCTAAAGCGGGGAAGATATCACACACTAGGCCAAAAGACTTCAGACCAATTAGCCTATCCTCCTTCCTATTGAAAGGTCTGGAAAGACGTTTAGATTATTTCATTAGGGAAAACCTGGATACAAAACTCCTGTCGGTGAACCAACATGCTTACAATAAGGGGAAGTCTACAGAATCAGCCCTGCACGAACTTGTGAGCACTATCGAATCGTCCCTGCATTTCAAGGAATTCACCATGGTGGCATTTCTTGTCATAGAAGGGTCTTTTAACAACATTCACTCAGATGCAGTAATTGCGGCACTGTTACATCTAAAAGTTAACTCTAGTTTGATTAGACTAGTTCAAAGTCTGTTCAACAGAAGACGCATAACAGCATGTCTTGGGGCCACAACTCTAACAAGGTTCGTAAACAGAGGGACTCCACAAGGAGGAGTACTGTCTCCACTAATTTGGAACCTAGCGGTGAATGAACTCCTGCTAGAACGTTGTGGCTGCAAGGTCGTGGCATATGCGTACGACGTTGCAGTCGCAGTGAGTGGCAAATTCGAAAACGTCCTCCGAGACATTCTATAGGTGGCTCTGAACAAATTGGCTAGATGAGCCAGAAGCAGCGCTTTGGGCGTAAACCCAAACAAGACGGAATTGGTTCTCTCAAACTAACCATCACCAACCTACTAACAAAGGTTCAGAGAACATCCTGCCTGAGCATAAGCGGAGCCTTAAGGACTACAGCGACCGAGTCTTTACAAGCCCTACTCCACTATCCTGCCGATTAATATTGTGGTGAGAGAAGTTGCCACCAAAGCGACAATAAGATTAAACTGCCTATAAATGTGGAGGTACAAAAACTACTGTCACATGAGGATATCAAAGTGTAGTGCTATGGTAACCGACCGAGTGGACTATATACCAACGGTGTACACCTTCGAGAGAAATTACATCACTATGATTCCCGCCAGAGATGAATGGGTTGGAAAAATACCAGGTAATAGAAACCATCTCCACTTTTACACGGATGGTTCGAAGCTTGATGAAAAGGTTGGCTTCGGAGTACACTGTGCAGAGCTTAGATTGGATATAGCTCACAGACTACCAAATACCTGCAGCGTCTATCAAGCCGAAATAATGGCAATATGGGAAGTAGCCAAGTGGCTGGCGTTGTAATTTGCTCGGACAGCCAGGCCAATTCTCTGGAGGCGACAACCCTAATTTAAAAACAGCCCTCGACTCCCGCACTTAACGAGATGGCTGAGCAGTTTAATATACACCTCATATGGGTGCCTGGGCATAGGGATATCCCGGGGAACTGCAAAGCTGATGAACTTGCTAGGAAAGGGACGACATTACAAATTCTCGATGAATTTGCATATATTGGTGCGCCGCTATCCACGTGCAAGCTTTGGCTTAGGCAAGAGGCAATCAGGCAGTCCAACGATGGACAGAAATCGGCACCTGCGGGGTAGCTAGACAAATCTGGCCAAGGTATGACCTGAGAAGGTCAAAATATCTCCTCGCACTAGAGAGGAAACTATTGTCTAGGTTAGTATCAGTTCTGACGGGACACTGCTTGATCGGCGAACACGCCAAAAAATTGGGTATTGACTCTAATGACTTCTGCAGAAGCTGTGGAGATGAGAAATAAGTGGAGAGCATTGAGCACTTGCTATGCGACTGCACCGATCTGAGTACACGACGACTGGACATACTGGGGTCGGCTTTTCTAGGCAGCCTAACAGATCTTTCCAGTACCGATATTCGTACTATCAACAAATTTGTATATCAAACAGGTTGGTTTCGATGAGGGGCATTTCAGCCCGTGGTAACACTAGGGACCTTAACTGGTCTATGTGAGCTTGTATAAAAATACGGCTGCCACCCTAACCTAAACCCTAAACCTAAACGTTCTTGACGCAGATTTCCAGTTCATACAAAATTTGTGTATTTGTTATACCCATAGCTAAATTTATTCGTCTTGAGATTTGTTTTTATCTAAGATTTTTATACCCTACACCACGCTGTGGTACAGGGTATTATAACTTTGTGCATTTGTTTGTAACACCCAAAAGGAGAAGAAATAGACCCATCGTTTATTATACCGATCGACTTAGAATCACTTTCTGAGTCGATTTAGCTATGTCCGTCTGTCCGTCTGTCTGTCTGTCTGTCCGTCTGTCTGTCTGTGCATGTATTCTTGTAATCAAAGTACAGGTCGCAATTATGGTCCGATCTCGACGAAACTTTACACATATCTTTTTTTTGGCCCACGGACGATCCCTATTGAATTTGGTTAAAATCGGTTCAGATTTAGATATAGCCCCCATATATACGTTACCCCCGATTTGACCTGTAAGCGCTGTAAAAACTGTATTTTATATCCGATCAGTGCGAAATTCGGCAGAAAGAGGTTTCTTATTACATGAAGGAATACTGCCAAATTCGGAGAAAATCGGTTCAGATTTAGATATAGCTCCCATATATATGATACGCCCGATTTGACATGTAAGCGCAGTAGAGACTGTATTTTATATGCGATCAGTACGAAATTCGACAGAAGGAGGTATTTTTACATGAATGAGTATTCAGGGAAGATCGGTTCAGATTTATATTAAAGCTCCATATATATAATCCTGCTGATTTGGTATAAAATCGCTATAGAAGTTGTATTTTAATTCCGATCATTAAAATTTTTAAGAAAGATGTTTCTCAATTTAGGAACGAATAATGCTTAATTTAGCGATTATCGTTTCAGAATTAGATAATATGTTTCTACCCATTTACCAATTATTCCAAATTATTATGGCAATGACCCTTATCGCATTGTTAGGGAGGTGTAGGGTATTATATAGTCGGCCCCGCCCGACTTTCTGCCTTTCCTTACTGGTTGTATATGATGTGTTGAAACCTATGTTATAAAACCTATGATTTTTCATAAATATTTTAAAAATGAACCGACAGTACTTTTTAGCGAGGAATATTTTTTGTCAAAAATATCAACTTAATATATCGGCAATTTTTATTTTGTTCCTTGGATTCAGTGTGGCCGAACTAGGATTACCCCTTTCTGCATCATTGTTAAAGTGTCCATTTCGAGCACAGTGAAATTATAATTCAGTATTGTTTTTTTATATTTTACTTATCCAGTTTCGCAGTATCCCAAATAATGAAATGTTTACCGATAGCTCTACCTCTTAGTTCACTACCTTCGTTTGTCACTACAGGCGGTAGTTTTGTATTTGGATTCGCTTCTTTGGGAATAAAATATCAACACCCTAAATACTTTATTCCCTTAGTCTTGACTAGACTATTTTTGTGGAAGACTTTCCCACTTCAAGGTTAGAATTTTGCTTGCCAATGACGCTGAATATGCGCTCTGATGGTACTTTGCTATCCCATCCTTTGACCTAGAATATGGTATTTATGAGTTTTGCGATGTCGCCTTTCCTTACCAATTTCAGCTTTGCGCCGTCCCACTGTGAGGGGATGGTTTCCATTAGCTTTACGAGGACATCGCCGTAGCATTGTGATGCCAGTTTCAGCATCAAAACGCACCACTCAAACTTGCAATTCATTACTTGGCTTGTTCACTAGATTCGAAAATGGGGTTAACCAATTTGGTCGTCCCTATCGGATGGGTCTTCTTTACACCGATGGCACCCTTCGTAATGGATAAATACAACAGTACAACAGAGCAATACATATATTGCAATTACAACCAGTAAGGAAAGGCAGAAAGTCGGGCGGGGCCGACTATATAATACCCTACACCTCCCTAACAATGCGATAAGGGTCATTGCCATAATAATTTGGAATAATTGGTAAATGGGTAGAAACATATTATCTAATTCTGAAACGATAATCGCTAAATTAAGCATTATTCGTTCCTAAATTGAGAAACATCTTTCTTGAAAATTTTAATGATCGGAATTAAAATACAACTTCTATAGCGATTTTATACCAAATCAGCAGGATTATATATATGGAGCTTTAACATAAATCTGAACCGATCTTCCCTGAATACTCATTCATGTAAAAATACCTCCTTCTGTCGAATTTCGTACTGATCGCATATAAAATACAGTCTCTACAGCGCTTACATGTCAAATCGGGCGTATCATATATATGGGAGCTATATCTAAATCTGAACCGATTTTCTCCGAATTTGGCAGTATTCCTTCATGTAATAAGAAACCTCTTTCTGCCGAATTTCGCACTGATCGGATATAAAATACAGTTTTTACAGCGCTTACAGGTCAAATCGGGGGTAACGTATATATGGGGGCTATATCTAAATCTGAACCGATTTCTTCCAAATTTAAAAGTGTTCATTCATATAGTAGGAAACCTCTTTCTGACGAATTTCATACTGATCGGATATAAAATACAGTTTTTACAGCGCTTACAAGTGAAATCGGGGGTAACATATATATGGGGGCTATATCTAAATCCGAACCGATTTTCTCCGAATTTGGCAGTATTCCTTCATGTAATAAGAAACCACTTTCTGCCGAATTTCGCACTGATCGGATATAAAATACAGTTTTTACAGCGCTTACATGTCAAATCGGGGCTAACATATATATGGGGGCTATATCTAAATCTGAACCGATTTTAACCAAATTCAATAGGGATCGTCCGTGGTCCAAAAAAAAGATATGTGTAAAGTTTCGTCGAGATCGGACCATAATTGCGACCTGTACTTTGATTACAAGAATGCACAGACAGACAGACGGACAGACAGACAGACGGACAGACGGACATAGCTAAGTCAACTCAGAAAGTGATTCTAAGTCGATCGGTATAATAAACGATGGGCCTATTTCTTCTCCTTTTGGGTGTTACAAACAAATGCACAAAGTTATAATACCCTGTACCACAGTGTGGTGTAGGGTATAAAAATGTGTAATTTAAAAATTTTTTATAAGTTCAGTTTTAATGAGTGAAATAATTGAGAAATGTGGGATGCCGGTAAGTGCAGCCAAGCCCTTAGATTAGTGGTGTACCAATATGTTAGGATTTGTTGTAAGTTCATATTTCGATTTTTTTTATACCCTACACCACACTGTGGTACAGGGTATTATAACTTTGTGCATTTGTTTGTAACACCCAAAAGGAGAAGAAATAGACCCATCGTTTATTATACCGATCGACTTAGAATCACTTTCTGAGTTGATTTAGCTATGTCCGTCTGTCCGTCTGTCTGTCTGTCTGTCCGTCTGTCTGTCTGTGCATGTATTATTGTAATCAAAGTACAGGTCGCAATTATGGTCCGATCTCGACGAAACTTTAGACATATCTTTTTTTTGGCCCACGGACGATCCCTATTGAATTTGGTTAAAATCGGTTCAGATTTAGATATAGCCCCCATATATATGTTAGCCCCGATTTGACATGTAAGCGCTGTAAAAACTGTATTTTATATCCGATCAGTGCGAAATTCGGCAGAAAGTGGTTTCCTATTACATGAAGGAATACTGCCAAATTCGGAGAAAATCGGTTCGGATTTAGATATAGCCCCCATATATATGTTACCCCCGATTTCACTTGTAAGCGCTGTAAAAACTGTATTTTATATCCGATCAGTATGAAATTCGTCAGAAAGAGGTTTCCTACTATATGAATGAACACTTTTAAATTTGGAAGAAATCGGTTCAGATTTAGATATAGCCCCCATATATACGTTACCCCCGATTTGACCTGTAACCGCTGTAAAAACTGTATTTTATATCCGATCAGTGCGAAATTCGGCAGAAAGAGGTTTCTTATTACATGAAGGAATACTGCCAAATTCGGAGAAAATCGGTTCAGATTTAGATATAGCTCCCATATATATGATACGCCCGATTTGACATGTAAGCGCTGTAGAGACTGTATTTTATATGCGATCAGTACGAAATTCGACAGAAGGAGGTATATTTATATTTGAATGACCCTTATCGCATTGTTAGGGAGGTGTAGGGTATTATATAGTCGGCCCCGCCGAACTTTCTGCCTTTCCTTACTGGTTTTGAGCTAAATTAGATGTTTCTCCCACCGTGCTACGCCAGGGAATGATATGCACACAGAATTGAACTGAGTTAACATATATGTATTACTGAAAATTTTCAATCAAAACTTATAAATAAAACAAGCAAGAAAATGTCGGTCGGGTAAACCGGCTAAGGTATACATACCCTCACTTTGTGAGTAATGTAATATGGAATATTATACGAATTAATGTGTCAATTTGTGTAGCAGGTACCAGAAGGGGTTTACCTCCTTATATTTCGCTGAACAGTAGATACTTTAAATACATTGCACTGTGCCGAATTATAATCGTTTATGTGCAATAATATATTTAGTAGTTTCGTGCATTGGTTCTTACGTTATAACCTTTTAACTTGTTGTACAAAATGGTGCTTTTGTGTGGGAGGTACCAAAAGGGGCATGGCAATAACGCCCATTATTCACACAAAATTTCAACTATTTTTATACAGTTAAGTTTTTGTACAAAATGGTCCCTTTGTGTGGAGGTACCAAAAGGGGCGGGCCCACTTTACCCATTTTTCTCAAGTTGATAGCGACAGATAAACTATGACTATGTGAGGAATTACAGATGTTTCGGGTAAGTAGTATAGAAGTTATTAGAGAAACTATATTTCGCTAATTGTTAACCCTTTGAGAGGGAGAAGTGGACCAACATGGAATGTTCGTATCCCAGAACATATGAGATTCGTTAACTTCTATACAGACGGTTCCAAACTCAATAAACAAGTGGACTTTGATGTCTTTTCTGAGGATTTTGAGCTATAAAAAAAAGTTGAAAAAAGTCTGCCTGATCACTGTAGTGTTTGCCAGGTAGAAATCTAAGCTATAAAAGAGAGAGAAAATTTTTGTGCTGACCAAGTTAGGTAAAAATATTTTCTCTGATAGCCAGGCTACTCTCAATACCCTGGAAACTATATTCTTAAATTCGAACACTGCACTCGACTGTCGCAGATCTCTTAACGAATTGGCTGAATACTACAATATTTATCTGATATGGGTTAGACCATTTATTATTTTTTCGGTACTGATTTCCGGGCCGAAAAAGTTTCCATTTGACCTACAAACCTCCAATAAAAAATTTGGTGAAGATCGGATAACGCTAAGGTCTGCCGAAAGTGGAGAGCATTGAGCACTTGATATGCGACTGTCCCGTTTTGAGTAAACGACGACTGAACCTACTGGGGTCGGCCTTTCTAGGCAGCCTAACAGATCTTTCCAGTACCAAATCTTTCCATTCGTGCTATCGATACATTTGTATATCAAACAGGTTGGTTTCGATGAAGGGCATTTTAGCCCGTGGTACCACTAGGGACCTAAACTGGTCTATGTGAGCTGAAGAAATAAAAAAGAAAACGGCTGCCACCCTAACCTAAACCTAAACCTAGCCCTTTATTTTAACGCATAACATGGCTCAATCTGGCTTATACCTTTTTTATGGCCCAAATACTAATTGTACTTTCCATGAAAGCTGGAATTTAAAAAAAACCAGTAAGGTAGAAAGTCGGGCGGGGCCGACTATATAATACCCTACACCTCCCTAGCAATGCGATAAGGGTCATTGCCATAATAATTTGGAATAATTGGTAAATGGGTAGAAACATAATATCTAATTCTGAAACGATAATCGCTAAATTAAGCAATATTCGTTCCTAAATTGAGAAACATCTTTCTGGAAAATTTTAATGATCGGAAGTAAAATACAACTTCTATAGCGGTTTGATACCAAATCAGGAGGAACATATATATGGAGCTTTAATATAAATCTGAACCGATCTTCCCTGAATACTCAGTCATGTAAAAAGACCTCCTTCTGTCGAATTTCGTACTGATCGGATATAAAATACAGTCTCTACAGCGCTTACATGTCAAATCGGGGGTAACATATATATATGGGTCTTATATCTAAATCGAGTTTCTTCGAAGTTGACAGTATTCCTTCATGTAATAAGAAACCTCTTTCTGCCGAATTTCGCACTGATCGGATATAAAATACAGTTTTTACAGCGCCTACAGATCAAATCGGGGGTAACATATATATATGGGTCTTATATCTAAATCTAAACCGAGTTTCTCCGAAGTTGGCAGTATTCCTTTATGTAGAAAGAAAAATCATTTTGCCGACTTTCGCACTGATCGGACATAAAATAACATGTTTGCAGCGCTCACATGTCAAATCGGGGGTAACGTATATATGGGGGATATATCTAAATCTGAACCGATTTCTTCCAAATAGGAAACCTCTTTCTGACGAATTTCATACTGATCGGATATAAAATACAGTTTTTACAGCGCTTACATGCGAAATCGTGGGTAACATATATATGGGGGCTATATCTAAATCCGAACCGATTTTCTCCGAATTTGGGAGTATTCCTTAATGTAATAAGAAACCTCCTTCTGCCGAATTTAAAAGTGTTCATTCATATAATAGGAAACCTCTTTCTGACGAATTTCATACTGATCGGATATAAAATACAGTTTTTACAGCGCTTACATGTCAAATCGGGGGTAACGTATATATGGGGGCTATATCTAAAACTGAACCGATTTCTTCCAAATTTAACAGTGTTCATTCATGTAATAAGAAATATCTCTTTGCCAAATTTCATACTGATCGGATAAAAAATAAAGTTTTTACAGCGCTTACATGTCAAATCGGGGGTAACATATATATGGGGGCTATATCTAAATCTGAACCGATTTTCTCCGAATTTATCAGTATTCCTTCATGTAATAAGAAACCTCTCTTTGCTGAATTTCATACTGATCGGATATAAAATAAAGTTTTTACAGCGCTTACATGTCAAATCGGTGCTAACATATATATGGGGGCTATATCTAAATCTGAACCGATTTTAACCAAATTCAATAGGGATCGTCCTTGGGCCAAAAAAAAAATATGTTTAAAGTTTCGTCGAGATCGGACCATAATTGCGACCTGTACTTTGATTACAAGAATACATGCACAGACGGACAGACAGACAGACGGACATAGCTAAATCAACTCAGAAAGTGATTCTAAGTCGATCGGTATAATAAACGATGGGTCTATTTCTTCTCCTTATGGGTGTTACAAACAAATGCACAAAGTTATAATACCCTGTACCACAGTGTGGTGTAGGGTATAAAAATAAGCGTAAGCATAACTATACATATATTCAATTTTAGGTATAAGTAGTTTGGCATAACAATTACATAATACAATTTTTTATCTTTGTCTAGCCGGATCCAAAAAATGTATAATATTGATGAGAACTATTTTCCAGTCCAGTCACGAGAATATTTAAAGGCATCACTTGTTTGTTGAAAGGTAAACATTCGGTATGTGGAGGATACTGCGTTCCTCTTTGTATCAAAAGTGGCTTATCGAAACAGAAATTCGCTTATTTTTAAGGCCAATTGGTTTCGTGAATAAGTATGACATATAAATGCAATTGGACTTGACAAAACATTTTTTTGGAAACTCAAAACCGGTTATATGCGAATTAAAATGTATGCGGTTTTAATTTCTTTTTTCGTTTTTACATAAACATTTTTATTTAAAGAATTAACCGCCGTTAAGAAAACAGAACTGTACATGTGTGTCGAATTTGTTTACAATTTAGGCGAAATTCCTTTATCGACTGTTGGACTGATATTAGGCGTGTTTTCGTTACACCATAAGTGCTTAATTTGTATGGGGAGCTAAGCACTATTAGTTCCCGATGAAGTTTGGTGCTTGTGTTCATGTCTTAATCGAGTATGATGTTGCCAGATTGGGCACCCTATATTTAGCAATATGGCATCCCATTTTTGGAGAGATTTTATCAATTATTGTGAATTAACGGGAAGAAGAAGAACAAAAATGGGAAATTATTTTAATACTATCAAAAGAGTGTAAACAATTGAACATAGAATAGTAAATATATGTTTTATAAATACTTTTCACGAATTTTTGTCTGTTTCGCACTGTTCTTTTTTCGCAACTCATGACACCATTACTACCAGATAGTGAAAATCCGCCACTTATTGCTTATGTGCCAGTTAGTGGAAGTCAGTTGTTTTCGTTGCAAAGTGCTAAACTAAAAGTGCTAGCTTGTAACGAAAACATGCCTATTATTGCCGTAAATTCCATATTTTGTATTTTACTTATGATAGAAGTGCACAAGTTGAGCACAAACAATTTTTTGTTATGAGTTTTTTGTGCTAAATATGATTATTAATTTGTGATATTACCATGGAAATAAATAATGAACAATACCAACGATATCCCTTGAGACAAAATCGATTACAAAATTACGTTTTCGTAAGAAAATTCGTAATTTCTAGAACAAAACTAGGCATTAACAAAATCGATGTGTATCTTCTTATTGAAGATACACATTGATTGCATCTTATATTGAGCCAATTCAGAAACAAGCAGACAAGTCTTAAGGCCCAGTTAGGCAAACTTAGCCGTAATGCCCCCGTAGCGTGACGAATCAGCTGATTCAATCTGTCATACGGAAATCAGTGTAAACGATTAGCCAACGGAAACGAAACGTAAACGGACGGCTGAATCTGTTGAAATCAGAATTGGACGTTCCGTTTACGTACAATTTGACAACAGCTGATACTACATGTTGTTTACAATTACAATTGTATGTTCAACGAGAAAAGTAAAGAAAATAATTTATTTATTATTTATTGTTTAAAAGTGCAAATAAACATGAAAGACGAATATTTGATTTCATCGGTGCAGTCGCACGAGTATTTATACAATAAACATAATCCAGCATATAGGATATCTGAAAAAAAGCGAGAAGCTTGGAAGCAAATTGGCTGGGCGTTACAGGTGAGTTTTACGAAGATCGCGGCTGACTCCATTAAAAATTAAATTTATATTCTGCTTCAGAATTCTTTTGACGACAGAACGAGACAATCATTGCGGCAATCTTCTTCATTGTGGGTTAATTTGAAAGCAATATAAGATTGTATTGGATTTGGCTGAGTCCCTCTTCAGTGGAAATAGACATAATTATAGGGTTTTCCATTAAGGACATACGAATTTTATATATTAATAAAACACAGAATATTTAAGATATAGAGTTCAAATTTATTCCAGGTGTAGTGCAAATGTTACATTTTAAGAATGAAATTCAATCATATAACCACCACGAGTCATGTAACCACCACGAGCCCGTCAACAGCGATCTATTCTTTGGACCCAATTTTCCACCACTCTTGGACACATTTCGACCGGAACGTTGGCAATTTCGCGTTGGATGTTGTCTCTGAGCTCGTCTAAAGTTGTTGACTTAGACCAAGGATATTCCTCAGGGGAAACGTCGCATCGCCAATAAAAACCAGTAAGGAAAGGCAGAAAGTCGGGCGGGGCCGACTATATAATACCCTACACCTCCCTAGCAATGCGATAAGGGTCATTGCCATAATAATTTGGAATAATTGGTAAATGGGTAGAAACATAATATCTAATTCTGGAACGATAATCGCTAAATTAAGCAATATTCGTTCCTAAATTGAGAAACATCTTTCTGGAAAATTTTAATGATCGGAAGTAAAATACAACTTCTATAGCGGTTTGATACCAAATCAGGAGGAACATATATATGGAGCTTTAATATAAATCTGAACCGATCTTCCCTGAATACTCAGTCATGTAAAAAGACCTCCTTCTGTCGAATTTCGTACTGATCGGATATAAAATACAGTCTCTACAGCGCTTACATGTCAAATCGGGGGTAACATATATATATGGGTCTTATATCTAAATCGAGTTTCTTCGAAGTTGGCAGTATTCCTTCATGTAATAAGAAACCTCTTTCTGCCGAATTTCGCACTGATCGGATATAAAATACAGTTTTTACAGCGCCTACAGGTCAAATCGGGGGTAACATATATATATGGGTCTTATATCTAAATCTAAACCGAGTTTCTCCGAAGTTGGCAGTATTCCTTCATGTAGAAAGAAAAATCATTTTGCCGACTTTCGCACTGATCGGACATAAAATAACATGTTTGCAGCGCTCACATGTCAAATCGGGGGTAACGTATATATGGGGGATATATCTAAATCTGAACCGATTTCTTCCAAATTTAAAAGTGTTCATTCATATAATAGGAAACCTCTTTCTGACGAATTTCATACTGATCGGATATAAAATACAGTTTTTACAGCGCTTACATGTGAAATCGTGGGTAACATATATATGGGGGCTATATCTAAATCCGAACCGATTTTCTCCGAATTTGGCAGTATTCCTTAATGTAATAAGAAACCTCCTTCTGCCGAATTTAAAAGTGTTCATTCATATAATAGGAAACCTCTTTCTGACGAATTTCATACTGATCGGATATAAAATACAGTTTTTACAGCGCTTACATGTCAAATCGGGGGTAACGTATATATGGGGGCTATATCTAAAACTGAACCGATTTCTTCCAAATTTAACAGTGTTCATTCATGTAATAAGAAATATCTCTTTGCCAAATTTCATACTGATCGGATATAAAATAAAGTTTTTACAGCGCTTACATGTCAAATCGGGGGTAACATATATATGGGGGCTATATCTAAATCTGAACCGATTTTCTCCGAATTTATAAGTATTCCTTCATGTAATAAGAAACCTCTCTTTGCTGAATTTCATACTGATCGGATATAAAATAAAGTTTTTACAGCGCTTACATGTCAAATCGGTGCTAACATATATATGGGGGCTATATCTAAATCTGAACCGATTTTAACCAAATTCCAATAGGGATCGTCCTTGGGCCAAAAAAAAGATATGTTTAAAGTTTCGTAGAGATCGGACCATAATTGCGACCTGTACTTTGATTACAAGAATACATGCACAGACGGACAGACGGACAGACAGACAGACGGACATAGCTAAATCAACTCAGAAAGTGATTCTAAGTCGATCGGTATAATAAACGATGGGTCTATTTCTTCTCCTTATGGGTGTTACAAACAAATGCACAAAGTTATAATACCCTGTACCACAGTGTGGTGTAGGGTATAAAAATTACCATAAAAATTGTGACACCAAATTGCACTAGAAACTCTTATCCACATCCCTTGGACAAAATTGTTGTTGCATAGTGTTATTGGCGATTGTCTCCTGCTGTTTAAGCCAAAACTCCATAAAATGCTTCCTCAAATTGTCACTGACTTTTTACAGTGTACCGATGTACAATTCACTCCTTCAGATCACCTTACTCTGATCTGAAGGAGTGCTCTGCATCCGTGCGGAGCAATTGCCTTGATCTTGACGAATGATTTTACCGGTTACTTTGAGTATTCGCTACCTTCGTCATCTGGGTATGTTTACATTTTAACTCACTCGTGTACTCTTGTTCTTACATCCAAACCACCATCTTGTCCTTACAAGATAATTTTGCTTTCAATAAAGCTTATTTATTTAATTTATGAAAAAACGTAACACCCCGTGTTTTATTTCTATTTATTTTTCATAAAACCCTCGCACACGGCGATACATTTTGGTCCTATGAGCCCGATTTTTGGATATTTGAGCTCTTTTTAATCGGTCTACATCTGCTTTTACTTACACGTGTTTGCGGATCACGTCCAACAACAACCTCCAAATCTCACATCAAATTTCCTGCATTATTTTAAATATTTCATCGATATGAGGTATGTATAGTGCAGTGTATAGTTTTGTAGTGAGCTCGCGTTAATTGTAATAAATAAATAAACAAAAAATTCCCTACGCAAATTGCCAAAGGGCGGCCTTACAACGTTTGTTGTCGCCCTTTATGACAACAAACGTCGAGCAGTACTCACAACAGGTGTTACGGTGAGGGGAAAACGTCATGTCCGACCGTCAAAACGGAAGCACAATGACATCGTCCTGATACAGGAGCCCTACGCAGTGTGAGGAAGGGTGTGCGGTATCAGGACACCCAACTTTAAACTGCTTGTAGCCAACTGTAAAGGCACTCCAAGAACCTGCATATTGGCAAGGAAAGATCTAAGTATCTTTCTCCTGGCTAATTTAAGTGGTAAAGACAAAACATCTGCTAGTCTGGAGATCGGTAATCGCATATATTGGGTGGTCTCCAGTTACTTGCCTTATGAAGCTGTAGTACCGACTGCTCTATTCAGGGAAGTAGTAGAAGAAGCATCGTCTGACGAGGTCGAGCTGATTGTTGGCGCAGACACGAACGCTCATCATACTATCTGGGGTAGTACGGATATAAACAATAGGGGTGATTCGCTCCTTGACTTTATTCTAACAACCAACCTAAGTATTTGTAACATAGGTAATAAACCGACCTTTACAATTAAAGACAGACAAGAAGTACTAGTAACGTTTGCTACTAACCGGCTGTCAGACAAAATTATTGGGAGGAATGTTCTGGACGACCACTCATTCCCAGATCACCATTATATTGAGTTCAAACTCGCTGAAAAAGCGCCTAAACCTGCCGGCCACAGAAATGCGAGAAAGACAAAGTGGCACCTGTATCAAGAAAGTCCTCAACTCCAAACTTCTGTACGAACCGAATGACAAAGCCGGTCTGGATAATCTGGTCGAGCATATCACCACATCATTCAATAGTTCCCTTGAAGAAGCCTGTCCAAAAACAAGGTACAAGGGTAAAACTAAACCCCAATGGTGGACTTCTGAAGGCTAAATCTACAGGGGTCGCTAATGTTTGGGAAGCCTATAAAGAGCAACTCAAGATCTGTAAGAAGGATCCTAGAAAGGCGCAAAGACGCTCTTGGTATACCTTCTGTGGAGAAGTGGAAAAGGTCTCCGACGCCGCAAGGCTGAGGAAAATACTATCAGCTTCTCCCTGTACAGTGGGTTACTTGCAGGATGAGGCAAATAATTGGACAAAAACAGCGAGCAGTCGCTCAATGTACTGCTCGACACACATTTCCCGGGGAACTCTCTAACAGAACCAGAGGATCAGCAGGACCAACAAGAGTGCGAGTGGACTGCGAGCGTCCCTAGATTGTTGACTGAGAGATCCAGAATAAGCTGGGCTATTAATAGCTTTGAGCCCTTCAAGTCACCTGGACCAGACGGCATCACTCCAGCAGAGATGCAGAAAATGTTGAAGTACATTATCACCTGGCTGAAGAAAATTTATGTAGGCTGTATCAGGCTTTCATACATCCCGAATCGATGGAGGGATACCAAAGTGGTATTCATACCTAAAGCGGGGAAGATATCACACACTAGGCCAAAAGACTTCAGACCAATTAGCCTATCCTCCTTCCTATTGAAAGGTCTGGAAAGACGTTTAGATTATTTCATTAGGGAAAACCTGGATACAAAACTCCTGTCGGTGAACCAACATGCTTACAATAAGGGGAAGTCTACAGAATCAGCCCTGCACGAACTTGTGAGCACTATCGAATCGTCCCTGCATTTCAAGGAATTCACCATGGTGGCATTTCTTGTCATAGAAGGGTCTTTTAACAACATTCACTCAGATGGAGTAATTGCGGCACTGTTACATCTAAAAGTTAACTCTAGTTTGATTAGACTAATTCAAAGTCTGTTCAACAGAAGACGCATAACAGCATGTCTTGGGGCCACAACTCTAACAAGGTTTGTAAACAGAGGGACTCCACAAGGAGGAGTACTGTCTCCACTAATTTGGAACCTAGCGGTGAATGAACTCCTGCTAGAACGTTGTGGCTGCAAGGTCGTGGCATATGCGTACGACGTTGCAATCGCAGTTAGTGGCAAATTCGAAAACGTCCTCCGAGACATTCTATAGGTGGCTCTGAACAAATTGGCTAGATGAGCCAGAAGCAGCGCTTTGGGCGTAAACCCAAACAAGACGGAATTGGTTCTCTTTACTAGGATGAATAAAGTCCCACATGTGGACCCTCCACCTCGGATAAATGGAACAGATCTAGTTTTTTCTGAAAGTGCAAAATTTTTAGGAATAATTCTAGATAGAAAACTGTTATTTAGACTTAACGTGTTGGAACGTGAAAGGAAGGCCAACGTCGCCTCATATTCCTGCAAAAAGGCTGTAGGGTCGCGGTGGGACCTCTCTCCTAAAATCGTCCACTGGATATATGTAGCAGTAGTTCGTCCTATTCTGCTATACGACACTGTGGTATGGTGGACGGCAACTGACAAACTAACCATCACCAACCTACTAACAAAGGTTCAGAGAACATCCTGCCTGAGCATAAGCGGAGCCTTAAGGACTACAGCGACCGAGTCTCTACAAGCCCTACTCCACTATCCTGCCGATTAATATTGTGGTGAGAGAAGTTGCCACCAAAGCGGCTATAAGATTAAACTGCCTATCAATGTGGAGGTACAAAAACTACTGTCACATGAGGATATCAAAGTGTAGTGCTATGGTAACCGACCGAGTGGACTATATACCAACGGTGTACACCTTCGAGAGAAATTAGGTTAGGTTAGGTTAGGTTGAAAGGGACGCCCGTCAGAATACAACTGACGAGTTCACTCGGGGCCGACAATTCGGTCCATTGTGTTTCCCATTAGGTAGAAAGGAAGGATAGAAGAAATAATTGGAGGTTGACAGATTAGGAAGATGGAGAAAAGGTTTCGGAAGAGGGAGGGGCGATTTAGGAAGGGGAAGAAGAAGATCTAATTGTTCTCGTTTGTCCTCGTGGCTTTACTAAACCAGAGGGATTTGCTGATGAATTTGAGAAGGGATTTGAGCGGTGCATCTGCTAGATCGTCTAGGTTTACGAAGAGCCTGTGCCCTAAAAAGGCCAAACGGTACTCTTGCAGTCCTTTGCATGAACATAGCAGGTGCTGTACTGACTCCTCCTCTTCTTCATCTAAGCAACTTCTACAGAAGTCTTCATAAGGAAGCTTCATGCGTGCAGCCATATTGCCTATCACGCAGTGCCCTGTGATGACTCCTGTGAGGATGCTAAGTTTGGTCTTCCTGAAGGACAGCAATTCTTTGGAACGGTTCACATCAATGGATGGCCAAAGGGTTCGTGCAGTCCTGCAGTTTTGTACTGTGTCCCACCTCGATCTGGTTAGTGTTGCTCCGCGTTCGTCGATTTCGTTTTTAAGTTCCACGAACGGAATTTGCACGTCCAGAGTCGCGGTTTCGTTTCGCGCACCTGATCCTATCCTGGCACATTCGTCTGCTAATTCGTTGCCCTGTATGTTGCTATGTCCTGGCACCCAGCAGAGCGTGATTTCGTGCGTCTGAATATGGTTTAGGGCTAGAAAGCAGTCCATTGTGCAGCGTGAGTTAATATTTCTGGAGCTCAAGGCCTTGAGAGCTGCCATGCTGTCGACGTAGATCTTGAATTTTTTTGGAGAAATATCCCGTTCCAAAATCTGATTCGCGGCAATGTTAATGGCATAGATCTCTGCCTGGAAGACCGTGCATTCATCTGGGAGTCTGGTGGATATTCTGAGATTGAGGGTGTCGGAAAATACTCCCGAACCCGTGCCCGTCTCCATTTTCGATCCGTCCGTGAAAATTGAGATCTCATCGTCCTCTATAACGCTATTTGATGCCCAATCTTCACGGCTAGGAAAAGTTACTTTAAAGTTTCTATCTTGAATTGTTCGTGGTGTCAAGTAGTCCGTTGTCCTATTGATTTTGTCTGTTATACCCATGTCTTCCAGGATTGAGCCGTGTCCTTGTGTGGTATTGATGGCTATTCCTGATTCCCTTAGCCGAAGGGTCACTTTCGCTGCGGTACACTTTATGTATATATCGATTGGTTGAAGGTTCAGCATCGCCTCCAATGCCATTTGTGGAGCAGATCTGAGGGCGCCCGTTATCCCGACGCAAATCAGTCTTTGCACTTTGGCTAAGTGAGAGAGATGTGATTTCTTCATTACCGATTTCCACCATACAACTGATCCGTAAGTGAGTATCGGTCTGATGATCGATGTATACATCCAGTGTATCATTTTCGGTTGCAAACCCCATTTGCGTCCAAACATTTTCCTGCAGGCATAAAAGGCGCATAGCGCTTTTTTACCCCTTTCCTCCAAATTCCTTTTCCAGGACAGCTTAGAGTCTAGGGTGATGCCTAAGTACTTAGCTTCTTTCGACAGTTCAAGTACCTTTCCCTGTAATGTAGGGAGCTGATAGTTCGGAATTTTATTTCTTCTAGTGAAAAGGACCAGTTCCGTCTTCCCTGGGTTGACTCCTAGTCCATTCTTTTCTGCCCAGCGTGATAGTCGTTTTAGTGATCTTTCCATGATCTCACTGACCGTAGGCATAAATTTGCCCCTAATCAAAATCACGACGTCGTCTGCATACGCTATGATTTTAATTCCGGTATTTCCAAGATCCATTAGGATTTCGTTTATCACTAGGTTCCATAATATTGGTGAGACCACTCCACCTTGCGGAGTACCTCTCGTAACTCGCCTTCTAGCCGAACCATTGCCCATTGTTGAGTTAATGATTCTGCTTTTGAGCATATTACCTGTCCACCTGGTTATGCCTGGGTGTGAGCCTATGCCGTCTAGTGCGTTAAGTATAGATGCTATTTTAACATTGTTAAAAGCGCCCTCTACATCGAGGAACGCTGCCATGGTGTAGTCTTTGTAATGAAGGGAGTCCTCGACAAATCCTACCACTTCATGTAAGGCCGTTTCCACAGATTTACCTTTCAGGTAGGCGTGTTGTGCCTTGCTGAAGTTGTTTGGTGTCAGTTTTCCCCTCACGTTAAGATCAACTAGTCTTTCCATGGTTTTCAACAGAAACGATGATAGACTGATTGGTCTGTAGTCCTTTGTCGTACTGTGGTTTATTTTTCCCGCTTTGGGGATAAAGACCACCTTGACTTCTCTCCATGCCTTGGGTATATATGACCATTGCAAACTTGCAGAAAAAATTGCGCGTAGCCATGGTAAAATAAGTTCCAAGGATTCTTGTAAGAGAGCTGGAATGATGCCATCCGGGCCCGCCGATTTGAGGGGCTTGAATGATCTCACCGCCCAGCATATTTTCTCGTCATCTATAACAGTTCTGATAAGTTCCTCCATATTGTCCGTGGGGAGGTCTTCGCCCACTTCCACGGCATCTGAAACTTCGTTGCAACCCGGAAAATGGGTGTCCATCAGAAGTTCTAGAGTCTCTTGGTTGTTCTCTGTGAGTAGTCCATCAGGTCCCATGAGGAAGTCTGGTGTGCTGGGATCTTTGGATAGGACTTTACGGAGCCTAGAGGCTTCACTAATGTCTTCCAGTTCTTCGCAGAAATTCGTCCAGGACTTCCTTTTTGCCTTTCTGGACTCTCTTTTGAAAGTTCTGGTGGATGCTTGGTATTCTTCCCAGCTTTCCGGTGTTTTCTCTTTTTTGGCCTTGTTGAATAGCATTCTACTTTCCTTCCTGAGTTGCTTCAGTTCCGAAGTCAACCATGTTTGGTTGGTTTTCCGGGGAGGTGAGCGTTCTGGACAGGACGCAAAGAAGGCATCGACAAGGTTACCTGTCATACGGCCAACTGCACATTCCAGACCCTGCAAGTCATGTATCTCCGTATTTGGTGGTGGATACGATTGCATAAGTTGTCTGAATTTGTCCCAGTTTGCCTTCCTGGGGTTACGATAAGGTTTCCCCTTAGTAGCCTCGTGCTCAATGTTGAAGTGTATCGTAAGATGATCCGAGAAGGAGCATTCATTTGATACTCTCCACCTGGATACTCTTGTTGAATCGCTATTAGATACTAAAGTTAAATCTATAACCTGTTCCCTGATTTTGTTAAAGAATGTGGGCCTATTGCCCTTATTACAGATAACTAGATCAGTGGATAATAAGTATTCAAGTAGTGACTCACCTCGTTTGTTTATGTCTGTGCTGCCCCATATGGTATGGTGCGCGTTTGCATCTCCTCCGATGATTAGGTCGTGTCCTTTACTCTTACACCAACTTACCAGAGAACGTACCTTGTCTGAGGGGGGATCGGCGGATTCATACGGCAGGTACATGGATGCGAAGACCAGGGTTGGTTTACCCTGGCGTTCCATAGCTACCACTGTAAGGTCTTCGTTGCTATAGCGGGAGATCATTGTCCGAGTTATGTTTCTACAGGCTACGATACAGCTACGAATCTTACCTTCTGTCTTCGGGGAAATGAGCGTGAGATTACGTGACCTGAGACCGCGGACTTTGTTGCTCGCCAACCAAGGTTCCTGTATAAGGGCCACGTCTATCTTTTCTTTCCCCATTATTCTCAACAGCTCGTCCGACGCTGCTTCAGAGTGGTGTAGATTTAGCTGCACCACTTTCATGCCGCCCGGAGTTGCTGCTCTCTTCTTCCACGTCGGGGACGGACGTCCGGAGTCGGTTTAGTCCGAACTTTATCGTTCCGTTCGAGAGCCTCAGGAGATTTAGGGACTCCGGACCTATCTTGATCCAGAGGTCCTTTCCGTCTCCCTTGTCTCTCGCTCGACCTCGGACTATCTTCCAATCCCCAGCTTGTAGGCTCTTATTCTGCCTTTTTAGGAGGTCCAGAATAACCTTATCCTCCAGGATTGGAGGAGGGACCCAAACTTTAATAGTGGTCCAGCTGGGGATTTCGTCGAGTGGCACTACGCTGATGTTCATATCAGGCCAGAGTCCGCTAAGATTGTTGACGCATGCCGTTAAGAACTCGAGAGCTCTAGGGTTGCCGCATCCAACAATCTTCACGCCCTTATGCCATTTGGCCCCGTCGAACTCGGTGAATGCATCATCCTCGTCCGTAGCAAGGGCTTCATGCATCTTCAGCAGAATGCCTTCTTCTACCATCATCCATCTTTCAGTAGAGATTCTGCCTTCTGGATTGCTCCGGTCGAGAATCGCTACTTGAAGCTCAGGCGCCGATGTTAGGCTGGCAGATTTTTTAATACGCTTGCCTTCTGGAACCTGAGAGTCGTTCGAACGTTGCCTTTTGACAGCGTTCTTATCGTCTGTACGGCCAGAGGTGCCTGCCGCGGCAGGTTGAACTACTCTCTTTGCTTTCTTGCCTTTGGAAGGGCCTGGAGAAATGTTTTTGCCATCATCCTTAGCTACCGGCGCTGGTGGATTGATGGACTTTTTAGGTATCGTCGCGTGTGTACTTGTTTGTGTTGTATTTGGTGCGTTAGTATATGTTTTAGTGTTAGTGTCAGTGTTTTTGTCCTTTGTCGCAGGTGGAGGGCATACTTCCACGACCGTAGTATTTACGAGAGACTCGTACTTCCGGACGTGGAATTTATGCTTCCGGATTAAGCGCTTGTCGCGTATTGTGAGGGATGCTGGGTCTTTCGACAGCATACTCCTCAGATACCGCTGCGAGCGCTTATATCCAGCCTCCATTCTCTGCTCGTCCGTCTTGGTTGACTTTCCCCTAGCGACGGTACCCATGTCTTCCTTATCTGACTTAGCTGCCAGCCCGGACCTATCCGATTCCATCGTCTTGATGTCATCTTCATCGGTTTCAGAAAGCTGGATTTTGCTAAGTGCAGAAAGTCCGTCATTTGTATCGTCGCTAAGGTAGAGTTCAAGGCTGTCTTGTCTCGTTAGTCTTGTTTGTGTATCTGTAGCGTTTTGAGTGGTTAATGTTGTTTTTAGTGCGTTTTTTGTTGTTGTTGTTGGGTTAGATGAGCTTGGGGCCTGCAGATATTCTGCCCCTGCCAATGCATCATCAACAGATGATGAATTGGGTGGATTACCAGTTCCCGCCTGGAGACCACCTGCAGAGTTCAAATTAATATTTTTACTCATCATTGTATGTGTGGGTAACCTTTAGTTGAGGTTACATATGGTTGTCAATGTCTACAGATTGGAGTGGTTAGGCTTTAGCTGTTTACTTCGGCTTAACCACTGCATCCTGGAGACATCAACATCCTTATGCAACCCGTAAGCCCCCGCATCGCGACAAGATTGTTACCCGCGACGGGGGTCGAGAGAAATTACATCACTATGATTCCCGCCAGAGATGAATGGGTTGGAAGAATACCAGGTAATAGAAACCATCTCCACTTTTACACGGATGGTTCGAAGCTTGATGAAAAGGTTGGCTTCGGAGTACACTGTGCAGAGCTTAGATTGGATATAGCTCACAGACTACCAAATACCTGCAGCGTCTATCAAGCCGAAATAATGGCAATATGGGAAGTAGCCAAGTGGCTGGCGTTGTAATTTGCTCGGACAGCCAGGCTGCCATCAATTCTCTGGAGGCGACAACCCTAATTTACAAACAGCCCTCGACTCCCGCAGATCACTTAACGAGATGGCTGAGCAGTTTAATATACACCTCATATTGGTGCCTGGGCATAGGGATATCCCGGGGAACTGCAAAGCCGATGAACTTGCTAGGAAAGGGACGACATTACAAATTCTCGATGAATTTGCATATATTGGTGCGCCGCTATCCACGTGCAAGCTTTGGCTTAGGCAAGAGACAATCAGGCAGTCCAACGATGGACAGAAATCGGCACCTGCAGGGTAGCTAGACAAATCTGGCCAAGGTATGACCTGAGAAGGTCAAAATATCTCCTCGCACTAGAGAGGAAACTATTGTCTACGTTAGTATCAGTTCTGACGGGACACTGCTTGATCGGTACCGATATTCGTACTATCAACAAATTTGTATATCAAACAGGTTGGTTTCGATGAGGGGCATTTCAGCCCGTGGTAACACTAGGGACCTTAACTGGTCTATGTGAGCTTGTATAAAAATACGGCTGCCACCCTAACCTAAACCCTAAACCTAAACGTTCTTGACGCAGATTTCCAGTTCATACAAAATTTGTGTATTTTTTATACCCATAGCTAAATTTATTGGTCTTGAGATTTGTTTTTATCTAAGATTTTTGTATATGATGTGTTGAAACCTATGTTATAAAACCTATGATTTTTCATAAATATTTTAAAAATGAACCGACAGTACTTTTTAGCGAGGAATATTTTTTGTCAAAAATATCAACTTAATATATCGGTAATTTTTATTTTGTTCCTTGGATTCAGTGTGGCCGAACTAGGATTACCCCTTTCTGCACCATTGTTAAAGTGTCCATTTCGAGCACAGTGAAATTATAATTCAGTATTGTTTTTTTATATTTTACTTATCCAGTTTCGCAGTATCCCAAATAATGAACTGTTTACCGATAGCTCTACCTCTTAGTTCACTACCTTCGTTTGTCACTACAGGCGGTAGTTTTGTATTTGGATTCGCTTCTTTGGGAATAAAATATCAACACCCTAAATACTTTATTCCCTTAGTCTTGACTAGACTATTTTTGTGGAAGACTTTCACACTTCAAGGTTAGAATTGTGCTTGCCAATGACGCTGAATATGCGCTCTGAGCTTTGCGCCGTCCCACTGTGAGGGGATGGTTTCCATTAGCTTTACGAGGACATCGCCGTAGCATTGTGATGCCAGTTTCAGCATCAAAACGCACCACTCAAACTTGCAATTCATTACTTGGCTTGTTCACTAGATTCGAAAATGTGGTCCAATAACCAATTTGGTCGTCCCTATCGGATGGGTCTTCTTGGCACCGATGGCACCCTTCTTAATGGATAAATACAACAGTACAACAGAGCAATACATATATTGCAATTACAAAAATGTGTAATTTAAAAATTTTTTATAAGTTCAGTTTTAATGAGTGAAATAATTGAGAAATGTGGGATGCCGGCAAGTGCAGCCAAGCCCTTAGATTAGTGGTGTACCAATATGTTAGGATTTGTTGTAAGTTAATATTTCGATTTTTTTTGAGCTAATATGTAATATGGAATATTATACGAATTAATGTGTCAATTTGTGTAGGAGGTACCAGAAGGGGTTTACCTCCTTATTTTTCGCTGAACAGTAGATACTTTAAATACATTGCACTGTGCCGAATTATAATCGTTTATGTGCAATTATATATTTACGTTATGAGCTATTTAATTTTGCAGTAGTTTCGTGCATTGGTTCTCACGTTATAAGCTTTTAACTTGTTGTACAAAATGGTGCCTTTGTGTGGGAGGTACCAAAAGGGGCATGGCAATAACGCCCATTATTCACACAAAATTTCAACTATTTTTATACAGTTAAGTTTTTGTACAAAATGGTCCCTTTGTGTGGGAGGTACCAAAAGGGGCGGGCCCACTTTACCCATTTTTCTCAAGTTGATAGCGACAGATAAACTATGACTATGTGAGGAATTACAGATGATTCTGGTAAGTAGTATAGAAGTTATTAGAGAAACTATATTTCGCTAAATGTTAACCCTTTGAGAGGGAGAAGTGGACCAACATGAAATGTTCGTATCCCAGAACATATGAGATTCGTTAACTTCTATACAGACGGTTCCAAACTCAATAACCAAGTGGACTTTGATGTCTTTTCTGAGGATTTTGAGCTATAAAAAAAGTTGAAAAAAGTCTGCCTGATCACTGTAGTGTTTGCCAGGTAGAAATCTTAGCTATAAAAGAGAGAGAAAATTTTTGTGCTGACCAAGTTAGGTAAAAATATTTTCTCTGATAGCCAGGCTACTCTCAATACCCTGGAAACTATATTCTTAAATTCGAACACTGCACTCGACTGTCGCAGATCTCTTAACGAATTGGCTGAATAGTCTGCCTGATCACTGTAGTGTTTGCCAGGTAGAAATCTTAGCTATAAAAGAGAGAGAAAATTTTTGTGCTGACCAAGTTAGGTAAAAATATTTTCTCTGATAGCCAGGCTACTCTCAATACCCTGGAAACTATATTCTTAAATTCGAACACTGCACTCGACTGTCGCAGATCTCTTAACGAATTGGCTGAATACTACAATATTTATCTGATATGGGTTAGACCATTTATTATTTTTTCGGTACTGATTTCCGGGCCAAAAAAGTTTCCATTTGACCTAGAAACCTCCAATAAAAAATTTGGTGAAGATCGGATAACGCTAAGGTCTGCCGAAAGTTGTTTGAAAACACAAAACTCACTTTACATGAACATAATTTGGGTTTTAATCAAATGTCACATGTTCAAGTAATTAAAAAATATTTTATTAGCATTAAAAGTTTTTAAATGATCTCTGAATAAAATTTTCTTTCTTACAAGTTGTAAACAATCAAAATCGGCCAAAAAACGAAAAAGTTACAGAAGTTTTCATTCGAATTTTACGTCATGACAGGGCATGCATGCACACCGACATGGCCTCAGGCATATATGTACATATGTAGACGTAAGAGCAATCACAATAAAAACCAGTAAGGAAAGGCAGAAAGTCGGGCGGGGCCGACTATATAATACCCTTCACCTCCCTAACAATGCGATAAGGGTCATTGCGATAATAATTTGGAATAATTGGTAAATGGTAGGGAAATATTATCTAATTCTGAACCGATAATAGCTTATTAAGCAATATTCGTTCCTAAATTGAGAAACATATTTCTGGAAAATTTTAATGATCGGAAGTAAAGTACAACTTCTATAGCGCTTTGATACCAAATCAGGAGGAACATATATAAGGATTTTATGTATAAATCTGAACCGATTTTCCCTGAACACTCATTCATGTAAAAAGACATCTTTCTGTCGAATTTCGTATCGGATATAAAATACATTCTCTACAGCGCTTACATGTCAAATCGGGGGAACATATATATGGGGGCTATATCTAAATCTGAATCGATTTTCTCCGAATTTGGCAGTATTTCTTCATGTAGAAGGAAACTTCTTTTTGCCGAAGTTCGCACTGATCGGATATAAAATAACATTTTTACAGCGCTTAAATGTCAAATCGGGGGTAACGTTTATATGGGGCTATATCTAAATCTGAACCGATTTCTTTCAAATTTAACAGTGTTCATTCAAATAATAGGAAACCTCTTTCTGCCGAATTTCATACTGATCGGATATAAAATACAGTTTTTACAGCGCTTACATGTGAAATCGGGGGTAACGTATATATGGGAGATATATCTAAATCTGAACCGATTTCTTCCAAATTTAACAGTGTTCATTCATATTATAAGAAGCCTCTTTCTGCCGAATTTCATACTGATCGGATATAAAATAACATTTTTACAGCGCTTACACTTCAAATCGGGGGTAACGTGTATATGCGGGCTATATCTAAATCTGAACCGATTTCTTCCAAATTTAACAGTGTTCATTCATATAATAAGAAACCTCTTTCTGCCGAATTTCACTCTGATCGAATATAAAGTACAGTTTTTACAGCGCTTACATGTGAAATCGGGGGTAACGTATATATGGGAGCTATATCTAACTCTGAACCGATTTCTTCCAAATTTAACAGTGTTCATTCATATTATAAGAAACCTCTTTCTGTCGAATTTCATACTGATCGGATATAAAATAACATTTTTACAGCGCTTACACTTCAAATCGGGGGTAACATATATATGGGGGCTATATCTAAATCTGAACCGATTTTAACCAAATTCAATAGGGATCGTCCTTGGGCCAAATAAAATATATGTGTAAAGTTTCGTCGGGATCGGACCATAATTGCGACCTGTACTTTGATTACAAGAATACATGCACAGACAGACGGACATAGCTAAATCAAATCAGAAAGTGATTCTAAGTCGATCGGTATAATAAACAATGGGTCTATTTCTTCTCCTTGTGGGTGTTACAAACAAATGCACAAAGTTATAATACCCTGTACCACAGTGTGGTGTAGGATATAAATAGATCTTGATATATCATGCTTGCGCATGCATGAAAAAAACAACAAACAAAAATGGTTGGATCATGTTGGACGGATTTGCATGATAGTTGATTTTGCGCATCAGTCCGACATTTTTCTACTGGTCATATAAGAAAACATAAGCAGAAATTTGCAGCGCGCATACGGCCATGGTTTACAGAACGCGCTCTGCCTCCAGCCTAAGCAGGGTTACCATACGTCCTCCTTTGGGAGGACATGTCCTCCTTTTTAACCAGTGTCCTCCCGTCCTCCCTTCTTTTTCAAAAATGATCGATTTGTCCTCCTTTTGCTACAAATTACAATTTTTACAAACAGTAAACCTCCACATGAATTATACTCGCAACTACTTTTAGTACAATGTTAGTACTACAATAATTGAGCTCGATGACTGAAATTTGGTACAGATACTACTTATAGCTGCAGGTAACTTGGGATTAAAAATGTGCAATATCGATAAATTTTTAGCATCTTCTGTCCGATTTGAGTTATTAACGCCATAGAGACTGCAAATTAAGCAGGATGGAGTTTCTTGATCCAAGGGCCCACATTGTCGAATTTGGATAAATCGGCTCAGATTTAAATGTAGCACCCAAGTACAAACCTTGCCAAATTTGAAGACAATTTGTTCAGATTTAGATTTAGTCCTCCGATTTGGCATCTAAGCGCTATAAAATACAAATGTACAAATCATTATCATAGGAAATTTTATTTTTTAAATGTCCTCCGAAAGTTTCAAACTCTCTTTGTAAATGTTACAAATGTCCTCCTTTTCTGACACAATAAGACACAGTAAGTGAATTGAGAAAGGGACAGCTTCGCACAAAATTTAATTTTAGTCATATTCTTTTTAGTCTCCAGATCGACCACATCCATATTCGCGTAGAATCAGTATCAGTATTTTTTTTAATATGCGATTTGTAAATGTTGGCAGAAAACTGAGCAAAAGATAGTGCTACGCTAGCAGTGGATGCAGCTATAATTTTTTGGCAACAGGCGCGAATACTAACACGTGGTAAATATATGTAAATGTCAAGATAAATTGCTAAAGTTGTACGGCGACTGAAGAAATGTCCACAAACAAAGTGAAAACAGGAGATCGGATAAATCAAAATTAAACGTAAACATTTTCAAGGAAAAAATGGAGGATCTGTTCGATATAGCTAGTGCAAACGCCCTGAACGAGATGTGTATAGAAGACGACAAGAAGTTTTTGTTGATGCAAAGACAGAAAAGCAGACCAGGGTGCATGGTAGGCGTTGACATGAAATTGTACGGGCGAGAACAGCGATCCGAGCAACGAATACAAAAAGCAGAATCGCGAAAGAGAAAGCATTCAGAACGTAACAATCAATCTTGTAAGTTAATAAATTGAAGTGTTTTACTCGTAATTCCTTAAAACAACTGTTATTGTGTAGTACTCGATACAGTTTACATTGGAAGTGACGATGAAGATGAGTTTGATGATAGCATTTTGGATACGGATATGACATGCGAGTTTCATACCGATGATGACGATGATCACACCAAACGTCTAAGAGGACGACAACATTGGATCTCGTCACGTCTCAAAGTAGTCCTTGATAAGGCCAAAGTTAGTTGTTCAGATGCTGTACATATTTTGATAGCATGCGCTCATGATGTGATAACTGTAATGAATAATGCTGCGACGCCTCTGACCTCTGTTGGTGATCTTGTGATTAATCGATCTACAATATATGAGCTACAAAAAGAAAATCGTAAGCGAGAAGCGGAGAAGGTGCAAACAGAATTCATTGCAAAAGTAATTTAGTTCAGATCTAAACATATATATAATTTATAGCTTTACGAATCCATCGATTTGTATTTTATTTTTTATACATTCATTGATCAATAGCGTACATTCATTGATTATTCGCTGGGACGGAAAACTGTTGCCGGAGCTATTCGGCAGAAAAATCGTTGATAGAATAGCAATCTTCGCCAGTTATGAAGGCACATCAAAAATTTTCGGCGCTCCCAAAAACCCGGCTGGTACTGGAGAAAATATGGCCAAAGTCGTTCATGATACACTCATCAATTGGGATATTTCTAATAAAGTTTCCGCCATAGTTTTCGATACCACGTCGTCAAATACAGGTCAAAACACTAGATCGTGCATTTTGTTGCGGAACAAATTAGTTCGGAAATTAATCAAGTTCCCATGTCGTCATCACATGATGAAGATAGTATTGAAACATGTGTTTGAGGTTAAACTTTCGGCGACTTGTCGTCTCGACCACAAATCGTTTAAAAACGGACTCGAAGAGTAATGCTGACTGCGAAGTCATTAAAAAATTCTGCATTAAACAGCTTAATGAAACACAAATCCGAGCTGATTACAAGGAACTATTACAATTAACAATAATGTTTCTTGGTGGTGTCAGCGATAACTTCCGAACACCTGGTCCAACATCCCACGCAAGGTTCATGGGAAAAGGCATTTATGCATTAAAAATATACCTATTTCGAGAGCAGTTTGCATTGACAAAACGAGAGTCCAGTGTGCTACGGGATATATGTATTTTTCTCGTGCGGCTGTATGTCAAAGCGTTGTTTACATGCACAAATGCCATACGAGCACCAAATCAAGATATACACTTGTTGAAAGACACCATCGCATACGCAGAAATCGACCGAGATGTGTCTGAAGCGGTTTTGAAGAAATGGAAAAATCATTTGTGGTATTTGGCCCCAGAATCAATGGCTTTGGCATTTCTCGATTCGGATGTTTCACTCGAAGAGAAACGAAAAATGGTTAGGCATCTGCAATCAACAGAACCCGTCGTAAATCTGGAAAACGATCGAAAATTCTCCGACCCGAAACTATTGCTGTGTAATAATTTGAGCAATTTCGTCTCATACAAAACAAAACATTTTTTCGGTGCTTTTGGATTGAGTACTGAATTTTTAAAGCATGACCCATCCATTTGGGAAGTAAACAAAGATTATCAAGATGCTCTCGATGTTTGTCGTAATCTGTTTGTTTTTAACGACACTGCTGAACGCGGTGTACAATTTATGAATGATTACAACAGAATACTTACGAAAGACGAAGAACAAAATCAATTTATATTACAGTGCATTGAAGAATATCGTAGAAAATGTCCCTCACATAACAAGTCAGATCTAATATAATATCGAAATAATTGTATTTTTCACCGATCTCAATATTTAAAAACTATTTATTAATTAATAATACAAAGAAATGTAATTTTACTTACTTAAACATACGATTTTTGAATAAAAAAATATTTCCCCTATAAAGTGTGTTCTAAATTTTGAATGAACTTTGGGCAGACCCTAGGGTTATCCGATCGGCACAAAATTTTCTATGGAAGTCTTGTAAGCCAAATGAAAACTTTTTCGGTCCGGAAATCAAGGATCGCTGCAACTTTCACTTTTTGCATCATGTGCTATAAACGGTATAATATGGGTGCCAGCCCTCAGGGACATACCAGGGATCTGCAAGGCAAATTAACTTGTAAGAATAGGAACTACCTTACACGCTCCAGGGGAACTGGAAGATGTGGGCATAAGTAGTATAGAAGTTATTAGCGAAACTATATTTCACTAAATTTTAACCCTTTGTAAGGGAGGAGTGACCAACATGACCCATCTTCGAACTTAGCCTGAGTTGGAAAAAAATTTATCCCATACCAAATTTGAAGTCAATCCGTTACTCCCTTCGAGAGTTTTCGTGCGCTCCAGCCAGACAGACAGACGGACATTGCTCAAATGACTTAAAATGGCTCAAAACGGATTTCCGCCAAACATACTTGAGGTCTTAGGTCACTCCATCGATGTGTTACACTTTTTGTCCGTAGCAAATGACTCACACTAAAGTGAGGGTATAAAAAGAGTATAAACCAGTAAGGAAAGGCAGAAAGTCGGGCGGGCGACTATATAATACCCTACACCTCCCTAACAATGCGATAAGGGTCATTGCCATAATAATTTGGAATAATTGGTAAATGGGTAGAAACATATTATCTAATTCTGAAACGATAATCGCTAAATTAAGCATTATTCGTTCCTAAATTGAGAAACATCTTTCTTGAAAATTTTAATGATCGGAATTAAAATACAACTTCTATAGCGATTTTATACCAAATCAGCAGGATTATATATATGGAGCTTTAATATAAATCTGAACCGATCTTCCCTGAATACTCATTCATGTAAAAATACCTCCTTCGAATTTCGTACTGATCGCATATAAAATACAGTCTCTACAGCGCTTACATGTCAAATCGGGCGTATCATATATATGGGAGCTATATCTAAATCTGAACCGATTTTCTCCGAATTTGGCAGTATTCCTTCATGTAATAAGAAACCTCTTTCTGCCGAATTTCGCACTGATCGGATATAAAATACAGTTTTTACAGCGCTTACAGGTCAAATCGGGGGTAACGTATATATGGGGGCTATATCTAAATCTGAACCGATTTCTTCCAAATTTAAAAGTGTTCATTCATATAGTAGGAAACCTCTTTCTGACGAATTTCGCACTGATCGGATATAAAATACAGTTTTTACAGCGCTTACATGTCAAATCGGGGCTAACATATATATGGGGGCTATATCTAAATCTGAACCGATTTTAACCAAATTCAATAGGGATCGTCCGTGGGCCAAAAAAAAGATATGTGTAAAGTTTCGTCGAGATCGGACCATAATTGCGACCTGTACTTTGATTACAAGAATACATGCACAGACAGACAGACGGACAGACAGACAGACGGACAGACGGACATAGCTAAATCAACTCAGAAAGTGATTCTAAGTCGATCGGTATAATAAACGATGGGCCTATTTCTTCTCCTTTTGGGTGTTACAAACAAATGCACAAAGTTATAATACCCTGTACCACAGTGTGGTGTAGGGTATAAAAACAACTCGCACAATGAAATCAGAAAAATATTTCAACAAAAAAGCAAAAAAGTCTAACCAACCAATAAATTCTGGGGATAGTATTATGTTCCAAAGAAATCCTAGTTCATTGTGGTTTCAAGGAGAAGTCGTGGACGGATGTGCTGAGCCAAAATATTTTGTGGTAAGGGATAATGAATGATGATAATGATGTATTGTTTAGAAGAAACGATCTATCAGAAATATTTATCCTTCCTGTCAAATAGTGGCTCAGTCATAGTGTAATCAACATTGCCCTGAAGGTTGTGAGGGCCTATCATTGCAAATAAAAGGTTATCTACTGTATACATATAGGTAAACATTTTTTTGGGTAATCCGACAACTGAGAAGGGTCTTCAACACCTCAGATTCTATTTCAGTGTGGGCTTTCCTTTATATTGGGAATGACCATCGTTACTCTTTTCTTTGAATATATATAGCTACTAAAACTTAAATATTTTTGTAATTGATTGAGGCCTATTCCTTTGGACAAGAACAGCCCCAAGCCCTGAGCACAGCCGGAAGGATCGTTACATGGTGAGAGGATCGTTACATAAATTTTAATGGCGCCCAACGTGGGGCAATGTCAGTATGAATCAAAATAATAGTTAGAACGAAAAACAAATCAGTCATTATGATTTTAGTGCTGAAAGCGAACAAATCAAATGCTTTAAATCATCATTATGAACATTCACTTTTGGCTTATGGATTTCTGGTTCTGAAATTCAGTTTCGGTACCATTACCAAACCTAAAGTGAATGTTGGCGTGGATTAATATAAGCAAAGGATAACGTTTGAGATTTTGAAACTTACAGCCTGTTTCTGTAACTTAAAATTTTGCTTTCTTTCGCCTGCCAGACGACAAACAGCTGATTTGGGTTTCACTAACTACCATCACAACGACAAGTCGCACGATAATGAACTCGTACGAAAACGTAATCATTTCAGTGTAAATTTTGGTTTCTCTATCTCTCTTTGCTGTCATCTGGGCGAACACAAATGTCAGATCGAGTCACGTTATTTTATTTGTCGACTGATAGGAACAATGACAAAAAAACGTTATTAAAAGCAAAAACAAGTAGATATTAGCATAATTATGGTAAAAACAATTAAATAATAATAAAATTGTATACATATGTTTACATATTTAAGCATAAACAAGTCAAAATTGGCAGCTCGCTAAGATGGAAAAAAATCATCAGTACACAATGAGAGAGACGTGAGAGAGAGAGAGAAAGAAATGAGAGTGTTGGATCAGCTCAGCTAACTCACCCAGGGTTGATTTTTGGCCACCCCTCATGTAAAGGATACAGAGGTGTATTTTCTAAGGTCGACCATACAAATATGTGTGCTTTTTTAGACCGGAAGTTGTGAAATTGTTGATATGGCAATTACATTATTATCCAATTGGTAAATTGCTAACGTCATTGACGTAAGGCCCGGCGAACGAACGAACGAACCTTAGAGAAACCAAATTCCAGACGATAGTGAGTGACTGGTTTTCGTTCGCAGAGACTTTCGTTAGAAATACAGAAACAGGCCGTTAGTTTTAACGAATCGGTATGTTACTCACGATACATTGCTTAACATTTTTGGATTTTATGGGAAGAATTTTAGTTCCCGTACTGATATTTTGTTTGGAAGTTAGCAAACTGAAAAAAAGTATTGGCTGCTAACCAACAAAACATCAGGTACTGTAATAGTGTTTCAAAAAAATATAAAAAAATGGTTGATACGAGTATAAAGGAAAATTTATGAGTATAAGAGTGGATAAAATTTTAAATGCGGAAGTCTTCGGACGCGAGGTACGGTTACTGTAATTTTAATATTTTATTTACACATTTTGAAGATTGATTTTTGAATTTATATATCGGCAATACGTTAGAATTATGCCGTTAACTAGAAGTCGAGAAAATTTGAATTTGATGGGTTTAGAGGAACCTACGAATTGTTGTTTTACAATAGAGATGGACCGAACAAATACAAGGATTTTGCAGGAGAACACCAGAAGGATTGTAACAAGGTCGCAGACTCGTGGTAATAACGCAGACAGGACGACGATTGATGCGGATCGTGAAAACGCAGACAGGACGACGATTGATGCCGATCGTAAAAACGCGGACAGTACGACGATAGCCGAGGATCGAATAGAGGTCATGATTAGTGAGTCAGTAAGCAGTCTGCGAGAGGAGATTGCGAGCATAATTTCTGGCGAGGTGATAACTCTTGTTCAGAAATGAGTGCTATCGGAATCGGGAATACGCGACAGACGCAGGACACTCGTGGACCGGACAGAAGAGCTTTCGAGAGGGAAATTACTGCAAGGACACAGGTCGATGGACCACCAGCTCAACGAGCTTTGGAGACTCTGTGTACAGAAAAGATTTTGAATATAATACGCAACGATATGACAGTCGAAGAATTCATCTACCGTGTCAGTATACTGACTACAAATAATTTACAGGGGGATTTTCAACTGCTATGTGGACATGCGCATAGCTTGTTCGAGGGTAAAGCTCTTGAATGGTTTTGGAGGTACCACCGACAAACTGATGATTTTGACTGGCAGTCATTGACCGACGCTTTGAAGAAACAGTAAAAGGACGAATATAGTGATGTCGATATTTTAGAGAACATTCGTAGTCGTAAACAAAAGTGTAGCGAGCATATAGACGACTATCTGGAGGTTCTTTCAAGTTTGACAAATAGAATGAGATGTCCTATGTTTGAATCTGATTTGTGCGAAACAATTATGAGAAATCTAAAAGTAGGGCACACATTCATGTATTGTATGGAGCCCAGAAGGATCTTCTGCTATGGCTGTGGTTTGATTGACAATTACAAACCGACTTGTCAAAAATGTTCAAGAAAGATTCAGGGAAACGACAGGTCGGATGTCCGCAGGAAATAGACCGGGCATCCGGAACCGATAAATTAACATTAGAAGATACCACTGAATATAGCACTAATAATATTACACATCCACTTAAGAGACCCTTACATGAACGTATAGAAGATTACAGGAGAATTCGACCAATGGAAATTGATATTTACAATATTAGGAAAAATAGATCTGCCAAGAGAATTAATGGTTATTATAAGAGGCTTAGGAAATACAAACAGTGTACAATTTCATCAATTGTAAATAAGGGATCGGATAACAGACCATATATAAATATTAGCATTGCGGATACTTTTACTTTGCTTTACTCAATAGCGGAGCTAATAGAAGTGTAGTAGGAGGTCATTTGGCAAAGACTATACAGGAAAGACCGGAGTTTAAAAAGTGCATTGGGAATGTTAAACAGCAGATGGGCAGAGACAAACGGGTTTGGGAACGATAGAGCTGGATGTTGAGTTTAAAAATGCAGTAGTATCTTTCGAATTCTTAGTAATACCCTCGATATGTCAAGATGTTATATGCGGATATGATTTTTGGAAGGTGTTTGGGCTGACAATTTCGACGCCGTGTATAGATAGCGTGGATGTTGGTGGGACAGATCCGGACAGAATCGCATTGACAGATGGGCAGACTCGAAATTTGGATTTAGTTGTAGCAATTTTTCCAAATTCTGAGATAGAAGGATTGGGTTGTACCGATCTGATAGAACATCAAAAGATACCGGCGATGCAAGACCTATAAAGCAGATATATTATCCAATATCTCCAGCTATTGAGAAACAGCTTACGGGCGAATTAGATCGTATGCTGTCACTAGGGGTGACTGAAGAGGCACCTAGTTCACCATGGTCTTCTCCTACAGTAGTCGTTATTAGGCCCGGCAAGCTACGTATGTATTTGGATAGTAGTCGGTTGAACTCGGTTACGAAGAAGGACGCCTACCCTATTCCTAATATAGACGGGATCCTTGCAAGGCTGCCACCTGTTCATTATATATCGAAAATTGATCTGAAGGATGCCTTTTGGCAGATCAAATTAAGTGAAGATTCGAAACAGAAGACGGCTCTACCAATTTACAAGAACGCCTTTTGGGCTATGTAATGCCCCTCAATCTCTATGTCGACTAATGGATATTGTGATACCCTACAACTTAAAGATTCACGTATTCGTCTACTTCGACGATCTCTTGTTAGTGTCGCAGAGAATTAAGGATCACTTAGCACACTTGGTAGAAGTGGCATAACAATTGCGCAAAGCGGGATTAACGATAAATGTCAGGAAAAGCAACTTTGCTTTAAATAAAGTTAAGTACTTGGGATATGTGGTGGGAAACGGTACCTTGCAGGCGGATGAGGATAAGATCCGAGCGATAAACGAGTTACCTATTCCGAAATCAATTAAACAGGATCGACGATTCTTAGGAATGACGGGTTGGTATCGTCGATTTATTGAGGGATACTCCGCCATTAGGTTTCCTTTGACAGAACTCCTAGCCAGGAAAAATTTGTTTGTGTGGAATGAGGAAGCACAACGGGCTTTTGAGTTGTTGAAGGAAAGGCTGACATCGGCTCCTGCTTTGGTAAATCCAGACTACGAAAGACCTTTCATTTTACAGTGTGATGCTACCCAGGGACGTATACAGAGGGGGGGCCCGGGCCACCCCCGAAATGTTTTAAACATAGGCGTAAAAAATACGAAAAATATTTGGAAGGCCGTTAAAAAAACAATACAAAAGCGTAAAAAATGGTAACAGTAAAAGTAATAACAACTAAAAATAAGAAAATTGCATGGTTTCCTCGCTAAAACTTTTTAAATTATGCATCGATTTTCTTCGGAATGGTCTCAATTTATTCATAGCCTCTTTACGATAAAATCACAAAAATATGACAATTATGCGTTTCTAGATGTTTTTATGAGGCTTTTATTTAAAAATTATTAAAATTTTCTCAAAAAATATGATTTTTTGCAATACTTTGTAAGATATCGTCGAAACCGTTGAACGGATGGAAAATTGTATTGTGCGAAGTTGAAGGCTACTTCTGAAGTTTGTAAAGCTTACCAGAACCAATTCGGATGAATGGTTCTCTAGTTATGCCATAATATGTGGCATAATAATTTAAAAAGTTATAGCTAATTTAGTAAGGTTTTAACTTTAAAACTTTCTTATCGATGTAAAATTTACAAAAACAAACTTTAAAAGCTAAGATTGGAGATTTTAACTTTTTTTGACGTCTAGAATCAGAATCTATGCATTAAAACAGAAACCCAAGAAAAAATGTTGTGTTTGTCGACCGGTGTTTATTGGTTGGCTTTAAATTTATGATAACCAGATATGTCGAAACTTAAGTTAAAATTACATTTATGATTTCTTATCTATCTACCTTTTCAACGTGTAGGTTGCAGTGATGGAATGAGTTTGCACAACCGTTTATGTAAATTTGACTTTATATTGGGTGTGGTAATAAGTAGTACGGTTTTGGCCATTACACAGAACTTATCACGGTATTTGCAAACGATTAATCTAGATATAATAAAGGCTTACGAAATCATAAAATTAGCAACGACAAAATTAAGTGACATGCGTAGAAATTCAGATGCGGAGTTTGATAAACTGTTTGAAGAATCCATACAACTTGCAAGATGTTTTGGAATAGAATCTGCACTACCTAGAAGAGTAGGCACTCAAAAGTATAGGGCTAACATTCCTGGTTCAGATGCCAAGGCGTATTTTAGGACAAAATTGTTCATACCATATCTGGACGAAGTAATATCACATTTAAATAATAGATTTTCCGAACATGAAGCTATAATTACAAGTCTGTTTAATAACGTTCCGATACGAGTTGTAAATCTAATAAAGGAAGATTTCGAAGAAGTCACACTTCTTTACAAAAACGATTTAAATAATTCAGCAAAATCTGTTTTAGCTGAAATAAGTATATGGATTGATTATTAGAAGCAGAAGAATGATAAGCCATCAAATGCATTAGATGCTATTTCAGTTTGTGATGAGGACATGTTCCCAAGCGTTTTTACCCTTTTGCAGATACTGGCCACAATACCCGTGACAACGACATCTGCTGAGCGAAGTTTCTCGACGTTAAGAAGAATAAAAACTTATCTCCGGAACAGAATGGAAGGAGAAAGGCTATCTTATCTGGCTTTGATGTCTATATAGAAAAGATGAAGTCAAAATCGATGAAATAATAGATATATTTCTTTCAAAAAATCGAATATTACATTTTTAACTCTTACGTATTTTATTATAAAAAGTTTTACTGATCTCATACTAAAGTACACATTTATATTTAGGAATAAAATTCGAATAAAAAACTAAGGAACTTAACTTCCATTACCTACACAATAAACGCAATTTTTTAATTGTTTATCTTTGTTATGGAAAATACGTATGGAATAGGTCAGTGTTGGCTCAAGCGGATGACGAGGGAAACGAAAGGCCGATAGCATTCATGTCCCATAAATTGCATAAAAGTCAACGGAATTACTCTATTACAGAGTTGGAATGCTTGGCCGTTGTGATGGCTATCGCGAAGTATTGAAGGATAGGAGTTCAAAGTGATCACAGATCACGCAAGCCTGAAATGGCTCATGGGCCAAAAGGATCTGTCAGAACGCTTAGCGATGTGGTCTTTGAAACTCCAAGGATTCAATTTTAATATTGAACATAGGAAAGGGAAATATAATGTGATACCTGATACTTTATCACGAGTTCATGAGGGGGATAATGTTGTTGAAACGATTGAGCTAGAAAATTTACCATCCATAGATCTAAATGCCAAGGCGTTTGAGAGTGAACAATACAAGAAATTGCGAGAGGAATACATATATATGTTCACAATTTCCAGATTTCAGGGTCTTGAACAGGTTTATATATAAACGGACATGCTTTTCAACTAGGGAATTCGAGGAATCAGATTCGTGGAAACTGTTGGTACCCGAGGAATTGTGGTCAATAGGGAGGACGCTGGAGCACATCAGAAGGTACTTTATTCGGAATTGTGATTTGTGTAAGACATCGAAGACACCGACACATCTTGTGAGACCGCCTATGGGACAAATGATAAACTCAGATAGGCATTTTCAAAGTTATATATTGATCTCATTGGGCCATTACCACGTACGAAATCTGGAACCATAGGAATTCTTATCATTTTGGATCACTTTTCTAAATTCACCTTTTTGAGACCTTTGAAAAAATTTGCGACAAAACCCATAATAGACTATTTACGCTCGGACATTTTTAACTGCTTTAGTGTCCCGTAGGTCATTGTTACCGATAATGATTCACAATTTAGGAGCAAGGACTTCGCTAATCTTTTGAAAGAGTTTGGGGTGAAACATTCGTTGACTGCTGTATACAGTCCTCAGGCTAACGTCAGTGTAAGGGTCAATCGCGTTATAAATGAGGCACTACGTTCCTACGTGAGGGATGATCAGCGAGGATGGGATCAGTATTTAGACAGCGTGAACTGTTCACTAAGAAATAGCCATCATCAGAGCGTGGGAAGGACTCCTTAAGAAATAGTTTTTGATCAAACTATGATTACTCATGGCCAGGATTATGGAGTGATGAGAAGGCTTAATCTACTGGCAGAAACCGACGTACACATAGAGAGACAAGACAAATGTTCGTTGGTTAGGGATTCAATTCGAGAACATATGAAGAAGGCTTATAAGAAGAATGGAAGGACATACAATTTAAGGTCTCATGCCAAGGAGTATGAAGTTGGACAAGAAGTGGTAAGACGTAACTTTGTACAAAGTTCCAAAGAGGGTGGTTTCAATTCGAAATTAGCTCCTGTAGGGAAAATGGCATATATGTTATACGCAAGGTTGGGAATGTTTATTATGAACTTCAGGATTCTGATAGTTCGAATAAGGGCATATACCACGCTAAAGACATTTGGACGTAACAAATTTTTTTTATTTATTTTTTTTGGTTAAGAGCGGTATGAATTTGTGAGGGCCTATCATTGTAAATAAAAGGTTATCTACTGGCTACATATAGGTAAAAATATAATTTTGAAAACTAAGATAGGCAAGTAGGTTTTTTTTTGTGTCAGAAAAGTTTTTGTTTTGGAATGAACAAATTTTCATGGGGATTCGAGTTTCGATTGGTAAAGAAGGATATTAAAGAGAAAAAATTTAAATTTGAATAAAGCTGAAAATTTATTTTAAAAGAATATCCTTCAACTTCTGGACTTTTTACTCGGTATATTTTCGTGCTGTTTATGACAACGGAAATATCTCGAGGGTAGGATCATAGACTGCCTCCATCTTTGTATTTAGTATGAATCCTGTGTATTCCGATAACCCAGAGATTTTGATTTTGTGACGTAAGGAAAAGCGAATGTTCAACAATAAATGAAGCATAATTAAAAGCTAAAGCAAAGTCCGAATTCAAGGATCAATCAAATCTTGTGAAAATCCTGTCAACTAAAACATGGTTGCAAATATTTAACTGTGAATTAATTGCGTCATACAGAAGATACATTTAATCTATCAAATATTAATCGGAGATGTTGTTGAAATACCCATATGATATTTTTAATATCCTGATGAACCCTAAGTTACGTTCCTGCATACTATTTATTTAATTTTCATTGAAATCTTGCTCTCACCTAATTGTTCAACACATTTTATCGTAACCAAGATTAGAATATAATGCAGCTGAAATTGGTCAACAAGCGCTTGTCGACGCAGCTTCTACTTTCGTCTTCTTGTAAGTATTAGTAGATATATATTTTAAGTTTATTAGAAATATTCCACTATTTACGCGTACCATTAAATCTTTAACAATAGAACATTTACTTACATTTATTTTAACATCGATCACATAAAGATCCAATTAATCTATAATACATTTAGATGAATATTGTAAACCACACATTTTGATTATTAATTACAATTTTTCGCTGTACTAAACATCAACGTCTAGGAAAATATCATTTTTTATAAAACAAAATAAGCCCGTTTAAACATTGAGATTTGCATGATGGCAATTTATTCGAATTAAACTATATAGTAGTTCCACGAAATTGAAGACATGATCATATAAAATGTTTTGTGGGCTGACACAAATAGTTAAAGTCGGCATGATTGGATGGGTAATCCGACAACTTCAACACCTCAGATTCTTTTTCCGTGTGAGCTTTCCTTTATATTGGCAATGACCATCGTTACTCTTTTCTTTTAATATATATAGCTACCAAAAACTTAAATATTTTTGTAACTGATTGAGGCCTATTCCTTTGGACAAGACCACTCCCAAGCCCTGAGCACAGCCGGAATAATTGGTAGCATTGGTCAAAAAGGAATAGGGTCTGGTGAGAGAATCGTTACAAGGTCAGACATTCTGTCTAGAATGACACTATGTCAGTAGCCATCTCCTGAATTAACATTGAGAAGCCACAGATTGGCTTCTCAATGTTATGTACCATAAAACGGAGACCAACCAAACATGTGTGTTTTCTAACTCAAGGTTGGCTGATACTATCTCTTCACTACTAAAAGATGGAAGAAGGTATATATTAAGGTCGTTCTTGGCAACTTGTGTTTCACCCTTTACCGATGTACTTGGATGTGTCGAGAAGCTCTTCATCACGGGATCGGAAGAATGCTGTCGGGATGAATCCGTAAGGATGAGCTTCTAGCGAACACAGACGACGAGACACATATAACGGTGGTGGCAAAACCTGACAATGGTCCGGTTCCAGATAAAGCTCCACCACACTAAGCAGTGTTGTCAGACGAATTTGGACTAAAATCGTCAAAATGAGGACTACAATTTTATGTTATGTTTATGATTAGATTTAAAACATTTAAATGTTAATGTGAGACCCCATAAAGCCCTCATAACTTTCTTATATTTGTTCCTGCGTCGAAATAAAATCCACAATAACGATAAAGGTTTGTCCTCTGAATATATCTTAATTGAAAACATTTTCAAATATCTCAGTTTCTGCATTTTAATAATTTTATTTTAGTTAATACTATTTTTTTGGAATCTGCATTAAAAAACTGCAAGTTTTTGCATAACCCCGTAACTAAATTAAATTATTTTGCAACGTATAATAATATTATATTATTAGACGTCATAAAATGTATTCAAGATTGTACAAACTATGGCTTCAGGGGAGAGTAAAGCTCTTATATTTCGGTGGAGACAGTACTCCTGCTTGTGGGGTCCCTCTGTTTACAAACCTTGTTAGAGTTGTGGACCCAAGACATGCTGTTATGCGTCTTCTGTTGAGCAGACTTTGAATTAGTCTAATCAAACTAGAGTTAACTTTCAGATGTGACAGTGACGCAATTACAGCATCTGAGTGAATGTTGTTAAAAGCCCCTTCTATGTCAAGAAATGGTGAATTCCTTGAAATGCAGGGACGATTCGATAGTGCTCACAAGTTCGTGCAGGGCTGATTCTGTAGACTTCCCCTTATTGTAGGCATGTTGGTTCACCGACAGGAGTTTTGTATCCAGGTTTTCCCTAATGAAATAATCTAAAAGTCTTTCCAGACCCGTCAATAGGAAGGAGGATAGGCGAAGTGGTCTGAAGTCTTTTGGCCTACTGTGTGATATCTTCGCCGCTATAGGTATGAACACACCTAGCGGTGAATGAAATCCTGGTAGATCTAGAACGTTGTAGCTGCAAGGTCGTGGCATATGCGGACGACGTGGCAATCGCAGTGAGTGGCAAATTCGAAAACGTCCTTCGAGACATTCTACAGGCGGCTCTGAGCAAATTAGCTAGATGGGACAGAAGCAGCGGTTTGGGCGTAAACCCAAACAAGACAGAATTGGTTCTCTTTACTAGGATGAATAAAGTCCCACATGTGGACCCTCCACCTCGGATAAATGGAACAGATCTAGTCTTTTCTGAAAGTGCAAATTTTTTAGGAATAATTATAGATAGAAAACTGTTATTTAGACTTAACGTATTGGAACGTGTAAGGAAGGCAAACGTCGCCTTATATTCCTGCAAAAAGGCTGTAGGGTCACGGTGGGGCCTCTCTCCTAAAATCGTCCACTGGATATATATAGCAGTAGTTCGTCCAATACTGTTATACGGCATTGTGGTATGGTGGACGGCAACTGACAAACTAACCATCACCAACCTACTAACAAAGGTTCAGAGAACAGCCTGCCTGTCTCTAGAAGCCCTACTCCATATACTGCCGATTAATATTGTGGCGAGAGAAGTTGCAACCAAAGCGGCAATAAGATTAAACTGCCTATCAATGTGGAGGTACAAAAACTACGGTCACATGAGGATATCAAAGTGTAGTGCTATAGTAACCGACCGATTGGACTATATACAGGGTTACCATACGTCCTCCTTGGGGAGGACATGTCCTCCTTTTTAACAAGTGTCCTCCCGTCCTCCCTCCTTTTTCAAAAATGATGGATTTGTCCTCCTTTTGTTGCAAATTAAAATTTTCACAATCAGTAAACTTCCACAGGAATTATACTCGCAACTACTTTTAGTACAAAGTTAGTACTACAATACTTGAGCTCGATGACTGATATTTTTACAGATACTTCTTATAGCAGCAGGTAACTTAGGATTGAAAATGGGCAATATCGATCAATTTTTAGCGTCTGTCCGATTCGACTTATTAACGTGATAGAGACTGCAAATTTCAACTACACGCTGAAAAAAATCGCTTCTGTAGTATATTGCCCCAAACATATTCGGCTTGAAATATACATATGTTTAGGGTACACTCCAGATATATAATATTTGACACACACAAATATTATATGTTTGGGAGGATAATGTTTTAAACAAAAATATTTATTTTCTTTTATTCATTCCTCTAGGGAACATATGGCTTCTACAAGATTATTCCACATATGTATTTCTATCATAACAAAAAGTCTTGATTTCATCCCATGACTTGTTAAGTTTCCGTATTTCCATTAGAGTTGTTCGACGCCATGTGCTCTTTGGTCGTCCGCGTCGTCTGCAGCCTTGCGGGTTCCATTCTAGTGCCTTTCTACATAAACTTTCGTGCGATTTTCGGAGCGTATGTCCAATCCACTTCCATTTCCTTCTTCTTATTTGGACTCTCATTGGAATCTCGTTAGTTTTGTTCCACAATTCAGTGTTTGAAATTGTATTCGGCCAAAAAATGTGACATATAGTACGTAGGAATTTATTTATTTGTGACTGGATCTTCTTCAATACTGTGGCCGTTGTGTGCCATGTTTCACTTCCATATAGTAACGGTGATTTTACACAGGCGTTGAAAATGCGTATCTTGGTTTGGAGAAATATTTGCGGTGAACGCCATATATGCTGTAATCTTCCAAATGCGGACCTGGCTTTACCTAATTTATAGTGTACATCTTCTTCGATACCGCCAGTCACAGACATCATACACCCAAGATAGCAGAAAGTGTCCACAAAAATATGCTCCCATAAATATTTTTTTATATGGAACTAGTATTTCCGAAACAAAGGTTAATTTTTATATATTTTTTTTGGCAATGTATGAATGACTTAACTTCTGTTTTTCAGATGTTCAAAGAGCAATTTTACAAATTTTATATGTTTGTAAAATTTATGTATATGTTTTTAAATATAAATTGCATTGGTGGATTGACAAAAGGTGATGAATTGGAATATTTATAAATTAAGCCATTTTTAGCTATAAAGATTAACAAGAAAACTAGGAAAAACTAACTAAAATTCGAATAAGTCAGCAAAGTTTTAAAAATCTTTTTAAATAAAATATATTTTGAAAACTTCTTAAACAAAAACTTTGTTTGTGTGTAAACACATATTTGATTTGTGAAAGTCAGTTCGCAAATATATTTTGTTCTAATATATTAATATATGCGTTCCAAACTAACTAGATTTTCAAATAAAATGTATTTGTTAACAAATACATACTATTTAAAAAAATCGTTTCCAAATATATTTTCTTTCAATTCAAACATATCAAAAATGACGATTTTCCTCCATGTAGACGAACTGAAATTGGTAATTTGGGAGTACGTATATCCAGAACCCATCAGACGAACAATGGTCATCAGAGTACCATGTTTTAATATAGCCCACACACAAACAAAGGTACCTCAAGATTTTACTTCTTAACAAAACAAATTTCAAAGAATCAAAAAACCGTTGGCATGCATTCTATGGTGTAGGGTATGCAGAATTCGGCTTGTCAGATCTTAACGCCGCTTCACTTATTTATTATAATTAACACCTAAAAATACTGGAGCTAGACCCACTTTAAAGTACGCCGATTGTCCGTCTGTATATTTAATATTGTTCCTTAAGTACAGGTCGCACTTTCATTCCGATCTTGCTGAAATTCGTCAATAAGGGTCAAAGTCGGTTCAGATTTAGATATAGGCCCTATATAAATTTTCTTTCCGGTGTGGCCCTTTACTTTGAAATTAAGCAGGATGTCGAATTTGGTGTAAATCTGCTCAGATTTAAATGTAGCACCCAAGAACAAACCTTGCCAAATTTGAAGAAAATTTGTTCAGATTTCGATATATTCCTCCGATTTGGCATCTAAGCGCTACAAAATACAAATTGTTGTACAAAGCATTATCATAGGAAATTGTGTTTTTAATTGTCCTCCGAAAGTTTCAAACTCTCTTTGTAAATGTTACAAATGTCCTCCTTTTCTGACACAAAAGTCCTCCTTTCCGAAAAAAGGTTATGGTAACCCTGACTATATACCAACTGTGTACACCTTCGAGATAAATTACATCACCATGATTTCCGCCAGAGATGAATGGGTTGGAAGAATACCAGGTAATAGAAACCATCTCCACTTTTACACGGATGGTTCGAAGCTTGATGAAAAGGTTGGCTTCGGAGTACACTGTGCAGAGCTTAGTTTGGATATAGCTCACAGACTACCAGATACCTGCAGTGTCTATCAAGCCGAAATAATGGCAATATGGGAAGTAGCCAAGTGGCTGAGTCGCAACATAGTAACCAACACTGGCGTTGTCATTTACTCGGACAGCCAGGCTGCCATCAATTCTCTGGAGGCAACATCCCTAAATGTACAAACAGCCCTCGACTGCCGCAGATATCTTAACGAGATGGCTGAGCAGTTTAATATACACCTCATATGGGTGCCTGGGCATAGGGATATCCAGGGGAACTTCAAAGCCGATGAACTTGCTAGGAAAGGGACGACATTACAAATTCTCGAAGAATTTGCATATATTGGTGTGCCACTATCCACGTGCAAGCTTTGGCTAAGGCAAGAGGCAATCAGGCAGTCCAACGAAAGATGGACAGAAATCGGCACCTGCAGGTTAGCTAGACAAATCTGGCCAAGGTATGACCTGAGAAGATCAAAATATCTCCTCGCACTAGAGAGGCAAAGATTGTCTACGTTAGTATCAGTTCTGACGGGACACTGCTTGATCGGCGAACACGCCAAAAGATTGGGTATTGACTCTAATGACTTCTGCAGAAGCTGTGGAGATGAGGAAGAAGTGGAGAGCATTGAGCACTATGCGACTGCCCCGCTCTGAGTAAACTACGACTGGACATTCTGGGGTCGGCCTTTCTAGGCAGCCTAACAGATCTTTCCGGTACCGATATTCGAACTATCGATAAATTTGTATATCAAACAGGTTGGTTTCGATGAGGGGCATTTCAGCCCGTGGTAACACTAGGGACCTAAACTGGTCTATGTGAGCTTGTATAAAAAAATACGGCTGCCACCCTAACCTAAACCTAAACCTTGTACAAGCTGAAAGAATGAAGTAATTCGGCACATTAACGGCATAAAACTTCAATTATGCCTCAGCGTCATTGAAAATTTGGATAATTGAATGGAGGTGTGCCGCCGAGGTAGCGGCGGCCGTTTGGCCGATATTTTGTTCCATACATAATTGAACCATACCGATATTATCATAATAAAAAGAAATGATAATAATGTCCTAAATAATTTGTGTTTTATTCAAAATCAACATCGGCCCTTAAAATTTAACCACCCTTTATCTGTGGATTGAAAATGCATCGTTCTGACATAGTCTTTACTTTACTTAAAAATTTGTATTTGCCTCTCCCGATTTTGCATTTCTTAGATATCCTGCAATGGCATATCATGCGATCAATGGTGGATAATATACAAGATTAAGTCCGACCGATTTTTTTAAACTTTCTAATTTTCATCCCCAAAGGCAAAGAAAAATGTAAAAGCGGATAAATTGTAAAAAGTTTTAATATTAGAGAAATCTGTTAAGTTTTCTTAATTTTTCTCATATCATGAAAAGTCATCATTTCGGGACAAAAATCGTCAAATCGTCATTCTCTTCTTTTTATCTTCAAAAATTTCTAGCAACACTGACTCTAAGGCTGCATCAGTTGCCTCAAAAGAGCTCCTGATACATGTAGGGGCTAACCTGATCATAATCCAGGAACCATGGTTGAATCGAGATATGGTTTGTGGGCTTATGACGCCAGGGTTTAAGCTGCTTCAAGGTACAGGTAATGGAACACGTAGATCCTGTATACTTGCCAAGAACGATCTTTTAGTGGTGAAGACATAATATCAGTTAGCCTTGAGGTAGATGGCACATGACACTTAGATGCCACCCTGTGCATTGAAATCTCTGATAGGAGCGGCAAACGAGAAGAACAAAGACATAATTGTTTGTATTGATGTCACATATACAAAGAGGAATCACTGGTAGTGCTCCTGGATATACATACATATATATATATATAGATGAGGAAGAAGTGGAGAGCATTGAGCACTTCCTATGCGACTGCCCCGCTCTGAGTAAACGACGACTGGACATTCTGGGGTCGGCCTTTCTAGGCAGCCTAACAGATCTTTCCAGTACCGATATTCGTACTATCATTTCAGCCCGTGGTAACGCTAGGGACCTTAACTGGTCTATGTGAGCTTGCATAAAAAAACCAGTAAGGAAAGGCATAAAGTCGGGCGGGGCCGACTATATAATACCCTACACCTCCCTAACAATGCCATAAGGGTCATTGCGATAATAATGTGGAATAATTGGTAAATGGGTAGGAACATATTATATAATTCTGAACCGATAATCGCTAAATTAAGCAATATATTTCTTAAATTGAGAAACATCTTTCTGGAAAATTTTAATGCCCGGAAGTAAAGTCGACTTCTAAAGCGCGTTGATACCAAATCAGGAGGAATATATATATGGAGGTTATATATTAATCTGAACCGATTTTCCCTGAATACTTATTTATGTAAAAAGACCTCTTTCTGTCGAATTTCGTACTGATCGGATATAAAATACAGTCTCTACAGCGCTTACATGTCAAATCGGTGGTAACATATATATGGGGGCTATATCTAAATATGAACCGATTTTCTCCGAATTTGGCAGTATTCCTTCGAGTAATAAGAAACCTCTTTCTGCCGAATTTCGCACTGATCGGATATAAAATAACATTTTTACAGCTCTTACATGTCAAATCGGGGGTAACATATATCCCCCATATATCTAAATATCTAAATCTGAACCGATTTCTTCCAAATTTAAAAGTCTTTATTCATATAATAGGAAACCTCTTTTAGCCAAACTTCACACTGATCGGATTTAAAATACAGTTTTTACAGCACTTACATGTCAAATCGGGGCTACATCTAAATCTCAACCGATTTCCCTCAAATTTGGCAGTATTAATTCATGTAATAAGAAACCTCTTTCTGCCGAATTTCGTACTGATCGGATTAAAAATACACTTTTTACAGCGCTTACATGTAAAATCGGGGGTAACATATATATGGGGGCTATATCTAAATCTGAACCGATTTGCTCCGAATTTGGCAGTATTCCTTCATGTAATAAGAAACCTCTTTCTGCCGAATTTCACACTGATCGGTTATAAAATAAATTGCTTACGGCGCTTACATGTGAAATCGGGGGTAACGTATATATGGGGGCTATATCTAAATCTGAACCGATTTCTTCCAAATTTAACAGTGTTCATTCATATAATAACAGACCTCTTTCTGCTGAATTTCATACAGATCGGATATAAAATAAAGTTTTTACAGCGCTTACATGTCAAATCGGGGCTAACATATATATGGAGGCTATATCCAAATCTGAACCGATTTTAACCAAATTAAATAGGGATCGTCCTTGGGCCAAAAAAAAAGATATGTTTAAAATTTTCTCAAGATCGGGCCATAATTGCGACCTGTACTTTGATTACAAGAATACATCTACAGACAGACAGACGGACATAGCTAAATCAACTCAGAAAGTGATTACAAGTCGATCGGTATAATAAACAATGGATCTATCTCTTCTCCTTTTGGGTGTTACAAACAAATGCACAAAGTTATAATACCCTGTACCACAGTGTGGTGTAGGGTATAAATACGGCTGCCACCCTAACGTAAACCTTGTACAAGCTGATAAAAACTGGATTCTGAAACATAAGATAGCTTAAAAGGTTTCAAACACAGCGGGTCAACATTTAACGAAAAAGTTTAAAATAAATTAATAATAATAAATTGAAAATTTGATAATTTTAAAAACTTGTATTCGAAAAAATCATCAGCATAGGATATATTATTGATTGTCGTAAAATTCTAGGATGATTTAGTGATGTCGTCTGTTGAAGTTACACTACAGCTGGCAATATTAAATAAATGTGACTTAAATTTGGCAGAAACATTTCTTATAAAGGGTGGTTAACTTGTAAAGGCGCCCATAGACGAGTACTGCCGCAGTTCATGCCGATGAACCCCCTATGTACGTGTGTGATTGACATTTTCGATACACACATATCAATAAATATTTAATTTTTCACACAAAACTATTTTAAATTTTCGTTGTTTACATACTTATAATAAAATTTCCAATAATCTGGCATATAATGATGAACAAAGTTCATTTGATTAATACGTGTTCATTTTGAAACTCAAAAGTATTTAGATTTTCATACTGTAACCAATACATTCTCATGATGTCTCAAATTCACCAATACACACATATTGCCCGTTCCTGCGGCAGTACTCGTCTATGGGGGGCTTAAGGGCCGATGTTGAATGTGAACCACACCTAAACATCAAGTTTTTTCTGCATTTCATTTGACATTTCTCAATTTCAGACTAACTCAATTTGAACCATGGAAAGATACACAATAGAGCAACGCGTTAAAGTTGTTCAGGCTTATTATGAAAATGGGCGTTCAAATCAAAATGCATATCGTGCACTCCGTGATTTTTTCGGTCAATTTTATCGTCCAAATGTGCGTACAATCGGAAAAATCGTGCAAACATTTGAGCAAACCGGGTCATTAGGAGGTGTGAAAACACCAGTGCATGCTCGTACAGCTCGTACTGCAGAAAATTATGCTGCTGTTCGCGATAGTGAGGCTGAAGAGCCGTTCACCTCAACTCGTCGTCGTGCCCAACAATTGCACATCTCACGCTCGTCGTTGATGAACATTATGCATAAAGACTTGCATTTACACGCTTACAAGGTGCAATTGACTCAAGAACTAAAGCCTCTTGACCATTCCAAACGTCATCAATGGTCAGAATAGTGACAAGAAATGACAACAGTGGATGATCAATTTTCGAAGAAAAACATCTTCAGTGATGAGGCACATTTTCACCTCAGTGGATTCGTCAATAAGCAGAATTGCCGCATTTGGGCGAATGACAATCCAAGTGTGATTGACGGAAAACCAATGCACCCTCAAAAAGTGACTGTTTGGTGCGGTTTATGGGCTGGCGCCATCATCGGGCCGTATTTTTTCCAAAATGAGGCCGGTCAGGCAGTTACTGTGAATGGTGTTCGCTATCGTGAGATGATAACGAACATTTTATAGCACGAATTGGAAGATATGGATGTGGACAATATGTGGTTTCAACAAGACGGTGCCACACAGCTAACGAAACAATGGCTCTTTTGCGCAACAAATTCAATGGCCGTGTTATCTCACGTCGTGGCGATGTTTAGGTTTAGGTTAGGGTGGCAGCCGTATTTTTTTTTTATAAAAGCTCACATAGACCTGTTTAGGTCCCTAGTGTTACCACGGGCTGAAATGCCCCTCATCGAAACCAACCTGTTTGATATACAAATTTGTCGATAGTACGAATATTGATACTGGAAAGATCTGTTAGGCTGCCTAGAAAAGCCGACCCAGTATGTCCAGTCGTCGTTTACTCAGAGCGGGGCAGTCGCATAGCAAGTGCTTAATGCTCTCCACTTTTTCCTTATCTCCACAGCCCTTATCAAACAGTGTCCCGTCAGAACTGATACTAACGTAGACAATCTTTGCCTCTCTATTGCAAGGAGATATTTTCTGTCCGAGTAAATTAAAACGCCAGTGTTGGTTACTATGTTGCGACTCAGCCACTTGGCTACTTCCCATATTGCCATTATTTCGGCTTGATAGACACTGCAGGTATCTGGTAGTTCTTGAGCTATATCCAATCTAAGCTCTGCACAGTGTACTCCGAAGCCAACCTTTTCATCAAGCGTCGAACCATCCGTGTAAAAGTGGAGATGGTTTCTATTACCTGGTATTCTTCCAACCCATTCATCTCTGGCGGGAATCATAGTGATGTAATTTCTCTCGAAGGTGTACACCGTTGGTATATATATATACCATATATATATATGGACTATATATATTTATATATATATGGACTATAGTCCACTCGGTCGGTTACCATAGCACTACACTTTGATAGTAGTTTTTGTACCTCCACATTGATAGGCAGTTTAATCTTATTGCCGCTTTGGTTGCAACTTCTCTCGCCACAATATTAATCGGCAGTATATGGAGTAGGGCTTGTAGAGACTCGGTCGCTGTAGTCCTTAAGGCTCCGCTTATGCTCAGGCAGGCTGTTCTCTGAACCTTTGTTAGTAGGTTGGTGATGGTTAGTTTGTTGCCGTACCACAATGCCGTATAGCAGTATAGGACGAACTACTGCTATATATATCCAGTGGACGATTTTAGGAGAGAGGCCCCACCGCAACCCTACAGCCTTTTTGCAGGAATATAAGGCGACGTTGGCCTTCCTTACACGTTCCACTACGTTAAGTCTAAATAACAGTTTTCTATCTAGAATTATTCCTAAAAATTTGCACTTTCAGAAAAGACTAGATCTGTTCCGTTTATCCGAGGTGGAGGGTCCACATGTGGGACTTTATTGATCCTAGTAAAGAGAACCAATTCTGTCTTGTTTGGGTTTACGCCCAAACCGCTGCTTCTGGCCCATCTAGCCAATTTGTTTAGAGCCACCTGTAGAATGTCTCGGAGGACGTTTTCGAATTTGCCACTCACTGCGATTGCAACGTCGTCCGCATATGCCACGACCTTGCAGCCACAACGTTCTAGATCTAGCAGTATTTCATTCACCGCTAGGTTCCAAATTAGTGGAGACAATACTCCTCCTTATGGGGCCCCTCTGTTTACATACCTTGTTAGAGTTGTGGACCCAAGACATGCTGTCATGCGTCTTCTGTTGAGCAGACTTTGAATTAGTCTAATCAAACTAGAGTTAACTTTTAGATGTGACAGTGCTGCAATTACTGCATCTAAGTGAATGTTGTTAAAAGCCCCTTCTATGTCAAGAAATGCCACCATGGTGAATTCCTTGAAATACAGGGACGATTTTATAGTGCTCACAAGTTCGTATAGGGCTAATTCTGTAGACTTCCCCTTATTGTAAGCATGTTGGTTCACCGACAGGAGTTTTGTATCCAGGTTTTCCCTAATGAAATAATCTAAAAGTCTTTCCAGATCTTTCAATAGGAAGGAGGATAGGCTAATTGGTCTGAAGTCTTTTGGCCTAGTGTGTGATATCTTCCCCGCTTTAGGTATGAATACCACTTTGGTATCCCTCCATCGATTCGGGATGTATGAAAGCCTGATACAGGCTACATCAATTTTCTCCAGCCAGGGGATAATGTACTTTAACATTTTCTGCATTTCTGCTGGAGTGATGCCGTCTGGTCCAGGTGACTTGAAGGGCTCAAAGCTGTTTATAGCCCAGCTTATTCTAGATCTCTCAGTCAACAAGCTAGGGACGCTCGCAGTCCACTCGCACTCTTGTTGGTCATGTTGATCCTCGGGCTCTGTTGATGAGTTCCCCGGGAAATGTGTGTCGAGCAGTACACATAGCGATTGCTCGCTGTTCTGTGTCCAGTTGTTTGCCTCATCCTGCAAATACCCCACTGTACAAGGAGACGCGGATAGTACCTTCCTCAGCCTTGCGGCGTCGGAGACCTTTTCCACTTCGCCACAGAAGGAATACCAAGAGCATCTTTGGGCCTTCCTAAGCTCCTTCTTATAGATCTTGATTTGCCCTTTATATGCATCCCAATCATTAAAGGCTCCAGTAGATTTCGCCTTGTTGAATAGCTTGTTGCAGGTCTTTTTCCTTGCCGTTAGCTCAGAAGTCCACCATTGAGGTTTAGGTTTACCCTTGTACCTTGTGGCTTCTTCAAGGGAACTATTGAATGATATGGTGATATGCTCGACCAGATTATCCAGACCGGCTTTGTCATTCGGTTCATAAAGAAGTTTAGAGGTGCCACTTTGTCTTCCTCACATTTCTGTGGGCAGCAGGTTTAGGGGCTTTTTCCGCGAGTTTGAACTCAATATAATGGTGATCTGAGAATGATTGATCGTCCAGTACATTCCACCCAATAATTTTGTCTGACACCCGGTCAGTAACAAACGTTACATCGAGTACTTCTTGTCTGTCTTTAATTGTAAAGGTCGGTTTTTTGCCCATGTTACAAATAGTTAGGTTGGTAGTTAGAATAAAGTCAAGAAGCGAATCACCCCTATAGTTTATATCCGTACTACCCCAGATAGTATGATGAGCGTTCGTGTCTGCGCCAATAATCAGCTCGAGCTCGTCGGACGTTGCTTCTTCTACTACTTCCCTGAAGAGAGCTGTTGGTATTGCGGCTTCATAAGGAAAGTAACTGGAGACCACCCAGTATATGCGATTACCAATCTCCAGACTAGCAGCTGTTTGGTCTTTACCACTTAACTTAGTCAGGAGAAAAATACTTAGATCTTTTCTGGCCAAAATGCAGGTTCTTGGAGTGCCTTCACAGTTGGCCACAAGCAGTTTAAAGTTTGGTGGCGATGTTAATGGGCCGCCAAGATAATGTGATTTGACACCGTTGGAATTTTTTCTTTGCGGTTATTTAAAAGAAAAGGTGTACGTCGATAAGCCAGCAACAATTCAAGAGCTAAAAGAATGAAGTAGTTCGGCACATTAACGGCATAAAACCTCAATTATGCCTCAGCGTCATCGAAAATTTGGATAATCGAATGGAGGTGTGCCGCCGAGGTAGCGGCGGCCGTTATTTTTTCCATACATAATTGAACCATACCAATATTATCATAATAAAAAGAAATTATCAATTTCCTAAATAATTTGTGTTTTATTCAAAATCAACATCGGCACTTAAAATTTAACCACCCTTTATTTGTGGATTGAAAATGCATCGTTCTGACATAGTCTTTACTTCACTTAAAAATTTTTATTTTCCTCTCCCGATTTTGCATTTCTTAGATATCCTGCAATGGCATATCATGCGATCAATGGTGGATAATATACAAGATTAAGCCCGAGCGATTTTTGTAAACTTTCTACTTTTCATCCCCAAAGGCAAAGAAAAATGTAAAAGCGGATAAATTGTAAAAAGTTTTAATATTAGAGAAATCTGTTAAGTTTTCTTAATTTTTCTCATATCATGAAAAATCATCATTCCGGGCCAAAAATCAAATCGTCATTCTCTTCTTTTTATCTTCAAAAATCGTCAAAATGACGATAAATCGTCATTTCTGGCAACACTGACTCTAAGGCTGCATCAGTTGCCTCAATTGATGCATGTAGGGGCTAACCTGATCATAATCCAGGAACCATGGTTGAATCGAGATATGGTTTGTGGGCTTATGACGCCAGGGTTTAAGCTGCTTCAAGGTACAGGTAATGGAACACGTAGAGCCACGTAGAGCCTTGCCAAGAATGATCTTTTAGTGGTGAAGACATAATATCAGCTAGCCTTGATGTAGATGGCACATGACACGTAGATGCCACCCTATGCATTCAAATCTCTGATAGGAGCGGCAAACGAGAAGAACAAAGACATAATTGTTTGTATTGATGTCACATATACAAAGAGGAATCACCCCAGCGGCGGAATGCATGCGCTATAAGGCCTTATATCAGGCCTTCTTAGTCATTACGGAGGCCTTCCCTACACATTACCTGTTCCTTTCCATTTAACATTCCGTGAGATTGGGAGGCAAGGCCTTCCTTTCCATTTCCCTACAAGAATGCCTCCAAAAGGCCTACATAGATAAGGGATAACGCATGTCAGAAAAAATCAGGCCCTCCGGAAGGATTAAAAAAGAAGGTTTCATTGTGGAAGGCATAAATCCTTTCTGTAAATATCAGGCCTTCCGGAAGGAAGGCTGAAGGCTTATTTAAATAATGCATACATCATGTCTGAAAAAATCAGGCCTCCTACATGAGCCTAAAGCGAAGGCCTGATTAAGGTATGAAGCCATAGGCACTTTAGAAGGCCTTCCCAAAAGAATGCATAACGCATGTGAGAAAAAACAGACCTTGTAGAATAACTTGAAAAGAAGTCCTGATAAAGTCTTCGAAGTTTTTTATAGACGCCCATCTGGTTCTTCCGCTGCAGAATTGAAAAAATTATACTAATATTAATTTTTTTAATAACTATTATTTTTTATTTTGATTTCTTTTATTAGAATAACACACAAAAAGTATAAACCAAAAACACACAACAAAATAATTCAATTCAATAAATAAAATCTTACAAAGTAGAAACCAAAACAATTTTAATTACAAATATTTTCTTTCTTAGACTGCTAATTTTGTGTTATCTTTGTACTTTTCATAAGTAACCATTGCTGCCTCAACGGCTTTGAAAAATATATCATTGATATTTGTAAAGGATTTAAACGACTCTTTTCCTTGCTGGCCATCATAATTGAAACCACGTATGATTTCTACTCCCAATAAATTACGGACATTTTTTAATAATCCGCCGCTTCCGGTTATTTTTTGTACTGCTTCAACGAATTCACTGTTATCGGATGACATGGTTAACTCCTCTTCTAGCTGATTCAGTTCATCTGTTGTCTCAATTGGGAAGAACTTCTTTGTTTTTGTCTTTCGTTTTTTGTTCATTGAGTTGCTTTAGGGCAACTTTCATTTCTGCAAGTTTTCCAGCAATAATCTGATTTTGGTTTTTAACTTCATTCCGGAGCTCTTTCACTTCTTTCTCCAAATCTTAAAATATCAAAATAAAGACAATATTGGGCGTACGTAGTATATATGATAACTAAACCAGGATATTTAAAAAGTAATTACTGAGACACATTTCTTACAAAAGTTTGTTTTAATAGTACAGGTACTAAAAATGGAATCTTAGAAATAAAAGAGTATTTTTTATTACCAATTTTGGTACAGATGTTTTAATACTATTAAAAACTATTTGTATTTGTTTAGGAAATGGGATATACCGAGTAACCAGGTTATAAAACACATTCACAAATTGCAGAATTAAATATTCAATAAAATTTAAAAATACTCACCACCTACTTTAGCCAAGAGTGTCTTTAATGCTTTATCTGCCATTTCGAAAATGAAGTATAGTGTCAGTTTTCTTCTGAAAAATGTTTATATCGTTAGAATTAATATGTTATCTAGGTTTAAAAAAGGTTACAAAATTTGCCAATGAAACTTAAGGGCATGTGTGTAGAAGGGGCATTAAAATTACTGAGTTGTCGTTTGGAAAAGCTAACATTTTGCAATATATATTTTTTAGAGAAAATTTTTCTTCGGTTTGGTCAACTAAGTCTCCAACATAAATTCCCAAACTCGATGATTGGACCGGATGGTCGTAAAAATTTCGTAAATTGTATACCTTTTTTCCTATAATGTTCCCACCATTTTCATCACAAAATCCTGTGATAAATATAGGTATAAAGGGTTCCACCGTACAAAAATTGTTTGGGCGGGTAATACTGAGGAAGAAGTGTTCAGTTTGAAAACTCAATATTTTTCCCTGAACAGATTTATTAAATTATACGGGCTTTATAACAGGTTCAATTGTCAAATCACAAAATTTTCGTTGGATTTGGAATTCATTTTTTGACATTTTGTATAAAATTTTCAAAGCAATAGGCGGAAAACTCAGGTGCAATACCGAATTCATTGACACATTGCGGCAAATGCAGCAAACTATGAACATTAAAAGTAACGCTGCTTGGCCCAAATATTTGTTCAAAATTCTCGAGAAATTGTTTGAGAAGCTCTTCCGCTGTACTTATATTCACACAAAAATGTTATGGTGTTGACAATAACCTGTAAGCTGCATGTAGAAGCAAAATTTCGTGGTAAACATCGTCATCTATGATGTTTTTTAAAAGGACTGGACCATAGTACAAAATAAACTGTCGAAATTCTGTGGCTTTCCACCTTGCTACTTCTTTAACTCCTCGTGGTTTTCGTTGAAATTCCTTTGGAACATAAGGATAAATTTCTATAAGGCGCTTAGAAAGTATTACCTTAAAATTTTCTGGGACCTTTTTCATTGCTTTATTATTTAATAAAGCAACAAGCATTTTTTTAACACCTAAGTCTACCAAATGCATAGGTTCCAGGGGAAATTGAGTAATCATTTTTATTCCTAGATTTTCAAGTGCGCTATGGTTTTCTACATAGGGTTCATTATGGAAGATTTTCTGCTTTATATAAAAAAAATCTTCATCTGTCCTTAGATCGTGTAAACATAAAGAAAATGTAGTGACCCGGTTCACAGTTTTGCCAATTTGGTAGCATTTTATGCATCCATTGATTGAATTATGACCTATTATGTTACAAAGAAAAGCTCGCGCTGGTGTGTCGCATATGAAGGCTCTAATTTGTACAGTATCACTGCGACGTAGTGATACTGTTCTATGAACCGTACGTTATCGTAGTGTACCGTTCGTCGTGTTCTAAGAACGATACGTTATCCTAGTGGTACCGTTCGCGAACAGTAACACTAAAAAAATGTTTAGTGTATTCTGTTCTCGTGTAAGGGTTGCGATACTGTTCCGTTCGCGACGAAGGAACGGTACAGAACGCTAAGGAACCGTTCCTTAGTGTTTTTTCCGAACTCTTCTTTTATGTTACGGCCATGCAATTCGACACCCTTTTTCATTAGCAATTTTATTTCATAAACAAAGTCATGCAAATAATTATCGACGTCAAAAGGTTTTTTGTTTCCTACAAAACAGCCTATTAAAACCAGTAAGGAAAGGCAGAAAGTCGGGCGGGGCCGACTATATAATACCCTACACCTCCCTAACAATGCCATAAGGGTCATTGCGATAATAATGTGGAATAATTGGTAAATGGGTAGGAACATATTATCTAATTCTGAACCGATAATCGCTAAATTAAGCAATATATTTCTTAAATTGAGAAACATCTTTCTGGAAAATTTTAATGCTCGGAAGTAAAGTACAACATCTATAGCGCGTTGATACCAAATCAGGAGGAATATATATATGGAGGTTATATATAAATCTGAACCGATTTTCCCTGAATACTCATTCTTGTAAAAAGACCTCTTTCTGTAGAATTTCGTACTGATCGGATATAAAATACAGTCTCTACAGCGCTTACATGTCAAATCGGTGGTATCCTATATATGGGGGCTATATCTAAATATGAACCGATTTTCTCCGAATTTGGCAGTATTCCTTCAAGTAATAAGAAACCTCTTTCTGCCGAATTTCGCACTGATCGGATATAAAATAACATTTTTACAGCTCTTACATGTCAAATCGGGGGTAACATATATTCCCCATATATCTAAATATCTAAATCTGAACCGATTTCTTCCAAATTTAAAAGTCTTTATTCATATAATAGGAAACTCTTTTAGCCAAACTTCATACTGATCGGATATAAAATACAATTTTTACAGCACTTACATGTCAAATCGGGGCTACATCTAAATCTCAACCGATTTCCCTCAAATTTGGCAGTATTAATTCATGTAATAAGAAACCTCTTTCTGCCGAATTTCGTACTGATCGGATTAAAAATACACTTTTTACAGCGCTTACATGTAAAATCGGGGGTAACATATATATGGAGGCTATATCTAAATCTGAACCGATTTGCTCCGAATTTGACAGTATTCCTTCATGTAATAAGAAACCTCTTTCTGCCGAATTTCACACAGATCGGTTATAAAATAAATTGTTTACGGCGCTTACATGTGAAATCGGGGGTAACGTATATATGGGGGCTACATCTAAATCTGAACCGATTTCTTCCAAATTTAACAGTGTTCATTCATATAATAACATACCTCTTTCTGCTGAATTTCATACAGATCGGGTATAAAATAAAGTTTTTACAGCGCTTACATGTCAAATCGGGGCTAACATATATATGGGGGCTATATCCAAATCTGAACCGATTTTAACCAAATTAAATAGGGATCGTCCTTGGGCCAAAAAAAAGATATGTTTAACATTTTGTCAAGATCGGGCCATAATTGCGACCTGTACTTTTACAAGAATACATCTACAGACAGACAGACGGACATAGCTAAATCAACTCAGAAAGTGATTACAAGTCGATCGGTATAATAAACAATGGATCTATCTCTTCTCCTTTTGGGTGTTACAAACAAATGCACAAAGTCATAATACCCTGTACCACAGTGAGGTGTAGGGTATAAATAAATCAATATTTTCAATATTGATAATTTTGGCCATTATTGGCCAAACTGATGTAGAGGAGCCCTTAAATAACGGCAAACCATCTACCCCAATGTCTAAAGAAATAGTTTCAATATTTTTAAGAACATTCTCGGATAGCTTACCCAATTGATGAGTTAAACCTAAATGATAATAGGTACCAGGTGAAACTGTCCTTATAACAATTTTAGATTTTCCCCTTCGTAGAAGACCATCCAAGCTATTTGGAACTTTTAGGTTCTCCGAATTCGCGTGGGTCGAAACTGTTGATACCATATTACTTATTTTGCAGACAGATTAATTTCTTCATTCACAACAATATGCATATTTTCGGAGTTGTCAACAATTTCGTTACCTACATCATTTTCGACACTTTCATTCAAATTCTCATAATCATTAATTTCACATGACATATTCTTTTCCTCATTCTCATTAATTTCACATGGATTTTCGTTCTCAACACCTCTAAATTTCTTTAGCAACTTTTCCTTTGCTAATTTTATGTGTCTCTTAACTGTAGCTCTACTCATTACTAGATATTTTTGTTTTTAACTCACTTGAACTTTTTTAGCACTTTTATTCTTTAAAACACCCGAACCGATGAACGCTAGATCAGAAACTGATAACAACTGATAGCGCTTTATGAAAACTGTTTTGGTTCATGATACAATAATTGTAAAGGTAGTCTCAAGCTAACAGCTGATTACAATTTTTTTATTTTGGCGTGTTTGACAGCATTTTGGTTGTCAATCTCATTGTTTACATTCCAAATGTTTGTTTACATTTTTTGACAGCAGTGGAGAGCGAAAAAAGGAAACGTATGAGTTTAAATTGAAATTGGAAAAAAGTAATAGGAAGTGAAAAAAATAAGACTGAGTGAAAAAATATAATATAAAGTGGAGAAAACAATAAAAAAATATTGTTGTTTTAAAATTATATTGTGTGTTTGTTTTTATTTTAAAAAATATATACTTTTCTAATAAGAAAAAATGCCCAAGTGTCGCATTTGTGACAAACGAGATGACCATGAAAATGGATCGTTTTTCAAAATACCGAAAGATGGAGAGCTCCGATGGAAGTGGTGTCAGGCTAGTGGTATTGCATTAGAAAGCGGTCAGTTCATCTGCGACGATCATTTTTTGCCCTCGGATATTGTAAGAGGAGCAAAAAAGAGCGTGCTATTGACTAATGCAATACCATTTGTTGTGTCTGATCTGTGTCAAACGCCACCTCTAGAGTAAGTAACTCCAGTATTGGAAGCAATGAATATTTATGTCCTTTTTCTAATTTAGTGTCAGTTTTCCATCGATAATCTCCGACATTAATTTTAATGACGAGGTGGATATGTCCTTTGGGTTAGTAAGAAACATATCAGTATAAATAAATTTTTTAAATTTTTATTTACAAATCTTTTTCTAGTATTCTTCCTGAAAATCCCTTGGAATACACAGATATGCGAACAGAAACAGAGAAAGATTATAAAATTAAATACTTCCTTCATCACTCTATGGCGGCACATACTGTACATTCGTTATTAAATATCAATTACGGCTTTAATTTTCTAATAAATATTAATATTGACCACAGTTGCTCGTTCATTAAATTTATTTTATTGTATATGTATACTATTTAACACTACCTCTAGATGTATCGATTTTGAATACACTGTAGAACTCGTAGACAATGAGACACAGACAGAGTAAGTTTTCAAAATCGTAATTTAAAACCATTTTGTACATAAAAATTTAAACTCCGCCTAGACACATTACAATTTATTCGAAAATGCAGAGACAAGCGTCAGGGAACAAAAAATTAATTAGAAAACTTCAAATGGAAGTCGAGGATTTGAAAATCCAACTGGAACAAGCAAACCGAGTAGTTACTTGTATGCGTTCTGTATTCACGGAAGGGCAATTCTTCCACAGTCGTCTTTGTTTTCTTTATCTCGTTTCGGCCTATCTTCTGCCGCTGTTTTTCTTTTTAGTTGAATGTTGTTCCATTTGTTTTTCAGTTTCCGGGGGTTTTCACTTTTTTCATCGTTACATATGAAGACGTTCAAAAGCCACCACTGACATACGTTGCGTTCGATTGTTGCGTTCCAGGAATGTTTGTGACGTTTATCGTTATTGCGGTACACGGTCACGTTGCTTAGGCTGTTGAATGGTTTGCATGGTTTCTCCTGTGGCCGTCGTTTCTCTATTTACACTCGATAAGGGGGAGGAGAACCGTTGTCTTTAGTACTCGTTGTTTTCTTGCAAAAAATTCCTTTTCGTTGCCTTTGTGGTTTTTGCATTGCTGTAGCCCAAGATTCCAAATTCTTGGCGAAGAATTTAGCTGCTACTGCAACTGCCACATCACATCTCAAACTACTGCACTTTTTACGTCTTCTCTTCGATGAGGTACCTTGGCCAGTACCACCGGAGGGTGTCACATTAAGATAACAAAAATCAAAATTGAGATTTTATGACATTTTTATTTTTCTTCACTAACTTTTGTTATTTAACAAACAAAATTCCGAGTTTGTTGTTGAATTGTTGTTGTTGTGCTCTGTCACTGAAGTCTATCTGTCAGTTCAATTTGACAACCAAAATGGCAAAAATACGCAGGGTTGTACCGGACTTTTTGTTGTTGGGCTTATGAGACTACCTTTACAATTATTGTATCATGGTTTTGGTTTTGTTTTTTCTTGCCTTTTTCATCCCCCTCACTAAGCACAAGTTCTTGTTGTTGTGTGTACGAAACAAAATTGATAGAATTTAACAAGATGATTCGTCCCGCGGCGATTGTTTTTTTGCTTGTTTTAAGACAGATTTTTTTGTAATTATGTATCACAATTAAAAAATTAATATTGATTGATAAGTGCAATCAAATTCATTTCTCTTCGTTCGTAACTCAAGAAAATTTAAACAAGCGCGACGAACCGTCTTGACTCAGGAATCTGTCACTGTGTTCAGAAAATGGATATGTACATAGTGTCTTGTGGACGAAATGCCTGACTTTCCGGCACTGTTGATTACACTATGACAGAGCCAGCCTATGTCAAGAGGTATCTCACTATCATACCTGATAGACCATAATGGAATGTTCGTATTCCAGAACATATGAGATTCGTTAACTTCTGTACAGACGGTTCCAAACTCAATAACCAAGTGGACTTTGAAGTCTTTTCTGAGGATTTTGAGCTAACACTTGCAAAAAATCTGCCTGATCACTGTAGTGTTTGTCAGGTAGAAATCTTAGCTATTAAAGAGCTGAAAATTATTGTGCTGACCAAGTTAGGTAAAAATATTTTCTCTGATAGCCAGGCTACTTTAAATACCCTGGAAACTATATTCTTAAATTCGAACACTGCACTCGACTGTCGCAGATCTCTTAACGAAAAGGCTGAATAGTTCAATATTTATCTGATATGAGTGCCAGCCCTCAGGGACATACCAGGGATCTGCAGGGCAATTGAACTTGTAAGAATAGGAACGACCTTACACGCCCCAGGGGAACTGGAAGATGTGGGAATGTCTAGCGACCTGCAGGCTCTTCTTGGGAGATATTGCACTTTCAGCAAAAAATTACAGATTGTCACTAGTCACAGACTCAAAACGCACGAAAGCACTGATGTCGTTGTCGAGACCAGACGTCTGACTTATCGTGTCTGTCATGACGGGTCACAGTCATATTGGATGGTACGCAGAGAGATTGACATAATGGATTTTGCAGAATCTGTGAAGACGAATAGTAGGATAAATCACCATCTATTTATGTGCCCTGCTCTCATATTTTTCTTTCACTATTATTTCTTTGGGAGTTAGCTAATTTTGCTTATATTTGAATCCGTCAACTGTTAACCTTTTTTAAGCAATCTAAATGGTAAAACGGGAGGGGCTAGGGATAATTTATGTTTTCCCTTACGTCTCTGTGGTAACACAATATACTGTGTAGTCTAAGTGAGTCTGTTTTACAAGCTGCCACTCTTAACCTAACCTAAGAGGTTTTAATTAAACAATAACTTGTACGATATCTCTGAAACCGCTGATGCGATGAAGAAATGATATCAGAACTCCAATGGGTGTAATGGTGCTTTGAAACTAAGGCTCTACATTGCATAAAGTTTGCCTGATCAATGTTGTATTTATCGGACAGAAATTTTAGCTATTAGAGATGAAGATGGCTGAGAATTAATATTCTAACTATCAAGAGACGAAAATCAAAGTTTTTATGGACATAGGCAAAGTAAATATTGCGTTGTTCCAGCAGCCATGGCCAAATCGAAACGAGAATAGTGTATTTAACGCTAACGCAAATATTCATTCGAGGTCGTCTCTAGGCTAGTATACATCAATATCAAATAACAGCAACGTAAAAAAGCTCTTCTTGAGAGGCAGTGCTCTTATGACAACAAATGACAGGTAGTCACTAGAAACTGCACACATTCCAAGTGTGCAGTGGCCCTACCTAAATTACAAATTACCTAAATTACAAAAGTGCCAACGCCTTGCTTTCCTTGTCGAGACCAATAGGCTCAATTATGGTGTCTTCCATGACTGGGCACTACCTTTAATTTCGCACTGTCATTTAACCTATTACGCAATACCTATTCACCTACCTACTACGCAACCAGGAGGTTTGTTGTTTATAAAGCGTAGGTTGAATTGGATGCATCGGTCTCTGGGCAGATATTTCTGAGCTCAGTCTGGAAGGCCTATACCGACGTACCTATTACGGGCTAATACTGGCTATGGGGGTGTCTCCCCCAACCAATTTATGATTAAACCAAAAAAGACGAAGGAGATTACGGCGCAGGGGAGGGAAAACCCAGTGCCGGCGACAAGCGTTGATTCACTCACGAGTCATGTGTCGTCGTTATCGAACAATCGTGAGCAAGCAACTTCTACGAGCTTTGGTGCCTTGGATCCCGTAGTCGAAAATGAAACAAGAGCACATCCAGCCGCAGGCAAAACAAATGATAAGACAGATGAAGCAGAACCCAGCCGGGGCTTTAAGCAACCCCAGCCTTTAAAAGCCAGTGGGAACTCTGACTCTGAATCATCAAATGAAAACAATATCACTATTGTTGCTAACTCAAAGAGACTGTCAGGGGCACAAAGAAGGAAACTGAATAAGTTGAACCGACAGAACCTATTACGGGATGAACCTGACAATTCTACCTCCAATACAAACATGGAGGCCGCTAAAAGAGTCAGGTCTCCCGAAGAACATAGCGCTGTGAAAGTGACTAAGAAGAAAAAGGGCTCGCCGTCTTCCAGTAATTCTGATAAGCCTAACGTAACCACACAAAAGGAGGTCTCTGGTCTGGGTCCTTCGATTGTGGGCGGTAAAGTTAACCCAATAACGCAGTTCAAGTCAACCAAATCATCCGTTAAGGATGAGGCTTTAACCAAAAAGACTCTACAGACACGGAAAAATCAATTGGCCATAAAGAAGGGTAAGAAGCCACCGTCTTATTCTAATATAGCTAAACAACATTTTCGAGACGATCTATGCTACGCCATAATTGATAGCAGTAGTGCATCTGGCAGAATCCCCGAAGACCAAAAGAGTAACTTCGAAGATTTGGTCTATACGAGGGTAGCGGAATACGTCCTCGAATCTAAGGATGAACCACCAATCGAAGTAATGAGTTGCAAGTTTGAGAGGGGTGTTTTGATGCTAAGGCTGGCATCACAACGCTGCGCTGGTGTCCTCGTAAAACTTGTGGATAGCTTCCCCTCACCTTGGGACGGCGCAAAGCTAAAATTGGTAAGGAAAGGCGACATTCCTGAACTCATAAAAACGACCCTATATGTTAAGGGATGTCCCAGTAAGTTCTCATCAGAGTACATACTCGACATCATTGGCAAACAGAATTCAAAACTTTCCGTGAGAAAGTGGGAAGTCTTCTATAGGAAGGATGATACCGAGGGCACTCTCCTCGTGTTAGGCATAGACCCAGAATCCAAGAACAATCTTGTCATGGCGAAGGGCATGGCGTACTTCTTGATCTGGACAGTCTTTTTCAAAATTGGAAAGGTCCCGATTGGCAGGACAAATGAATCCAGTCCAAATATACTGTCTGAAGAGGCAAACACTGGTATTGAACGGATGGAGACAAGTGAGACACTGCCAAAAACTGATGTGGAAGTAGTCAATAACACCACCAGTTCACCAATAGTACCGCCACTTTTGCAGGAAGTTCCCAGCAAAGGTGGTGATCAAAATAAAAAGAGCCACAAAACGATTCAAACCAATGAGGGAGCGACAAAAAATAACACCGCCTCCCAAAATTGTCGACTGGAAGATGGTGTAATAGGTAGTGAACGAAAGGAGGAGAATGACCCACTACCAAATAATGAGGGGGTGCCACCAGATAGGATAGACTCCCAAAAGAAACTTTTACTGGAAGGACAATGATTGAGGTCATCCAGATAAACCTCCACCGGAGCGAGACAGCATCCAACGCTCTGATGGACATCATAAATAAAGGCAGGGTTCATATTGCTTTGATCCAGGAACCATGGACAACTAGCAACAAGGTTACTGGATTACACCATGTGAACTATAACCTTTTCTACGCTAACACAGGTACTCGTCCAAGGACTTGTATTCTGTGCCATAAAAACTTATGTTTTATTTTCTCTCCAGAGTTGTCAACATCGGACGCAACGGTGCTGAGGCAAGGTAATGGAAATATGTACCTGGCGTCAATATATCTGCCATTCGATGTGCCGACATTGCCACCTACGTCGGAATTACAACGTCTGGTGAGGGAATCCAAACACACAAGTAATGAGTTATTAGCTGGATGTGACGCCAACTCCCATCATATCGCTTGGGGTAGTTCTAACACCAATAAAAGGGGACACGCCCTTATCGAATTTTTGAATACAAATGACCTCATAACTCTTAACATAGGAAACACTGCAACCTTTGTTAACAAAATTAGGGAAGAAGTATTAGATATAACGATATGTTCACAAAATCTTATTGATGAGATTCATGAGTGGAGGGTTTCGGATGAACACTCCTATTCAGACCACCGTTATATAAGGTTTAAAATTGCACGGCCACCGCCAAACCCCATAAGTTTCCGTAATAAGGCTAAGACCGACTGGACTAAATTCGGAAATCTACTTAGAAATCGATTGGGGCAGCCTACACGCGATTATCTATGTGCAGAAGACATTGATATCAATGTTAAGAAGATTACCGAGGCTCTTGTAAAATCATTCGAAGATAGTTGCCCACTTCGAGAAAGGAAATCTGCCTTTGAGAAACCCTGGATGACAGGACAAATTCGCTCGATTGGCAAAGATGTCCGCAGACTTTACAATAGAGCTCGACGTAAAAAACAATCAGTATATTGGGACGACTACCACAGAAGACTCAAAGAATACAATAAAATCGTTAGATCGGCGAAACGTAACTCCTGGAGGCTTTTCTGTGAACAGGTAGACAGCGTTAACAGCATGTCTAAAATGAAAAAGTTCCTCTCAAAAACTCATGTCCAAACCGAAACACTGGTGGATGAAACGGGTAAAAGGATGGAAACTATAGAGGATACCGTAAGGCTCTTGATGAAAACTCATTTTCCGACTGGTAATGCTGGACCAACAGAGGAACAGTTACAGAATGAAAATGTATTGCATCAAGTACCTATTACGGATATAACAGATGGTATGGTTAAAGAAGCGATAAAAAGTTTCTCTCCCTTTAAGGCTGCGGGACCGGATGGAATATTTCCAGCACATCTGCAGAATGAGGTGGATCTGGTATCAACTCATCTGGCTGGAGTGTTCACTGCATGCCTAACCCATTCGTATACCCCAAAAAACTGGCAGGAATCAAGGGTGGTCTTCATACCAAAGCCTGGCAAGGCGAGTTACACGACCCCAAAGGCTTATCGACCCATTAGCCTTACTTCTTTCCTGTTAAAAACAATGGAGCGAATAATTGATGACATGGTCAAAGGTAAAATAGCGGATGACAGGCTAAAATTCAAACAACACGCCTATGTCAAAGGAAGATCAGTGGAAACAGCTCTGCATGAGGTAGTGCACCACATAGAAGAGTCCTTCAGTAAAGAAATGTATACACTTGCTGTTTGCATAGACATTGAGGGCGCATTTAACAATGTACAGACCGATACACTTATCCAGTCCTTAGACGAGTTTCAGGTTGACCGGGCGCTGAAAAACTGGATCAAAAATATGCTAAGGAATAGGTGGATTATTTGTGGGTCATATGACGTGAAAATTAGAGACAAGGTAAATCGTGGTATACCTCAGGGGGGCATTTTATCGCCTCTTCTATGGGTTACGACGATACACAGTCTCCTAAAAGCCCTCACCAATGAAGGACTTAAACCAGTCTGTTATGCAGACGACGTTGTAATACTTCTAAGGGGCTTTCATCCAAATCTATTATGCAGAAGAGCTGAAGAGGCACTTAACATAGCATATAACTGGGCACAACCAAGGGGATTAAATGTTAACCCAGACAAAACAGAAATATGTCTATTTACAAGGAAAACGAAGATCCCACGTTTTACCCCGCCTCGATTCCTGAATAAGACAATTGTAAAAAGGTAAAATACTTGGGAGTAATCTTGGATCAGAAACTGTACTGGAAAGATCATCTTGAAGAAAGAGTTACAAAGGCACACAGATGTTGGTCGTTGTGCAGAAGAGCTATAGGTTTAAAATGGGGACTACGTCCAAATATGACTCACTGGCTTTACACGAGCGTGATTAGACCAATAATCACCTACGCCTCTGTAGTGTGGTGGACATCAATGGACAAGAAGTGCAACGTAATACATTTGCAAAAAATTCAACGTATGTGCTGTCTAGGCATAAGCGGGGCATTTAGAACTGCACCAACAAAAGCGTTGGAGACTATACTGCACATCCAACCAATAGACATCCGTATAAAGTATGAGGCAGCCCTCACAGCAAGACGTCTACAAGTGATGGGTGAATGGATAAATCGAGACCACAAGTCGTACCATCAGAAGATTTTAGAATATCTAGTTGGTCACATTCAAACGCCAGAAATCTCGGACCGCATTCCTGAAGTGCGGCTTACAGCTACCTGTGATACGTTTGTGCCAGACAGACGCTCCTGGGAAAATGGAACTTTGGCCCATGTGCCAGTGGGAACCAGCTGCTACACGGATGGGTCCAAGCGAGGAGGAAGGACGGGTCTGGGACTTTTTATTGATGAACCAGAAGTCGAACTTCACTTCCGCCTCCCTGACCATAACACGGTATTTCAAGCAGAAGTTCGAGCAATCACGGAGTGTGTGAACTGGCTCAGTAACACGACAAAGCCTAAATATGCCAACATCTTCACAGATAGCCAAATGGCGATTCAAGCAATAACATCGGAAAGGGTCAAATCCAGAACTGTGTTGGACTGTAAAATAACGATAAATGATTACTCAGCCCATGGTCAATTGCGTATTTGCTGGGTACCAGGACACAACGGAGTGATTGGAAATGAACGGGCAAACAACTTGGCTTCAAAGGGCAGAGAACTTCGAGTAATAAACTTGAAAAATTGGAAACCTTTCGAAGCCACGAAAAATGAGTTGAAGCACTGGGCAGTGCTGGCTCATAAAACTGTGTGGAATAGCGCAACAGTAGGAGCAACTGCAAAGATACTGTGGGGTGACCCAAATGAAAAGAAAACAAGAAGTCTTCTGAAACTAAACAAGATCGATATTAGTAAGATGATGAGTGTTCTAACGGGACACTCAAGCTTACAAGCACATCTTCATCGCATAGGACTAGCAGGAAACGACGAATGCAGGGCATGCAGAGAAAACATCGAAACGATGGAACATTTTCTGTGTCACTGCCCGGCTTTCACACATGCAAGAACCCAACATTTCGGGTCCGACATATTACCAGACTTGACTCATCTCAGAGAATATGACTGGAAGATACTGAGAAAATTCGTGTCTAGTACCGATTTTCTGTAACTCGTGAGGTATAAAAAGATCATAAATAAAGAGCGCACAACAGGCCGAACCACTGGCTTAAGTGTATGCCCATGGACATGAGACGTTTGAGCGTCTCCTCTCTTCAACCTAACCTAACCTAACCTAAACTTAATACGAACCGTCAGCTTCACCAGGTTTAAACAATTTAATTTATCCAAATACGTATACAATTCCATAGTATTCTTGAAATACTTTAGTTTAATATATAATTTATATTAATTTAATTTCATTAAATATGGAAAAACTATTCTATTTCTTTCAGATGTCTGTTAATTGTTAATCGATTAAGTACCAAAATGCTGAAAATCAATGCTGAACCAGGATTCTTTACTGAAGTTTTTACTGAGTTAAAATCATGTGGCCAACTGGTCTCAAGTTCAAATCGTTCACTTTCGTGCGGAGCTGCTTGACGCATTTTTGGAGCAGAAATTATCATTAAATTTACATTTTCTGCACAATACAATTTTTACCACAACATCAAACATAATCAATTTTGTTGTAATTAATATAAACAATAACACACATTTTGTTTTATTTTGCTTCTTATGGTTAATAGGAGTTAGTACAAGTAAGTAATAAATGTATAAGGTAAATAATTTTTTACACTTAAGTCAAAACCAATCACACAAATTCTTATAGTAATTTTTACAATCAAGTGCGAATAAGGCTGGAAAGGTTTGTGGTTGTACAATTTTCTCACAAAAGGTGTGTGGACTTATTTAAAAGTTGTTTGCAATTTATTATTTTTATTTATACATGTTTGTTTACATTCTTTCACCAAATTAAATTTTCACAGCTGCGTTGTAAGGGCATATTGAAATTTTACTATAGATATTCAGCCATATTCCAAAAAGTCTTTATTGTAGCTCTGAAGTACACAATAGTTATTAAACCCATTTTGTGTTATAAGCCTGTAAAAGAACATTGTATTCAAAATTCCACAATAAAGGTTTAATAACTAAAATACATCACATAGCAAATTTGTGTTTGGGTAATTCCAAAGGAAACCGCCCAGTCCGAATATTTATGGATTTAGTTTTCAATGAAACACGCATATACTAGAAGACCATGCAGACTTACTTCCTTTCACCGATTGTCCAAATTCATTACGGTTTTGATCTTATAAGGTGCCCAAGTTGGTCTCCTACAACATGTTATTACAAATTTAGCCTTTTTGAAGTCTACATAACTTTTGAACGGAATATCAGATTTGAATGGTATAAGTACTATTTGAAAAAATTTACCATCCCCTCTAAGAATTAAGTTTTAATTTTTGTCTATTAAGGATATCAAAAGGACCAAAATGTCCTCAATCCTAAATTATCCTGAAAAACATCTTCAGTTATTTTCGTTTTATTTTTAAAAGATACCCACACATTTTACCGCAAAATGTAAAAATTTCAGCATGGGTCCTCCATGGTTTAAAAAATATGAATTAATTAGTATCCCTCCGTCTGCCTATTAGACTAAATGGTGCTAACGATAATTCTGAAAAGGACTGACCAAATGACTTAAAACTACGTACGTTATATTACTATTTATTTTTATGTTTGATGGACAACCATATCGGCCTACTCCTTGTGGTACCTCCCGCACAAATGGTTAATTCTGTGACATGTTAAAGCTTTTATAACTTCTATACTACTGATGGGTATCCTGTAAAATTGCATACATGTTAGTCTTTTTACCGCCTCTATAAGCTGAACAAAAATGGGCGAAAAAGCCACGCCCCTTTTGGTACCTCCCACACAAAAGGACCAACTTGCACAAAAAGTTCACAGCTATAACATTAATACCAGCGTATACAAATACTTGAAATTTTGTGCAGTGTCATATTTTTATAGTACCTACAGTCCAGTACTAAGTTTGCGTTATTGCCACGCCCCTTCTAGTACCTCTATACATATACGCGTGTACAATTTTATTGAAATCGAAAGGGTCAATTATTTAAATTGCAGTTTTTGGGTCGTTTTATTTTGGAATTACCCGTTTGCATCTGGCAACTTATATGATTCTTGATTGTCATTTAATAAATATATATGAAAAAACTGGTTACAATTCATCCGGTAATCAAGTCTGAATGACTACTTGCAAACTTTAAAAAAAATAAAAATACAGGGTTTTCCAACAGAGGTGTTATTTTGTATCACCCGGTATTTCGGTAGCTGTCACTTTTGAAGCTTTTATTCTTTGACATTACTAAAAATGGAACGATACATCATCGAACGATACAAAACGATCGAATAAAAAAACGATACGAACGATACAAAATCATCTTGACTGAATGTCCCATTTCCACCTCGGTGGTTACGTCAACAAGCAAAATTGTCGCTTCTGGGGCTCGGAAAACCCAAGAGTTATTGTTGAGAAGCCTCTCCATCCTCAACGTGTGACTGTTTGGCGCGGTTTATGGTCCGGCTGGGTCATTGGACCTAACTTTTTGGAAAATGAGGTTGGATCAACAGTTACGGTGAATGGATTGCGCTATCGAGAGATGATTAATGATTTTTTATAGTCGGAGTTGGATGGTATTGATCTGGACAACGTTTACTTTTAACGGCGCTACGTGCCACACAAGCAACGAAACAATTGCTCTGTTACGGGAAAAGTTTCCGGACCGCGTTATCTCTCGAAGAGATGATCTCAATTGGCCACAGAGATCTTATGATTTAACACCGTGCGAATTCTTCCTTTGAGGCCACGTGAAAGATAAGGTTTACGCCAACAGCCCAGCGTCGATTCAAGACCTCATAGATAGAATTCGTGAGGCTATCGAGGACATAGGGCAGCCACTTTGCGATTTGGTTATGGACAATTTCATGACAAGGATATGGTCCTGTAAGCGTGGTCGTGGTGGCCATTTGGATGATGTTGTTTTTCATTATTAACGGCATACCTTCCTCTTTATTATGAAATAAACATCCGATCATTTATCTCAAAAAATTGAATTTTTCTTTGAATACCAAAATAACACCCCTTGTTGGAAAACCCTTTATATATATAGCGTGATCCATTTCGAGGTTCCCTACTTTTTTAAAGAAAACCAGTAAGGAAAGGTAGAAAGTCGGGCGGGGCCGACTATATAATACCCTACACCTCCCTAACAATGCGATAAGGGTCGTTGCCACAATAATTTGGAATAATTGGTAAATGGGTAGAAACATAGAATTAGATATTCTGAGAAACATCTTTCTGGAAAATTTTAATGATCGGAAGTAAAATACAACTTCTATAGCGATTTGATGCAAAATCAGGAGGAACATATATATGGAGCTTTAATATAAATCTGAACCGATCCTCCCTGAATACTCATTCATGTAAAAAGACCTCCTTCTGTCGAATTTCGTACTGATCGGATATAAAATACAGTCTCTACAGCGCTTACATGTCAAATCGGGGGTAACATATATATGGGAGCTATATCTAAATCTGAACCGATTTTCTCCGACCTCCGCTTACAGGTCAAATCGGGGGTAATATATATATGGGTGTTATATCTAAATCTAAACCGAGTTTCTCCGAATTTGGCAGTATTCCTTCATGTAGAATGAAACCTCTTTTTGCCGACTTTCGCACTGATCGGATATAAAATAATATTTTTACAGCGCTCACATGTCAAATCGGGGGTAACGTATATATGGGGGCTATATCTTAATCTGAACCGATTTTCTCCGAATTTAGCAGTATTCCTTCATGTATAAAGAAACCTCTCTTTGCCGAATTTCGCACTGATCGGATATAAAATAACATTTTTACAGCGCTTACATGTCAAATCGGGGGTAAAGTATATATGGGGGCTATATCTAAATCTGAACCGATTTCTTCAAAATTTAACAGTGTTCATTCATATAGTAGGAAACCTCTTTCTGACGAATTTCATACTGATCGGATATAAAATACAGTTTTTACAGCGCTTACAAGTGAAATCGGGGGTAACATATATATGGGGGCTATATCTAAATCCGAACCGATTTTCTCCGAATTTGGCAGTATTCCTTCATGTAATAAGAAACCACTTTCTGCCGAATTTCGCACTGATCGGATATAAAATACAGTTTTTACAGCGCTTACATGTCAAATCGGGGCTAACATATATATGGGGGCTATATCTAAATCTGAACCGATTTTAACCAAATTCAATAGGGATCGTCCGTGGGCCAAAAAAAAGATATGTGTAAAGTTTCGTCGAGATCGGACCATAATTGCGACCTGTACTTTGATTACAAGAATACATGCACAGACAGACAGACGGACAGACGGACGGACAGACGGACATAGCTAAATCAACTCAGAAAGTGATTCTAAGTCGATCGGTATAATAAACGATGGGTCTATTTCTTCTCCTTTTGGGTGTTACAAACAAATGCACAAAGTTATAATACCCTGTACCACAGTGTGGTGTAGGGTATAATAAAATTTTTACAGTGCTTACATGTCAAATCGGGGCTAACATATATATGGGGGCTATATCTAAATCTGAACCGATTTTAACCAAATTCAATAGGGATCGTCCTTGGGCCAAAAACAAGATATGTGTAAAGTTTCGCCGAGATCGGACCATAATTGCGATCTGTACTTTGATTACAAAAATACATGCACAGACGGACAGACGGACATAGCTAAATCAACTCAGAAAGTGATTCTAAGTCAATCGGTATAATAAACGATGGGTCTATTTCTTCTCCTTTTGGGTGTTACAAACAAATGCACAAAGTTATAATACCCTGTACCATAGTGTGATGTAGGGTATAACCAGTAAGGAAAGGCAGAAAGTCGGGCGGGGCCGACTATATAATACCCTACACCTCCCTAACAATGCGATAAGGGTCATTGCCATAATAATTTGGAATAATTGGTAAATGTGTAGAAACATATTATCTAATTCTGAAACGATAATCGCTAAATTAAGCATTATTCGTTCCTAAATTGAGAAACATCTTTCTTGAAAATTTTAATGATCGGAATTAAAATACAACTTCTATAGCGATTTTATACCAAATCAGCAGGATTATATATATGGAGCTTTAATATAAATCTGAACCGATCTTCCCTGAATACTCATTCATGTAAATATACCTCCTTCTGTCGAATTTCGTACTGATCGCATATAAAATACAGTCTCTACAGCGCTTACATGTCAAATCGGGCGTATCATATATATGGGAGCTATATCTAAATCTGAACCGATTTTCTCCGAATTTGGCAGTATTCCTTCATGTAATAAGAAACCTCTTTCTGCCGAATTTCGCACTGATCGGATATAAAATACAGTTTTTACAGCGCTTACAGGTCAAATCGGGGGTAACGTATATATGGGGGCTATATCTAAATCTGAACCGATTTCTTCCAAATTTAAAAGTGTTCATTCATATAGTAGTAAACCTCTTTCTGACGAATTTCATACTGATCGGATATAAAATACAGTTTTTACAGCGCTTACAAGTGAAATCGGGGGTAACATATATATGGGGGCTATATCTAAATCCGAACCGATTTTCTCCGAATTTGGCAGTATTCCTTCATGTAATAAGAAACCACTTTCTGCCGAATTTCGCACTGATCGGATATAAAATACAGTTTTTACAGCGCTTACATGTCAAATCGGGGCTAACATATATATGGGGGCTATATTTAAATCTGAACCGATTTTAACCAAATTCAATAGGGATCGTCCGTGGGCCAAAAAAAAGATATGTGTAAAGTTTCGTCGAGATCGGACCATAATTGCGACCTGTACTTTGATTACAAGAATACATGCACAGACAGACAGACAGACGGACAGACGGACATAGCTAAATCAACTCAGAAAGTGATTCTAAGTCGATCGGTATAATAAACGATGGGTCTATTTCTTCTCCTTTTGGGTGTTACAAACAAATGCACAAAGTTATAATACCCTGTACCACAGTGTGGTGTAGGGTATAAAAATGAACATATTTCACATATATTTGATATATTAACATATGGGCATTTCCGCGGGTCGCGAACGTACGTTCGTACGCTCTCATGTACAAACCAGTAAGGAAAGGCAGAAAGTCGGGCGGGGCCGACTATATAATACCCTACACCTCCCTAACAATGCGATAAGGGTCATTGCCATAATAATTTGGAATAATTGGTAAATGGGTAGAAACATATTATCTATTTCTGAAACGATAATCGCTAAATTAAGCATTATTCGTTCCTAAATTGAGAAACATCTTTCTTGAAAATTTTAATGATCGGAATTAAAATACAACTTCTATAGCGATTTTATACCAAATCAGCAGGATTATATATATGGAGCTTTAATATAAATCTGAACCGATCTTCCCTGAATACTCATTCATGTAAAAATACCTCCTTCTGTCGAATTTCGTACTGATCGCATATAAAATACAGTCTCTACAGCGCTTACATGTCAAATCGGTGGTATCATATATATGGGGGCTATATCTAAATATGAACCGATTTTCTCCGAATTTGGCAGTATTCCTTCGAGTAATAAGAAACCTCTTTCTGCCGAATTTCGCACTGATCGGATATAAAATAACATTTTTACAGCTCTTACATGTCAAATCGGGGGTAACATATATCCCCCATATATCTAAATATCTAAATCTGAACCGATTTCTTCCAAATTTAAAAGTCTTTATTCATATAATAGGAAACCTCTTTTAGCCAAACTTCACACTGATCGGATTTAAAATACAGTTTTTACAGCACTTACATGTCAAATCGGGGCTACATCTAAATCTCAACCGATTTCCCTCAAATTTGGCAGTATTAATTCATGTAATAAGAAACCTCTTTCTGCCGAAGTTCGTACTGATCGGATTAAAAATACACTTTTTACAGCGCTTACATGTAAAATCGGGGGTAACATATATATGGGGGCTATATCTAAATCTGAACCGATTTGCTCCGAATTTGGCAGTATTCCTTCATGTAATAAGAAACCTCTTTCTGCCGAATTTCACACTGATCGGTTATAAAATAAATTGCTTACGGCGCTTACATGTGAAATCGGGGGTAACGTATATATGGGGGCTATATCTAAATCTGAACCGATTTCTTCCAAATTTAACAGTGTTCATTCATATAATAACAGACCTCTTTCTGCTGAATTTCATACAGATCGGATATAAAATAAAGTTTTTACAGCGCTTACATGTCAAATCGGGGCTAACATATATATGGGGGCTATATCCAAATCTGAACCGATTTTAACCAAATTAAATAGGGATCGTCCTTGGGCCAAAAAAAAAGATATGTTTAAAATTTTCTCAAGATCGGGCCATAATTGCGACCTGTACTTTGATTACAAGAATACATCTACAGACAGACAGACGGACATAGCTAAATCAACTCAGAAAGTGATTCTAAGTCGATCGGTATAATAAACGATGGGTCTATTTCTTCTCCTTTTGGGTGTTACAAACAAATGCACAAAGTCATAATACCCTGTACCACAGTGAGGTGTAGGGTATAAATAAATCAATATTTTCAATATTGATAATTTTGGCCATTATTGGCCAAACTGATGTAGAGGAGCCCTTAAATAACGGCAAACCATCTACCCCAATGTCTAAAGAAATAGTTTCAATATTTTTAAGAACATTCTCGGATAGCTTACCCAATTGATGAGTTAAACCTAAATGATAATAGGTACCAGGTGAAACTGTCCTTATAACAATTTTAGATTTTCCCCTTCGTAGAAGACCATCCAAGCTATTTGGAACTTTTAGGTTCTCCGAATTCGCGTGGGTCGAAACTGTTGATACCATATTACTTATTTTGCAGACAGATTAATTTCTTCATTCACAACAATATGCATATTTTCGGAGTTGTCAACAATTTCGTTACCTACATCATTTTCGACACTTTCATTCAAATTCTCATAATCATTAATTTCACATGACATATTCTTTTCCTCATTCTCATTAATTTCACATGGATTTTCGTTCTCAACACCTCTAAATTTCTTTAGCAACTTTTCCTTTGCTAATTTTATGTGTCTCTTAACTGTAGCTCTACTCATTACTAGATATTTTTGTTTTTAACTCACTTGAACTTTTTTAGCACTTTTATTCTTTAAAACACCCGAACCGATGAACGCTAGATCAGAAACTGATAACAACTGATAGCGCTTTATGAAAACTGTTTTGGTTTTGTTTTTTCTTGCCTTTTTCATCCCCCTCACTAAGCACAAGTTCTTGTTGTTGTGTGTACGAAACAAAATTGATAGAATTTAACAAGATGATTCGTCCCGCGGCGATTGTTTTTTTGCTTGTTTTAAGACAGATTTTTTTGTAATTATGTATCACAATTAAAAAATTAATATTGATTGATAAGTGCAATCAAATTCATTTCTCTTCGTTCGTAACTCAAGAAAATTTAAACAAGCGCGACGAACCGTCTTGACTCAGGAATCTGTCACTGTGTTCAGAAAATGGATATGTACATAGTGTCTTGTGGACGAAATGCCTGACTTTCCGGCACTGTTGATTACACTATGACAGAGCCAGCCTATGTCAAGAGGTATCTCACTATCATACCTGATAGACCATAATGGAATGTTCGTATCCCAGAACATATGAGATTCGTTAACTTCTGTACAGACGGTTCCAAACTCAATAACCAAGTGGACTTTGAAGTCTTTTCTGAGGATTTTGAGCTAACACTTGCAAAAAATCTGCCTGATCACTGTAGTGTTTGTCAGGTAGAAATCTTAGCTATTAAAGAGCTGAAAATTATTGTGCTGACCAAGTTAGGTAAAAATATTTTCTCTGATAGCCAGGCTACTTTAAATACCCTGGAAACTATATTCTTAAATTCGAACACTGCACTCGACTGTCGCAGATCTCTTAACGAAAAGGCTGAATAGTTCAATATTTATCTGATATGAGTGCCAGCCCTCAGGGACATACCAGGGATCTGCAGGGCAATTGATCTTGTAAGAATAGGAACGACCTTACACGCCCCAGGGGAACTGGAAGATGTGGGAATGTCTAGCGACCTGCAGGCTCTTCTTGGGAGATATTGCACTTTCAGCAAAAAATTACAGATTGTCACTAGTCACAGACACAAAACGCACGAAAGCACTGATGTCGTTGTCGAGACCAGACGTCTCACTTATCGTGTCTGTCATGACGGGTCACAGTCATATTGGATGGTACGCAGAGAGATTGACATAATGGATTTTGCAGAATCTGTGAAGACGAATAGTAGGATAAAACACCATCTATTTATGTGCCCTGCTCTCATATTTTCTTTCACTATTATTTCTTTGGGAGTTAGCTAATTTTGCTTATATTTGAATCCGTCAACTGTTAACCTTTTTTAAGCAATCTAAATGGTAAAACGGGAGGGGCTAGGGATAATTTATGTTTTCCCTTACGTCTCTGTGGTAACACAATATACTGTGTAGTCTAAGTGAGTCTGTTTTACAAGCTGCCACTCTTAACCTAACCTAAGAGGTTTTAATTAAACAATAACTTGTACGATATCTCTGAAACCGCTGATGCGATGAAGAAATGATATCAGAACTCCAATGGGTGTAATGGTGCTTTGAAACTAAGGCTCTACATTGCATAAAGTTTGCCTGATCAATGTTGTATTTATCGGACAGAAATCTTAGCTATTAGAGATGAAGATGGCTGAGAATTAATATTCTAACTATCAAGAGACGAAAATCAAAGTTTTTATGGACATAGGCAAAGTAAATATTGCGTTGATCCAGCAGCCATGGCCAAATCGAAACGAGAATAGTGTATTTAACGCTAACGCAAATATTCATTCGAGGTCGTCTCTAGGCTAGTATACATCAATATCAAATAACAGCAACGTAAAAAAGCTCTTCTTGAGAGGCAGTGCTCTTATGACAACAAATGGCAGGTAGTCACTAGAAACTGCACACATTCCAAGTGTGCAGTGGCCCTACCTAAATTACAAATTACCTAAATTACAAAAGTGCCAACGCCTTGCTTTCCTTGTCGAGACCAATAGGCTCAATTATGGTGTCTTCCATGACTGGGCACTACCTTTAATTTCGCACTGTCATTCGAGAATCAATAAAACACAATATGTGCTACACTAAACTTAATACGACGTCAGTCGCCGCCTGTCGTAGCGAACGGACGTGTTATCGCAGAGCGGATAGTTTTTAACCTATTACGCAATACCTATTCACCTACCTACTACGCAACCAGGAGGTTTGTTGTTTATAAAGCGTAGGTTGAATTGGATGCATCGGTCTCTGGACAGATATTTCTGAGCTCAGTCTGGAAGGCCTATACCGACGTACCTATTACGGGCTAATACTGGCTATGGGGGTGTCTCCCCCAACCAATTTATGATTAAACCAAAAAAGACGAAGGAGATTACGGCGCAGGGGAGGGAAAACCCAGTGCCGGCGACAAGCGTTGATTCACTCACGAGTCAAGTGTCGTCGTTATCGAACAATCGTGAGCAAGCAACTTCTACGAGCTTTGGTGCCTTGGATCCCGTAGTCGAAAATGAAACAAGAGCACATCCAGCCGCAGGCAAAACAAATGATAAGACAGATGAAGCAGAACCCAGCCGGGGCTTTAAGCAACCCCAGCCTTTAAAAGCCAGTGGGAACTCTGACTCTGAATCATCAAATGAAAACAATATCACTATTGTTGCTAACTCAAAGAGACTGTCAGGGGCACAAAGAAGGAAACTGAATAAGTTGAACCGACAGAACCTATTACGGGATGAACCTGACAATTCTACCTCCAATACAAACATGGAGGCCGCTAAAAGAGTCAGGTCTCCCGAAGAACATAGCGCTGTGAAAGTGACTAAGAAGAAAAAGGGCTCGCCGTCATCCAGTAATTCTGATAAGCCTAACGTAACCACACAAAAGGAGGTCTCTAGTCTGGGTCCTTCGATTGTGGGCGGTAAAGTTAACCCAATAACGCAGTTCAAGTCAACCAAATCATCCGTTAAGGATGAGGCTTTAACCAAAAAGACTCTACAGACACGGAAAAATCAATTGGCCATAAAGAAGGGTAAGAAGCCACCGTCTTATTCTAATATAGCTAAACAACATTTTCGAGACGATCTATGCTACGCCATAATTGATAGCAGTAGTGCATCTGGCAGAATCCCCGAAGACCAAAAGAGTAACTTCGAAGATTTGGTCTATACGAGGGTAGCGGAATACGTCCTCGAATCTAAGGATGAACCACCAATCGAAGTAATGAGTTGCAAGTTTGAGAGGGGTGTTTTGATGCTAAGGCTGGCATCACAACGCTGCGCTGGTGTCCTCGTAAAACTTGTGGATAGCTTCCCCTCACCTTGGGACGGCGCAAAGCTAAAATTGGTAAGGAAAGGCGACATTCCTGAACTCATAAAAACGACCCTATATGTTAAGGGATGTCCCAGTAAGTTCTCATCAGAGTACATACTCGACATCATTGGCAAACAGAATTCAAAACTTTCCGTGAGAAAGTGGGAAGTCTTCTATAGGAAGGATGATACCGAGGGCACTCTCCTCGTGTTAGGCATAGACCCAGAATCCAAGAACAATCTTGTCATGGCGAAGGGCATGGCGTACTTCTTGATCTGGACAGTCTTTTTCAAAATTGGAAAGGTCCCGATTGGCAGGACAAATGAATCCAGTCCAAATATACTGTCTGAAGAGGCAAACACTGGTATTGAACGGATGGAGACAAGTGAGACACTGCCAAAAACTGATGTGGAAGTAGTCAATAACACCACCAGTTCACCAATAGTACCGCCACTTTTGCAGGAAGTTCCCAGCAAAGGTGGTGATCAAAATAAAAAGAGCCACAAAACGATTCAAACCAATGAGGGAGCGACAAAAAATAACACCGCCTCCCAAAATTGTCGACTGGAAGATGGTGTAATAGGTAGTGAACGAAAGGAGGAGAATGACCCACTACCAAATAATGAGGGGGTGCCACCAGATAGGATAGACTCCCAAAAGAAACTTTTACTGGAAGGACAATGATTGAGGTCATCCAGATAAACCTCCACCGGAGCGAGACAGCATCCAACGCTCTGATGGACATCATAAATAAAGGCAGGGTTCATATTGCTTTGATCCAGGAACCATGGACAACTAGCAACAAGGTTACTGGATTACACCATGTGAACTATAACCTTTTCTACGCTAACACAGGTACTCGTCCAAGGACTTGTATTCTGTGCCATAAAAACTTATGTTTTATTTTCTCTCCAGAGTTGTCAACATCGGACGCAACGGCGCTGAGGCAAGGTAATGGAAATATGTACCTGGCGTCAATATATCTGCCATTCGATGTGCCGACATTGCCACCTACGTCGGAATTACAACGTCTGGTGAGGGAATCCAAACACACAAGTAATGAGTTATTAGCTGGATGTGACGCCAACTCCCATCATATCGCTTGGGGTAGTTCTAACACCAATAAAAGGGGACACGCCCTTATCGAATTTTTGAATACAAATGACCTCATAACTCTTAACATAGGAAACACTGCAACCTTTGTTAACAAAATTAGGGAAGAAGTATTAGATATAACGATATGTTCACAAAATCTTATTGATGAGATTCATGAGTGGAGGGTTTCGGATGAACACTCCTATTCAGACCACCGTTATATAAGGTTTAAAATTGCACGGCCACCGCCAAACCCCATAAGTTTCCGTAATAAGGCTAAGACCGACTGGACTAAATTCGGAAATCTACTTAGAAATCGATTGGGGCAGCCTACACGCGATTATCTATGTGCAGAAGACATTGATATCAATGTTAAGAAGATTACCGAGGCTCTTGTAAAATCATTCGAAGATAGTTGCCCACTTCGAGAAAGGAAATCTGCCTTTGAGAAACCCTGGATGACAGGACAAATTCGCTCGATTGGCAAAGATGTCCGCAGACTTTACAATAGAGCTCGACGTAAAAAACAATCAGTATATTGGGACGACTACCACAGAAGACTCAAAGAATACAATAAAATCGTTAGATCGGCGAAACGTAACTCCTGGAGGCTTTTCTGTGAACAGGTAGACAGCGTTAACAGCATGTCTAAAATGAAAAAGTTCCTCTCAAAAACTCATGTCCAAACCGAAACACTGGTGGATGAAACGGGTAAAAGGATGGAAACTATAGAGGATACCGTAAGGCTCTTGATGAAAACTCATTTTCCGACTGGTAATGCTGGACCAACAGAGGAACAGTTATAGAATGAAAATGTATTGCATCAAGTACCTATTACGGATATAACAGATGGTATGGTTAAAGAAGCGATAAAAAGTTTCTCTCCCTTTAAGGCTGCGGGACCGGATGGAATATTTCCAGCACATCTGCAGAATGAGGTGGATCTGGTATCAACTCATCTGGCTGGAGTGTTCACTGCATGCCTAACCCATTCGTATACCCCAAAAAACTGGCAGGAATCAAGGGTGGTCTTCATACCAAAGCCTGGCAAGGCGAGTTACACGACCCCAAAGGCTTATCGACCCATTAGCCTTACTTCTTTCCTGTTAAAAACAATGGAGCGAATAATTGATGACATGGTCAAAGGTAAAATAGCGGATGACAGGCTAAAATTCAAACAACACGCCTATGTCAAAGGAAGATCAGTGGAAACAGCTCTGCATGAGGTAGTGCACCACATAGAAGAGTCCTTCAGTAAAGAAATGTATACACTTGCTGTTTGCATAGACATTGAGGGCGCATTTAACAATGTACAGACCGATACACTTATCCAGTCCTTAGACGAGTTTCAGGTTGACCGGGCGCTGAAAAACTGGATCAAAAATATGCTAAGGAATAGGTGGATTATTTGTGGGTCATATGACGTAAAAATTAGAGACAAGGTAAATCGTGGTATACCTCAGGGGGGCATTTTATCGCCTCTTCTATGGGTTACGACGATACACAGTCTCCTAAAAGCCCTCACCAATGAAGGACTTAAATCAGGGCTTTCATCCAAATCTATTATGCAGAAGAGCTGAAGAGGCACTTAACATAGCATATAACTGGGCACAACCAAGGGGATTAAATGTTAACCCAGACAAAACAGAAATATGTCTATTTACAAGGAAAACGAAGATCCCACGTTTTACCCCGCCTCGATTCCTGAATAAGACAATTGCTATAACTAAAAAGGTAAAATACTTGGGAGTTATCTTGGATTAGAAACTGTACTGGAAAGATCATCTTGAAGAAAGAGTTACAAAGGCACACAGATGTTGGTCGTTGTGCAGAAGAGCTATAGGTTTAAAATGGGGACTACGTCCAAATATGACTCACTGGCTTTACACGAGCGTGATTAGACCAATAATCACCTACGCCTCTGTAGTGTGGTGGACATCAATGGACAAGAAGTGCAACGTAATACATTTGCAAAAAATTCAACGTATGTGCTGTCTAGGCATAAGCGGGGCATTTAGAACTGCACCAACAAAAGCGTTGGAGACTATACTGCACATCCAACCAATAGACATCCGTATAAAGTATGAGGCAGCCCTCACAGCAAGACGTCTACAAGTGATGGGTGAATGGATAAATCGAGACCACAAGTCGTACCATCAGAAGATTTTAGAATATCTAGTTGGTCACATTCAAACGCCAGAAATCTCGGACCGCATTCCTGAAGTGCGGCTTACAGCTACCTGTGATACGTTTGTGCCAGACAGACGCTCCTGGGAAAATGGAACTTTGGCCCATGTGCCAGTGGGAACCAGCTGCTACACGGATGGGTCCAAGCGAGGAGGAAGGACGGGTCTGGGACTTTTTATTGATGAACCAGAAGTCGAACTTCACTTCCGCCTCCCTGACCATAACACGGTATTTCAAGCAGAAGTTCGAGCAATCACGGAGTGTGTGAACTGGCTCAGTAACACGACAAAGCCTAAATATGCCAACATCTTCACAGATAGCCAAATGGCGATTCAAGCAATAACATCGGAAAGGGTCAAATCCAGAACTGTGTTGGACTGTAAAATAACGATAAATGATTACTCAGCCCATGGTCAATTGCGTATTTGCTGGGTACCAGGACACAACGGAGTGATTGGAAATGAACGGGCAAACAACTTGGCTTCAAAGGGCAGAGAACTTCGAGTAATAAACTTGAAAAATTGGAAACCTTTCGAAGCCACGAAAAATGAGTTGAAGCACTGGGCAGTGCTGGCTCATAAAACTGTGTGGAATAGCGCAACAGTAGGAGCAACTGCAAAGATACTGTGGGGTGACCCAAATGAAAAGAAAACTAGAAGTCTTCTGAAACTAAACAAGATCGATATTAGTAAGATGATGAGTGTTCTAACGGGACACTCAAGCTTACAAGCACATCTTCATCGCATAGGACTAGCAGGAAACGACGAATGCAGGGCATGCAGAGAAAACATCGAAACGATGGAACATTTTCTGTGTCACTGCCCGGCTTTCACACATGCAAGAACCCAACATTTCGGGTCCGACATATTACCAGACTTGACTCATCTCAGAGAATATGACTGGAAGATACTGAGAAAATTCGTGTCTAGTACCGATTTTCTGTAACTCGTGAGGTATAAAAAGATCATAAATAAAGAGCGCACAACAGGCCGAACCACTGGCTTAAGTGTATGTCCATGGACATGAGACGTTTGAGCGCCTCCTCTCTTCAACCTAACCTAACCTAACCTAAACTTAATACGAACCGTCAGCTTCACCAGGTTTAAACAATTTAATTTATCCAAATACGTATACAATTCCATAGTATTCTTGAAATACTTTAGTTTAATATATAATTTATATTAATTTAATTTCATTAAATATGGAAAAACTATTCTATTTCTTTCAGATGTCTGTTAATTGTTAATCGATTAAGTACCAAAATGCTGAAAATCAATGCTGAACCAGGATTCTTTACTGAAGTTTTTACTGAGTTAAAATCATGTGGCCAACTGGTCTCAAGTTCAAATCGTTCACTTTCGTGCGGAGCTGCTTGACGCATTTTTGGAGCAGAAATTATCATTAAATTTACATTTTCTGCACAATACAATTTTTACCACAACATCAAACATAATCAATTTTGTTGTAATTAATATAAACAATAACACACATTTTGTTTTATTTTGCTTCTTATGGTTAATAGGAGTTAGTACAAGTAAGTAATAAATGTATAAGGTAAATAATTTTTTACACTTAAGTCAAAACCAATCACACAAATTCTTATAGTAATTTTTACAATCAAGTGCGAATAAGGCTGGAAAGGTTTGTGGTTGTACAATTTTCTCACAAAAGGTGTGTGGACTTATTTAAAAGTTGTTTGCAATTTATTATTATACCCTACACCACACTGTGGTACAGGGTATTATAACTTTGTGCATTTGTTTGTAACACCCAAAAGGAGAAAAAATAGACCCATCGTTTATTATACCGATCGACTTAGAATCACTTTCTGAGTTGATTTAGCTATGTCCGTCTGTCCGTCTGTCTGTCTGTCTGTCTGTCCGTCTGTCTGTCCGTCTGTCTGTCTGTGCATGTATTCTTGTAATCAAAGTACAGGTCGCAATTATGGTCCGATCTCGACGAAACTTTACACACATCTTTTTTTTGGCCCAAGGACGATCCCTATTCAATTTGGTTAAAATCGGTTCAGATTTAGATATAGCCCCCATATATATGTTACCCCCGATTTGACATGTAAGCGCTGTAAAAACTTTATTTTATATCCGATCAGTATGAAATTCGGCAGAAAGAGGTTTCTTATTATATGGATGAACACTATTAAATTTGGAAGAAATCGGTTCAGATTTAGATATAGCCACCATATATACGTTACCCCCGATTTGACATGTAAGCGCTGTAAAAACTTTATTTTATATCCGATCAGTATGAAATTCGGCAGAAAGAGGTTTCTTATTATATGGATGAACACTATTAAATTTGGAAGAAATCGGTTCAGATTTAGATATAGCCCCCATATATATGTTACCCCCGATTTGACCTGTAAGCGCTGTAAAAACTGTATTTTATATCCGATCAGTGCGAAATTCGGCAGAAAGAGGTTTCTTATTACATGAAGGAATACTGCCAAATTTGGAGAAAATCGGTTCAGATTTAGATATAGCTCCCATATATATGTTACCCCCGATTTGACATGTAAGCGCTGTAGAGACTGTATTTTATATCCGATCAGTACGAAATTCGACAGAAGGAGGTCTTTTTACATGAATAAGTATTCAGGGAAGATCGGTTCAGATTTACATTAAAGCTCCATATATATGTTCCTCCTGATTTTACTCCGATCATTAAAATTTTCCAGAAAGATGTTTCTCACTTTAGGAACGAATATTGCTTAATTTAGCGATTATCGTTTCAGAATTAGAATACGTTTCTACCCATTTACCAATTATTCCAAATTATTATGGCAATGACCCTTATCGCATTGTTAGGGAGGTGTAGGGTATTATATAGTCGGCCCCGCCCGACTTTCTGCCTTTCCTTACTGGTTATACCCTACACCACACTGTGGTACAGGGTATTATAACTTTGTGCATTTGTTTGTAACACCCAAAAGGAGAAGAAATAGACCCATCGTTTATTATACCGATCGACTTAGAATCACTTTCTGAGTTGATTTAGCTATGTCCGTCTGTCCGTCTGTCTGTCCGTCTGTCCGTCTGTCTGTCTGTGCATGTATTCTTGTAATCAAAGTACAGGTCGCAATTATGGTCCGATCTCGACGAAACTTTACACATATCTTTTTTTTGGCCCACGGACGATCCCTATTGAATTTGGTTAAAATCGGTTCAGATTTAGATATAGCCCCCATATATATGTTAGCCCCGATTTGACATGTAAGCGCTGTAAAAACTGTATTTTATATCCGATCAGTGCGAAATTCGGCAGAAAGTGGTTTCTTATTACATGAAGGAATACTGCCAAATTCGGAGAAAATCGGTTCGGATTTAGATATAGCCCCCATATATATGTTACCCCCGATTTCACTTGTAAGCGCTGTAAAAACTGTATTTTATATCCGATCAGTATGAAATTCGTCAGAAAGAGGTTTCCTACTATATGAATGAACACTTTTAAATTTGGAAGAAATCGGTTCAGATTTAGATATAGCCCCCATATATACGTTACCCCCGATTTGACCTGTAAGCGCTGTAAAAACTGTATTTTATATCCGATCAGTGCGAAATTCGGCAGAAAGAGGTTTCTTATTACATGAAGGAATACTGCCAAATTCGGAGAAAATCGGTTCAGATTTAGATATAGCTCCCATATATATGATACGCCCGATTTGACATGTAAGCGCTGTAGAGACTGTATTTTATATGCGATCAGTACGAAATTCGACAGAAGGAGGTATTTTTACATGAATGAGTATTCAGGGAAGATCGGTTCAGATTTATATTAAAGCTCCATATATATAATCCTGCTGATTTGGTATAAAATCGCTATAGAAGTTGTATTTTAATTCCGATCATTAAAATTTTCAAGAAAGATGTTTCTCAATTTAGGAACGAATAATGCTTAATTTAGCGATTATCGTTTCAGAATTAGATAATATGTTTCTACCCATTTACCAATTATTCCAAATTATTATGGCAATGACCCTTATCGCATTGTTAGGGAGGTGTAGGGTATTATATAGTCGGCCCCGCCCGACTTTCTGCCTTTCCTTACTGGTTTTTATTTATACATGTTTGTTTACATTCTTTCACCAAATTAAATTTTCACAGCTGCGTTGTAAGGGCATATTGAAATTTTACTATAGATATTCAGCCATATTCCAAAAAGTCTTTATTGTAGCTCTGAAGTACACAATAGTTATTAAACCCATTTTGTGTTATAAGCCTGTAAAAGAACATTGTATTCAAAATTCCACAATAAAGGTTTAATAACTAAAATACATCACATAGCAAATTTGTGTTTGGGTAATTCCAAAGGAAACCGCCCAGTCCGAATATTTATGGATTTAGTTTTCAATGAAACACGCATATACTAGAAGACCATGCAGACTTACTTCCTTTCACCGATTGTCCAAATTCATTACGGTTTTGATCTTATAAGGTGCCCAAGTTGGTCTCCTACAACATGTTATTACAAATTTAGCCTTTTTGAAGTCTACATAACTTTTGAACGGAATATCAGATTTGAATGGTATAAGTACTATTTGAAAAAATTTACCATCCCCTCTAAGAATTAAGTTTTAATTTTTGTCTATTAAGGATATCAAAAGGACCAAAATGTCCTCAATCCTAAATTATCCTGAAAAACATCTTCAGTTATTTTCGTTTTATTTTTAAAAGATACCCACACATTTTACCGCAAAATGTAAAAATTTCAGCATGGGTCCTCCATGGTTTAAAAAATATGAATTAATTAGTGTCCCTCCGTCTGCCTATTAGACTAAATGGTGCTAACGATAATTCTGAAAAGGACTGACCAAATGACTTAAAACTACGTACGTTATATTACTATTTATTTTTATGTTTGATGGACAACCATATCGGCCTACTCCTTGTGGTACCTCCCGCACAAATGGTTAATTCTGTGACATGTTAAAGCTTTTATAACTTCTATACTACTGATGGGTATCCTGTAAAATTGCATACATGTTAGTCTTTTTACCGCCTCTATAAGCTGAACAAAAATGGGCGAAAAAGCCACGCCCCTTTTGGTACCTCCCACACAAAAGGACCAACTTGCACAAAAAGTTCACAGCTATAACATTAATACCAGCGTATACAAATACTTGAAATTTTGTGCAGTGTCATATTTTTATAGTACCTACAGTCCAGTACTAAGTTTGCGTTATTGCCACGCCCCTTCTAGTACCTCTATACATATACGCGTGTACAATTTTATTGAAATCGAAAGGGTCAATTATTTAAATTGCAGTTTTTGGGTCGTTTTATTTTGGAATTACCCGTTTGCATCTGGCAACTTATATGATTCTTGATTGTCATTTAATAAATATATATGAAAAAACTGGTTACAATTCATCCGGTAATCAAGTCTGAATGACTACTTGCAAACTTTAAAAAAAATAAAAATACAGGGTTTTCCAACAGAGGTGTTATTTTGTATCACCCGGTATTTCGGTAGCTGTCACTTTTGAAGCTTTTATTCTTTGACATTACTAAAAATGGAACGATACATCATCGAACGATACAAAACGATCGAATAAAAAAACGATACGAACGATACAAAATCATCTTGACTGAATGTCCCATTTCCACCTCGGTGGTTACGTCAACAAGCAAAATTGTCGCTTCTGGGGCTCGGAAAACCCAAGAGTTATTGTTGAGAAGCCTCTCCATCCTCAACGTGTGACTGTTTGGCGCGGTTTATGGTCCGGCTGGGTCATTGGACCTTACTTTTTGGAAAATGAGGTTGGATCAACAGTTACGGTGAATGGATTGCGCTATCGAGAGATGATTAATGATTTTTTATAGTCGGAGTTGGATGGTATTGATCTGGACAACGTTTACTTTTAACGGCGCTACGTGCCACACAAGCAACGAAACCATTGCTCTGTTACGGGAAAAGTTTCCGGACCGCGTTATCTCTCGAAGAGATGATCTCAATTGGCCACAGAGATCTTATGATTTAACACCGTGCGAATTCTTCCTTTGAGGCCACGTGAAAGATAAGGTTTACGCCAACAGCCCAGCGTCGATTCAAGACCTCATAGATAGAATTCGTGAGGCTATCGAGGACATAGGGCAGCCACTTTGCGATTTGGTTATGGACAATTTCATGACAAGGATATGGTCCTGTAAGCGTGGTCGTGGTGGCCATTTGGATGATGTTTTTCATTATTAACGGCATACCTTCCTCTTTATTATGAAATAAACATCCGATCATTTATCTCAAAAAATTGAATTTTTCTTTGAATACCAAAATAACACCCCTTGTTGGAAAACCCTTTATATATATAGCGTGATCCATTTCGAGGTTCCCTACTTTTTTAAAGAAAACCAGTAAGGAAAGGTAGAAAGTCGGGCGGGGCCGACTATATAATACCCTACACCTCCCTAACAATGCGATAAGGGTCGTTGCCACAATAATTTGGAATAATTGGTAAATGGGTAGAAACATAGAATTAGATATTCTGAGAAACATCTTTCTGGAAAATTTTAATGATCGGAAGTAAAATACAACTTCTATAGCGGTTTGATGCAAAATCAGGAGGAACATATATATGGAGCTTTAATATAAATCTGAACCGATCTTCCCTGAATACTCATTCATGTAAAAAGACCTCCTTCTGTCGAATTTCGTACTGATCGGATATAAAATACAGTCTCTACAGCGCTTACATGTCAAATCGGGGGTAACATATATATGGGAGCTATATCTAAATCTGAACCGATTTTCTCCGACCTCCGCTTACAGGTCAAATCGGGGGTAACGTATATATGGGGGCTATATCTTAATCTGAACCGATTTTCTCCGAATTAAGCAGTATTCCTTCATGTATAAAGAAACCTCTCTTTGCCGAATTTCGCACTGATCGGATATAAAATAACATTTTTACAGCGCTTACATGTCAAATCGGGGGTAAAGTATATATGGGGGCTATATCTAAATCTGAACCGATTTCTTCAAAATTTAACAGTGTTCATTCATATAATAAGAAACCTCTTTTTGCCGAATTTCGCACTGATCGGATATAAAATACAGTTTTTACAGCGCTTACATGTCAAATCGGGGGTAACATATATATGGGGGCTATATCTAAATCTGAACCGATTTTCTCCGAATTTAGCAGTATTCCTTCATGTAATAAGAAACCTCTCTTTGCCGAATTTCGCACTGATCGGATATAAAACCAGTAAGGAAAGGCAGAAAGTCGGGCGGGGCCGACTATATAATACCCTACACCTCCCTAACAATGCGATAAGGGTCATTGCCATAATAATTTGGAATAATTGGTAAATGGGTAGAAACATATTATCTAATTCTGAAACGATAATCGCTAAATTAAGCATTATTCGTTCCTAAATTGAGAAACATCTTTCTTGAAAATTTTAATGATCGGAATTAAAATACAACTTCTATAGCGATTTTATACCAAATCAGCAGGATTATATATATGGAGCTTTAATATAAATCTGAACCGATCTTCCCTGAATACTCATTCATGTAAAAATACCTCCTTCTGTCGAATTTCGTACTGATCGCATATAAAATACAGTCTCTACAGCGCTTACATGTCAAATCGGGCGTATCATATATATGGGAGCTATATCTAAATCTGAACCGATTTTCTCCGAATTTGGCAGTATTCCTTCATGTAATAAGAAACCTCTTTCTGCCGAATTTCGCACTGATCGGATATAAAATACAGTTTTTACAGCGCTTACAGGTCAAATCGGGGGTAACGTATATATGGGGGCTATATCTAAATCTGAACCGATTTCTTCCAAATTTAAAAGTGTTCATTCATATAGTAGGAAACCTCTTTCTGACGAATTTCATACTGATCGGATATAAAATACAGTTTTTACAGCGCTTACAAGTGAAATCGGGGGTAACATATATATGGGGGCTATATCTAAATCCGAACCGATTTTCTCCGAATTTGGCAGTATTCCTTCATGTAATAAGAAACCACTTTCTGCCGAATTTCGCACTGATCGGATATAAAATACAGTTTTTACAGCGCTTACATGTCAAATCGGGGCTAACATATATATGGGGGCTATATCTAAATCTGAACCGATTTTAACCAAATTCAATAGGGATCGTCCGTGGGCCAAAAAAAAGATATGTGTAAAGTTTCGTCGAGATCGGACCATAATTGCGACCTGTACTTTGATTACAAGAATACATGCACAGACAGACAGACGGACAGACGGACAGACAGACGGACAGACGGACATAGCTAAATCAACTCAGAAAGTGATTCTAAGTCGATCGGTATAATAAACGATGGGTCTATTTCTTCTCCTTTTGGGTGTTACAAACAAATGCACAAAGTTATAATACCCTGTACCACAGTGTGGTGTAGGGTATAACCAGTAAGGAAAGGCAGAAAGTCGGGCGGGGCCGACTATATAATACCCTACACCTCCCTAACAATGCGATAAGGGTCATTGCCATAATAATTTGGAATAATTGGTAAATGGGTAGAAACGTATTCTAATTCTGAAACGATAATCGCTAAATTAAGCAATATTCGTTCCTAAAGTGAGAAACATCTTTCTGGAAAATTTTAATGATCGGAGTAAAATCAGGAGGAACATATATATGGAGCTTTAATGTAAATCTGAACCGATCTTCCCTGAATACTTATTCATGTAAAAAGACCTCCTTCTGTCGAATTTCGTACTGATCGGATATAAAATACAGTCTCTACAGCGCTTACATGTCAAATCGGGGGTAACATATATATGGGAGCTATATCTAAATCTGAACCGATTTTCTCCAAATTTGGCAGTATTCCTTCATGTAATAAGAAACCTCTTTCTGCCGAATTTCGCACTGATCGGATATAAAATACAGTTTTTACAGCGCTTACAGGTCAAATCGGGGGTAACATATATATGGGGGCTATATCTAAATCTGAACCGATTTCTTCCAAATTTAATAGTGTTCATCCATATAATAAGAAACCTCTTTCTGCCGAATTTCATACTGATCGGATATAAAATAAAGTTTTTACAGCGCTTACATGTCAAATCGGGGGTAACGTATATATGGTGGCTATATCTAAATCTGAACCGATTTCTTCCAAATTTAATAGTGTTCATCCATATAATAAGAAACCTCTTTCTGCCGAATTTCATACTGATCGGATATAAAATAAAGTTTTTACAGCGCTTACATGTCAAATCGGGGGTAACATATATATGGGGGCTATATCTAAATCTGAACCGATTTTAACCAAATTGAATAGGGATCGTCCTTGGGCCAAAAAAAAGATGTGTGTAAAGTTTCGTCGAGATCGGACCATAATTGCGACCTGTACTTTGATTACAAGAATACATGCACAGACAGACAGACGGACAGACAGACGGACAGACAGACAGACAGACAGACGGACAGACGGACATAGCTAAATCAACTCAGAAAGTGATTCTAAGTCGATCGGTATAATAAACGATGGGTCTATTTTTTCTCCTTTTGGGTGTTACAAACAAATGCACAAAGTTATAATACCCTGTACCACAGTGTGGTGTAGGGTATAAAAACCAAATAGATCACATTTGCATCCATCAACGATGGAGAACTTCACTGATGGATATACGTACAAAACGCGGCGCAGAAATAGATTCAGACCATGAACTCATAGTAGCCTCCATAAAACTAAAATTAAGTAGAAAATACAACCAACGCTGTAGTGAAAACACTAAAGCGGTTTGCTCTGAACAAGCTTAAAGAAAACGTAATGAAGTATCAACCGTAATGAGAGATAGACTGATGGCCAACAACAACACATGGGAAGAAACATGTACTCAACTAAACAATTTAGCGGAGGAAACCATAGGATATGTAGACAATGATACCAGGAAAGTATGGATATCAGATAACACCTGGAGCCTTATTCGATAATTGGAGAGGTATAACACTTCTAAATACCATATATAAACTAATGGCACTTATCATAAATACTAGGCTACAATCTGTCGAGCAATCTTTACGCGATGAACAAGCTGGATTTCGACCGCACCGGAGCTGCGTGGACCAGGTCAATACACTCCGCATTATAATTGAACAATCCGTTGAGTGGCGCTCTCCTCTTTACCAAGAATTTGTAGATTTTCAAAAGGCATTCGATACTATCAGGCGCAGCGCAATATGGACATCACTGAAAAATAAAGGTGTTCCAACAAAAAATAATAAATATGATCAAAGTGATGTACGACAACGCTACTGTACAAGTCCGCCAGAGTGAAATGAACAGCGAACCATTTACCACTAACGCTGGTGTGAAACAGGGTTGTCCCTTATCACCCTACTCTTCGCTGTCACACTAGATAATATCATGATAAAGATAAGCAAGAAAAAGAGAGGAATAGTTTGGGGTCTGCACAATTACCTTGAAGACCTCGATTTTGCGGATGACATATGTCTCATGTCACATAGACACTGCGATATGCAGAGCAATCTACACGAGCTAGTTATAAATATCAAGAAAACCAAAGCGATGCGTATCCATAGTAACAACAGCAATTCATTTAAAGTAAATGACTAAGAAATCCAATATGTGGACACTTTCTGCTATCCTGGGTGTATGATGTCTGTGTCTGGCGGTATCGAAGAAGATGTACACTATAAACTAGGCAAAGCCAGGTCCGCATTTGGAAGATTACAGCATATATAGCGTTCACCGCAAATATCTCTCCAAACCAAGATACGCATTTTCAACGCCTGTGTAATATCACCGTTACTATATGGAAGTGAAACATGGCTCACAACGGCCACAGTATTGAATAAGATCCAATCACAAATAAATAAATTCCTACGTACTATATGTCACATATGTTGGCCGAATACAATTCCAAACACTGAATTGTGGAACAAAACTAACGAGATTCCAAAAAAGAAGAAGGAAATGGAAGTGGATTGGACATACGCTCCGAAAATCGCACGAAAGTATATGTAGAAAGGCACTAGAATGGAACCCGCAAGGCTGCAGACGACGTGGACGACCAAAGAGCGCATGGCGTCGAACAACTCTAATGGAAATACGGAAACTTAACATGTCATGGGATGAAATCAAGACTTTTTGTTATGATAGAAATATGTGGAATAATCTTTTAGAAGCCCTATGTTCCCTAGAGGAATGAATAAAAGAAAAAAACGGCATATGCTGGCGGCTATTAGCTTGTGAGGCATGTTGTAGACCCAACAAACGTTCAACGCTGATACTTACCTTTGGGAAACTGCAAATCGGCGGCATCTCCCTCCACCATATCGACGGGATTCACGAAAGACACGTTGCTGTTGTTTTGTTTCTCTGTTTTTCTTAGTTATTTACAGTATTTAATATTTTAATTACTCATACGACAGATTGTTTTTATTGTTTCCATACTTCACTGAAGTTTTTTTACCTACAATTTTAACAATAATATTGCAGCAGACAATACGTCAAAATGTCAATCTCACTTGTAGGTATATAGAAAGGTACATCTTACAATACAATTTGTCAATTAAACAAAGCTTTATTAAAGGTTTATAACGCTATTGGTCGCTTTTGAATTCCAATTTATGGAAAATACTATATTTCCGTTTATAAAAATGTTTTAAGTTTTTTGAATACGGATGTTTGGATCTTGCGGGAAATGAAAACGAGTTTATTTTGTTGTTGGATTGCAAATTTTTCCTACACCAACAAAAAGGTTACTATTAATACCAAAACAGTCAGTTGAATTTTAGAAAACAATTCTACTGTTGATACAGAAAATTGCATGCTGTAAGAAAAATTTTGCAGTTTGTATTAGCAAACACACTGCTGAGAAATTTCCAGTTTGCTAAAAATGTTTTCTGTTGATATAGTCCAGAATGGGGTAAATCTCATTAATGTACTCGTAATTCCAAAGTAAAACGTATGTTTAGGTGGGTGGTTTGCCAGCAAGGGAGGTGAGGGTAGGCGACAAATCCCTTCTATGACAAACTCCAATAACAACGATAGCTCAGTGGGGAAACGATGTATGTGTGTCGCGTATGTATTTATTCATGCGTGTGTAGTGACCGATGTTAGTGATGCAGTATGGTGAAATAGAAAGGGAAAATAAATAAAACACTAGAGTTTAGTATTTTCGATAATGATAAGGGCAGAGCTTTATTTAGTATTAATGAGAACGTATATTACCATGTAGCGATGCGTAGGATCCGTAGAGATCCAAACGGCACGACAGCAAAACGACAAGATATATGTATGCGCGAGTGCGAAACAACGACTATTTGTGATGTGCGCGATTGTATCGCCTAACAAAGACTCGTTTCAATACGAGAGCCAGATGAAGCAAGGAGTCGAAAATCCGCAACAGCCTCTGCTGGAGGGAAGTCTCTCTCTACATCCGAACTATGCGAAGAGAGATACAACGCTGGAAGTCTCTCCTTACAATCCGTGCCATGCGAATATCGTCTTGGGAGAGTTTGTAGAGAGATTCTTTTAATCCCTCTACGATCCGTGCTGAGCGAATTCGTCCCAAGAGAGTCGAAGCAGAGCACCAGACGCTGAAAAGCCCTCTCACAATCCGTACAAGCGAATATCGTCCTGGGAGTGTCGTAGCAGAGGTTTCTTCTCCTTCAACCCGCTAGGGTTGTCAATCAACGAAGGAGATGCACAAGCTGGGGAAGTTGCGCGATAATGTTACGAACTTAAACATTACCGGCCCCCTTGCAACATCTAGCTCTGTTGCCAAATTATAAAAGTAAACTATAACGAATATTAGGTTAGTAAATTAGGAAGGAACGTAAATTCAGTTTCCTAGTGAGCATTAAACAAATTCAATTCGTATTTCAATGTTGTATTAAGAATTCGTAAAATAATTAATATAGGCGAGGTGATGCTAAAATAGTTTTTGCGATTTCGATATAGGTTTGAGTTTATATAAACTCCGACGAAAATTATAGTTGTTTCAAGTTGAATCCGTAAAAACCCGATCACGAAAATAACTATAATTTCGAGTTCAAATAATTTATAAATTCGCGAGATGTTATCGTTTATAAAAAGCCAGGGAGGTGTCAAAATGTGACCTACAAACAAATTCAAATAGTGGTGCGACAAAAAATACAAACGAAGGTGAGTCTAGCATGTAATGAACGATATCAAACCTACGAGGATGGAATTCAAGTTCGGTTCCAACGATTGAAATTCCCGAAAGGCAGAATATTTCTTGCTTCAGAATTACATGTTCTATTTCCAGGGGTGAAAACCGCGGCTGGCCTTGTAGAATAGTTAAAAAGGGCGGATGGAATTGGTCCAGTTACAACATAACCGAAAATGGTATTTAGAGCCAGTAGTGACTCAAGCACAATTCGTGGGGGTTCAGCCAAAAGCATTTTCGGATACAAAGCAGCACCAAGTAGAACGTCTATTGGGCGAATGTCCAAAGAATCAGCCAATCGCATATTGGCGAGGCGAGATTGGAGGATGGTAGACGGTCCGTAACTATAGACGTCTCGGATGATGGGTCAATAAGACCCCGAGCTGAGTACGTAATACCCTTGTGAATGATATTCACTGTGGCGGTCCCCAAGAGCACATTTCTATCTTGGGTGGTATGAAATACCTGTCTGCTAATTGTGGGTTTTACGGTCGACGAGGTGGAGGGAGAAGTTTTCAAATTCTGGTCCAAGGAGGGATCTTTAACAATAGAAGGGATGGAGGACGAAGGATGTGGTGACGACCATTGCAAGTAGTGCAATTATGTTTACTATTGCAGGTTTTCACTGCATATCCTCGTGAAAGACAATTCACGCAGCACCCATGCTTTTTTATAGCCGAAAATCTATCACTAACCGAAAGGTTCTTAAATCGAGAACAAGAACGCAATACATGACTCTACTGGGGATAAAGCAATGTAAAGTTGTGTCCTTCACCGCGGGCTTTTTGTCAGAGTCAAGACCCCTGAGCTCCTGAAGACAAACTAAAGTCTGAATTCTTTCCGTGAGGAAAGACTCTAAGTCCTGCCAGGAGGATAAGGACGACTTCTTTTTTATACTCTGTTCCCAAAGAGTAAGGGTTAGTTTCAGCAAACGACTGAAAGGCCAATATGGGATTGTCGAAAGACACCCATTTATTCCGCGTTGTATGGTCTTTAAACCCGAGCTAGTCTCGCGGTCTAGAAGATCGAACAGAAGCTTTAGGTGACTATTAACAAGAATGCGAAGCTCCTGTGGGTGAGAGGGAATCTCGAAACTATTTCCCTTGCCTCACCGCTTCTTTTTTGGACCAGATAACACAGACGTTCAATGTCCGTGATACGAGAATTGTTTATAAAGACTACCGTAAAGAGGTCCCGAAATGTAGGCCACGTAACGAAATCCCCATGGAAAGCGTCAATGTCGATAGGGGGCAAGTTCAAATTATGACTGTCAGAATTTTCTAAATTAGACATTCTACAAATTATAAAATTAGAACCGAATATATGGTACGCGGAGGTACACGAATAAACAAAATGCGATAAACCACAAGAAAAACGACAAAAAATAAAAAAAATATTTTTATTTTGATCAACTAGACTGACCGTAGGGTGCCTATGGTTGGCTGTAGAGTGCAACGACAAGATTAAACAGCGAACGAAAAAAAATAATACAATAAAATTTTATAATGAAAATTTCCAATTTATGCTCAATTGACCGATTGTAGGGTGTACGGTGTCGTATATTACTGAATGCAATTAACGAGTAGTGTACCACCTAACTCTATTCCCAAAAATATTTAATTTATATTTCAAAAGACGTAATATTTATCTGTTTCGACTATTTTTCCTACTGGGATATGAAACCGAGCTCAAGTGACGTCGAATCTCTCTCTATTCTAGTATGTGGGGCGTACGTTTGTGTTTCTTCGCCGGTGAACAAACAAAATGCAAGGCGAAGTTGTGGGTGAGAGACGCACAAGCTGTCGGTAGGGGGAAATGCAATCAAACGATTCGATAAACGAAGACACCGAGAGCAAGTACCCAGCAAAAAATAAAAGAAGTACTTCCAAAAGAATAACATTATAAGTATTTCCAAATCATAAGTATGAACATTTTTCGGCATTTAATGAAGTTCTTCTAAATAACTAACCAAAATGTAATTTTGGAATATAAATTATTAACCCTAGAATGCATAATCTCAAAACGATTGGATGTAAAATAAAGCTTCTGAAGTATGTAAAATACTGCTTCTATAGTGCTAAAGGGAATAATATACATATGTATCTATGGCGGCTATATCAGAATTAGTGAATGATTCTGGAAGCTAGTCGACTTTCGACTTTTTCATCAACCAAATTTCGTTTCTGTCGACTAGGTCGATTAATCGGACCTAAAAGACGACTTTTTCATAGTCGTATAAAATAACATAAAGTCATTTCAAAGTATGCTGATTTTCTTCGAAATATGTTAAATTGTGGAATTGTAGTACATTGGATTGCTTTAAAAACTGAATTTATTAATAACACTTTATACTTTCCAAAAATGTTAATATATCGTCACCAGAAATGCCCAAAAGCATAACTCCAAAAAATTATAATTAGTTTTTCGTCCAAAAATCACGATTTTATTGAAGAAAAAAGTAACATCAAGTGCTCGTTTTTGATAAAGCACATAAGGCGTAACCCACATTGTATTAAACAGAACGTACTGTATTCATCTATGTAACCTTTGAAGTTGTTCTCTTGTTGCTGTTTTGATTTTTGTCAATCGTGTCTGACAGCTATTTTCAAAATTCTATATGGGGTCGGTATTTAAATTTGTCCTTTATCTGAATGGTATCCATTTTTTTTATCAAATTTCGCAGTTTTCATGATTCTATAAACTAATCTCTGCTAAATTTAATAATGATCTGATGTAAAACATGTAAACACATTTTCCAACCTAGGTTTATTCTCGGATTAAAAAATCCTTTAAAATATAGTACATTTGACTAAAATATGACTTCTATGGAGCTTAGATGTCAAATCAGAAGGAACACATCCATGCGACTATATGTAAATTTGAACCGATATTGTTCACACTTATATTAACTGTAAAAATAAGATACTCTATCAAATTTCATGAATATCGAAAGGAAATTATATCTTCTATAGATGGTATAAGCTAAATCGAAGGTACATTCCATTCATATATATTAAGATATCCGGTTCTAAACTGATATTCAAATAGTTGAGAGATTTTTGATCGTTCGCCGTAGACGAAAGAAAATAAGTTACAGAAACAGGCCCTATATCTAAATACGGATTGTCTTTCAATTTCAATACGAATTGTCTTGTCCCAAAATAAAGATATGTGCAAAATTTCTTTGAGATCGGACTATATTTGTGACCTGCACATTGATTACAAGAATGGATGCACAGACTGACATAGCTAAATCGGTTCAGAAAGTGATTCTAAGTCGATTGGTATAATAAACGATGGTTCTATATATCTCTTCTCATTTTGGGTGTTAGAAACAAATACATAAAATTACATTAAATTGTATCACAGTGTGGTGTAGGTAATAATTAAATAATTTTAAAATAAATTATGGTAATTAAATATACCATACTTACATGGTAATATACGTTCTCATTAATACTAAATAAAGCTCTGCCCTTATCATTATCGAAAATACTAAACTCTAGTGTTTTATTTATTTTCCCTTTCTATTTCACCATACTGCATCACCAACATCGGTCACTACACACGCATGAATAAATACATACGCGACACACATACATCGTTTCCCCACTGAGCTATCGTTGTTATTGGAGTTTGTCATAGAAGGGATTTGTCGCCTACCCTCACCTCCCTTGCTGGCAAACCCCCCACCTAAACAGACGTTTTACTTTGGAATTACGAGTACATTAATGAGATTTACCCCATTCTGGACTATATCAACAGAAAACATTTTTAGCAAACTGGAAATTTCTCAGCAGTGTGTTTGCTAATACAAACTGCAAAATTTTTCTTACAGCATGCAATTTTCTGTATCAACAGTAGAATTGTTTTCTAAAATTCAACTGACTGTTTTGGTATTAATAGTAACCTTTTTGTTGGTGTAGGAAAAATTTGCAATCCAACAACAAAATAAACTCGTTTTCATTTCCCGCAAGATCCAAACAGCCGTATTCAAAAAACTTAAAACATTTTTATAAACGGAAATATAGTATTTTCCATAAATTGGAATTCAAAAGCGACCAATAGCGTTATAAACCTTTAATAAAGCTTTGTTTAATTGACAAATTGTATTGTAAGATGTACCTTTCTATATACCTACAAGTGAGATTGACATTTTGACGTATTGTCTGCTGCAATATTATTGTTAAAATTGTAGGTAGAAAAACTTCAGTGAAGTATGGAAACAATAAAAACAATCTGTCGTATGAGTAATTAAAATATTAAATACAGTAAATAACTAAGAAAAACAGAGAAACAAAACAACAGCAACGTGTCTTTCGTGAATCCCGTCGATATGGTGGAGGGAGATGCCGCCGATTTGCAGTTTCCCAAAGGTAAGTATCAGCGTTGAACGTTTGTTGGGTCTACAACATGCCTCACAAGCTAATAGCCGCCAGCATATGCCGTTTTTTTTCTTTTATTCATTCCTCTAGGGAACATAGGGCTTCTAAAAGATTATTCCACATATTTCTATCATAACAAAAAGTCTTGATTTCATCCCATGACTTGTTAAGTTTCCGTATTTCCATTAGAATTGTTCGACGCTATGCGCTCTTTGGTCGTCCACGTCGTCTGCAGCCTTGCGGGTTCCATTCTAGTGCCTTTCTACATATACTTTCGTGCGATTTTCGGAGCGTATGTCCAATCCACTTCCATTTCCTTCTTCTTTTTTGGAATCTCGTTAGTTTTGTTCCACAATTCAGTGTTTGGAATTGTATTCGGCCAACAAATGTGACATATAGTACGTAGGAATTTATTTATTTGTGATTGGATCTTATTCAATACTGTGGCCGTTGTGAGCCATGTTTCACTTCCATATAGTAACGGTGATATTACACAGGCGTTGAAAATGCGTATCTTGGTTTGGAGAGATATTTGCGGTGAACGCTATATATGCTGTAATCTTCCAAATGCGGACCTGGCTTTGCCTAGTTTATAGTGTACATCTTCTTCGATACCGCCAGACACAGACATCATACACCCAGGATAGCAGAAAGTGTCCACATATTGGATTTCTTAGTCATTTACTTTAAATGAATTGCTGTTGTTACTATGGATACGCATCGCTTTGGTTTTCTTGATATTTATAACTAGCTCGTGTAGATTGCTCTGCATATCGCAAAAATAGTTAAACAATTGAACATAGAATAGTAAATTTATGTTTTATATTATGCTCAAAGTAAGGCTTTAAAAATAGTTCACAATCTACCTAAGCAAAAATCTGGTCTCAACGTTGTGCATTTTAATGCCCAAAGTTTGAATAACAAAATGGATGAATTAAACCATATTTTCATATCCTCGGAGGTCGACATAATTTGCGTGTCGGAAACCTGGTTTCATTGTAATATCCAAGACAGTTTATATAATATTTCTGGATACACCTTATATCGTGCTGACAGGAAAACATTTGCTGGTGGAACATGTATTTATGTCAGAAATGGAATAAAATGCAAATTTAAAACTAAGTCTAGTGAAAATAGCCCCATCGAATACATTTTTTTGGAGATAAATCCAAGGAATAATCAAAAAATACTAATTGGTAGTGTGTATAGGCCAAATAAAAACATCCCAATAGACGACTTAATGTCAAAAATATCCGATTTATCTATGGCATATAATGACGTAATTATCTCTGGCGACTTTAACAGCAATCTACTCATTGAAAATGAACTGACGGATGCCTTTCAATCACTTGGTTTATTTCCTACGAACACAACAATTCCAACTCACTTTCACACCTCATCGAATAGCCTGCTTGATGTCATATTTGTGAATCAAACATCAAAAATTCACCTATATGATCAAATCTCAGCTCCTGTTTTTTCAAAGCACGACCTTCTCTTTATGATTTATGGCCAGCAGGTGAATACTAGTCCTGAATGTATTACATACCGAGACTTCAAAAATATTAATTATAATGTGTTATATCAACTTGTTGCAAATGTTCACTGGGAGACTATATACAATATTGAAGGTGTCGATGAGCAGGTATCATTTATTCAGGATAATTTGAATGCAATTTCAAATACTTGTATTCCTCTCAAGTGCAAAATAGTAAAAAACAGTAAAAAACCATGGTTTAATAATCGCATTAAAGAAATAATTCTTAAAAGAGATTCTTTGTACAAGCGATGGAAGCGATACAAAACTCCTGAGCTGTATGACTTATTTAAAATTATGAGGCGCCAAGTTGCCCATGAAATCCAGAGTGCAAAATCATCATTCTATAAACAAAAATTTTCAGCAGCAGTTGATAGCCATTCAAAATGGAAAGAAATTCGGAAAATCGGTATAGGACAAAAACCTACAAATAACGTGGATGTTGATGTTAATGAATTGAACAAAAAGTTTGTGGGTGAGAATCTTACATATAACACTACAAATATTTATTCGAGCTACTGCAATGTTCGCAGAGAAAATGATTTTACATTTCGATGCGTTGACCAGGATGAAGTTCTTACCAGCTTTTGAAAATAAAATCTAATGCTGCCGGTATGGATGGACTTGAACCAAAGCTTCTTAAGCACATTTTGCCTTATTTGTTACCATACTTTACTTACATGTTTAATACTGCTCTCTCGAAATCGATGTTCCCCACGGAGTGGAAAAATGCGAAAATTCTACCTACCCCAAAATCTAACAATGATTTTCGACCAATAGCCATATTGCCATTCTTATCGAAAGTTCTTGAAAACCTAATGTATATGCAAATGAACGAATTTATCAACAGTAACCAATTATTATCAAACAAACAATCTGGCTTCAGGAGAGGCAGAAGTTGCATCACAGCCCTAGTTGACGTTGTTGAAGATCTCAGGGTCAATATGGAGGAGAATATGGACTCATTTCTGGTGCTATTGGATCATAGTAAAGCCTTTGATACTGTTAATCATTCTATTCTGTTAACTAAATTAGAAAAGTTGTTTGACTTCTCAAATTCCGCCTGCAGATTCATCTCTTCATACATTACAGGACGCTCGCAAATTGTCCATTTTAATAATAACCACTCGATGCCATTGGAATTACATAGAGGAGTTCCCCAAGGCTCCATATTGGGCCCATTGCTCTTTTGTCTGTACATAAACGACCTCCCATATACTTTGCGCCATTGTAATGTACACATGTACGCTGATGATGTGCAGCTATACTCTGGAGCTAAATCAAAAGACATCCAGCATTGTATTGGAAACATCAACGAAGACTTAATAAATATCAACAATTGGGCAAATGATAATGGACTATGCATTAATCCTTCCAAATCCAAATGTATACATATATCAAAAAGGAATCGTCACCGTCAGACACTGGCTAATATTTGTTATAATGGAACAATTATTGATTATGTACCGTATTCATCAAACCTTGGCATAGTTTTTAATGATAAATTATCATGGTCCAACCATATAACTATTACTACTGGAAAAGTTCATGGTATGCTTCGAAATCTTTGGATGGTTCAAATATCTACACCATTACACATACGCATGCTCTTAGCGAAAACTTACTTGATACCCACTCTTTTATATGGGTCTGAAATTTTTTATAATTGTGGCTACACAGATCAACAAAAGCTAAGAATAGCATATAATAACATTGCGAGGTATATCTTCAATAAAAAACGTAGCGAAAGTATATCTCATTATTCATACCAGATTTTCAACGTAGACTTCTGTAACTACTTAAAACTCAAAAGCCTGAGATTTATACACAAAATTATAAACACAAATGAACCTGACTATCGTATACAAAGGATAAAATTTGCACGTTCAAATCGTGGCAAAAAAATTATTCAAACAAGATTTAATACCTCAAGATCAGAGAGACAATTTTTCATACCCACTGTTCGTCTTTGGAATATCCTTCCCTCACATATTCAAACAATAAGCAACATCCTGCACTTTAAAAAGGAGTTATTCAATTTTTTCAAATAACATGTAAAATTATAAATCAATTACAATTGTAAAACATTCTCACAAAATACTAAGATTATATTTATATTGTTATGTAATTTAGAATCTATTGTAAAATGTAATCATTTGTACCACTAGCACTACTATTGATAAGAATTATATTCTCATTGTGCTAGACTATGTCGATTAAATAAATAAATAAATAAATAAATATGTCATCCGCAAAATCGAGGTCTTCAAGGTAATTGTGCATACCCCAAACTATTCCTCTCTTTTTCTTGCTTATCTTTATCATGATATTATCTAGTGTGACAGCGAAGAGTAGGGTGATAAGGGACAACCCTGTTTCACACCAGCGTTAGTGGTAAATGGTTCATCGCGTAAAGATTGCTCGACAGATTGTAGCCTAGTATTTATGGTAAGTGCCATTAGTTTATATATGGTATTTAGAAGTGTTATACCTCTCCAATTATCGAATAAGGCTCCAGGTGTTATCTGATATCCATACTTTCCTGGTATCATTGTCTACATATCCTATGGTTTCCTCCGCTAAATTGTTTAGTTGAGTACATGTTTCTTCCCATGTGTTGTTGTTGGCCATCAGTCTATCTCTCATTACGGTTGATACTTCATTACGTTTTCTTTAAGCTTGTTCAGAGCAAACCGCTTTAGTGTTTTAGGTTTATGGAGGCTACTATGAGTTCATGGTCTGAATCTATTTCTGCGCCGCGTTTTGTACGTATATCCATCAGTGAAGTTCTCCATCGTTGCTGGATGCAAATGTGATCTATTTGGTTTTTTGTGTTGCCATCTGGAGATGTCCACGTATATTTATGTATGTCTTTGTGGGGGAATATTGAACCGCCGATAACCAGATTAAAAGCCTGGCATAGTCCAACGAAACGTTCTCCGTTGTCATTCCTAGTTCCCATGCCATGCGTTCCCATTATACTACTCGCATTCGTGTTATTGGAGCCAATTTTGGCATTAAAGTCCCCAGATAGGATTAAAACATCGCGCAAAGAAACTTTGTTTAATGTTGTAGTTAGTTGTTCGTAAAAGGCATCCTTGATATTTTCATCGGCATCTTCAGTGGGGGCGTAACATTGGATAATGGTCACAATTTTCTTTATTTGACTACAAAACCGAACTACTATTATGCGATCGTTGATAGGTTCCCATGAGTTGATCGCTTTCTTTGTGTTCTTTGAGACCACGATGGCTACGCCACTTTCGCATCTGTCTTCTTTCCCGCTGTACAGGACTACGTTTCCAGTAGATGTTGTAAATTCTCCACTTCCACGCCAACGCATCTCACGGCATACGCCGTACGTTGTAAAAATGAGTTCTGTGAATCCGCCACGGCATGACGACATTGCCTCCATGCAATTTAAAAAATGGCAGGATATCGGTACCATTACCATCAAATTAAAAAAAATAAGCACATGACCGTTTACAATTTACATTTTTGGGCATGTTATTAAGATCTTTTTATTTGTATTCTAGGAATAACGGAGTATCTTTGGGATTTAAGAGTTCTGAAAAAGAGATTTTCTGGTAGCTATGCTAATATAGATATGATCAGATATGATTAGTTTTGCTTATTATACCTTCTCATGTAATAAACAAGCCATAGTTCCATATTTTCTAACGCCCACAGTAAATCCCAAGCCACGAAAGAAAGCCGGACCCATGGATGTATTTGGTATATGAGCATTTCCGCCGAATGGTCAACCAGGGCCGAAAAATAAAATGCTGGTAATCATCGTATTTTGTTGTGAATAATTATAAAAAAATGAATACAAAATGTCTAATATTTTAAAATATAATGGTTTCATAGCATATCTCAGTTGTTTTCATGAGAAAATTTGCCTAAAAACTGAAAGATTGTATTTTTTCCATTTTAAGCTACTTTTACAGACATTTTTATATTTAATTATTTTACATATAAAAACATATGTTATGCTTGCATTCTTTCTACAAAATTTCTCTATTACAATCAATTAAGAAGAGAAAAATGCAAGGAGACCAAAAAAAAAGTTCGATTAACGATTAATTTAACGGTTAAAACAGATGGAAAAATCGTACGTTCGCGACCGGCACCTAAGCCAATTAGAAAAAAAACATTATTTTTTTATTTATTTAATTTAGTCTATGGAATACAATGTTCCTTACAGACAAACTTAAAACTAAAAATAAATTAAATCTAATGTACTAATAAACTTAGTTAAAGATTCACTAAAATCGAGATTATTAGAGATCCTATTGAATTCAATTAGTGCGCGAGTAATTTGGGATAAAGAGAGATAATTTATTGTGTAAATACTCGCTAGAAAGCTACATTAATCCTCTTTTAGAATAAATTAATATCTTTAGAATATTCCGTTCCTTTTCGCAGATTTTTGCATGTTACTAGATTCAGCCAAAGTTGACTTCTATTTCGCGTACGTTCGTGACCACATGTTTATTGCTATCATTATGAAAACTAAAACTCGATGAAACCCATCTTTTGCACCTAACATAGAGCTACCAATATGCTATCAAATTACCAAAAAAATGCGGGGAAAATTTTTGTTTTCTATATTTTTTGTACATCAAAAGCGTACGAACGTACGTTCGCGACCCGCGGAAATGCCCATATGTTAATATATCAAATATATGTGAAATATGTTCATTTTTATACCCTACACCACACTGTGGTACAGGGTATTATAACTTTGTGCATTTGTTTGTAACACCCAAAAGGAGAAGAAATAGACCCATCGTTTATTATACCGATCGACTTAGAATCACTTTCTGAGTTGATTTAGCTATGTCCGTCTGTCTGTCTGTCCGTCTGTCTGTCTGTGCATGTATTCTTGTAATCAAAGTACAGGTCGCAATTATGGTCCGATCTCGACGAAACTTTACACATATCTTTTTTTTTGGCCCACGGACGATCCCTATTGAATTTGGTTAAAATCGGTTCAGATTTAGATATAGCCCCCATATATATGTTAGCCCCGATTTGACATGTAAGCGCTGTAAAAACTGTATTTTATATCCGATCAGTGCGAAATTCGGCAGAAAGTGCTTTCTTATTACATGAAGGAATACTGCCAAATTCGGAGAAAATCGGTTCGGATTTAGATATAGCCCCCATATATATGTTACCCCCGATTTCACTTGTAAGCGCTGTAAAAACTGTATTTTATATCCGATCAGTATGAAATTCGTCAGAAAGAGGTTTCCTACTATAATGAACACTTTTAAATTTGGAAGAAATCGGTTCAGATTTAGATATAGCCCCCATATATACGTTACCCCCGATTTGACCTGTAAGCGCTGTAAAAACTGTATTTTATATCCGATCAGTGCGAAATTCGGCAGAAAGAGGTTTCTTATTACATGAAGGAATACTGCCAAATTCGGAGAAAATCAGTTCAGATTTAGATATAGCTCCCATATATATGATACGCCCGATTTGACATGTAAGCGCTGTAGAGACTGTATTTTATATGCGATCAGTACGAAATTCGACAGAAGGAGGTATATTTACATGAATGAGTATTCAGGGAAGATCGGTTCAGATTTATATTAAAGCTCCATATATATAATCCTGCTGATTTGGTATAAAATCGCTATAGAAGTTGTATTTTAATTCCGATTATTAAAATTTTCAAGAAAGATGTTTCTCAATTTAGGAACGAATAATGCTTAATTTAGCGATTATCGTTTCAGAATTAGATAATATGTTTCTACCCACTTACCAATTATTCCAAATTATTATGGCAATGACCCTTATCGCATTGTTAGGGAGGTGTAGGGTATTATATAGTCGGCCCCGCCCGACTTTCTGCCTTTCCTTACTGGTTATACCCTACATCACACTATGGTACAGGGTATTATAACTTTGTGCATTTGTTTGTAACACCCAAAAGGAGAAGAAATAGACCCATCGTTTATTATACCGATCGACTTAGAATCACTTTCTGAGTTGATTTAGCTATGTCCGTCTGTCCGTCTGTGCATGTATTCTTGTAATCAAAGTACAGATCGCAATTATGGTCCGATCTCGGCGAAACTTTACACATATCTTGTTTTTGGCCCAAGGACGATCCCTATTGAATTTGGTTAAAATCGGTTCAGATTTAGATATAGCCCCCATATATATGTTAGCCCCGATTTGACATGTAAGCGCTGTAAAAATGTTATTTTATATCCGATCAGTGCGAAATTCGGCAAAGAGAGGTTTCTTATTACATGAAGGAATACTGCTAAATTCGGAGAAAATCGGTTCAGATTTAGATATAGCCCCCATATATATGTTACCCCCGATTTGACATGTAAGCGCTGTAAAAACTGTATTTTATATCCGACGAATTTCGCACTGATCGGATATAAAATAACATTTTTACAGCGCTTACATGTCAAATCGGGGGTAAAGTATATATGGGGGCTATATCTAAATCTGAACCGATTTCTTCAAAATTTAACAGTGTTCATTCATATAATAAGAAACCTCTTTCTGCCGAATTTCATACTGATCGGATATAAAATAATATTTTTACAGCGCGCACATGTCAAATCGGGGGTAACGTATATATGGGGGCTATATCTTAATCTGAACCGATTTTCTCCGAATTTAGCAGTATTCCTTCATGTAATAAGAAACCTCTCTTTGCCGAATTTCGCACTGATCGGATATAAAATAACATTTTTACAGCGCTTACATGTCAAATCGGGGGTAAAGTATATATGGGGGCTATATCTAAATCTGAACCGATTTCTTCAAAATTTAACAGGGTTCATTCATATAATAAGAAACCTCTTTCTGCCGAATTTCATACTGATCGGATATAAAATAAAGTTTTTACAGCGCTTACATGTGAAATCGGGGGTAACATATATATGGGGGCTATATCTAAATCTGAACTGATTTTCTCCGAATTTGGCAGTTTTCCTTCATGTAATAAGAAACCTCTTTTTGCCGAATTTCGCACTGATCGGATATAAAATACAGTTTTTACAGCGCTTACATGTCAAATCGGGGGTAACATATATATGGGGGCTATATCTAAATCTGAACCGATTTTCTCCGAATTTAACAGTATTCCTTCATGTAATAAGAAACCTCTCTTTGCCGAATTTCGCACTGATCGGATATAAAATAACATTTTTACAGTGCTTACATGTCAAATCGGGGGTAAAGTATATATGGGGGCTATATCTAAATCTGAACCGATTTCTTCAAAATTTAACAGTGTTCATTCATATAATAAGAAACCTCTTTCTGCCGAATTTCATACTGATCGGATATAAAATAAAGTTTTTACAGCGCTTACATGTCAAATCGGGGCTAACATATATATGGGGGCTATATCTAAATCTGAACCGATTTTAACCAAATTCAATAGGGATCGTCCTTGGGCCAAAAACAAGATATGTGTAAAGTTTCGCCGAGATCGGACCATAATTGCGATCTGTACTTTGATTACAAGAATACATGCACAGACGGACAGACGGACATAGCTAAATCAACTCAGAAAGTGATTCTAAGTCGATCGGTATAATAAACGATGGGTCTATTTCTTCTCCTTTTGGGTGTTACAAACAAATGCACAATGTTATAATACCCTGTACCATAGTGTGATGTAGGGTATAAAAATGAACATATTTCACATATATTTGATATATTAACATATGGGCATTTCCGCGGGTCGCGAACTTACGTTCGTACGCTTTCGATGTACAAAAAATATAGAAAACAAAAATTTTCCCCGCATTTTTTTTGGTAATTTGATAGCATATTGGTAGCTCTATGTTAGGTGCAAAAGATGGGTTTCACCGAGTTTTAGTTTTCATAATGATAGCAATAAACATGTGGTCACGAACGTACGCGAAATAGAAGTCAACTTTGGCTGAATCTAGTAACATGCAAAAATCTGCGAAAAGGAACGGAATATTCTAAAGATATTAATTTATTCTAAAAGAGGATTAATGTAGCTTTCTAGCGAGTATTTACACAATAAATTATCTCTCTTTATCCCAAATTACTCGCGCACTAATTGAATTCAATAGGATCTCTAATAATCTCGATTTTAGTGAATCTTTAACTAAGTTTATTAATACATTAGATTTAATTTATTTTTAGTTTTAAGTTTGTCTGTAAGGAACATTGTATTCCATAGACTAAATTAAATAAATAAAAAATAATGTTTTTTTTCTAATTGGCTTAGGTGCCGGTCGCGAACGTACGATTTTTCCATCTGTTTTAACCGTTAAATTAATCGTTAATCGAACTTTTTTTTTGGTCTCCTTGCATTTTTCTCTTCTTAATTGATTGTAATAGAGAAATTTTGTAGAAAGAATGCAAGCATAACATATGTTTTTATATGTAAAATAATAAAATATAAAAATGTCTGTAAAAGTAGCTTAAAATGAGGAAAAGGAAATCAACAGGGAAATAAAGAAGTTCTAGCTATATTAGCATAGCTACCAGAAAATCTCTTTTTCAGAACTCTTAAATCCCAAAGATACTCCGTTATTCCTAGAATACAAATAAAAAGATCTTAATAACATGCCCAAAAATGTAAATTGTAAACGGTCATGTGCTTATTTTTTTTAATTTGATGGTAATGGTACCGATATCCTGCCATTTTTTAAATTGCATGGAGGCAATGTCGTCATGCCGTGGCGGATTCACAGAACTCATTTTTACAACGTACGGCGTATGCCGTGAGATGCGTTGGCGTGGAAGTGGAGAATTTACAACATCTACTGGAAACGTAGTACAGCGGGAAAGAAGACAGATGCGAAAGTGGCGTAGCCATCGTGGTCTCAAAGAACACAAAGAAAGCGATCAACTCATGGGAACCTATCAACGATCGCATAATAGTAGTTCGGTTTTGTAGTCAAATAAAGAAAATTGTGACCATTATCCAATGTTACGCCCCCACTGAAGATGCCGATGAAAATATCAAGGATGCCTTTTACGAACAACTAACTACAACATTAAACAAAGTTTCTTTGCGCGATGTTTTAATCCTATCTGGGGACTTTAATGCCAAAATTGGCTCCAATAACACGAATGCGAGTAGTATAATGGGAACGCATGGCATGGGAACTAGGAATGACAACGGAGAACGTTTCGTTGGACTATGCCAGGCTTTTAATCTGGTTATCGGCGGTTCAATATTCCCCCACAAAGACATACATAAATATACGTGGACATCTCCAGATGGCAACACAAAAAACCAAATAGATCACATTTGCATCCAGCAACGATGGAGAACTTCACTGATGGATATACGTACAAAACGCGGCGCAGAAATAGATTCAGACCATGAACTCATAGTAGCCTCCATAAAACTAAAATTAAGTAGAAAATACAACCAACGCTGTAGTGAAAACACTAAAGCGGTTTGCTCTGAACAATCTTAAAGAAAACGTAATGAAGTATCAACCGTAATGAGAGATAGACTGATGGCCAACAACTACACATGGGAAGAAACATGTACTCAACTAAACAATTTAGCGGAGGAAACCATAGGATATGTAGACAATGATACCAGGAAAGTATGGATATCAGATAACACCTGGAGCCTTATTCGATAATTGGAGAGGTATAACACTTCTAAATACCATATATAAACTAATGGCACTTATCATAAATACTAGGCTACAATCTGTCGAGCAATCTTTACGCGATGAACAAGCTGGATTTCGACCGCACCGGAGCTGCGTGGACCAGGTCAATACACTCCGCATTATAATTGAACAATCCGTTGAGTGGCGCTCTCCTCTTTACCAAGTATTTGTAGATTTTCAAAAGGCATTCGTACATTCGATTCGAAAGTGATGTACGACAACGCTACTGTACAAGTCCGCCAGAGTGAAATGAACAGCGAACCATTTACCACTAACGCTGGTGTGAAACAGGGTTGTCCCTTATCACCCTACTCTTCGCTGTCACACTAGATAATATCATGATAAAGATAAGCAAGAAAAAGAGAGGAATAGTTTGGGGTCTGCACAATTACCTTGAAGACCTCGATTTTGCGGATGACATATGTCTCATGTCACATAGACACTGCGATATGCAGAGCAATCTACACGAGCTAGTTATAAATATCAAGAAAACCAAAGCGATGCGTATCCATAGTAACAACAGCAATTCATTTAAAGTAAATGACTAAGAAATCCAATATGTGGACACTTTCTGCTATCTTGGGTGTATGATGTCTGTGTCTGGCGGTATCGAAGAAGATGTACATTGTACACTATAAACTAGGCAAAGCCAGGTCCGCATTTGGAAGATTACAGCATATATAGCGTTCACCGCAAATATCTCTCCAAACCAAGATACGCATTTTCAACGCCTGTGTAATATCACCGTTACTATATGGAAGTGAAACATGGCTCACAACGGCCACAGTATTGAATAAGATCCAATCACAAATAAATAAATTCCTACGTACTATATGTCACATTTGTTGGCCGAATGTCAATCTCACTTGTAGGTGAGATTTGTCAATTAAACAAAGCTTTATTAAAGGTTTATAACGCTATTGGTCGCTTTTGAATTCCAATTTATGGAAAATACTATATTTCCGTTTATAAAAATGTTTTAAGTTTTTTGAATACGGCTGTTTGGATCTTGCGGGAAATGAAAACGAGTTTATTTTGTTGTTGGATTGCAAATTTTTCCTACACCAACAAAAAGGTTACTATTAATACCAAAACAGTCAGTTGAATTTTAGGGCCTGTTTTTGTAACTTATTTTTTGTCACTTCGCACGTCTATTGGCAAGCGAATGAAATTTTTGGTTTTTGCACACTTTGTTTTGATTGTAAACAAAGAAGCTTTCAATTATCGCCAACATTTTGGTTCTTATAAGACCACAACGAACAAAATGAAATGTCAAATTAGACGATCAGAAAAATTCATTCGTGTCGGTTATGTTTACCGCCCTTTTGAATGATAAAGTGAAAATTGTTGGATAAATGAATAAAAAATGGATAAATGAACCAAACAACATACACATGTATCTTTTGCTGAAGTATCCACCAAAATTTCAAAAAATTTCTTTTTATTAGTTTGTATAAAATGTTTTGAAATCTCACAACCACACTGTTGCTTTTTGCATTTTTTCGTAATACCTTAAATTAGGTGACCCAAACAATTGTTTATTATACCTATCGACCTAGAATATCTTTCTGAATAGGTTTGGTTTTGTCCGTCCGTCTGTTTATAAATGTATTATTGTTACCGAGTACAGGTCACAATTATGCTCAGATCACTAGGAAATTTAGCAAGAACTTCCTTTTTAACTCAAGGACTTACTAAAATGGGTGCAGAAGGTTTACGATTTAGATATAGCCCCTATATATACATAAATGATCTATCAAACAAACAATTGTGTTTGTTTTCGGTTTTTTAATTATTTCTCATCGTCTAGAAACAGCTGTTGCAACTTTTACAGCTGTTAGATAGGGTTGCCCCCGTTCTGATATTTTCGTGTGGAAAAAGCTTTAAGAAATGTCAATAACAACATGAAGGTAATATTGGTCTTTGACAGGAAGACGATGAAGAAAGCAGCTTTCTTACCCAAACGATAAGTGACAATGAACCAAATTAAAAACATGATCGCTTGGGTGAGAATAAGAAGAAGAAAATTATTGCTTGGGTAGCTATCGCACGTCTGCGTTTTGGTACATTTAGCTGAACAGGCTGTTAGAAAACAATTCTACTGTTGATACAGAAAATTGCATGCTGTAAGAAAAATTTTGCAGTTTGTATTAGCAAACACACTGCTGAGAAATTTCCAGTTTGCTAAAAATGTTTTCTGTTGATATAGTCCAGAATGGGGTAAATCTCATTAATGTACTCGTAATTCGAAAGTAAAACGTCTGTTTAGGTGGGGGGTTTGCCAGCAAGGGAGGTGAGGGTAGGCGACAAATCCCTTCTATGACAAACTCCAATAACAACGATAGCTCAGTGGGGAAACGATGTATGTGTGTCGCGTATGTATTTATTCATGCGTGTGTAGTGACCGATGTTGGTGATGCAGTATGGTGAAATAGAAAGGGAAAATAAATAAAACACTAGAGTTTAGTATTTTCGATAATGATAAGGGCAGAGCTTTATTTAGGGCCTGTTTTTGTAACTTCTTTTTTGCCACTTCGCACGTCAAATGGCAAGCGAATGAAATTTTTGGTTTTTGCACACTTTGTGTTGGATATAAACAAAGAAGCTTTCAATTATCGCCAACATTTTGGTTCTTATAAGACAACAACGAACGAAATGAAATGTCAAATTAGACGATCAGAAAATTTCATTCGTGTTGGTTATGTTTGCCGTCCTTTTGAAAGATAACGTGAAAATTGTTGGGAAAATGAATAAAAAATGGATAAATGAACCAAACAACATTAACATGTATCTTTTGCTGAAGTATCCTGTATAATAATTTCAAAAGCCTCTGTTTATTAGTGTGCATAAAATGTATTGAAATCCTACAACTACACTGTTGCTTTTTAAATTGTTTCATAATACCTTAGAAACAATCGTTTATTATACCTATCGACCTAGAATCTCTTTCTGAATTGGTCTGGTTTTGTCCGTCCGTCTGTTTCTAAATGTATTCTTGTTACCAAATACAGGTCACAAATATGCTCAGATCACTATCAAATTTAGCAAGAACTTTCTTTTTAACTCTATGACTTACTGAAATTGGTACAGAAGGTTTCCGATTTAGATGTAGCCCCTATATATACATATATGATCAATCAAGCAAACAATTGTATTTATTTTCGGTTGCTTGATTATTTCTCATTATCTAGAATCAGCTGTTGCTACTTTTACAGCTGTTGGATAGGGTTGCCCCCGTTCTGATATTTTCGTGTGGTAAAAGCTTTAAGAAATGTCAATAACAACATGTCGGTAATATTGGTATTTGACAGGAAGACGATGAAGAAAAGAGCTTTCTTACCCGAACGATAAGTGACAATGAACCAAATTAAAAACATAATCGCTTGGGTGAGAATAAGAAGAAGAAAATTATTGCTTGGGTAGCTATCGCACGTCTGCGTTTTATTACATTTAGCTGAACAGGCTGTTAGTATTAATGAGAACGTATATTACCATGTAGCGATGCGTAGGATCCGTAGAGATCCAAACGGCACGACAGCAAAACGACAAGATATATGTATGCGCGAGTGCGAAACAACGACTATTTGTTATGTGCGCGATTGTATCGCCTAACAAAGACTCGTTTCAATACGAGAGCCAGATGAAGCAAGGAGTCGAAAATCCGCAACAGCCTCTGCTGGAGGGAAGTCTCTCTCTACATCCGAACTATGCGAATAACGTCCGGGAGAGTCGGAGAGAGATACAACGCTGGAAGTCTCTCCTTACAATCCGTGCCATGCGAATATCGTCTTGGGAGAGTTTGTAGAGAGATTCTTTTAATCCCTCTACGATCCGTGCTGAGCGAATTCGTCCCAAGAGAGTCGAAGCAGAGCACCAGACGCTGAAAAGCCCTCTCACAATCCGTACAAGCGAATATCGTCCTGGGAGTGTTGTAGCAGAGGTTTCTTCTCCTTCAACCCGCTAGGGTTGCCAATCAACGAAGGAGATGCACAAGCTGGGGAAGTTGCGCGATAATGTTACGAACTTAAACATTACCGGCCCCCTTGCAACATCTAGCTCTGTTGCAAAATTATAAAAGTAAACTATAACGAATATTAGGTTAGTAAATTAGGAAGGAACGTAAATTCAGTTTCCTAGTGAGCATTAAACAAATTCAATTCGTATTTCAATGTTGTATTAAGAATTCGTAAAATAATTAATATAGGCGAGGTGATGCTAAAATAGTTTTTGCGATTTCGATATAGGTTTGAGTTTATATAAACTCCGACGAAAATTATAGTTGTTTCAAGTTGATTTAAGACGATTTGAATCCGTAAAAACCCGATCACAAAAATAACTATAATTTCGAGTTCAAATAATTTATAAATTCGCGAGATGTTATCGTTTATAAAAAGCCAGGGAGGTGTCAAAATGTGACCTACAAACAAATTCAAATAGTGGTGCGACAAAAAATACAAACGAAGGTGAGTCTAGCATGTAATGAACGATATCAAACCTACGAGGTGGGATGGAATTCAAGTTCGGTTCCAACGATTGAAATTCCCGAAAGGCAGAATATTTCTTGCTTCAGAATTACATGTTCTATTTCCAGGGGTGAAAACCGCGGCTGGCCTTGTAGAATAGTTAAAAAAGGCGGATGGAATTGGTCCAGTTACAACATAACCGAAAATGGTATTTAGAGCCAGTAGTGACTCAAGCACAATTCGTGGGGGTTCAGCCAAAAGCATTTTCGGATACAAAGCAGCACCAAGTAGAACGACTATTGGGCGATTGTCCAAAGAATCAGCCAATCGCATATTGGCGAGGCGAGATTGGAGGATGGTAGACGGTCCGTAAATATAGACGTCTCGGATGATGGGTCAATAAGAGCCCGAGCTGAGTACGTAATACCCTTGTGAATGATATTCACTGTGGCGGTCCCCAAGAGCACATTTCTATCTTGGGTGGTATGAAATACCTGTCTGCTAATTGTGGGTTTTACGGTCGACGAGGTGGAGGGAGAAGTTTTCAAATTCTGGTCCAAGGGGGGATCTTTAACAATAAAAGGGATGGAGGACGAAGGATGTGGTGACGACCATTGCAAGTAGTGCAATTATGTTTACTATTGCAGGTTTTCACTGCATGTCCTCGTGAAAGACAATTCACGCAGCACCCATGCTTTTTTATAGCCGAAAATCTATCACTAACCGAAAGGTTCTTAAATCGAGAACAAGAACGCAATACATGACTCTACTGGGGATAAAGCACACAACACATGTTCGAAGGTGACCGGCGAGGACTCGAAAGGGAGAATGTAAAGTTGTGTCCTTCACCGCGGGTTTTTTGTCAGAGTCAAGACCCCTGAGCTCCTGAAGACAAACTAAAGTCTGAATTCTTTCCGTGAGGAAAGAGTCTAAGTCCTGCCAGGAGGATAAGGACGACTTATTTTTTATACTCTGTTCCCAAAGAGTAAGGGTTAGTTTCAGCAAACGACTGAAAGGCCAATATGGGATTGTCGAAAGACACCCATTTATTCCGCGTTGTATGGTCTTTAAACCCGAGCTAGTCTCGCGGTCTAGAAGATCGAACAGAAGCTTTAGGTGACTATTAACAAGAATGCGAAGCTCCTGTGGGTGAGAGGGAATCTCGAAACTATTTCCCTTGCCTCACCGCTTCTTTTTTGGACCAGATAACACAGACGTTCAATGTCCGTGATACGAGAATTGTTTATAAAGACTACCGTAAAGAGGTCCCGAAATGTAGGCCACGTAACGAAATCCCCATGGAAAGCGTCAATGTCGATAGGGGGCAAGTTCAAATTATGACTGTCAGAATTTTCTAAATTAGACATTCTACAAATTATAAAATTAGAACCGAATATATGGTACGCGGATGTACACGAATAAACAAAATGCGATAAACCACAAGAAAAACGACAAAAAATAAAAAAAATATTTTTATTTTGATCAACTAGACTGACCGTAGGGTGCCTATGGTTGGCTGTAGAGTGCAACGACAAGATTAAACAGCGAACGAAAAAAAATAATACAATAAAATTTTATAATGAAAATTTCCAATTTATGCTCAATTGACCGATTGTAGGGTGTACGGTGTCGTATATTACTGAATGCAATTAACGAGTAGCGTACCACCTAACTCTATTCCCAAAAATATTTAATTTATATTTCAAAAGACGTAATATTTATCTGTTTCGACTATTTTTCCTACTGGGATATGAAACCGAGCTCAAGTGACGTCGAATCTCTCTCTATTCTAGTATGTGGGGCGTACGTTTGTGTTTCTTCGCCGGTGAACAAACAAAATGCAAGGCGAAGTTGTGGGTGAGAGACGCACAAGCTGTCGGTAGGGGGAAATGCAATCAAACGATTCGATAAACGAAGACACCGAGAGCAAGTACCCAGCAAAAAATAAAAGGAGTACTTCCAAAAGAATAACATTATAAGTACTTCCAAATCATAAGTATGAACATTTTTCGGCATTTAATGAAGTTCTTCTAAATAACTAACCAAAATGTAATTTTGGAATATAAATTATTAACCCTAGAATGCATAATCTCAAAACGATTGGATGTAAAATAAAGCTTCTGAAGTATGTAAAATACTGCTTCTATGGTGCTAAAGGGAATAATATACATATGTATCTATGGCGGCTATATCAGAATTAGTGAATGATTCTGGAAGCTAGTCGACTTTCGACTTTTTCATCAACCAAATTTCGTTTCTGTCGACTAGGTCGATTAATCGGACCTAAAAGTCGACTTTTTCATAGTCGTATAAAATAACATAAAGTCATTTCAAAGTATGCTGATTTTCTTCGAAATATGTTAAATTGTGGAATTGTAGTACATTGGATTGCTTTAAAAACTGAATTTATTAATAACACTTTATACTTTCCAAAAATGTTAATATATCGTCACCAGAAATGCCCAAAAGCATAACTCCAAAAAATTATAATTAATTTTTCGTCCAAAAATCACGATTTTATTGAAGAAAAAAGTAACATCAAGTGCTCGTTTTTGATAAAGCACATAAGGCGTAACCCACATTGTATTAAACAGAACGTACTGTATTCATCTATTTAACCTTTGAAGTTGTTCTCTTGTTGCTGTTTTGATTTTTGTCAATCGTGTCTGACAGCTATTTTCAAAATTCTATATGGGGTCGGTATTTAAATTTGTCCTTTATCTGAATGGTATCCATTTTTTTTTTATCAAATTTCGCAGTTTTCATGATTCTATAAACTAATCTCTGCTAAATTTAATAATGATCTGATGTAAAACATGTAAACACATTTTCCAACCTAGGTTTATTCTCGGATTAAAAAATCCTTTAAAATATAGTACATTTGACTAAAATATGACTTCTATGGAGCTTAGATGCCAAATCAGAAGGTACACATCCATGCGACTATATGTAAATTTGAACCGATATTGTTCACACTTATATTAACTGTAAAAATAAGATACTCTATCAAATTTCATGAATATCGAAAGGAAATTATATCTTCTATAGATGGTATAAGCTAAATCGAAGTTACATTCCATTCATATATATTAAGATATCCGGTTCTAAACTGATATTCAAATAGTTGAGAGATTTTTGATCGTTCGCCGTAGACGAAAGAAAATAAGTTACAGAAACAGGCCCTATATCTAAATACGGATTGTCTTTCAATTTCAATACGAATTGTCTTGTCCCAAAATAAAGATATGTGCAAAATTTCTTTGAGATCGGACTATATTTGTGACCTGCACATTGATTACAAGAATGGATGCACAGACTGACATAGCTAAATCGGTTCAGAAAGTGATTCTAAGTCGATTGGTATAATAAACGATGGTTCTATATATCTCTTCTCATTTTGGGTGTTAGAAACAAATACATTAAATTGTATCACAGTGTGGTGTAGGTAATAATTAAATAATTTTAAAATAAATTATGGTAATTAAATATACCATACCATACTTACTATACCTCACTGTTGAACTTTATTACTATCTGAACCGGGAAAATACATAGCGCCACACAAATTTGCTATGTATTACAGTGTAAAATAAAAATACCTTTTTATTAGTGAGGATGTTGATCATTTGCGAAAATGTTGGTAGACATTACACCATGGGTCATTCGGTCACACTTTTCAAGAGCCATTACATCATACAGATTACAAACCTCTTTAAATGTCCTAAACATACTTACATATATATGATCGTTTATCTCTTAGGCCAATAGTATATTATTTATACGTTCCCTTCCCTAAGATCTCTGGACCCAAAGATGTTAATAAGAACGACATACATTCATCAAATAAATACAACGCCAAAAAAGCAAATCTTACAGTGCTTTAAAAGGAATTGTGCAAAAGTGGTGACAAAGAAGTACGTCCCCGGCGCGACAACCCCTTGTTAAATTCACTGGTGAAAATCCAAATTAGAACAACTTCCGGATCATAAGTTGGGGATTTTTATTGCTTCTTTGGATGCTCTTTTTTTGCTGAGTACTAGAAGCTGAAATGCTGGAAACTTTCTATTTGTTAACCGGCGCAGCCTTTCGCGCCTTTTCTAATGCAAGGCGGTTGGAGAGTGTTGTCGTTTGCTTTGTTGTATTTAAGCTAGATAGCCTCTAATGCAGTAGGGACGACTGCACTGAGATTGGAAGTACAACAATGCCGAATGTACAAATAAACGGGCAACACACTACACAACGCAATAACGAAATATGTACTCAAGAATTGTTTTAAGATTTAACGCGAACAAAACAAATCGAAATGAAATATTAAATAAATTAAAGCATACAAAAACAATCGTAATAAAATATTAATGTTTTGTATTGGAATGTAATTATTTCCGACAGATTTTAAAGTAATTTAGCACTATTACAACGACAAAGTGGACTGTATTTTTTTTAGGAAAATCGCGATAGCGTAATCAAAAGTCGACTAATATTATACCGTATTGTATATATAACTTGTAATTTATATTTTGAACAAAAAACACTCGCGGCGCTCACTAGTTAGGAAAACAGAGAGTACGTTACCTGCGATTTTGTTAGTAAGATTGTTGATGAGTGGTTGAAGCACCGATGTTTTCCGTAGGAAAGCAGCAAAATCACCAATTAAACGACGATGTATGCCAGCTCAAATCCGGTTCGATTGAATCAAAAGTTAAGGAACTACAAATCCGGCTCGAATACGACCAAATGTTATGGTGTGGGGTTTGCCAGCAAGGGAGGTTGTAATGTGCGCCTTTTGAGGGTTAATAAAGGGATATTTTTAACGGATATTATTATTTAAAATACCGGGAAGAAGGTTGGCAACAGCTGTTTTGTCAAAACAAACGACAGCTGACATTTTGGAAAGTTTAGAGTGAAGGAGAAAAAGGTAACTGGAAGAAAGTTATGACAAGGAGAAGTTTCTTGGCAAGAAGCTTCTTCCCTTTTTCTACCTTGATTTGAACCTGACCGGACGCATTGGCTCTTCCCCGGAGACCTAACCAAATAAAAAGTCTCAATATACGCGTGATTTGAAAATCGTTTATTGTTTTTTTATTTATCGTTTATTGATTTAAAGTTTGTGAAATATACCATGTTTTAAACAAAAGACTTACAATCTAAGTAAAGAATGTTTTCTAAAGAAAAGTTAAAAGAAATATCATGAGCTTAATTTCAGCGAAAGTTAACAAAATTTAAGAACTACGCAAAGAAAAACTAAAGAGCTATACATATTCAAGAAAACAAATGTATAAAGTTAAACCAAGGAAAAATTAAGGGCCTTATTCATAAAAAGTTAATGAAGGTTTGAAGAACGTTTTAGCAGTGTTCAAGTGTTCTTCAAACCTTCATTAACTTTTTATGAATAAGGCCCTAAAACAATAACTTTTTCAATACATAAACCAAAAGAAAAAAGACTATTTGCACAAAACTAAAATATAAACGAGTGTGCGCCGCAACAGAGAGGATCACAGCCACTCCATCAGGCGTCCGGTCCTACGAGGGAGTTCCAGCTTCGCATAGCCGAGCCTGGCATGAGACGGTAGGCCAAAAGTAGACAAAGACTGCAAACTTTTACCCCCAGACAGACCGACAACATATATCTATATTTGTAAAAAAAAAGAAAAAGAAATTTGGATTAGGAGTGTTCAATTTCTGAGGTTTAAACAATTAGTTTTTTTATACCTTTTTAAGTGGTTTTAGTGCACCAAAACGTAGGGTTGAGCTCAGGCCTAGTTTAGGTTGCCCTTTCTCTCTTAGGGCTCAGGGTTAGCCCCTTACTTTAATTGGTTTTTCCTCCTAAGAATATAGAACAAAAAGACAACAATCATTGGTTGGTAAAATTAAAGGAAAATAAAGACAAATATACATATAGAACAACCAAAACTACATTTCCTTACCACTAAAACTACCGGACATACATCTACAGACGACAGAAACTTTTGGTAATCCGAATACGACTCATACAACCTGCCGCCAATCTCCTTTTGGGCTCCTGTTTTTTTCCGATTTGGTTTGCCGAATCCTGTAAGAAGAAGAAGAAAGAATTGGCAATATCCAGTTTTTTATGCATAACCTCACCTCCGAATCTGGATTTTCGATACTTACCTGTCTGTTAGACACTTACCAGGGATTCCGCCATCCTTACCTCCAGTGCCGAATCCTAACCTGAAAAGAGAAAGAAGAGATTCATTATTTTGAAGTTTCTATAGTTTTTAGAACATTGAAGTAAAACAAATCAAATGAATGAAATGTTAAACTAGAAGGAATTATACAAATTATATATTTAGTGTTGTAAACTTACATTTTCTTTTAGCTATCTTTCAATTAATGAGGGAATTTTGGAATTTTTGAATAATTATGTAATTAAACTTGAGTCTGGCTTCGAGCCTGCAAATAAAGGAATTATTTATAATGATTTTGGTTTGAAAAGAAATGGAAACTTTTTTATAAAATGGAAGGCTAAAGGGGAAGATAAAAGGGTAAGTGTTATAGGAGGGTGAAAGAGTCTGGGGTATCCCGAAACATCGGACAAAGGATACCATGGTTGGGGTGGGCAATGTCCTAGCACATGAACATCAGATGTGCTTCCAAAACCAGGAAAAATGATGTGACTGGGGACGTGAAATGGTACGTGATTCCCTTATTCATTTTTGATCCATAGACTGGTTGATTTTTTTTGTTTTTTGTCAACTACCTGAGGTGTTGTTGCTGACAAGAACCGCGCCCCTAGACTGAGCCACAGCCGGAGCTCTAACGCCAGCAACCAGGCAAGTCAGCACAGCATCTCCCTCCCAAAAGGAAGCAGTTTCGTCAACGGGACTACGACAAGGTGAGGGTAGGCGAGGCGACGAATCTATGACAAACTCCAATAACAACGATAGCTCAGTAGTGGGGGACGATGTGTGTGTGGACACGTACGTAGTGACCGACGTTGGCGATGCAGTAATGCAAAGGGCGAAATAGAAAAGGAAAATAAATAAAACACAAGAGTTTAGTATTTTCGATAATGATAAAGGCAGAGCTTTATTTTATATTAATGATAACGTATATTAACATGTAGCGATGCGTAGGATCTATAGAGATCCCACGGCACGATAGCTAGGGCGATATTACATAACCTGTAAAATTCATGTTTTTCTTTTCATATGCGCAGCTAGAACTAACTCGCTATTCCGCTTCAAACAATGCCAATATTGTAATTCTCGCGATGATAGAACTGAAGATATTCACGATTTAACAGCGTAATTTTACGTTTTTTTTTATTTTTTATATAGGAACTTTGTCTATGAACAGAATATCATTTATACTGGGTTTTCCAATAGGGATGATAGGATTTTGAATTGACGTTTCGTCCATTTGTAATATGTAGACCTCAGATTATATGCAATTGTATATTTTTTTTGCAGATTGACATAGTAATTCTGATTGGACCAAAATTCGTTTCAAAGAAAAAGGAATCGCAAAACAGGTGCATATTTTTAATTTTTTTTGCATACTTGCTTATTTGTTATATGCAAAAAATATGCAAAAATATGCAAACAAAATTTGCGGTATATGAATCCAAAATGTGAAATTTTAGAAGGATATGTCAATACTATTTAAGAAATCATGACACACAAATGGATGATCTCAAAAATCATCCAAAAAAGTGCTTAAATATGTTGAGGTATGGGGTAATTCCAAAGGAACCCAGATTTGATTGATATACAGTATAGTTATAAAATATTGGACCCTTTATACTATAAACGGTCTGTAAATCATTGAGGCGGCAATGTCATGGTCTGCGGATGCTTTTCCGGTAACGTGGTTGGACCCCTCTATACAATAAACGGAATAATGAAAAGATTTATGTACTGCGAAATCTTGAAGAATTCCATGCTTCCCTATGCTGAGTGGAATGTTGCTCTATTACGGCAATTTCAACACGACAACCACCCGAATAATACCGCGAAATGATTCAATGATTGAGTTAGAAAGGAAGGGGTTGACGCTATTGATTGTCCAGCTCAACCGTAGACTTGAATCCCATTGAAAATTACTGGGAAATTCTCAACAAAGAGATAAATCGAGAAAGCGTAGGTGGAGATAAAAATAAGCTAATTCAGGATATTGCAGATGCTTGAAATTCCATAGATACAAAGATATCAAGAAGTCTTATTGATTCCATGCAAAAAGAAGCAACGCCATCCTTGATAACAAATGGTTTTCCACAAAATCTTAGTAGAAATATGTATTGGCGTGCGAATTTTAGAATTTTTTTTTTTGTGAAATACATTTTTGTGAAATACATTTTTATTTATAATTCTTAGAGAGGATTTTAACATCCTCTCTAAGAATTATAAATAAGGTAACGAATTTTTGTGTATTAAGGACATCAAAAGGACGAAAATTTCCTTAATCCTGGATTATCCTGAAAAGTGCTAACGATAACCCTGGAAAGGAGTGACCGAATGACTTAAAATTTCGTACGTGGTAATATTTTATGGACAATCATATTAGCCTAATCTTTGTGGTACACACAAATGGTTAACATTTTTGGGCAGGTTGAAACTCTTATAACTTCTATATTACTCATGGGAATGTTGTAAAATTCCATACATAGTAATCATTTTACCGTCTCTATAAGGTGGACTAAAAAGAACTAAAATGCCACGCACCTTTTGACACCCCTCACACAAAGTGACCAATTGGTACAAAAAATTAACATCTTACCAGCTTACATTATTACCAGTGCATACAAATACTTGAAATTTTGTGCAGTGTAATGTTTTAATAGTCACTCTTATCGGGAATAAAATTCCACGCGAATTTGTTCCCCTTTCAATGTTGAATTTAGGGAACAAGGAACAAATTCCGTGTGGAATTTTATTCCCGATAAGGGTGAGTACCTACAGTCCAGTAAAAAGTGGGCGTTATTGCCATGCCCCTGTTACCACACAAATGGTAACAATTCTGTGAAATGTTAAAAGTGAGAAACCCATTGAAGTAAATATATAAATAAAGAGTTTTAACATTTCACAAAATTGTTACCATTTGTGTGACAGGTACTAGAAGGGGCGTGACAATAACGCCCACTTTGTACACTTAGTACTATAAAAACATTACACTGCACAAAATTTTGTATGCACTGGTATTAATGGGTCTGGCACGCGCTGCGAAGACCTCATGCTGACCCTATTTTCTTTATATGAACCAAAAAGGAATCTAAATATGGGTAGTTATTTCTCAAGTGTTACAGGTCAAAATGCGATCATTCTCAAATTCTCAGAAAATGTTGACCTAGTATGTGGGAGTAATGACCACACTATTAAAAAAATTAAATGAAAACACTATGCAACAAAATTGTTGTCCAAGGTATGTGGATAACAGTTTCTGGTGCAATTAGGTGTCACAAACACGAAAAAATATTAAAAAATGTTTTATGGTACATTTTTTTTTAATTCCAGCTTTCATGGAAAGTACATTCACATAATGTACTTGGAAAGTACATTCATAATTTTTGAAGTATAAGCCTGATTGAGTCTTGTTAGGCCTCAAATTAAAGGGAATTATGTGGGCTACATATGCTGCAAATATCGCTTTCACGTAGAATCTTTGGTTTAGTAACAGTCGTCAAAAATATGATAAAAAAAAGATTTTTTTTTTAAACTGTTTTACCTGGTACAAAAAAAAAACAAAAATAGAAAAAAAAATTAAAAAAATATTTTATCACATTTTTAAAAAGCCAGCATACTAACCAAGAAAACACTGTCTATTTGAAAAAAATCTATGGATAGATGTAAAAGTTATGAGCCATTTTGTAAATGTATTATATTGAATTCGCCACATGTGAGAGAGACGTATACATTATTTTATGAGGATTGCTGTCAGACATTATATAATTATAGAGAGGACGAGGTTTTACGGCCGTTCGTAACCCTGCATAAAACATGATATGCAATGTGAGAGCTATATTGGATGAGATCCGCTTATTTATGAGGTTTCCATTCAGTTACGCCTTTTAGGGGGATGGACATCCCAATCGTATATACAGGTAGTAAAATTATATGTATGCAATACGTATATACAGGTAGTAAAATTATATGTACGCAATACAATGTAGTACGCGGCAGTCTTGAAAATATTGGGTGTCTACTTTCGAAGCAAACTATATGTCAGGTACAGGTGCTGCAACTTATGAACCTTAAACCCAGAATTTAAGAATGAAATTTCTTATTAATAAATTAGTGTAATTCAGCGCCTTAAAGAGATAAGTTGATTTTTATATATTTCGAGGTATGAGTAAAAGGCAATGAACTTTTCAATGTGTAAATGATCCCGACAATTTCTGCTACATCTGCGGAAAATATGTAATTAAAAAATCGACGTGCGTTTAGTAAAATAATAGAAGAAATATATGTGTAATATTTTGGTATACGAGTTAGAAATATGAACGAACCGTGGACACATAGTATTTTGTGTAATTCGTGCCATGTAAATCTTACTCGATGGACTAGTGGAAGAATGCGGTAAGTACTTTAAAATTAATGTATTACAATGTTTTGTGGAATAAAACGTTTTAATAATAGACTTCACGTGCAATTTGGAATGCCAATGATTTCGAGACAACGTACTACTATTATTGTCTAAGTTAATAGATTGGAGTAGGAAGTGTCCAAGTGTAGCTAACAGCCTAATAACGGAAACATCATTAAGTTCAACTGAGTACTCAACTCTGACCGCTTCAAGTTTGAGTCAGAAGTCATCGCTTTTAACTCAGTTTCAACTCATTGATCTAGTACGAGATTTGGAACTGACCAAAGATAAGGCAGAACTACTTGCATCTGGGATGAAACAGTACAATATTTTGGCCCCAGATGATAACATATCATATTATAGAGTCCGTGATATACCTTACAAACAATTTTGTGGATAACATATGTTTTTGCAAGGACATTCCCGAATTGTTCGATAAATTTAATCATACAATTCAAAGGAATGGCGGTTACTTGTTGACAGCAGTAAAGAAAGTTTGAAAGCAGTACTTTTACGCAACGGAAATCAGAAACCGTCGATTCCTATTGCTCATGCTGTCAACACTATGGAATCATACTAAACAATGACTAAGTTGATAAAATACATAAATTACGAACATGACTGGAAAATTGTTTGCGATTTAAAAGTAGTTGCTATGTTATGCCTCTGGGATAGCCGATATCTTGCCACCACTGCATATTAAGCTGGGGCTCTTTAAAAATTTTGTAAAAGCCTTAAGGAAAGATGGCAATTCACTCTCATATTTAAAAAGTTTATTTAAAAGTCTTTCTTTTCAAAAAATCGAAGAAGGAGTTTTTGATGGGCCTAAAATAAGGAAACTGATTTAGGCCCATGAATTTCGAATCATATTTGACGTCGGATGAAATTGCAGCATGGAGGTCGTTTAAGCTTGTAGTTTCAAATTTCAATTTCGCAATATGAAATAATGATTAATGATTTGTTAAAAAATTATGAAAAAATTGGTTAGAAATATATTTGTTTTATTTATGTATATAACACATTTGTATGTATACTTCCAACTTATTTTTCGCAGGAAAGGTGTAAACATGTCCCTCAAAATTCATTTCTTGCATTCTCATTTAAACTTTTTCCACGAGAATCTTGGCGACGTAAGTGACGAACATGGCGAAAGGTTTCACCAAGAATTGGAGTCCATCGAGCGGCGTTACCAAGGGCACTGGGATGAAAGAGTGATGGGAGATTATATTTGGTTCCTCATTAGAGAAACCGATTCCAAAATCTACAAACGTCAACAAAGAACTCACAATTACTTCGAATGAAACATGTTCATGTAAATAAACTCAAATGCACATAATATAAATAAAAGTAATAAATAAAATCGCTATTTAAACAGAAATTAAAAAAAAAAGATTTTTTGAAATTCTCTTACCTCTACCAAAAGAGCTATAATTTCTACATTTATCCATAGTTTTTTTTAAATAGGCATTATTATCTTCGCTAGGATACAAACTTTTAAAAAATGAAATATTTTTTCTATTTTTCATGTTTTTTTTTGTCCCAGGTTTTTTTTTTGTTTGAAAAAAATTTACTTTTTCCAATTTGTTTAATGACTGTTACTAAATCACTCTTTCTAAGTAAAAGTAATATTTCCAACATAGGTAGCCCACATTAATAGCTTCAATTTAAGGTATAAGTCGACCTGATCGGGCATATACTCCAAAAAATATAGTGCAAATACTAAGGGTACCTTCGACGATAATAGCATTTTTAATAAAAAAAAATTAAAAAAAACAAGTAAGGAAAGGCAGAAAGTCGGGCGGGGCCGACTATATAATACCCTACACCTCCCTAACAATGCGATAAGGGTCATTGCCATAATAATTTGGAATAATTGGTAAATGGGTAGAAACATATTATCTAATTCTGAAACGATAATCGCTAAATTAAGCATTATTCGTTCCTAAATTGAGAAACATCTTTCTTGAAAATTTTAATGATCGGAATTAAAATACAACTTCTATAGCGATTTTATACCAAATCAGCAGGATTATATATATGGAGCTTTAATATAAATCTGAACCGATCTTCCCTGAATACTCATTCATGTAAAAATACCTCCTTCTGTCGAATTTCGTACTGATCGCATATAAAATACAGTCTCTACAGCGCTTACATGTCAAATCGGGCGTATCATATATATGGGAGCTATATCTAAATCTGAACCGATTTTCTCCGAATTTGGCAGTATTCCTTCATGTAATAAGAAACCTCTTTCTGCCGAATTTCGCACTGATCGGATATAAAATACAGTTTTTACAGCGCTTACAGGTCAAATCGGGGGTAACGTATATATGGGGGCTATATCTAAATCTAAACCGATTTCTTCCAAATTTAAAAGTGTTCATTCATATAGTAGGAAACCTCTTTCTGACGAATTTCATACTGATCGGATATAAAATACAGTTTTTACAGCGCTTACAAGTGAAATCGGGGGTAACATATATATGGGGGCTATATCTAAATCCGAACCGATTTTCTCCGAATTTGGCAGTATTCCTTCATGTAATAAGAAACCACTTTCTGCCGAATTTCGCACTGATCGGATATAAAATACAGTTTTTACAGCGCTTACATGTCAAATCGGGGCTAACATATATATGGGGGCTATATCTAAATCTGAACCGATTTTAACCAAATTCAATAGGGATCGTCCGTGGGCCAAAAAAAAGATATGTGTAAAGTTTCGTCGAGATCGGACCATAATTGCGACCTGTACTTTGATTACAAGAATACATGCACAGACAGACAGACGGACAGACGGACGGACAGACGGACATAGCTAAATCAACTCAGAAAGTGATTCTAAGTCGATCGGTATAATAAACGATGGGTCTATTTCTTCTCCTTTTGGGTGTTACAAACAAATGCACAAAGTTATAATACCCTGTACCACAGTGTGGTGTAGGGTATAATAAAATTTTTACAGTGCTTACATGTCAAATCGGGGCTAACATATATATGGGGGCTATATCTAAATCTGAACCGATTTTAACCAAATTCAATAGGGATCGTCCTTGGGCCAAAAACAAGATATGTGTAAAGTTTCGCCGAGATCGGACCATAATTGCGATCTGTACTTTGATTACAAAAATACATGCACAGACGGACAGACGGACATAGCTAAATCAACTCAGAAAGTGATTCTAAGTCAATCGGTATAATAAACGATGGGTCTATTTCTTCTCCTTTTGGGTGTTACAAACAAATGCACAAAGTTATAATACCCTGTACCATAGTGTGATGTAGGGTATAACCAGTAAGGAAAGGCAGAAAGTCGGGCGGGGCCGACTATATAATACCCTACACCTCCCTAACAATGCGATAAGGGTCATTGCCATAATAATTTGGAATAATTGGTAAATGTGTAGAAACATATTATCTAATTCTGAAACGATAATCGCTAAATTAAGCATTATTCGTTCCTAAATTGAGAAACATCTTTCTTGAAAAGTTTAATGATCGGAATTAAAATACAACTTCTATAGCGATTTTATACCAAATCAGCAGGATTATATATATGGAGCTTTAATATAAATCTGAACCGATCTTCCCTGAATACTCATTCATGTAAATATACCTCCTTCTGTCGAATTTCGTACTGATCGCATATAAAATACAGTCTCTACAGCGCTTACATGTCAAATCGGGCGTATCATATATATGGGAGCTATATCTAAATCTGAACCGATTTTCTCCGAATTTGGCAGTATTCCTTCATGTAATAAGAAACCTCTTTCTGCCGAATTTCGCACTGATCGGATATAAAATACAGTTTTTACAGCGCTTACAGGTCAAATCGGGGGTAACGTATATATGGGGGCTATATCTAAATCTGAACCGATTTCTTCCAAATTTAAAAGTGTTCATTCATATAGTAGTAAACCTCTTTCTGACGAATTTCATACTGATCGGATATAAAATACAGTTTTTACAGCGCTTACAAGTGAAATCGGGGGTAACATATATATGGGGGCTATATCTAAATCCGAACCGATTTTCTCCGAATTTGGCAGTATTCCTTCATGTAATAAGAAACCACTTTCTGCCGAATTTCGCACTGATCGGATATAAAATACAGTTTTTACAGCGCTTACATGTCAAATCGGGGCTAACATATATATGGGGGCTATATTTAAATCTGAACCGATTTTAACCAAATTCAATAGGGATCGTCCGTGGGCCAAAAAAAAGATATGTGTAAAGTTTCGTCGAGATCGGACCATAATTGCGACCTGTACTTTGATTACAAGAATACATGCACAGACAGACAGACGGACAGACAGACAGACGGACAGACGGACATAGCTAAATCAACTCAGAAAGTGATTCTAAGTCGATCGGTATAATAAACGATGGGTCTATTTCTTCTCCTTTTGGGTGTTACAAACAAATGCACAAAGTTATAATACCCTGTACCACAGTGTGGTGTAGGGTATAAAAATGAACATATTTCACATATATTTGATATATTAACATATGGGCATTTCCGCGGGTCGCGAACGTACGTTCGTACGCTCTCATGTACAAACCAGTAAGGAAAGGCAGAAAGTCGGGCGGGGCCGACTATATAATACCCTACACCTCCCTAACAATGCGATAAGGGTCATTGCCATAATAATTTGGAATAATTGGTAAATGGGTAGAAACATATTATCTATTTCTGACCTTTATAAATATTTAAGGAAAAAAATTAGATCGAATTTGAGATATCGCAATTTTTATACCCTACACCACACTGTGGTACAGGGTATTATAACTTTGTGCATTTGTTTGTAACACCCAAAAGGAGAAGAAATAGACCCATCGTTTATTATACCGATCGACTTAGAATCACTTTCTGAGTTGATTTAGCTATGTCCGTCTGTCCGTCTGTCTGTCTGTGCATGTATTCTTGTAATCAAAGTACAGGTCGCAATTATGGTCCGATCTCGACGAAACTTTACACATATCTTTTTTTTGGCCCACGGACGATCCCTATTGAATTTGGTTAAAATCGGTTCAGATTTAGATATATCCCCCATATATATGTTACCCCCGATTTGACATGTAAGCGCTGTAAAAACTGTATTTTATATCCGATCAGTGCAAAATTCGGCAAAAAGAGGTTTCTTATTACATGAAGGAATACTGCCAAATTCAGAGAAAATCGGTTCGGATTTAGATATAGCCCCCATATATATGTTACCCCCGATTTCACATGTAAGCGCTGTAAAAACTGTATTTTATATCCGATCAGTATGAAATTTGTCAGAAAGAGGTTTCCTATTATATGAATGAACACTTTTAAATTTGGAAGAAATCGGTTCAGATTAAGATATAGCCCCCATATATACGTTACCCCCGATTTGACATGTGAGCGCTGTAAAAATGTTATTTTATATCCGATCAGTGCGAAAGTCGGCAAAAAGAGGTTTCTTTCTACGTGAAGGAATACTGCCAAATTCGGAGAAATTCGGCTTAGATTTAGATATAACACCCATATATATATAACCCCCGATTTGACCTGTAAGCGGAGGTCGGAGAAAATCGGTTCAGATTTAGATATAGCTCCCATATATATGTTACCCCCGATTTGACATGTAAGCGCTGTAGAGACTGTATTTTATATCCGATCAGTACGAAATTCGACAGAAGGAGGTCTTTTTACATGAATGAGTATTCAGGGAAGATCGGTTCAGATTTATATTAACTGATTTTGTATCAAACCGCTATAGAAGTTGTATTTTACTTCCGATCATTAAAATTTTCCAGAAAGATGTTTCTCAATTGTTTCTCAGAATATCTAATTCTATGTTTCTACCCATTTACCAATTATTCCAAATTATTGTGGCAATGACCCTTATCGCATTGTTAGGGAGGTGTAGGGTATTATATTGTCGGCCCCGCCCGACTTTCTGCCTTTCCTTACTGGGTTTTCCTTAATTTTTTTATAAAAACTGGTCCATGTGTATTCTACTGATGGTGTAAATTTTGGAGTGGGGACGACTTTGGTTCAGAAGTTACATTATAATAACAGAAAATCTTCACCAAATTAAAACGAAAATCTATTTGTATGTGTTTTCAACTATGTTTTGTTTGTTGATTTTTTTTTCAAATATTTTTTCTCTGTAATTTGGTGAAGATTTTCAGTTATTAATTGAACTTATGAACCAAAGTTGCGCCCACTCCAAAATTAACACCGTCGGTAGAGTACATATTGACCTTTATAAATATTTAAGGAAAAAAATTAGATCGAATTTGAGATATCGCAATTTTTATACCCTACACCACACTGTGGTACAGGGTATTATAACTTTGTGCATTTGTTTGTAACACCCAAAAGGAGAAGAAATAGACCCATCGTTTATTATACCGATCGACTTAGAATCACTTTCTGAGTTGATTTAGCTATGTCCGTCTGTCCGTCTGTCTGTCTGTGCATGTATTCTTGTAATCAAAGTACAGGTCGCAATTATGGTCCGATCTCGACGAAACTTTACACATATCTTTTTTTTGGCCCACGGACGATCCCTATTGAATTTGGTTAAAATCGGTTCAGATTTAGATATAGCCCCCATATATATGTTAGCCCCGATTTGACATGTAAGCGCTGTAAAAACTGTATTTTATATCCGATCAGTGCGAAATTCGGCAGAAAGTGGTTTCTTATTACATGAAGGAATACTGCCAAATTCGGAGAAAATCGGTTCGGATTTAGATATAGCCCCCATATATATGTTACCCCCGATTTCACTTGTAAGCGCTGTAAAAACTGTATTTTATATCCGATCAGTATGAAATTCGTCAGAAAGAGGTTTCCTACTATATGAATGAACACTTTTAAATTTGGAAGAAATCGGTTTAGATTTAGATATAGCCCCCATATATACGTTACCCCCGATTTGACCTGTAAGCGCTGTAAAAACTGTATTTTATATCCGATCAGTGCGAAATTCGGCAGAAAGAGGTTTCTTATTACATGAAGGAATACTGCCAAATTCGGAGAAAATCGGTTCAGATTTAGATATAGCTCCCATATATATGATACGCCCGATTTGACATGTAAGCGCTGTAGAGACTGTATTTTATATGCGATCAGTACGAAATTCGACAGAAGGAGGTATTTTTACATGAATGAGTATTCAGGGAAGATCGGTTCAGATTTATATTAAAGCTCCATATATATAATCCTGCTGATTTGGTATAAAATCGCTATAGAAGTTGTATTTTAATTCCGATCATTAAAATTTTCAAGAAAGATGTTTCTCAATTTAGGAACGAATAATGCTTAATTTAGCGATTATCGTTTCAGAATTAGATAATATGTTTCTACCCATTTACCAATTATTCCAAATTATTATGGCAATGACCCTTATCGCATTGTTAGGGAGGTGTAGGGTATTATATAGTCGGCCCCGCCCGACTTTCTGCCTTTCCTTACTGGTTTTAATTTAAGTTAAATTCAGTTAAATTAAATTAATTGGTAAATGGTATATACAGGTGTGAGAGTGTGAAAAGGGTTTGGTTTTAAATGTTAACAATGTTATTAGTTCTTTTGTTGAGTTTAGTGTATTTCAATGTAGGATTAATGTAAATTAATGTATTTAAGTTTTCATTTTTATTATTCGATCAATGTTGGTGTCGGGTCTCTTCAACAGTGTCTTCTTTATAAGGGTCACTTTGTTCTATATAAAAAAACACTTTAGAATTACACAGATTTTATTCTAAGTATACTTTATCACTTAATCACGGGGGAGAATGGTCACGGCTTTAAGTTGCGAAAGAACTGACTTCAGCTGCTTGCAGTCCATTAGATGTAAGCTAAGCTTAAAATACATCGACCGCAAGCAGCGAACAAACAAACGATGACACAAGAAGGAACGGATAATACCTTATGTAGGCGTCATTGGAATGTGCGTACATTAGTGGAATGAAATGCACTCATTTACACTCACACAAACGCACGCACATCGTTGCTAGTGAAAATAGCAGCGTTTTGTTAAACGATTGGGGCAATCTCTATACATTCTCCCCTCCCGTGATTTTGTGTTTACAATTCATACCTGGGTCTATTCGTTGTCAGAAAGGACATTGATGACGGGTCCCGCAAAGACGTAGCCCAAGGACGTTTGGAACGCGCTGACCGCTCCCAGGCATGTGGCACGCACCTCTCTTCTTCTCAGATAGGCATAGGCGTCGCCCCCAATTTCTACTTCCACTGGATCGTTTCCTCTAGGGTCCACATCGGCCAGTGTGGCCCGTCTGAATTCGGTGGTCGAATCTTTGAGAATAGAGTTCGAATAGGGCAGCCTTGGCAGCTCACTGGTGACAAGGGCAGTCGTACTGATTATCGTGGAGGGACGGTAATGATACGGTTTGATTGCAATTTTTGTAAGGATATGCCCTTGCCGTTGCCTTGTAGCCAAACCCAATCTGCCGACTGTGGTGGCCGCGATCCTTGATATGGTGGTTGCTTGGCACAGGAGGGCTCCTACCACTTTGAACTCCTCCTGAATCACAATCCTGATGGTGGCCATGGGGACAAACACACTTGCCCTTCGAAAGACAGACTCCGTTGGCGCTACTCTGCCCAGCTGGTACTCCAGTTGCGGGGCCCCATGCAACATCGTGTGATGCCGGTTATCACACTCACGACAAGCCGTAAGGGCCGGGCAGTCAGGCACCAGGTGACTTCGGGCCAAACAATTGCGGCAATAGCCCCGTCTCTCTACGGTCTCGTACCGCTGATAAGCGGTGAGTCGGCAGAAAGAAGGGCACTCCGACTCCGATTGGTGGCTCTTCTCTGCTGGCTTGAGGGGTCCCGATTGTGCTGGTTGGGTCGTATGTCGCCTGAGGGTTGGCGAATGGGGGTAGAGCTGGGCTGGGTAGATATTCAGCCATATCTAGAATGGAAGAGTCGTGAGTACCGATACCTTTTACATAGAAATAAGTTGTTAGTAAATAGGTGGTTAGTGAGTAAGTTGTTAGTCAATTGGAAAACAATCTGACGATTTTCGTAATCGGTCGACTAATTAATCCGTTGGCTGTCCGAATATCCACGACCCTAATGTTTTGATCTGATCCTAGGTAAGTTCTTTCTATACGGCCTAATTTCCATTCAGTCGGGGCCAATCTCTCATCTTTAATTACAATTAAATCGCCTTCCTTTACATTTTCTGTTTGATACTTCCACTTATATCGACGATGTAGCTCATTCAAATACTCAGTTTTCCATCTTTGGCAAAAATACTGAGAAATAATTTTTAATCGTTCCCATCTATTGGCTAGGGTGAGGTTTCCGTCTGAAACATCGGGTTCTGCTGGGGTCAAAATGGAGGTATCTATCAGAAAATGAGCTGGGGTAAGAGGATTTAAATCGGAAGGGTCGTCGCTGGCTGGACTTAGGGGTCGAGAATTAAGACAGGCTTCAATTCGCGGTAAAATGGTCGAGAATTCTTCAAAGGTAAATTCATTTGCGGTATACATTTTCGTAGATGTGTTTTGAATGATTTAACTCCCGCCTCCCATAATCCTCCCATATGAGGGGCACCTGGAGGAATAAAACTCCATTCTACATTTTGATAAATGTTGTTTTGGGTTGCGTCTTTTTTCAGAGTTTCCATAAACTCTCTCCTATCTTTCATTATCAATTCTGCTGCTCCTACAAAATTGGTACCATTATCAGATTAAACCTTTGCTGGGCATCCACGTCTCCCGATAAAACGCGATAAAGCGGCTAAAAAAGACTGAGTTGACAGATCACTAGTGGGTTCTAAGTGAATTGCTTTTGTAGAAAAGCAAACGAAGACGCAAACATAACCCTTTGTTATTGAACAAGCTCTTCCTGTAAAATTCTTTATGTTGAAGGGTCCTGCAAAATCTACTCCAGTGTTGGTAAAAGGTCGAGTCAGCATAGTTCGCTGGGGCGGAAGTGAGGCCATAATTTGCGTTTGAGTCTAGTGTTTATACAAAACACAAGTTCGACAATTATGAATTACCTTCTTGATTAAGGGCTTCAATTTAAATATCCAGAACTCAGACCTGATTACGCGAGTCATGAGTTGATTTCCGCCATGCATCGTAATTTTGTGAATAAATTCTACTAACAAAAGGGCTAATCTCGATTCGTATGGGACAAGAATTGGATGGCGCTCGTTATATGTAAGTGCTGGGGACTGAACAAGGCGGCCATTTGCCCTAATGATTCCTTTTGAATCAATGAATGGATTGAGAGATAAAAGACTGCTACTAGATGAGAGTCTTTTCTTTTGGGTTAACGCTAAATACTCCTCTGCGAAATAATGTTTTTGTGTTAAAACAATAAGACGATCTTTGATATCTTGGTTATCTCTTCTAAGTCGGGTCCGATTGACGCCGGCATTTCTCCAAAAACGAATTGCAAATGCTAAGACTTTATATGCCCTGGATAGAGAAGAGGATACTCAACTGTTGTGGTCGTGAAAACTTTAACTGCTTTTGCTTCTAACTCGGTGTTTAGCATAATTTCGTGTCTAGGCTATCGGTCTTTTGGAAACATCAGCCATTGGGGTCCAGTCCACCACAAATTATGTGACTGCAAATCATTTGGCGAACATCCTCGACTGGCTACATCAGCTGGGTTGCTTTCTGCCTTCCTACATTATCTAAAATATCTGAAATTCTATTTCCTACAAAGGCACTCCATGAACACGGGGGTTTTTTGAGCCATGCTAACACAATTGTTGAGTCAGTCCAAAAGTGAGTTGAAATATTTTCTATTTGTAAGTTGGGAACCACCGCTGTGGTTAATTTTGCTAAGAGAACGGCTCCGCATAATTCTAATCTAGGCAGAGATATTTTTTGATGGGTGCTACTCGAGCTTTCGCTGCCAAAAGAAACGTGTCGACTGTTTGATCTAAATGTTCTACTCTAACATAAAGAGTCTTTCTAAAGCGTCACAAAAACCATGTACTTAAATTTTACTTGAGGGTTTGAATCTGATCCACCTAAGTACTGAAACTGAATCTATTGAAAGACAATTTTTAATGAAATTCTTCCAATTCTTTCGAGCGTCGTCCCAATCTACTTTGTCCAGCCAGACTTGTTGCATGATAAGTTTCGCTACGATGATTACTGCAGCCAGCCATCCACATGGGTCGAAAAATTTGACAATTGTTGAAAGGACTTCTCTTTTGGTGCACAATTCCCTTTCTTCCGTGGGTGGTGATGTGAACGTAAAGTTATCAGCCGAAATGTTCCATCGGATAACTAGAGTCTTCGTTGAAGTTCCTTCCGAAATGTCCAACTAGCTGACCGGCAAGAGTGAGTCAGGTGGCAGATCGCTAAGTAGATTGGGGTCGTTTGAACTCCATTTCCTCAATTCAAAACCTGCTGAGTCCATGGCTGCTACTAATTCTTTCATAGACTTAATGGATTCTTCTACAGTGTGACCTCCAGCTAAAACGTCGTCGACATATACATTTTGTTTTATAATTTCCGAACCTAATGGGTATGTTTCTTTAACATCTTCTGGCAATTGAATTAGGGTCCTAAGATTCTTCCTAGTTGGAAGCTGGTTTGTAATCTTCTCTGAAATAAATGTTGATTGAGATCCAGGGTCGATAATCGCTCGTGCGTCATATCGCTGCCCTCTAGATTCAATTTGAACAATCGCTGTGAAGAGTAGTGTTTCTTTCGATTGCTGCTGGCTAAGTTGTGAATTTTCCTTGAGAGTTAGAGTCGTTATACTAGGAGTTTGAAAACTACATTCCCTATACGTGAAACGACTCTTACAATCTCTTACACCATGATCCGAAGTGATGCAGTTGTAACAAAGATTGTGAAGTTTTACTAAGTGAATGCGATCATTCACGTTTTTCTCAAGGAATTGTGGACAATTTCGTAACAAATGGTTTGCCTTGCAAATTTAGCAACTCGGTCCATTTGTACGACTACTAGGTTGCGTAGATGTGCTAAATCTGTTGCTATTGTTGAATTTTCTTTGCGAACTTTGAGTCTGTTGCGCAACATTAGTTTGAAATGACTACCCTATTTTCCTTCCTACTATAATCGGGTCTAGACTGATTATTTTTGGAGAAATGGGGCTCAATATTTCCTACAGATTCTAAAGTTGTGAACTTGTGCGTTAAAAATTCATTCAAATCTTTCCAAGACGATAGTATGGAACAGTCTTCCAAACCGTTTTCAAATTCTTCTAAGAAATTTCTCGGCAGTTTCGTAGAAGTAAGGCAAACTAAAATTGTCCCACCCCTTTACCACTACCTTGAGTGTTTCTAGTGTCTGAACACAGGCTGAAAACAAATCCCGAAAAGTAGGCCAAGCGCTGTATCCTCCATGAAATGTGTCGGTGTCGCATGGTGGTAGACGTAACGATAGATGGTTGTTTGGCTCCATTGTTTCCTTTTTGGGGTCTCCGATTCTCGCTCGAACTTTTCCTGCTGCCTTTCGTCGGTTAGTCCTAAAATGTCTCCATTTACTGCGCTTAAACATTGTTTGTATGTCTCTAATGCCTCTTTATAATGGGTCCTCAACTTTTATTTATCGATTGGCGTCTTATCTTTTTCGGGAACGCGGTCTCTACAATCTACATAGGCCCTTTTCATCTGATCCCAAACTTCTAATGAGTGAATATTATCATTGGTGCTAGTAGCAGAGTAACCACTCTCAAAGTCTATCAGGTCATTTACGAAATTCACAAATTTATCACGTAAAACTTTACCCATATTTCCTCCTTCTTAAATATTTTCTTTGTCAAATTTTAAACTGGCTAAAATTTCAAGAAAATATTTGTTTAATGGGGCCAATCTTTTACAGTCCGACTTTGTTTTTTCACGAATGGCAGTTTATTTTGAACTTGTGTCTTTTGTGCGAAAAGTAAGAAATTTTAGCGATAATAATTTTTATAGACTTGGGTCTTTTGGAGAAAAAAAATTATATAAATAAAAATTTGGACGAAAGTATTTCTTTGTCGGCTAGTGTACTCTCAAAAAAATTATCAATCAACTCTTTTTTAACAAAACAAAAAAAACCGTAGGAAAGTGATGTTTCTATCAGAAAAAATTCAATCAAATCAAAAAACAAATTTTGTAGGAATATGTTTTTTGCAAAATTATAACAAACAAAAAAAACAAACTTTGTAGGAAATTGTTTTTAAAAAAAAAACATTCAAACAAAAACCCAAATTTTGTAGGAATGTGTTTTTTCCAAGAAACTATCACCTAATAAATTTTTCGAGCAAATTTATTGTTCGTAGTAAAGTGTAATTTCCTAAAATTAGCACTTAATAAATTTTTCGAGCAAATTTATTTTTCGTAATAAAGTGTAATTTCCAAAAATTAGAACTTAATAAATTTTTCGAGCAAAATTTATCTTTCGTTGTAAAGTGTGATTTCCAAAAATTAGCACTTAATAAATTTCTGAGCAAATTTATTTTTCGTAGTAAAGTGTAATTTCCAAAAATTAGCACTTAATAAATTTTTGTGCAAATTTATTTATCGTAGCAAAGTGTAATTTCCACAAATTAGCACTTAATAAATTTTTCGAGCAAATTTATTTTTCGTAGTAAAGTGTAATTTCAAAAAATTAGCACTTAATAAATTTTTCGAGCAAATTTATTTTTCGTAGTAAAGTGTAATTTCCAAAAATCAGCACATGGGTAAAAATAAAACAAGTGTGTCAAAATTTTTTGGAAGGTAAAGATTTTTTTAAAAATTGTTAATAATCTGGTTGAGAATTTGAAAAAAATAAAACAATTTTAACCGTTTAGCAAAATTTCCATTTTTTCGCGAGATATGACCTATTAAATTTTTCCGAGTGTGCATATGCGAATAATTTCACTTTCTGGATCAGTGATTTGAAATATTTTATATTTAGAATGCGTCCAATGTTGACGTCCACCAGAATCAGAAAAAAAATTTTGGTAGATCGCGCTTTGTAAAAAGTTACAGCAAATTTACGGACACTACCTTTTTGAAAATATTTTTGGTTCATGATTACAGGACTTCAAGGACCTTACAAATGTTTTCCAAATTTACACAATAGCTAAATTTCTTAGTTGTGAGTCCAAAAACGCATTATTTTTTTTTCGGCGGATCAAGTTCTCAGTATCGCGAGCCTCTAAACTGTGGATATATAATTTGCAATATCTCCGTCAATTCTTAATCAATCTGTACAAAATCAACGACAAATGAGAAAAGTCACTTTCATATCTTGTATCCTAATTTATGTTTTCTTAACCCACTAAGAGCCAATTTTTCAACTTTTTGTGTTAAATGCAATGATTTTGGTTCATGATATATTTTAGGAAGTTTTTCGGACTTAAATGCAAAAATTTCAGTCGAATCCGTTCAATATTTCCAGAGAAAATTGCAGTTTTCTAAACACACTCGGAAAAATCAAAATTTTGCTAAACTATTAATGTGTAATTTCCAATAATAAAAATAAATTTCAATAAATGTAAATTATTATGTTAGTTCTGTTTAGCTTTTGCCGAAATGTCCGTCCGAAACCATTAACCATCAAACCATATGTTCTTTCATTCCTTTTTTACGGCTGAAATTATGTTTTCCTATTTCTCCCTTTTTTTGTTTTTTTCCTACTTCACAAAAAAAACTCCAGTGGTATATTAACCTTTGGGTTCCCTAATCAAGGCAAGAAGTGAAAACGTTGTTGTTGTTGTTGTTTAATGGGTACGAGGGGTCGGGTTGAAAGTGTCGGCACAGGAACCTTTTTATAAAATGTATTTAGATTTTCGCTTCAAATTGGTTGGAAACTACAGTAATGCTGGTTTATAGCACAAACCACACATATTAATGGCAAAAGAAATTAAAAAATCGTAAATTTTTTGACGTTTTTCAAAAGGGGTTTTCTATTCAATCTAAGGCAATACGAGGGTCGTTCAAAAAGTTGGAACACGTATTTTCTAAAGCAAAAAAAATAAATTTATTTTTTCGTTGTAATTTATTGATTGGGATTGATTTTAGCGTCTCCAAAGCATAAGCTAATATTATACGGTCGATTTCTCCCTAAGAAAATCGCATATAAAGAAGACAAAAAAAATATTATTTTTTTTCAGTTGCAAACTCGATGTTTAAGGTACCCAAAATTCACGAAGTAATTTGGAGGGTTCACAAGCCAGTCAGAGGATGAGTCGAGCTAATACTAATAGTAATAAGAATAAAAGTAAGCTTAATAAATATAACCGAGATTTAAGCAGCCGAAAAGATTCAAGAAATTTTCGCTCTTATGTTTCGCAAGAAAGTTGTCCGTCCACACGTTATTCAGCACAAAATTATCTGGAATTTTTGCTGAGGTTTTCGGAATAAGTCAATGGGTGTCCGTCCGCGCGTCCGAAACGAATCATATTTTCTTATCTTAATAATCTTATCTTACAAATAACTTGACCGAATAAATCGACTCGACTAGCCGCTGGCTTTCAGGAAAATTCATCAGAATGCGTAATAAATTATTTGAGCAAATTATCGAAGGGGTTTCAAAAGGTCGGGTCGCTATTTTCCTAAAGTTTCGAAAACTAGAAAACAGTAAAGTCGCGCGTTGTTACCGAAAAAATCGTCAAAAAACTTTCATAGGTTAGAATGCATGTAGGTAATGCAAGAGGATAGTATATATGTAGAAGGTTATGTATGTGCAGCAATGTGTAGGTATGTAACTGCAAGCTAACTGCACTTATGTATGTATGTATATCAAAGTGCTATGTATGTAAGTGCAAGTTAACTGCAGTTAAGTATTCAGTTATTTTTATATATATGTTAAAGTCAAAAGCCAAGCCAGCGTCGTACATAGGGCCAGACCCGCCAAAATCTCCTTCATATATCAATATGGCCGAGTTCGAAAAAAATGGTTTTGGCACCCTATGTAACAAACGCTACTTGCACAACTTTTTGGGTACTCACTTTGATCCTGAGTCGGGTTTTGTGTTACCGTTTTTGTTGTTGTTGATGGCGTGTGTCGCTGGCTCCTTCTTCCTTCTAGGGTTAGTTGATGTAGTGTCCTCGTGGCTGGGTATTTTGGTTGTTTTAAATGTCTTTTGAGTTTTTATTTCACGGCGCGCCGATATTCTATTTAATTTTTGTTTTAATTTACGAGAAATATTTAAATTAAAATCTTCGCACTTTCTGTCTTTTTCACTTTTCACTTCAACTACTTGTAACACTACTCACACTTTTCACACTATGTACATTAGTGGAATGAAATGCACTCATTTACACTCACACAAACGCACGCACATCGTTGCTAGTAAAAATAGCAGCGTTTTGTTAAACGATTGGGGCAATCTCTATACATTCTCCCCTCCCGTGATTTTGTATTTACAATTCATACCTGGGTCTATTCGTTGTCAGAAAGGACATTGATGACGGGTCCCGCAAAGACGTATCCCAAGGACGTTTGGAACGCGCTGACCGCTCCCAGGCATGTGGCACGCACCTCTCTTCTTCTCAGATAGGCATAGGCGTCGCCCCCAATTTCTACTTCCACTGGATCGTTTCCTCTAGGGTCCACATCGGCCAGTGTGGCCCGTCTGAATTCGGTGGTCGAATCTTTGAGAATAGAGTTCGAATAGGGCAGCCTTGGCAGCTCACTGGTGACAAGGGCAGTCGTACTGATTATCGTGGAGGGACGGTAATGATACGGTTTGATTGCAATTTTTGTAAGGATATGCCCTTGCCGTTGCCTTGTAGCCAAACCCAATCTGCCGACTGTGGTGGCCGCGATCCTTGATATGGTGGTTGCTTGGCACAGGAGGGCTCCTACCACTTTGAACTCCTCCTGAATCACAATCCTGATGGTGGCCATGGGGACAAACACACTTGCCCTTCGAAAGACAGACTCCGTTGGCGCTACTCTGCCCAGCTGGTACTCCAGTTGCGGGGCCCCATGCAACATCGTGTGATGCCGGTTATCACACTCACGACAAGCCGTAAGGGCCGGGCAGTCAGGCACCAGGTGACTTCGGGCCAAACAATTGCGGCAATAGCCCCGTCTCTCTACGGTCTCGTACCGCTGATAAGCGGTGAGTCGGCAGAAAGAAGGGCACTCCGACTCCGATTGGTGGCTCTTCTCTGCTGGCTTGAGGGGTCCCGATTGTGCTGGTTGGGTCGTATGTCGCCTGAGGGTTGGCGAATGGGGGTAGAGCTGGGCTGGGTAGATATTCAGCCATATCTAGAATGGAAGAGTCGTGAGTACCGATACCTTTTACATAGAAATAAGTTGTTAGTAAATAGGTGGTTAGTGAGTAAGTTGTTAGTCAATTGGAAAACAATCTGACGATTTTCGTAATCGGTCGACTAATTAATCCGTTGGCTGTCCGAATATCCACGACCCTAATGTTTTGATCTGATCCTAGGTAAGTTCTTTCTATACGGCCTAATTTCCATTCAGTCGGGGCCAATCTCTCATCTTTAATTACAATTAAATCGCCTTCCTTTACATTTTCTGTTTGATACTTCCACTTATATCGACGATGTAGCTCATTCAAATACTCAGTTTTCCATCTTTGGCAAAAATACTGAGAAATAATTTTTAATCGTTCCCATCTATTGGCTAGGGTGAGGTTTCCGTCTGAAACATCGGGTTCTGCTGGGGTCAAAATGGAGGTATCTATCAGAAAATGAGCTGGGGTAAGAGGATTTAAATCGGAAGGGTCGTCGCTGGCTGGACTTAGGGGTCGAGAATTAAGACAGGCTTCAATTCGCGGTAAAATGGTCGAGAATTCTTCAAAGGTAAATTCATTTGCGGTATACATTTTCGTAGATGTGTTTTGAATGATTTAACTCCCGCCTCCCATAATCCTCCCATATGAGGGGCACCTGGAGGAATAAAACTCCATTCTACATTTTGATAAATGTTGTTTTGGGTTGCGTCTTTTTTCAGAGTTTCCATAAACTCTCTCCTATCTTTCATTATCAATTCTGCTGCTCCTACAAAATTGGTACCATTATCAGATTAAACCTTTGCTGGGCATCCACGTCTCCCGATAAAACGCGATAAAGCGGCTAAAAAAGACTGAGTTGACAGATCACTAGTGGGTTCTAAGTGAATTGCTTTTGTAGAAAAGCAAACGAAGACGCAAACATAACCCTTTGTTATTGAACAAGCTCTTCCTGTAAAATTCTTTATGTTGAAGGGTCCTGCAAAATCTACTCCAGTGTTGGTAAAAGGTCGAGTCAGCATAGTTCGCTGGGGCGGAAGTGAGGCCATAATTTGCGTTTGAGTCTAGTGTTTATACAAAACACAAGTTCGACAATTATGAATTACCTTCTTGATTAAGGGCTTCAATTTAAATATCCAGAACTCAGACCTGATTACGCGAGTCATGAGTTGATTTCCGCCATGCATCGTAATTTTGTGAATAAATTCTACTAACAAAAGGGCTAATCTCGATTCGTATGGGACAAGAATTGGATGGCGCTCGTTATATGTAAGTGCTGGGGACTGAACAAGGCGGCCATTTGCCCTAATGATTCCTTTTGAATCAATGAATGGATTGAGAGATAAAAGACTGCTACTAGATGAGAGTCTTTTCTTTTGGGTTAACGCTAAATACTCCTCTGCGAAATAATGTTTTTGTGTTAAAACAATAAGACGATCTTTGATATCTTGGTTATCTCTTCTAAGTCGGGTCCGATTGACGCCGGCATTTCTCCAAAAACGAATTGCAAATGCTAAGACTTTATATGCCCTGGATAGAGAAGAGGATACTCAACTGTTGTGGTCGTGAAAACTTTAACTGCTTTTGCTTCTAACTCGGTGTTTAGCATAATTTCGTGTCTAGGCTATCGGTCTTTTGGAAACATCAGCCATTGGGGTCCAGTCCACCACAAATTATGTGACTGCAAATCATTTGGCGAACATCCTCGACTGGCTACATCAGCTGGGTTGCTTTCTGCCTTCCTACATTATCTAAAATATCTGAAATTCTATTTCCTACAAAGGCACTCCATGAACACGGGGGTTTTTTGAGCCATGCTAACACAATTGTTGAGTCAGTCCAAAAGTGAGTTGAAATATTTTCTATTTGTAAGTTGGGAACCACCGCTGTGGTTAATTTTGCTAAGAGAACGGCTCCGCATAATTCTAATCTAGGCAGAGATATTTTTTGATGGGTGCTACTCGAGCTTTCGCTGCCAAAAGAAACGTGTCGACTGTTTGATCTAAATGTTCTACTCTAACATAAAGAGTCTTTCTAAAGCGTCACAAAAACCATGTACTTAAATTTTACTTGAGGGTTTGAATCTGATCCACCTAAGTACTGAAACTGAATCTATTGAAAGACAATTTTTAATGAAATTCTTCCAATTCTTTCGAGCGTCGTCCCAATCTACTTTGTCCAGCCAGACTTGTTGCATGATAAGTTTCGCTACGATGATTACTGCAGCCAGCCATCCACATGGGTCGAAAAATTTGACAATTGTTGAAAGGACTTCTCTTTTGGTGCACAATTCCCTTTCTTCCGTGGGTGGTGATGTGAACGTAAAGTTATCAGCCGAAATGTTCCATCGGATAACTAGAGTCTTCGTTGAAGTTCCTTCCGAAATGTCCAACTAGCTGACCGGCAAGAGTGAGTCAGGTGGCAGATCGCTAAGTAGATTGGGGTCGTTTGAACTCCATTTCCTCAATTCAAAACCTGCTGAGTCCATGGCTGCTACTAATTCTTTCATAGACTTAATGGATTCTTCTACAGTGTGACCTCCAGCTAAAACGTCGTCGACATATACATTTTGTTTTATAATTTCCGAACCTAATGGGTATGTTTCTTTAACATCTTCTGGCAATTGAATTAGGGTCCTAAGATTCTTCCTAGTTGGAAGCTGGTTTGTAATCTTCTCTGAAATAAATGTTGATTGAGATCCAGGGTCGATAATCGCTCGTGCGTCATATCGCTGCCCTCTAGATTCAATTTGAACAATCGCTGTGAAGAGTAGTGTTTCTTTCGATTGCTGCTGGCTAAGTTGTGAATTTTCCTTGAGAGTTAGAGTCGTTATACTAGGAGTTTGAAAACTACATTCCCTATACGTGAAACGACTCTTACAATCTCTTACACCATGATCCGAAGTGATGCAGTTGTAACAAAGATTGTGAAGTTTTACTAAGTGAATGCGATCATTCACGTGTTTCTCAAGGAATTGTGGACAATTTCGTAACAAATGGTTTGCTTTGCAAATTTAGCAACTCGGTCCATTTGTACGACTACTAGGTTGCGTAGATGTGCTAAATCTGTTGCTATTGTTGAATTTTCTTTGCGAACTTTGAGTCTGTTGCGCAACATTAGTTTGAAATGACTACCCTATTTTCCTTCCTACTATAATCGGGTCTAGACTGATTATTTTTGGAGAAATGGGGCTCAATATTTCCTACAGATTCTAAAGTTGTGAACTTGTGCGTTAAAAATTCATTCAAATCTTTCCAAGACGATAGTATGGAACAGTCTTCCAAACCGTTTTCAAATTCTTCTAAGAAATTTCTCGGCAGTTTCGTAGAAGTAAGGCAAACTAAAATTGTCCCACCCCTTTACCACTACCTTGAGTGTTTCTAGTGTCTGAACACAGGCTGAAAACAAATCCCGAAAAGTAGGCCAAGCGCTGTATCCTCCATGAAATGTGTCGGTGTCGCATGGTGGTAGACGTAACGATAGATGGTTGTTTGGCTCCATTGTTTCCTTTTTGGGGTCTCCGATTCTCGCTCGAACTTTTCCTGCTGCCTTTCGTCGGTTAGTCCTAAAATGTCTCCATTTACTGCGCTTAAACATTGTTTGTATGTCTCTAATGCCTCTTTATAATGGGTCCTCAACTTTTATTTATCGATTGGCGTCTTATCTTTTTCGGGAACGCGGTCTCTACAATCTACATAGGCCCTTTTCATCTGATCCCAAACTTCTAATGAGTGAATATTATCATTGGTGCTAGTAGCAGAGTAACCACTCTCAAAGTCTATCAGGTCATTTACGAAATTCACAAATTTATCACGTAAAACTTTACCCATATTTCCTCCTTCTTAAATATTTTCTTTGTCAAATTTTAAACTGGCTAAAATTTCAAGAAAATATTTGTTGAATGGGGCCAATCTTTTACAGTCCGACTTTGTTTTTTCACGAATGGCAGTTTATTTTGAACTTGTGTCTTTTGTGCGAAAAGTAAGAAATTTTAGCGATAATAATTTTTATAGACTTGGGTCTTTTGGAGAAAAAAAATTATATAAATAAAAATTTGGACGAAAGTATTTCTTTGTCGGCTAGTGTACTCTCAAAAAAATTATCAATCAACTCTTTTTTAACAAAACAAAAAAAACCGTAGGAAAGTGATGTTTCTATCAGAAAAAATTCAATCAAATCAAAAAACAAATTTTGTAGGAATATGTTTTTTGCAAAAATATAACAAACAAAAAAAACAAACTTTGTAGGAAATTGTTTTTAAAAAAAAAACATTCAAACAAAAACCCAAATTTTGTAGGAATGTGTTTTTTCCAAGAAACTATCACCTAATAAATTTTTCGAGCAAATTTATTGTTCGTAGTAAAGTGTAATTTCCTAAAATTAGCACTTAATAAATTTTTCGAGCAAATTTATTTTTCGTAATAAAGTGTAATTTCCAAAAATTAGAACTTAATAAATTTTTCGAGCAAAATTTATCTTTCGTTGTAAAGTGTGATTTCCAAAAATTAGCACTTAATAAATTTCTGAGCAAATTTATTTTTCGTAGTAAAGTGTAATTTCCAAAAATTAGCACTTAATAAATTTTTGTGCAAATTTATTTATCGTAGCAAAGTGTAATTTCCACAAATTAGCACTTAATAAATTTTTCGAGCAAATTTATTTTTCGTAGTAAAGTGTAATTTCAAAAAATTAGCACTTAATAAATTTTTCGAGCAAATTTATTTTTCGTAGTAAAGTGTAATTTCCAAAAATCAGCACATGGGTAAAAATAAAACAAGTGTGTCAAAATTTTTTGGAAGGTAAAGATTTTTTTAAAAATTGTTAATAATCTGGTTGAGAATTTGAAAAAAATAAAACAATTTTAACCGTTTAGCAAAATTTCCATTTTTTCGCGAGATATGACCTATTAAATTTTTCCGAGTGTGCATATGCGAATAATTTCACTTTCTGGATCAGTGATTTGAAATATTTTATATTTAGAATGCGTCCAATGTTGACGTCCACCAGAATCAGAAAAAAAATTTTGGTAGATCGCGCTTTGTAAAAAGTTACAGCAAATTTACGGACACTACCTTTTTGAAAATATTTTTGGTTCATGATTACAGGACTTCAAGGACCTTACAAATGTTTTCCAAATTTACACAATAGCTAAATTTCTTAGTTGTGAGTCCAAAAACGCATTATTTTTTTTTCGGCGGATCAAGTTCTCAGTATCGCGAGCCTCTAAACTGTGGATATATAATTTGCAATATCTCCGTCAATTCTTAATCAATCTGTACAAAATCAACGACAAATGAGAAAAGTCACTTTCATATCTTGTATCCTAATTTATGTTTTCTTAACCCACTAAGAGCCAATTTTTCAACTTTTTGTGTTAAATGCAATGATTTTGGTTCATGATATATTTTAGGAAGTTTTTCGGACTTAAATGCAAAAATTTCAGTCGAATCCGTTCAATATTTCCAGAGAAAATTGCAGTTTTCTAAACACACTCGGAAAAATCAAAATTTTGCTAAACTATTAATGTGTAATTTCCAATAATAAAAATAAATTTCAATAAATGTAAATTATTATGTTAGTTCTGTTTAGCTTTTGCCGAAATGTCCGTCCGAAACCATTAACCATCAAACCATATGTTCTTTCATTCCTTTTTTACGGCTGAAATTATGTTTTCCTATTTCTCCCTTTTTTTGTTTTTTTCCTACTTCACAAAAAAAACTCCAGTGGTATATTAACCTTTGGGTTCCCTAATCAAGGCAAGAAGTGAAAACGTTGTTGTTGTTGTTGTTTAATGGGTACGAGGGGTCGGGTTGAAAGTGTCGGCACAGGAACCTTTTTATAAAATGTATTTAGATTTTCGCTTCAAATTGGTTGGAAACTACAGTAATGCTGGTTTATAGCACAAACCACACATATTAATGGCAAAAGAAATTAAAAAATCGTAAATTTTTTGACGTTTTTCAAAAGGGGTTTTCTATTCAATCTAAGGCAATACGAGGGTCGTTCAAAAAGTTGGAACACGTATTTTCTAAAGCAAAAAAAATAAATTTATTTTTTCGTTGTAATTTATTGATTGGGATTGATTTTAGCGTCTCCAAAGCATAAGCTAATATTATACGGTCGATTTCTCCCTAAGAAAATCGCATATAAAGAAGACAAAAAAAATATTATTTTTTTTCAGTTGCAAACTCGATGTTTAAGGTACCCAAAATTCACGAAGTAATTTGGAGGGTTCACAAGCCAGTCAGAGGATGAGTCGAGCTAATACTAATAGTAATAAGAATAAAAGTAAGCTTAATAAATATAACCGAGATTTAAGCAGCCGAAAAGATTCAAGAAATTTTCGCTCTTATGTTTCGCAAGAAAGTTGTCCGTCCACACGTTATTCAGCACAAAATTATCTGGAATTTTTGCTGAGGTTTTCGGAATAAGTCAATGGGTGTCCGTCCGCGCGTCCGAAACGAATCATATTTTCTTATCTTAATAATCTTATCTTACAAATAACTTGACCGAATAAATCGACTCGACTAGCCGCTGGCTTTCAGGAAAATTCATCAGAATGCGTAATAAATTATTTGAGCAAATTATCGAAGGGGTTTCAAAAGGTCGGGTCGCTATTTTCCTAAAGTTTCGAAAACTAGAAAACAGTAAAGTCGCGCGTTGTTACCGAAAAAATCGTCAAAAAACTTTCATAGGTTAGAATGCATGTAGGTAATGCAAGAGGATAGTATATATGTAGAAGGTTATGTATGTGCAGCAATGTGTAGGTATGTAACTGCAAGCTAACTGCACTTATGTATGTATGTATATCAAAGTGCTATGTATGTAAGTGCAAGTTAACTGCAGTTAAGTATTCAGTTATTTTTATATATATGTTAAAGTCAAAAGCCAAGCCAGCGTCGTACATAGGGCCAGACCCGCCAAAATCTCCTTCATATATCAATATGGCCGAGTTCGAAAAAAATGGTTTTGGCACCCTATGTAACAAACGCTACTTGCACAACTTTTTGGGTACTCACTTTGATCCTGAGTCGGGTTTTGTGTTACCGTTTTTGTTGTTGTTGATGGCGTGTGTCGCTGGCTCCTTCTTCCTTCTAGGGTTAGTTGATGTAGTGTCCTCGTGGCTGGGTATTTTGGTTGTTTTAAATGTCTTTTGAGTTTTTATTTCACGGCGCGCCGATATTCTATTTAATTTTTGTTTTAATTTACGAGAAATATTTAAATTAAAATCTTCGCACTTTCTGTCTTTTTCACTTTTCACTTCAACTACTTGTAACACTACTCACACTTTTCACACTATGTACATTAGTGGAATGAAATGCACTCATTTACACTCACACAAACGCACGCACATCGTTGCTAGTAAAAATAGCAGCGTTTTGTTAAACGATTGGGGCAATCTCTATACATTCTCCCCTCCCGTGATTTTGTATTTACAATTCATACCTGGGTCTATTCGTTGTCAGAAAGGACATTGATGACGGGTCCCGCAAAGACGTATCCCAAGGACGTTTGGAACGCGCTGACCGCTCCCAGGCATGTGGCACGCACCTCTCTTCTTCTCAGATAGGCATAGGCGTCGCCCCCAATTTCTACTTCCACTGGATCGTTTCCTCTAGGGTCCACATCGGCCAGTGTGGCCCGTCTGAATTCGGTGGTCGAATCTTTGAGAATAGAGTTCGAAAAGGGTAGCCTTGGCAGCTCACTGGTGACAAGGGCAGTCGTACTGATTATCGTGGAGGGACGGTAATGATACGGTTTGATTGCAATTTTTGTAAGGATATGCCCTTGCCGTTGCCTTGTAGCCAAACCCAATCTGCCGACTGTGGTGGCCGCGATCCTTGATATGGTGGTGGCTTGGCACAGGAGGGCTCGTACCACTTTGAACTCCTCCTGAATCACAATCCTGATGGTGGCCATGGGGACAAACACACTTGCCCTTCGAAAGACAGACTCCGTTGGCGCTACTCTGCCCAGCTGGTACTCCAGTTGCGGGGCCCCATGCAACATTGTGTGATGCCGGTTATCACACTCACGACAAGCCGTAAGGGCCGGGCAGTCAGGCGCCAGGTGACTTCGGGCCAAACAATTGCGGCAATAGCCCCGTCTCTCTACGGTCTCGTACCGCTGATAAGCGGTGAGTCGGCAGAAAGAAGGGCACTCCGACTCCGATTGGTGGCTCTTCTCTGCTGGCTTGAGGGGTCCCGATTGTGCTGGTTGGGTCGTATGTCGCCTGAGGGTTGGCGAATGGGGGTAGAGCTGGGCTGGGTAGATATTCAGCCATATCTAGAATGGAAGAGTCGTGAGTACCGAGACCTTTTACATAGAAATAAGTTGTTAGTAAATAGGTGGTTAGTGAGTAAGTTGTTAGTCAATTGGAAAACAATCTGACGATTTTCGTAATCGGTCGACTAATTAATCCGTTGGCTGTCCGAATATCCACGACCCTAATGTTTTGATCTGATCCTAGGTAAGTTCTTTCTATATGGCCTAATTTCCATTCAGTCGGGGCCAATCTCTCATCTTTAATTACAATTAAATCGTCTTCCTTTACATTTTCTGTTTGATACTTCCACTTATATCGACGATTCAAATACTCAGTTTTCCATCTTTGGCAAAAATACTGAGAAATAATTTTTAATCGTTCCCATCTATTGGCTAGGGTGAGGTTTCCGTCTGAAACATCGGGTTCTGCTGGGGTCAAAATGGAGGTATCTATCAGAAAATGAGCTGGGGTAAGAGGATTTAAATCGGAAGGGTCGTCGCTGGCTGGACTTAGGGGTCGAGAATTAAGACAGGCTTCAATTCGCGGTAAAATGGTCGAGAATTCTTCAAAGGTAAATTCATTTGCGGTATACATTTTCGTAGATGTGTTTGGAATGATTTAACTCCCGCCTCCCATAATCCTCCCATATGAGGGGCACCTGGAGGAATAAAACTCCATTCTACATTTTGATAAATGTTGTTTTGGGTTGCGTCTTTTTTCAGAGTTTCCATAAACTCTCTCCTATCTTTCTTTATCAATTCTGCTGCTCCTACAAAATTGGTACCATTATCAGATTAAACCTTTGCTGGGCATCCACGTCTCCCGATAAAACGCGATAAAGCGGCTAAAAAAGATTGAGTTGGCAGTGGGTTCTAAGTGAATTGCTTTTGTAGAAAAGCAAACGAAGACGCAAACATAACCCTTTGTTATTAAACAAGCTCTTCCTGAAAAATTCTTTATGTTGAAGGGTCCTGCAAAATCTACTCCAGTGTTGGTAAAAGGTCGAGTCAGCATAGTTCGCTGGGGCGGAAGTGAGGCCATAATTTGCGTTTGAGTCTAGTGTTTATACAAAACACAAGTTCGACAATTATGAATTACCTTCTTGATTAAGGGCTTCAATTTAAATATCCAGAACTCAGACCTGATTACGCGAGTCATGAGTTGATTTCCGCCATGCATCGTAATTTTGTGAATAAATTCTACTAACAAAAGGGCTAATCTCGATTCGTATGGGACAAGAATTGGATGGCGCTCGTTATATGTAAGTGCTGGGGACTGAACAAGGCGGCCATTTGCCCTAATGATTCCTTTTGAATCAATGAATGGATTGAGAGATAAAAGACTGCTACTAGATAAGAGTCTTTTCTTTTGGGTTAACGCTAAATACTCCTCTGCGAAATAATGTTTTTGTGTTAAAACAATAAGACGATCTTTGATATCTTGGATTTCACCGTGGGTTATCTCTTCTAAGTCGGGTCCGATTGACGCCGGCATTTCTCCAAAAACGAATTGCAAATGCTAAGACTTTATATGCCCTGGATAGAGAAGAGAATCTATCCAAAGGATACTCAACTGTTGTGGTCGTGAAAACTTTAACTGCTTTTGCTTCTAACTCGGTGTTTAGCATAATTTCGTGTCTAGGCCATCGGTCTTTTGGAAACATCAGCCATTGGGGTCCAGTCCACCACAAATTATGTGACTGCAAATCATTTGGCGAACATCCTCGACTGGCTACATCAGCTGGGTTGCTTTCTGAATCTATGTGCTTCCAATTTTCGTTGCCTACATTATCTAAAATATCTGAAATTCTATTTCCTACAAAGGCACTCCATGAACACGGGGGTTTTTTGAGCCATGCTAACACAATTGTTGAGTCAGTCCAAAAGTGAGTTGAAATATTTTCTATTTGTAAGTTGGGAACCACCGCTGTAGTTAATTTTGCTAAGAGAACGGCTCCGCATAATTCTAATCTAGGCAGAGATATTTTTGCTGGGTGCTACTCGAGCTTTCGCTGCCAAAAGAAACGCGTCGACTGTTTGATCTAAATGTTCTACTCTAACATAAAGAGTCTTTCTGAAGCGTCACAAAAACCATGTACTTAAATTTTACTTGAGGGTTTGAATCTGATCCACCTAAGTACTGAAACTGAATCTATTGAAAGAAAATTTTTAATGAAATTCTTCCAATTATTTCGAGCGTCGTCCCTATCTACTTTGTCCAGCCAGACTTGTTGCATGATAAGTTTCGCTACGATGATTACTGCAGCCAGCCATCCACATGGGTCGAAAAATTTGGCAATTGTTGAAAGGACTTCTCTTTTGGTGCACAATTCCCTTTCTTCCGTGGGTGGTGATGTGAACGTAAAGTTATCAGCCGAAATGTTCCATCGGATAACTAGAGTCTTCGTTGAAGTTCCTTCCGAAATGTCCAACTAGCTGACCGGCAAGAGTGAGTCAGGTGGCAGATCGCTAAGTAGATTGGGGTCGTTTGAACTCCATTTCCTCAATTCAAAACCTGCTGAGTCCATGGCTGCTACTAATTCTTTCATAGACTTAATGGATTCTTCTACAGTGTGACCTCCAGCTAAAACGTCGTCGACATATACATTTTGTTTTATAATTTCCGAACCTAATGGGTATGTTTCTTTAACATCTTCTGGCAATTGAATTAGGGTCCTAAGATTCTTCCTAGTTGGAAGCTTCAATTGGTTTGTAATCTTCTCTGAAATAAATGTTGATTGAGATCCAGGGTCGATAATCGCTCGTGCGTCATATCGCTGCCCTCTAGATTCAATTTGAACAATCGCTGTGAAGAGTAGTGTTTCTTTCGATTGCTGCTGGCTAAGTTGTGAATTTTCCTTGAGAGTTAGAGTCGTTATACTAGGAGTTTGAAAACTAGGTGTAGACTGTAAACTAGGAGTGGAATGTACTAGGGTGGTTAGAGCTGCCGCACTGGTACTAGGTCGTACGTCATCTCTAACCGGTTGTGGATTTGTAGGTCGGGCCTCGTTACCCTTATGTAATATAGTGTGATGTCTTTGACTACATTCCCTATACGTGAAATGACTCTTACAATCTCTTACACCATGATCCGAAGTGATGCAGTTGTAACAAAGATTGTGAAGTTTTACTAAGTGAATGCGATCATTCACGTTTTTCTCAAGGAATTGTGGACAATTTCGTAACAAATGGTTTGCCTTGCAAATTTAGCAACTCGGTCCATTTGTACGACTACTAGGTTGCGTAGATGTGCTAAATCTGTTGCTATTGTTGAATTTTCTTTGCGAACTTTGAGTCTGTTGCGCAACATTAGTTTGAAATGACTACCCTATTTTCCTTCCTACTATAATCGGGTCTAGACTGATTATTTTTGGAGAAATGGGGCTCAATATTTCCTACAGATTCTAAAGTTTTGAACTTGTGCGTTAAAAATTCATTCAAATCTTTCCAAGACGATAGTATGGAACAGTCTTCCAAACCGTTTTCAAATTCTTCTAAGAAATTTCTCGGCAGTTTCGTAGAAGTAAGGCAAACTAAAATTGTCCCACCCCTTTACCACTATCTTGAGTGTTTCTAGTGTCTGAACACAGGCTGAAAACAAATCCCGAAAAGTAGGCCAAGCGCTGTATCCTCCATGAAATGTGTCGGTGTCGCATGGTGGTAGACGTAACGATAGATGGTTGTTTGGCTCCACTGTTTCCTTTTTGGGGTCTCCGATTCTCGTTCGAACTTTTCCTGCTGCCTTTCGTCGGTTAGTCCTAAAATGTCTCCATTTACTGCGCTTAAACATTGTTTGTATGTCTCTAATGCCTCTTTATAATGGGTCCTCAACTTTTATTTATCGATTGGCGTCTCATCTTTTTCGGGAACGCGGTCTCTACAATCTACATAGGCCCTTTTCATCTGATCCCAAACTTCTAATGAGTGAATATTATCATTGGTGCTAGTAGCAGAGTAACCACTCTCAAAGTCTATCAGGTCATTTACGAAATTCACAAATTTATCACGTAAAACTTTACCCATATTTCCTCCTTCTTAAATATTTTCTTTGTCAAATTTTAAACTGGCTAAAATTTCAAGAAAATATTTGTTGAATGGGGCCAATCTTTTACAGTCCGACTTTGTTTTTTCACGAATGGCAGTTTATTTTGAACTTGTGTCTTTTGTGCGAAAAGTAAGAAATTTTAGCGATAATAATTTTTATAGACTTGGGTCTTTAGGAGAAAAAAAATTATATAAATAAAAATTTGGACGAAAGTAATTCTTTGTCGGCTAGTGTACTCTCAAAAAAATTATCAATCAACTCTTTTTTAACAAAACAAAAAAAACCGTAGGAAAGTGATGTTTCTATCAGAAAAAATTCAATCAAATCAAAACCCAAATTTTGTAGGAAGGTGTTTTTTCCAAGAAACTATCACTTAATAAATTTTTCGAGCAAATTTATTGTTCGTAGTAAAGTGTAATTTCCTAAAATTAGCACTTAATAAATTTCTGAGCAAATTTATTGTTCGTAGTAAAGTGTAATTTCCTAAAATTAGCACTTAATAAATTTCTGAGCAAATTTATTTTTCGTAGTAAAGTGTAATTTCCAAAAATTAGCACTTAATAAATTTTTGTGCAAATTTATTTTTCGTAGTAAAGTGTAATTTCCAAAAATCAGCACATGGGTAAAAATAAAACAAGTGTGTCAAAATTTTTTGGAAGGTAAAGATTTTTTTAAAATTTGTTAATAATCTGGTTGAGAATTTGAAAAAAATAAAACAATTTGAACCGTTTAGCAAAATTTCCATTTTTTCGCGAGATATGACCTATTAAATTTTTCCGAGTGTGTTTAGAAAACTGCAATTTTCTCTGGAAATATTGAACGGATTCGACTGAAATTTTTGCAGTTAGGTCCGAAAAACTTCCTAAAATCTAAATATATCATGAACTTTAATTACCAACTGACCATATGAAAAATATTGCAAAATATTTTTTGCATATGCGAATAATTTCACTTTCTGGATCAGTGATTTGAAATATTTTATATTTAGAATGCGTCCAATGTTGACGTCCACCAGAATCAGAAAAAAAATTTTAGTAGATCGCGCTTTGTAAAAAGTTACAGCAAATTTACGGACACTACCTTTTTGAAAATATTTTTGGTTCATGATTACAGGACTTCAAGGACCTTACAAATGTTTTCCAAATTTACACAATAGCTAAATTTCTTAGTTGTGAGTCCAAAAACGCATTATTTTTTTTTTCGGCGGATCAAGTTCTCAGTATCGCGAGCCTCTAAACTGTGGATATATAATTTGCAATATCTCCGTCAATTCTTAATCAATCTGTACAAAATCAACGACAAATGAGAAAAGTCACTTTCATATCTTGTTTCCTAATTTATGTTTTCTTAACCCACTAAGAGCCAATTTTTCAACATTTTGTGTTAAATGCAATGATTTTGGTTCATGATATATTTTAGGAAGTTTTTCGGACTTAAATGCAAAAATTTCAGTCGAATCCGTTCAATATTTCCAGAGAAAATTGCAGTTTTCTAAACACACTCGGAAAAATCAAAATTTTGCTAAACGGTTCAAATTGTTTTATTTTTTTCAAATTCTCAACCAGATTTTTAACAAATTTCAAAAAATCTTTACCTTCCAAAAAATGTTGACACACTTGTTTTATTTTTACCCACTTAATACATTTTTGAGTCAATTTGTTTTTCGTAGTAAAGTGTAATTTCCAAAAATTACCACTTAATAAATTGTTCTGCAAATTTATTTTTCGTAGCAAAGTGTAATTTCCAACGAAAAAAATCCGCTACCTATTGTCTCGTATGCATCGGTGTACATAGACTGTTGTTGTTGTTGTTTAATGGGTACGAGGGGTCGTGTTGAAAGTGTCGGCACAGGAACCTTTTTATAAAATGTATTTAGATTTTCGCTTCAAATTGGTTGGAAACTACAGTAATGCTGGTTTATAGCACAAACCACACATATTAATGGCAAAAGAAATTAAAAAATCGTAAATTTTTTGACGTTTTTCAAAAGGGGTTTTCTATTCAATCTAAGGCAATACGAGGGTCGTTCAAAAAGTTGGAACACGTATTTTCTAAAGCAAAAAAAATAAATTTATTCTTTCGTTTTAATTTATTGATTGGGATTGATTTTAGCGTCTCCAAAGCATAAGCTAATATTATACGGTCGATTTCTCCCTCAGAAAATCGCATATAAAGAAGACAAAAAATTTGGAGGGTTCACAAGCCAGTCAGCGGATGAGTCGAGCTAATACTAATAGTAATAAGAATAAAAGTAAGCTTAATAAATATAACCGAGATTTAAGCAGCCGAAAAGATTCAAGAAATTTTCGCTCTTATGTTTCGCAAGAAAGTTGTCCGTCCACACGTTATTCAGCACAAAATTATCTGGAATTTTTGCTGAGGTTTTCTGAATAAGTCAATGGGTGTCCGTCCGCGCGTCCGAAACGAATCATATTTTCTTATCTTAATAATCTTATCTTACAAATAACTTGACCGAATAAATAGACTCGACTAGCCGCTGGCTTTCAGGAAAATTATCGAAGGGGTTTCAAAAGGTCGGGTCGCTATTTTCCTAAAGTTTCGAAAACTAGAAAACAGTAAAGTCGCGCGTTGTTACCGAAAAAATCGTCAAAAAACTTTCATAGGTTAGAATGCATGTAGGTAATGCAAGAGGTTAGTATATATGTAGAAGGTTATGTATGTGCAGCAATGTGTAGGTATGTAACTGCAAGCTAACTGCACTTATGTATGTATGTATATCAAAGTGCTATGTATGTAAGTGCAAGTTAACTGCAGTTAAGTATTCAGTTATTTTTATATATATGTTAAAGTCAAAAGCCAAGCCAGCGTCGTACATAGGGCCAGACCCGCCAAAATCTCCTTCATATATCAATATGGCCGAGTTCGAAAAAAATGGTTTTGGCACCCTATGTAACAAACGCTACTTGCACAACTTTTTGGGTACTCACTTTGATCCTGAGTCGGGTTTTGTGTTACCGTTTTTGTTGTTGTTGATGGCGTGTGTCGCTGGCTCCTTCTTCCTTCTAGGGTTAGTTGATGTAGTGTCCTCGTGGCTGGGTATTTTGGTTGTTTTAAATGTCTTTTGAGTTTTTATTTCACGGCGCGCCGATATTCTATTTAATTTTTGTTTTAATTTACGAGAAATATTTAAATTAAAATCTTCGCACTTTCTGTCTTTTTCACTTTTCACTTCAACTACTTGTAACACTACTCCCACTTTTCACACTATGTACATTAGTGGAATGAAATGCACTCATTTACACTCACACAAACGCACGCACATCGTTGCTAGTAAAAATAGCAGCGTTTTGTTAAACGATTGGGGCAATCTCTATACATTCTCCCCTCCCGTGATTTTGTGTTTACAATTCATACCTGGGTCTATTCGTTGTCAGAAAGGACATTGATGACGGGTCCCGCAAAGACGTAGCCCAAGGACGTTTGGAACGCGCTGACCGCTCCCAGGCATGTGGCACGCACCTCTCTTCTTCTCAGATAGGCATAGGCGTCGCCCCCAATTTCTACTTCCACTGGATCGTTTCCTCTAGGGTCCACATCGGCCAGTGTGGCCCGTCTGAATTCGGTGGTCGAATCTTTGAGAATAGAGTTCGAATAGGGCAGCCTTGGCAGCTCACTGGTGACAAGGGCAGTCGTACTGATTATCGTGGAGGGACGGTAATGATACGGTTTGATTGCAATTTTTGTAAGGATATGCCCTTGCCGTTGCCTTGTAGCCAAACCCAATCTGCCGACTGTGGTGGCCGCGATCCTTGATATGGTGGTGGCTTGGCACAGGAGGGCTCGTACCACTTTGAACTCCTCCTGAATCACAATCCTGATGGTGGCCATGGGGACAAACACACTTGCCCTTCGAAAGACAGACTCCGTTGGCGCTACTCTGCCCAGCTGGTACTCCAGTGCAACATTGTGTGATGCCGGCAACATTGTGTGATGCCGGTTATCACACTCACGACAAGCCGTAAGGGCCGGGCAGTCAGGCGCCAGGTGACTTCGGGCCAAACAATTGCGGCAATAGCCCCGTCTCTCTACGGTCTCGTACCGCTGATAAGCGGTGAGTCGGCAGAAAGAAGGGCACTCCGACTCCGATTGGTGGCTCTTCTCTGCTGGCTTGATGGGTCCCGATTGTGCTGGTTGGGTCGTATGTCGCCTGAGGGTTGGCGAATGGGGGTAGAGCTGGGCTGGGTAGATATTCAGCCATATCTAGAATGGAAGAGTCGTGAGTACCGAGACCTTTTACATAGAAATAAGTTGTTAGTAAATAGGTGGTTAGTGAGTAAGTTGTTAGTCAATTGGAAAACAATCTGACGATTTTCGTAATCGGTCGACTAATTAATCCGTTGGCTGTCCGAATATCCACGACCCTAATGTTTTGATCTGATCCTAGGTATGTTCTTTCTATACGGCCTAATTTCCATTCAGTCGGGGCCAATCTCTCATCTTTAATTACAATTAAATCGTCTTCCTTTACATTTTCTGTTTGATACTTCCACTTATATCGACGATGTAGCTCATTCAAATACTCAGTTTTCCATCTTTGGCAAAAATACTGAGAAATAATTTTTAATCGTTCCCATCTATTGGCTAGGGTGAGGTTTCCGTCTGAAACATCGGGTTCTGCTGGGGTCAAAATGGAGGTATCTATCAGAAAATGAGCTGGGGTAAGAGGATTTAAATCGGAAGGGTCGTCGCTGGCTGGACTTAGGGGTCGAGAATTAAGACAGGCTTCAATTCGCGGTAAAATGGTCGAGAATTCTTCAAAGGTAAATTCATTTGCGGTATACATTTTCGTAGATGTGTTTTGAATGATTTAACTCCCGCCTCCCATAATCCTCCCATATGAGGGGCACCTGGAGGAATAAAACTCCATTCTACATTTTGATAAATGTTGTTTTGGGTTGCGTCTTTTTTCAGAGTTTCCATAAACTCTCTCCTATCTTTCTTTATCAATTCTGCTGCTCCTACAAAATTGGTACCATTATCAGATTAAACCTTTGCTGGGCATCCACGTCTCCCGATAAAACGCGATAAAGCGGCTAAAAAAGATTGAGTTGGCAGATCACTAGTGGGTTCTAAGTGAATTGCTTTTGTAGAAAAGCAAACGAAGACGCAAACATAACCCTTTGTTATTAAACAAGCTCTTCCTGAAAAATTCTTTATGTTGAAGGGTCCTGCAAAATCTACTCCAGTGTTGGTAAAAGGTCGAGTCAGCATAGTTCGCTGGGGCGGAAGTGAGGCCATAATTTGCGTTTGAGTCTAGTGTTTATACAAAACACAAGTTCGACAATTATGAATTACCTTCTTGATTAAGGGCTTCAATTTAAATATCCAGAACTTAGACCTGATTACGCGAGTCATGAGTTGATTTCCGCCATGCATCGTAATTTCGTGAATAAATTCTACTAACAAAAGGGCTAATCTCGATTCGTATGGGACAAGAATTGGATGGCGCTCGTTATATGTAAGTGCTGGGGACTGAACAAGGCGGCCATTTGCCCTAATGATTCCTTTTGAATCAATGAATGGATTGAGAGATAAAAGACTGCTACTAGATGAGAGTCTTTTCTTTTGGGTTAACGCTAAATACTCCTCTGCGAAATAATGTTTTTGTGTTAAAACAATAAGACGATCTTTGATATCTTGGATTTCACCGTGGGTTATCTCTTCTAAGTCGGGTCCGATTGACGCCGGCATTTCTCCAAAAACGAATTGCAAATGCTAAGACTTTATATGCCCTGGATAGAGAAGAGAATCTATCCAAAGGATACTCAACTGTTGTGGTCGTGAAAACTTTAACTGCTTTTGCTTCTAACTAGGTGTTTAGCATAATTTCGTGTCTAGGCCATCGGTCTTTTGGAAACATCAGCCATTGGGGTCCAGTCCACCACAAATTATGTGACTGCAAATCATTTGGCGAACATCCACATGGGTCGAAAAATTTGGCAATTGTTGAAAGGACTTCTCTTTTGGTGCACAATTCCCTTTCTTCCGTGGGTGGTGATGTGAACGTAAAGTTATCAGCCGAAATGTTCCATCGGATAACTAGAGTCTTCGTTGAAGTTCCTTCCGAAATGTCCAACTAGCTGACCGGCAAGAGTGAGTCAGGTGGCAGATCGCTAAGTAGATTGGGGTCGTTTGAACTCCATTTCCTCAATTCAAAACCTGCTGAGTCCATGGCTGCTACTAATTCTTTCATAGACTTAATGGATTCTTCTACAGTGTGACCTCCAGCTAAAACGTCGTCGACATATACATTTTGTTTTATAATTTCCGAACCTAATGGGTATGTTTCTTTAACATCTTCTGCCAATTGAATTAGGGTCCTAAAATTCTTCCTAGTTGGAAGCTTCAATTGGTTTGTAATCTTCTCTGAAATAAATGTTGATTGAGATCCAGGGTCGATAATCGCTCGTGCGTCATATCGCTGCCCTCTAGATTCAATTTGAACAATCGCTGTGAAGAGTAGTGTTTCTTTCGATTGCTGCTGGCTAAGTTGTGAATTTTCCTTGAGAGTTAGAGTCGTTATACTAGGAGTTTGAAAACTAGGTGTAGACTGTAAACTAGGAGTGGAATGTACTAGGGTGGTTAGAGCTGCCGCACTGGTACTAGGTCGTACGTCATCTCTAACCGGTTGTGGATTTGTAGGTCGGGCCTCGTTACCCTTATGTAATATAGTGTGATGTCTTTGACTACATTCCCTATACGTGAAATGACTCTTACAATCTCTTACACCATGATCCGAAGTGATGCAGTTGTAACAAAGATTGTGAAGTTTTACTAAGTGAATGCGATCATTCACGTTTTTCTCAAGGAATTGTGGACAATTTCGTAACAAATGGTTTGCCTTGCAAATTTAGCAACTCGATCCATTTGTACGACTACTAGGTTGCCTAGATGTGCTAAATCTGTTGCTATTGTTGAATTTTCTTTGCGAACTTTGAGTCTGTTGCGCAACATTAGTTTGAAATGACTACCCTATTTTCCTTCCTACTATAATCGGGTCTAGACTGATTATTTTTGGAGAAATGGGGCTCAATATTTCCTACAGATTCTAAAGTTTTGAACTTGTGCGTTAAAAATTCAAATTCTTGTGCAAATTCTTCTAAGAAATTTCTCGGCAGTTTCGTAGAAGTAAGGCAAACTAAAATTGTCCCACCCCTTTACCACTACCTTGAGTGTTTCTAGTGTCTGAACACAGGCTGAAAACAAATCCCGAAAAGTAGGCCAAGCGCTGTATCCTCCATGAAATGTGTCGGTGTCGCATGGTGGTAGACGTAACGATAGATGGTTGTTTGGCTCCACTGTTTCCTTTTTGGGGTCTCCGATTCTCGTTCGAACTTTTCCTGCTGCCTTTCGTCGGTTAGTCCTAAAATGTCTCCATTTACTGCGCTTAAACATTGTTTGTATGTCTCTAATGCCTCTTTATAATGGGTCCTCAACTTTTATTTATCGATTGGCGTCTCATCTTTTTCGGGAACGCGGTCTCTACAATCTACATAGGCCCTTTTCATCTGATCCCAAACTTCTAATGAGTGAATATTATCATTGGTGCTAGTAGCAGAGTAACCACTCTCAAAGTCTATCAGGTCATTTACGAAATTCACAAATTTATCACGTAAAACTTTACCCATATTTCCTCCTTCTTAAATATTTTCTTTGTCAAATTTTAAACTGGCTAAAATTTCAAGAAAATATTTGTTGAATGGGGCCAATCTTTTACAGTCCGACTTTGTTTTTTCACGAATGGCAGTTTATTTTGAACTTGTGTCTTTTGTGCGAAAAGTAAGAAATTTTAGCGATAATAATTTTTATAGACTTGGGTCTTTTGGAGAAAAAAAATTATATAAATAAAAATTTGGACGAAAGTAATTCTTTGTCGGCTAGTGTACTCTCAAAAAAATTATCAATCAACTCTTTTTTAACAAAACAAAAAAAACCGTAGGAAAGTGATGTTTCTATCAGAAAAAATTCAATCAAATCAAAAAACAAATTTTGTAGGAATATGTTTTTTGCAAAATTATAACAAACAAAAAAAAACAAACTTTGTAGGAAATTGTTTTTAAAAAAAAAACATTCAAACAAAAACCCAAACTTTGTAGGAAGGTGTTTTTTCCAAGAAACTATCACTTAATAAATTTTTCGAGCAAATTTATTGTTCGTAGTAAAGTGTAATTTCCTAAAATTAGAACTTAATAAATTTTTCGAGCAAAATTTATCTTTCGTTGTAAAGTGTGATTTCCAAAAATTAGCACTTAATAAATTTCTGAGCAAATTTATTTTTCGTAGTAAAGTGTAATTTCCAAAAATTAGCACTTAATAAATTTCTGTGCAAATTTATTTATCGTAGCAAAGTGTAATTTCCACAAATTAGCACTTAATAAATTGTTCGAGCAAATTTATTTTTCGTAGTAAAGTGTCATGATTACAGGACTTCAAGGACCTTACAAATGTTTTCCAAATTTACACAATAGCTAAATTTCTTAGTTGTGAGTCCAAAAACGCATTATTTTTTTTTCGGCGGATCAAGTTCTCAGTATCGCGAGCCTCTAAACTGTGGATATATAATTTGCAATATCTCCGTCAATTCTTAATCAATCTGTACAAAATCAACGACAAATGAGAAAAGTCACTTTCATATCTTGTTTCCTAATTTATGTTTTCTTAACCCACTAAGAGCCAATTTTTCAACTTTTTGTGTTAAATGCAATGATTTTGGTTCATGATATATTTTAGGAAGTTTTTCGGACTTAAATGCAAAAATTTCAGTCGAATCCGTTCAATATTTCCAGAGAAAATTGCAGTTTTCTAAACACACTCGGAAAAATCAAAATTTTGCTAAACGGTTCAAATTGTTTTATTTTTTTCAAATTCTCAACCAGATTTTTAACAAATTTCAAAAAAATCTTTACCTTCCAAAAAATGTTGACACACTTGTTTTATTTTTACCCACTTAATACATTTTTGAGTCAATTTATTTTTCGTAGTAAAGTGTAATTTCCAAAAATTACCACTTAATAAATTGTTCTGCAAATTTATTTTTCGTAGCAAAGTGTAATTTCCAAAAAATTACCACTTAATTAATTTGTGTGCAAATTTATTTTGCTATTAATGAGTAATTTCCAATAATAAAAATAAATTTCAATAAATGTAAATTATTGTGTTAGTTCTGTTTAGCTTTTGCCGAAATGTCCGTCCGAAACCATTAACCATCAAACCATATGTTCTTTCATTCCTTTTTTTACGGCTGAAATTATGTTTTCCTATTTCTCTCTTTTTTCGTTTTTTTCCTACTTCACAAAAAAAAACTCCAGTGGTATATTAACCTTTGGGTTCCCTAATCAAGGCAAGAAGTGAAAACGAATGAAAAGACAACGAGAAACCAACGAAATTGCAATTTTCTCTGGAAATATTGAACGGATTCGACTGAAATTTTTGCAGTTAGGCCCGAAAAACTTCCTAAAATCTAAATATATCATGAACTTTAATTACCAACTGACCATATGAAAAATATTGCAAAATATTTTTTGCATATGCGAATAATTTCACTTTCTGGATCAGTGATTTGAAATATTTTATATTTAGAATGCGTCCAATGTTGACGTCCACCAGAATCAGAAAAAAAATTTTGGTAGATCGCGCTTTGTAAAAAGTTACAGCAAATTTACGGACACTACCTTTTTGAAAATATTTTTGGTTCATGATTACAGGACTTCAAGGACCTTACAAATGTTTTCCAAATTTACACAATAGCTAAATTTCTTAGTTGTGAGTCCAAAAACGCATTATTTTTTTTTCGGCGGATCAAGTTCTCAGTATCGCGAGCCTCTAAACTGTGGATATATAATTTGCAATATCTCCGTCAATTCTTAATCAATCTGTACAAAATCAACGACAAATGAGAAAAGTCACTTTCATATCTTGTTTCCTAATTTATGTTTTCTTAACCCACTAAGAGCCAATTTTTCAACTTTTTGTGTTAAATGCAATGATTTTGGTTCATGATATATTTTAGGAAGTTTTTCGGACTTAAATGCAAAAATTTCAGTCGAATCCGTTCAATATTTCCAGAGAAAATTGCAGTTTTCTAAACACACTCGGAAAAATCAAAATTTTGCTAAACGGTTCAAATTGTTTTATTTTTTTCAAATTCTCAACCAGATTTTTAACAAATTTCAAAAAAATCTTTACCTTCCAAAAAATGTTGACACACTTGTTTTATTTTTACCCACTTAATACATTTTTGAGTCAATTTATTTTTCGTAGTAAAGTGTAATTTCCAAAAATTACCACTTAATAAATTGTTCTGCTAATTTATTTTTCGTAGCAAAGTGTAATTTCCAAAAAATTACCACTTAATTAATTTGTGTGCAAATTTATTTTGCTATTAATGTTTAATTTCCAATAATAAAAATAAATTTCAATAAATGTAAATTATTGTGTTAGTTCTGTTTAGCTTTTGCCGAAATGTCCGTCCGAAACCATTAACCATCAAACCATATGTTCTTTCATTCCTTTTTTTACGGCTGAAATTATGTTTTCCTATTTCTCCCTTTTTTTCGTTTTTTACCTACTTCACAAAAAAAACTCCAGTGGTATATTAACCTTTGGGTTCCCTAATCAAGGCAAGAAGTGAAAACGAATGAAAAGACAAAGAGAAACCAACGAAAAAAATCCGCTACCTATTGTCTCGTATGCATCGGTGTACATAGACTGTTGTTGTTTAATGGGTACGATGGGTCGGGTTGAAAGTGTCGGCACAGGAACCTTTTTATAAAATGTATTAAGATTTTCGCTTCAAATTGGTTGGAAACTACAGTAATGCTGGTTTATAGCACAAACCACACATATTAATGGCAAAAGAAATTAAAAAATCGTAAATTTTTTGACGTTTTTCAAAAGGGGTTTTCTATTCAATCTAAGGCAATACGAGGGTCGTTCAAAAAGTTGGAACACGTATTTTCTAAAGCAAAAAAAAATAAATTTATTTTTTCGTTTTAATTTATTGATTGGGATTGATTTTAGCGTCTCCAAAGCATAAGCTAATATTATACGGTCGATTTCTCCCTCAGAAAATCGCATATAAAGAAGACAAAAAAAATATTATTTTTTTTCAGTTGCAAACTCGATGTTTAAGGTACCCAAAATTCACGAAGTAATTTGGAGGGTTCACAAGCCAGTCAGCGGATGAGTCGAGCTAATACTAATAGTAATAAGAATAAAAGTAAGCTTAATAAATACAAGGTGGCGCAAAAGTAATCCTCCTATCAGAAAATGCTATAAATTTTGCGATTGGCCCCTAATGTCAGTTCTGTTTTGACATTTGTGTAGTAAACACATGCGAAATACACGTTAATAAACAATGTTACGCTACTCTGCTCCAGAACGCGGAATATTGCTGACTATTTATTTGACCAATAATCGGTCGGTGACTTTGGCACAACGTGAATTTCGTCGCAGATTTCCTGGCCGTCCAACGCCTACTGGTGAAACACTGCGACGTTTAGCCGCTCGCCTCGAAGAGACTGTCACAACACGAGATGCTGCCAGGCGTGGCAGACCCCGGAGTAGCCGTTCTGCAGAGAATGTTGCTGCTGTGGCCGAGGATGTCATGGAAGCGCCGTCGACATCGACCAGACGACGTGCCACGCAAATAGGTATCAGTCGACGGTCTCTACAGCGAATTTTGGTACAAGATTTGAAGATGTTTCCGTACAAAGTCCAGACGGTGCATCAGATGTTAGCGGCTGACCGCCAATCGCGTCTAACATACGCTCAAGCCATCCTTAATCACCACCAAGAGGAAGGTGATTTTTCATCAAAAATAATCATGAGTGATGAGGCCCATTTCCATCTTAGCGGGTACGTAAGTAAGCAAAATTTACGCTTCTGGGGCACTGAAAATCCGCGTGTAACCCACGAAGAGCCATTACACCCGCTCAAAGTCACTGTATGGTGTGCTGTTTTCGCTGGAGGAGTCATCGGACCTTTTTTCTTCGAAAACGTCGCGGGCCAAACGGTTACTGTGAATGGTGAGCGCTACAGAGCAATTATCAACGAGTTCTTTTTGCCGCAACTTGATGAATTGGGATTGGAAAACATGTGGTTCCAACAGGACGGTGCAACGGCACACACTGCACGTGCCATAACCGATATGCTGAAGGATGCATTTCCCGGGCGCCTAATCTCCCGTTTTGGCGATTTGCACTGCAAGCCAGCAAGATCGCCTGATTTGACCGCTCCAGACTTCTTTTTGTGGGGCTTTTTGAAGTCGCGGTTTTATGTCAACAAGCCTCAGACTCTTGCAGCTCTTAAAGACAATATCCGTCAAGAATGTGAGGACCTATCGCCGGAAGTTTTGGCCAAAGTAATGGAAAATGCCATAAAAAGGGCTCAAATGACAATCAACTGTGGCGGCGGCCATTTACATGACATCATATTCTCGACTTGATGTAAAAAAAATTAAAAGACCAAATAAAAATAATCCACAAGAAGAATCAAAGTTTTTCATTTTTTTTTTTTAAATTACAGCCAAAAAACATCGAAAGGTTACTTTTGCGCCACCTGTTATAACCGAGATTTAAGCAGCCGAAAAGATTCAAGAAATTTTCGCTCTTATGTTTCGCAAGAAAGTTGTCCGTCCACACGTTATTCAGCACAAAATTATCTGGAATTTTTGCTGAGGTTTTCGGAATAAGTCAATGGGTGTCCGTCCGCGCGTCCGAAACGAATCATATTTTCTTATCTTAATAATCTTATCTTACAAATAACTTGACCGAATAAATCGACTCGACTAGCCGCTGGCTTTCAGGAAAATTCATCAGAATGCGTAATAAATTATTTGAGCAAATTATCGAAGGGGTTTCAAAAGGTCGGGTCGCTATTTTCCTAAAGTTTCGAAAACTAGAAAACAGTAAAGTCGCGCGTTGTTACCGAAAAAATCGTCAAAAAACTTTCATAGGTTAGAATGCATGTAGGTAATGCAAGAGGTTAGTATATATGTAGAAGGTTATGTATGTGCAGCAATGTGTAGGTATGTAACTGCAAGCTAACTGCACTTATGTATGTATGTATATCAAAGTGCTATGTATGTAAGTGCAAGTTAACTGCAGTTAAGTATTCAGTTATTTTTATATATATGTTAAAGTCAAAAGCCAAGCCAGCGTCGTACATAGGGCCAGACCCGCCAAAATCTCCTTCATATATCAATATGGCCGAGTTCGAAAAAAATGGTTTTGGCACCCTATGTAGCAAACGCTACTTGCACAACTTTTTGGGTACTCACTTTGATCCTGAGTCGGGTTTTGTGTTACCGTTTTTGTTGTTGTTGATGGCGTGTGTCGCTGGCTCCTTCTTCCTTCTAGGGTTAGTTGATGTAGTGTCCTCGTGGCTGGGTATTTTGGTTGTTTTAAATGTCTTTTGAGTTTTTATTTCACGACGCGCCGATATTCTATTTAATTTTTGTTTTAATTTACGAGAAATATTTAAATTAAAATCTTCGCACTTTCTGTCTTTTTCACTTTTCACTTCAACTACTTGTAACACTACTCACACTTTTCACACTATGTATTTTTTTTTTATTTATTATTTAAAAAAATACTTTTAAATCCGGTTCGCATTGGACCAAAATGTTTAGGGGTGGAAACTTACAGCCTGTTTCTGTAACTTAAAATTTTGCTTTCGTTCGCTTGCCAGTCGACAAACAGCTGATTTGGGTTTCACTAACTACCATCACAACGGCAAGTCGTACGATAATGAACTCGTACGAAAACGTAATCATTTCAGTGTAAATTTTGGTTTCTCTATCTCTCTTTGCTGTCATCTGGGCGAACACAAGTGTCAGATCGAGTCACTTTATTTTATTTGTCGGCTGATAGGAACAATGCAATAAAAACGTTATTTAAAGCAAAAAATAAGTAGATATAAATATAATTATGGTAAAAACAATTAAAAAATAATAAAATTGTATACATATGTTTACATTTTTAAGCATAAAGAAGTCAACATTTGCAGCTCGCTAAGATGGAAAAATTCATCAGTGCACAATGAGAGAAACGTGAGAGAGAGAGAGAAATAAATGAGAGTGTTGGATCAGCTCAGCTGAACCACCCAGGGTTGATTTTGGGCCACCACTAGAGTAAAGGATACAGAGTTGTATTTTCTAAGGTCGACCATACAAAAATGTATGCTTTTTTAGACCGGAAGTTGTGAAATTATTGACCTGGCAATTACATTATTTGCCAATTGGTAAATTCTTAACGTCATTGACGTAAAGCCAGGCGAACGAACGAACGAACCTTAGAGAAACCAAATTCCAGACGAAAGTGAGTGATTGGTTTTCGTTCGCAGAGACTTTCGTTAGAAATACAGAAACAGGCCGTTAGGTTTTCTCTTTTTTTGCGCCTTTCGAAATTAGAATTTATGATTAAATTTCAATTTTAATATCTTTATTAAAGGTAAGTATGATAACTTATAGTTAAGTATTATTAGAGCAATTAAATTCAAGTTGCAACGGGTAAGTATTAAATTTAAGTTAAATTCAGTTAAATTAAATTAATTGGTAAATGGTATATACAGGTGTGAGAGTGTGAAAAGTGTTTGGTTTTAAATGTTAACAATGTTATTAGTTCTTTTGTTGAGTTTAGTGTATTTCAATGTAGGATTAATGTAAATTAATGTATTTAAGTTTTCACTTTTATTATTTGTTCAATGTTGGTGTCGGGTCTCTTCAACAGTGTCTTCTTTATAAGGGTCACTTTGTTCTATATAAAAAAACACTTTAGAATTACACAGATTTTATTCTAAGTATACTTTATCACTTAATCACGGGGGAGAATGGTCACGGTTTTAAGTTTGACTGTTGCGAAAGAACTGACTTCAGCTGCTTGCAGTCCATTAGATGTAAGCTAAGCTTAAAACACATCGACCGCAAGCAGCGAACAAACAAACGATGACACAAGAAGGAAAGGATAATACTTTATGTAGGCGTCATTGGAATGTGCGTACATTAGTGGAATGAAATGCACTCATTTACACTCACACAAACGCACGCACATCGTTGCTCATAAAAATAGCAGCGTTTTGTTAAACGATTGGGGCAACCTCTAAACAGTACCTACAGTCCAGTAAAAAGTGGGCGTTATTGCCATGCCACTTCTAGTACCTCTCACACAAATGGTAACAATTCTGTGAAATGTTATGGTGAATTCTTTTCTGCAAAAAAGTGCAACACTTGCATTGCCCTTTTACCGAAAACAGCACTATTATATCGCTTTTTTGAAATTTTGAAATTTTAGTTGTGCTAAATTCGAGTAACTTAATTACCAAATTTCAAAACAGTATCACAAAAGTGACGTTTTCGGAAAAAGGTCAATGAAAATGTTGCACTTTTTTTGCAGAAAAGAATTCGCCATTAAAAATGAGAAACCCATTGAAGTAAATATATAAATAAATTGTTTTAACATTTCACAAAATTTTTACCATTTGTGTGACAGGTACTAGAAGGGGCGTGGCAATAACGCCCACTTTGTACACTATAAAAACATTACACTGCACAAAATTTTGTATGCACTGGTATTAATGGGTCTGGCACGCGCTGCGAAGACCTCATGCGAAGACCTATTTTCCTTATAGGAACCAAAAAGGAATCTAAATATGGGTAGTTATTTCTCAAGTGTCACAGGTCAAAATTCGATGTTTCTCAAATTCTCAGAAAATGTTGCCCTAGTATGTGGGAGTAATGACCACACTATTAAAAAAATTAAATGAAAACACTATGCAACAAAATTGTTGTCCAAGGTATCTGGATAACAGTTTCTGGTGCAATTAGGTGTCACAAACACAAAAAAATATTAAACCAGTAAGGAAAGGCAGAAAGTCGGGCGGGGCCGACTATATAATACCCTACACCTCCCTAACAATGCGATAAGGGTCATTGCCATAATAATTTGGAATAATTGGTAAATGGGTAGAAACATATTATCTAATTCTGAAACGATAATCGCTAAATTAAGCATTATTCGTTTCTAAATTGAGAAACATCTTTCTTGAAAATTTTAATGATCGGAATTAAAATACAACTTCTATAGCGATTTTATACCAAATCAGCAGGATTATATATATGGAGCTTTAATATAAATCTGAACCGATCTTCCCTGAATACTCATTCATGTAAATATACCTCCTTCTGTCGAATTTCGTACTGATCGCATATAAAATACAGTCTCTACAGCGCTTACATGTCAAATCGGGCGTATCATATATATGGGAGCTATATCTAAATCTGAACCGATTTTCTCCGAATTTGGCAGTATTCCTTCATGTAATAAGAAACCTCTTTCTGCCGAATTTCGCACTGATCGGATATAAAATACAGTTTTTACAGCGCTTACAGGTCAAATCGGGGGTAACGTATATATGGGGGCTATATCTAAATCTGAACCGATTTCTTCCAAATTTAAAAGTGTTCATTCATATATTAGGAAACCTCTTTCTGACGAATTTCATACTGATCGGATATAAAATACAGTTTTTACAGCGCTTACAAGTGAAATCGGGGGTAACATATATATGGGGGCTATATCTAAATCCGAACCGATTTTCTCCGAATTTGGCAGTATTCCTTCATGTAATAAGAAACCACTTTCTGCCGAATTTCGCACTGATCGGATATAAAATACAGTTTTTACAGCGCTTACATGTCAAATCGGGGCTAACATATATATGGGGGCTATATTTAAATCTGAACCGATTTTAACCAAATTCAATAGGGATCGTCCGTGGGCCAAAAAAAAGATATGTGTAAAGTTTCGTCGAGATCGGACCATAATTGCGACCTGTACTTTGATTACAAGAATACATGCACAGACAGACAGACGGACAGACAGACAGACGGACAGACGGACATAGCTAAATCAACTCAGAAAGTGATTCTAAGTCGATCGGTATAATAAACGATGGGTCTATTTCTTCTCCTTTTGGGTGTTACAAACAAATGCACAAAGTTATAATACCCTGTACCACAGTGTGGTGTAGGGTATAAAAATTTGTTATGGTAAATTTTTTTTTAATTTTTATACCCTACACCACACTGTGGTACAGGGTATTATAACTTTGTGCATTTGTTTGTAACACCCAAAAGGAGAAGAAATAGACCCATCGTTTATTATACCGATCGACTTAGAATCACTTTCTGAGTTGATTTAGCTATGTCCGTCTGTCCGTCTGTCCGTCTGTCTGTCTGTGCATGTATTCTTGTAATCAAAGTACAGGTCGCAATTATGGTCCGATCTCGACGAAACTTTACACATATCTTTTTTTTGGCCCACGGACGATCCCTATTGAATTTGGTTAAAATCGGTTCAGATTTAGATATAGCCCCCATATATATGTTAGCCCCGATTTGACATGTAAGCGCTGTAAAAACTGTATTTTATATCCGATCAGTGCGAAATTCGGCAGAAAGTGGTTTCTTATTACATGAAGGAATACTGCCAAATTCGGAGAAAATCGGTTCGGATTTAGATATAGCCCCCATATATATGTTACCCCCGATTTCACTTGTAAGCGCTGTAAAAACTGTATTTTATATCCGATCAGTATGAAATTCGTCAGAAAGAGGTTTCCTACTATATGAATGAACACTTTTAAATTTGGAAGAAATCGGTTCAGATTTAGATATAGCCCCCATATATACGTTACCCCCGATTTGACCTGTAAGCGCTGTAAAAACTGTATTTTATATCCGATCAGTGCGAAATTCGGCAGAAAGAGGTTTCTTATTACATGAAGGAATACTGCCAAATTCGGAGAAAATCGGTTCAGATTTAGATATAGCTCCCATATATATGATACGCCCGATTTGACATGTAAGCGCTGTAGAGACTGTATTTTATATGCGATCAGTACGAAATTCGACAGAAGGAGGTATTTTTACATGAATGAGTATTCAGGGAAGATCGGTTCAGATTTATATTAAAGCTCCATATATATAATCCTGCTGATTTGGTATAAAATCGCTATAGAAGTTGTATTTTAATTCCGATCATTAAAATTTTCAAGAAAGATGTTTCTCAATTTAGGAACAAATAATGCTTAATTTAGCGATTATCGTTTCAGAATTAGATAATATGTTTCTACCCATTTACCAATTATTCCAAATTATTATGGCAATGACACTTATCGCATTGTTAGGGAGGTGTAGGGTATTATATAGTCGGCCCCGCCCGACTTTCTGCCTTTCCTTACTGGTTTTATTTTAAATTCCAGCTTTCATGGAAAGTACATTCAAATAATGTACTTGGAAAGTACATTCATAATTCCCAAACAGAGTTCAATTCTACACGTGTCACTTCTAATGAGTGAATATTATCATCGGTGCTAGTAGCAGAGTAACCACTCTCAAAGTCTATCAGGTCATTTACGCATTTAAACTGGCTAAAATTTCAAGAAAATATTTGTTGAATGGGGCCAATCTTTTACAGTCCGACTTTGTTTTTTCACGAATGGCAGTTTATTTTGAACTTGTGTCGTTTGTGCGAAAAGTAAGAAATTTTAGCGATAATAATTTTTATAGACTTGGGTCTTTTGGAGAAAAAAAATTATATAAATAAAAATTTGGACGAAAGTAATTCTTTGTCGGCTAGTGTACTCTCAAAACAATTATCAATCAACTCTTTTTTAACAAAACAAAAAAAAAACGTAGGAAAGTGATTTTTCTATCAGAAAAAAATCAATCAAATCAAAAAACAAATTTTGTAGGAAAATGTTGTTTGCAAAATTATAACAAACAAAAAAACAAACTTTGTAGGAAATTGTTTTTTCAAAAAAAAAAACATTCAAACAAAAACCCAAATTTTGTAGGAGGGTGTTTTTTCCAAGAAACTATCACTTAATACATTTTTCGAGCAAATTTATTGTTCGTAGTAAAGTGTAACTTCCTAAAATTAGCACTTAATAAATTTTTCGAGCAAATTTATTTTTCGTAATAAAGTGTAATTTCCAAAAATTAGCACTTAATAAATTTTTCGAGCAAATTTATCTTTCGTAGTAAAGTGGGATTTCCAAAAATTAGCACTTAATAAATTTCTGAGCAAATTTATTTTTCGTAGTAAAGTGTAATTTCCAAAAATTAGCACTTAATAAATTTGTGAGTCAATTTATTTTTCGTTTTAAGTAAATTGTTGTGCAAATATATTTTTCGTAGCAAAGTGTAATTTCCAAATTATTGTGTTAGTTCTGTTTAGCTTTTGCCGAAATGTCCGTTCGAAACCATCAAACCATATGTTCTTTCATTCCTTTCTTTACGGCTGAAATTATGTTTTCCTATTTCTCCCTTTTTTTCATTTTTTTCCTACTTCACAAAAAAACTCCAGTGGTATGTTAACCTTTGTGTTCCCTAATCAAGGCAAGAAGTGAAAACGAATGAAAAGACAACGAGAAACCAACGAAAAAATCCGCTACCTATTGTCTCGTATGCATCGGGGTACATAGACTACTGTTGTTGTTGTTTTAATGGGTACGAGGGGTCGGGTTGAAGGTGTTGGCACAGGGGCGGCGCCACGCCCTTATCACTCTCTTTTGCAAAGATATCGCCGCAAAACTATTTCAACATTTGTTATTTATATGGGGGTGTCATGCCAACTATTTCCATCGTTCCTGTTTGTAGCTCCATCACACCTACTGGTACCAAGGCCAGACAGCCAAACTTCGAAACCATGGCTGATATAGTGATCGAAATATTGAATTTTGAAATTTCAGGTTGTGTAGGAGTACCCACTGTTAATACGATGCCAGATTTTGGTTCAATCATTGGTTATGTTTCGAAGGTTACACACCCATTTTTACAGGCTAGCTGCAATAGTGCAGGAAATGTTATATATTCAGATATCATGTTTCACATTTCAGTAACGGTGTGAAAGTAACTCTCACTGTTACTATCACTTCTTGCTCCAGCACTCTATCTGGTTCCACATACCAAATTTCGAGAATTTTGGTACAATAGCAATCAATATATCAATATTGCGCTTCTGAATTTCTGGTAGTGTGGGTGGTACCACGCTTACTGTCACAATCACACCTGTTTTTGGCTCCAACACGCGTACTGCTACCAAGACACAAATACTAAATATCGCCGATCTTACTGCAATAGTACTCAAAATATAGTATTTGTAAATTTCAGGTAGTGTGGGCTAACACTATCACCCTAGTTTTCAGCTACATAACGCGTACTGGTACCAAGGTCACACATACTAAATTTCGAGAATTTTAGTGCAATAGTACTTGAAATATTTCTCATTTGAATTTAAGGTTGTGAGGGCGGTACCACGCCAACTATCACTATCACCCCAGTTTTCGGCTACATGACGCGTACTGGCACCAATGTCACACATACCAAATATCGAGAATTTTACTACTCGAAATATTGCATCTTTAAATTTCAGTTTGTGTGGGCGGTGCCACGCCCACTGTCACTATCAAACCGGTTTTTGGCCCCATGATGTACACTGGTACCAAGGTCACACATATCGAATTTCGAGAATTTTGATCCAATAGTACCCGAGATATTCCACTTTTCGAGTCCATCGCGTACCAACGAACACCATTTCATTTTTATATATATAGATTAAGATTTTCGCTTCAAATTGTTTGGAAACTACAGTAATGCTGGTTTATAGCACAAACCACACATATTAATGGCAAAAGAAATTAAAAAATCGTAAATTTTTTGACGTTCTCCAAAAACGTTTTTCTATTGAATCTAAGGCAATACGAGGGTCGTTCAAAAAGTTGGAACACGTATTTTCTAAAGCAAAAAAAATAAATTTATTTTTTCGTTTTAATTTATTGATTGGGATTGATTTTAGCGTCTCCAAAGCATAAGCTAATATGATACGGTCGATTTCTCCCTCAGAAAATCGCATATAAAGAAGACAACAAAATTATTTTTTTTTTCAGTTGCAAACTCGATGTTTAAGGTACCCAAAAATCACGAAGTAATTTGTAGGGTTCACAAGCCAGTCAGCGGATGAGTCGAGCCAATAAAAATCTTTTCCTTTTTTTTTAAGCAGCTAATACTAATAGTAATAAGAATAAAAGTAAGCTTAATAAATATAACCGAGATTTAAGCAGCCGAAAAGATTCAAGAAATTTTCGCTCTTATGTTTCGCAAGAAAGTTGTCCGTCCACACGTTATTCAGCACAAATTATCTGGAATTTGTACAGAGGTTTTCGGAATAAGTAAATGGGTGTCCGTCCGCGCGTCCCCAACGAATCTTATTTTCTTATCTTAATAATCTTATCTTAAAAATAACTTGACCGAATAAATCGACTCGACTAGCCGCTGGCTTTCAGGAAAATTCATCAGAATGCGTAATAAATTATTTGAGCAAATTATCGAAGAGTTTTCAAAAGGTCGGGTCGCTATTTTCCTAAAGTTTCGAAAACTGGAAAACAGTAAAGTCGCGCGTTGTTACCGAAAAAATCGTCAAAAAAACTTTCATAGGTTAGAATGCATGTAGGTTATGCAAGAGGTTAGTATATATGTAGAAGGGTATGTAGGTGCAGCAATGTGTAGGTATGTAACTGCAAGCTAACTGCACTTATGTATGCATGTATATCAAAGTGCTATGTATGTAAGTGCAAGTTAACTGCAGTTAAGTATTCAGTTATTTTTATACCCTACACCACACTGTGGTACAGGGTATTATAACTTTGTGCATTTGTTTGTAACACCCAAAAGGAAAAGAAATAGACCCATCGTTTATTATACCGATCGACTTAGAATCACTTTCTGAGTTGATTTAGCTATGTCCGTCTGTCTGTGCATGTATTCTTGTAATCAAAGTACAGGTCGCAATTACGGTCCGATCTTGACGAAACTTTACACATATCTTTTTTTTGGCCCAAGGACGATCCCTATTGAATTTGGGTAAAATCGTTTCAGATTTAGATATAGCCCCCATATATACGTTACCGCCGTAAAAATGTTATTTCATATCCGTGCGAAATTCGGCAAAGAGAGGTTTCTTATTACATGAAGGAATACTGCTAAATTCGGAGAAAATCGGTTCAGATTTAGATATAGCCCTCATATATATGTTACCCCCGATTTGACATGTAAGCGCTGTAAAAACTGTATTTTATATCCGATCAGTGCGAAATTCGACAGAAAGAGGTTTCTTATTACATGAAGGAATACTGCCAAATTCGGAGAAAATCGGTTCGGATTTAGATATAGCCCCCATATATATGTTACCCCCGATTTGACCTTTAAACGCTGTAGAAATTGTATTTTATATCAGTGCAAAACTCGGCAGAAAGAGGTTTCTTATTACTCGAAGGAATACTGCCAAATTCGGAGAAAATCGGTTCAGATTTAGATATAACTCCCATATATATGTTACCCCCGATTTGAAATTCAAGCTCTGCAGAAAATGTATTTTATATCCGATCACAGCGAAATTCGGCAGAAAGAGGTTTCTTATTACATGAAGAAATACTGCCAAATTCGGAGAAAATCGGTTCAGATTTAGATATAGCCCCCATATATATGTTACCCCCGATTTGACATCTAAGCGCTGTAGAGACTGTATTTTATATTCGATCAGTACGAAATTCAACAGAAAGAGGTTTCTATTTTACATGAAAATCGATTCAGATTTATACAAGGGTGCGCAAAAGTAACCTTTCGATGTTTTTTGGCTGTAATTTAAAAAAAATGAAAAACTTTGATACTTCTTGTGGATTATTTTTATTTGGTCTTTTAATTTTTTTTACATCAAGTCGAGAATATGATGTCATGTAAATGGCCGCCGCCACAGTTGATTGTCATTTGAGCCCTTTTTATGGCATTTTCCATCACTTTGGCCAAAACTTCCGGCGATAGGTCCTCACATTCTTGACGGATATTGTCTTTAAGAGCTGTAAGAGTCTGAGGCTTGTTGACATAAACCGCGACTTCAAAAAGACCCACAAAAAGAAGTCTGGAGCGGTCAAATCAGGCGATCTTGCTGGCCAGTGCAAATCGCCAAAACGGGAGATTAGGCGCCCGGGAAATGCATCCTTCAGCATATCGGTTGTGGCACGTGCAGTGTGTGCCGTTGCACCGTCCTGTTGGAACCACAGGATCCCAATCCCAATTCATCAAGTTGCGGCAAAAAGAACTCGTTGATCATTGCTCTGTAGCGCTCACCATTCACAGTAACCGTTTGGCCCGCGACGTCTTCGAAGAAATAAGGTCCGATGACTCCTCCAGCGAAAACAGCACACCATACAGTGACTTTGAGCGGGTGTAATGGCTCTTCGTGGGTTACACGCGGATTTTCAGTGCCCCAGAAGCGTAAATTTTGCTTATTTACGTACCCGCTAAGATGGAAATGGGCCTCATCACTCATGATTATTTTTGATGAAAAATCATCTTCCTCTTGGTGGTGATTTAGGATGGCTTGAGCGTATGTTAGACGCGATTGGCGGCCAGCAGCTAACAGCTGATGCACCGTCTGGACTTTGTACGGAAACATCTTCAAATCTTGTACCAAAATTCGCTGTAGAGACCGTCGACTGATACCCATTTGCGTGGCACGTCGTCTGGTTGATGTCGACGGCGCTTCCATGACATCCTCGGCTACAGCAGCAATATTCTCTGCAGAACGGCTACTCCGGGGTCTGCCACGCCTGGCAGCATCTCGTGTTGTGCCAGTCTCTTCGAGGCGAGCGGCTAAACGTCGCAGTGTTTCACCAGTAGGCGTTGGACGGCCAGGAAATCTGCGACGAAATTCACGTTGTGCCAAAGTCACCGACCGATTATTGGTCAAATAAATAGTCAGCAATATTCCGCGTTCTGGAGCAGTGTAGCGTAACATTGTTTATTAACGTGTATTTCGCATGTGTTTACTACACAAATGTCAAAACAGAACTGACATTAGGGGCCAATCGCAAAATGTGTAGCATTTTCTGATAGGAGGATTACTTTTGCGCCACCTTGTATATAACCTCCATACATATGTTCCTCCTGATTTGGTTAAGCGCTATAGAAGTTGTACTTTACTTCCGATCATTACAAAAGTCTCCAGAAAGATGTTTCTCAATTTAGGAACGAATATTGCTTAATTTAGCGATTATCGGTTCAAAATTAGGTATGTCCACATATATATGTTCTTACCCATTTACCAAATTATTATCGCAATCACCCTTATCGCATTGTTAGGGAGGTGTAGGCTATTATATATACGGCCCCGCCCGACTTTCTGCCTTTCCTTACTGGTTGTATATATGTTAAAGTCAAAAACCAAGCCAGCGTCGTACATAGGGCCAGACCCGCCAAAATCTCCTTCATATATCAATATGGCCGAGTTCGAAAAAAATGGTTTTGGCACCCTATGTAACAAACGCTACTTGCACAACTTTTTGGGTACTCACTTTGATCCTGGTTCGGGTTTTGTGTTACCGTTTTTGTTGTTGTTGATGGCGTGTGTCGCTGGCTCCTTCTTCCTTCTAGGGTTAGTTGATGTAGTGTCCTTGTGGCTGGGTCTTTTGGTTGTTTTAAATGTCTTTTGAGTTTTTATTTCACGGCGCGCCGATATTCTATTTAATTTTTGTTGTAATTTACGAGAAATATTTAAGTTAAAATCTTCGCACTTTCTGTCTTTTCACTTTAACTACTTGTAACACAACTCACACTTTTCACACTTCTATGTATTTTTTTTTATTATTTAAAAAAACACTTTTAAATCCGGTTCGTATTGGGCCAAAATGTTTAGGGGTGGAAACTTAGGTTTTCTCTTTTTTTGTGCCTTTCGAAATTAGAATTCTTTATGATTAAGTTTCAAATTTTCAATTTTAATATCTTTATTAAAGGTAAGTATGATAACTTATAGTTAAGTATTTTTAGAGCAATTAAATTCAAGTTGCAACGGGTAAGTATTAAATTTAAGTTAAATCCAGTTAAATTAAATTAATTGGTAATCAATCTCTAAACAGTACCTACAGTCCAGTAAAAAGTGGGCGTTATTGCCATGCCACTTCTAGTACCTCTAACACACATGGTAACAATTCTGTGAAATGTTAAAGATGAGAAACCCATTGAAGTAAATATATAAATAAAGAGTTTTAACATTTCACAAAATTCTTACAATTTGTGAGACATGTACTAGAAGGGGCGTGGCAATAACGCCCACTTTGTACACTATAAAAACATTACACTGCACAAAATTTTTTATGCACTGTTATTAATGGGTCTGGCACGCGCTGCGAAGACCTCATGCTGACCCTATTTATACCCTACACCACACTGTGGTACAGGGTATTATAACTTTGTGCATTTGTTTGTAACACCCAAAAGGAGAAGAAATAGACCCATCGTTTATTATACCGATCGACTTAGAATCACTTTCTGAGTTGATTTAGCTATGTCCGTCTGTCTGTCTGTCCGTCTGTCTGTCTGTGCATGTATTCTTGTAATCAAAGTACAGGTCGCAATTATGGTCCGATCTCGACGAAACTTTACACATATCTTTTTTTTTGGCCCACGGACGATCCCTATTGAATTTGGTTAGATATAGCTCCCATATATATGATACGCCCGATTTGACATGTAAGCGCTGTAGAGACTGTATTTTATATGCGATCAGTACGAAATTCGACAGAAGGAGGTATTTTTACATGAATGAGTATTCAGGGAAGATCGGTTCAGATTTATATTAAAGCTCCATATATATAATCCTGCTGATTTGGTATAAAATCGCTATAGAAGTTGTATTTTAATTCCGATCATTAAAATTTTCAAGAAAGATGTTTCTCAATTTAGGAACGAATAATGCTTAATTTAGCGATTATCGTTTCAGAATTAGATAATATGTTTCTACCCATTTACCAATTATTCCAAATTATTATGGCAATGACCCTTATCGCATTGTTAGGGAGGTGTAGGGTATTATATAGTCGGCCCCGCCCGACATTCTGCCTTTCCTTACTGGTTTCTTTATAGGAACCAAAAAGGAATCTAAATATGGGTAGTTATTTCTCAAGTGTCACAGGTCAAAATTCGATCTTTCTCAAATTCTCAGAAAATGTTGCCCTAGTATGTGGGAGTAATGACCACACTATTAAAAAAATTCAATGAAAACACTATGCAACAGAATTGTTGTCCAAGGTATGTGGATAACAGTTTCTGGTGCAATTAGGTGTCACAAACACGAAAAAATATTAAAATTTTTTTATGGTATTTTTATTTATTTTAAATTCCAGCTTTCATGGAAAGTACACTTACTTTTTCAATTTTGTTTAATGACTGTTACTAAACCACTGTTTCTAAGTGAAAGATATATTTCCAACATTGGTAGCCCACCCCCATTAATAGCTTCAATTTAATGCATAAGTCGACCTGATCGGGCATATACTCCAAAAATTATAGTGAATATACTAAGGGTACCTTCGACGATAATAGCATTTTTAATAAAAAAAATTTAAAAAAAAATGTATCCATAAAAAAATTATTTTTTTATCTGCAATGGTTTTTTGAAATTAGTTTTAATGCTACGAAGCATAAGAATTTAAAAATAGAAAATATAATTTCTTGAAGCTTTTTTCGGGTACTTTTCAAAAAAATACTAATTTTATATAAAACAGTTTATTTCGGTCGCTTTTCACGAAAATTAAAAATATATATTGAGATATCACTGAAACAATTTTTTTTCCTTAAATTTTTTATAAAAACTGGTTCATATGTATTCTACCGATGGTGTAAATTTTGGAGTGGGACGACTTTGGTTCAGAAGTTACATTGTAATAACAGAAAATCTTTACCAAATTAAAAAGAAAATGTATTTGTATGTGTTTTCAACTATATTTTGTTTGTTGATTTTATTCCAAAGTTGTGCTCACTCCAAAATTAACACCATCGGTAGAGTACATATTGACCATCTTTTATAAATATTTAAGGAAAAAAAATTAGATCGAATTTGAGAAATCGCAATTTTTTATTGTTATTTCCGAAATAAACAGTTTTAGATAAAGTTAGTATTTTTTATGTAAAGTACGTGAAAAAAGCTTTAAGAAATTATATTTTCAATTTCTTATGCTTTGTAGCATTAAAATTAACTTCAAATAACCATTACAGAGCAAAAAATCAATTTTTCTGAACTTTTACCACGCTCTCTTCATCCAATTTTCATTTAATTTTTTTTAATATTGTGGGTCATTGCTACCACATACTAGGGAAAAATTTTCTGAGAATTTAAGAAAGATCTCGTTTTTGACCTGTGGCACTTGAGAAAGAACGTACGAAATTTTACGTCATTCGGTCACTCCTTTCCAGAGTTATCGTTAGCACCATTTAGTCGAACTGACAGACGGACGAACATTAATTAATTCATATTTTTTTAACCCATTTTACATTTTTTGGGAAAATATTTGGGCAAGTTTGGAAACATAACAAAAAAAAACAAGTAAGAAAGTTTCAGTCGGGTAAACCGACTAAGGTATACCCTCACTTTGTGAGTAATGTAATATGGAATATTAAACGAATTATTCTGTCAATTTGTATGGGTGGTACCAGAATGTTTTTAACAAATACACCTATTTTTCGCTGAATAGTAGATTCTTTAAATACATTACACTGCGCCGAATTATAAACGTTTTTTGCACTGGTATATTAACGTTATGAAATATTAAATTTTGGTATGATTTGGTCATTTTGTGTGGGAGGTACAAAAAGGGGCGTGGTGATAACGGCCATTTTTTACAGGGCAATGGGGACTTCAAAAGCGTTATACTGTGCAAAATGTTGTTGCATTTTCGTGCAATGGTACTCATGCTGTGAGCTCTTAACTTTTTGTGCAAAATGGTACCTTTGTGTGGGAGGTACAAAAAGAGGCGTGGATATAGCATCAATTTTTCACAGTGCAAAAGACACTATAAAAGCATTACACTGTAAAAAATTTCAAGTATTTTTATACACTGGTATTAATGTTATAAGCTGTTATCTTTTGGTGCAAAATGGTACCTTTGTGTAAGAGGTACCAAAAGGGGCGTGAATATGACACCCATTTTTCACTGAACTGTAGGCACTATGAAAGCATTACACTTTACAAAATTTCAAGTATTTTTATGCACTGGTATTAATGTTATAAGCTGTTAACTTTTGGTGCAAAATGGTGCATTTGTGTGGGATGTACCAAAAGGGGCGTAGCAACAAGGCCCATTTTTCTCAAATTGATAGCGACTAATAAACTAATGCTATGTGTGGAATTTCAGAAAATTCGAATAAGTAGTATAGCAGTTATTAAAGATTCAATATTTCACAACATTTTAACACTTTGTGGGGGAGGTACTAGAAGGAGTGGACCAATATGGCCCATCTTCGAACTTAGCCGGAGATAGACAAAAATATTACCACGTACCAAATTTGAAGTCAATCGGTTACTCCTTTCGAGAGTTATCGTGCGCACCAGCCAGCAGACACACAGACAGACAGACAGATAGACAGACAGACAGACGGACGGACATTGCTCATTCGTCTTAAAATGACCCAAAACGAATATCCGCCGAACATACTTAGGGTCTTAGATCACTCCTTCGATGTGTTACACTTTTTTTCGTAGCAAATGATATATACCCTCGTCACACTAAAGTGAGGGTATAATGAAAGATACGATTTTCAGGATAACCAAGATTTAAGAATATTTTCGACCTTAATACACAAAAAAGTGTAACTTAATATATAATTCTTAGAGAATATCAAATTCGTTCAAATTTGATATTCCGTTCAAAAGTTATGTCAACTTCAAAATAGCTAAATTTGTAAAAAAAATTTTAGATAGCCAACTTTGGCTCCGTATAAAATCTAAACCACTATGAAATTGGTCAAACGGTAAAAGGCTTTAATTCCGCATTGTCTTTTAATATATGCGTGCAAATTGCATCCAAATTTACATATGTAAATATTCAGAGTGGGTCGGTTTCATTTGGAATTACCCCATACTTATCGTATATTTAGGCAATTTTTTTTGGATGATTTTTGAAATCACCCATTTTTCATTTTTGTGACACGATTTTTTAAATAGTATTGATATTTGCATTTTTCTGATATTTTGCATTTTTGATTCACATATCTCCCAAAAATATTGGATATTTCGCATATTTTTGCATATCTTTGCATATTACTTGCATATTTTGTATGTTTATGCATATATTTTGCATATTTTTTATATGCACTCAAATTATTTAAATTTGAGTGATGAAACGTCTAAATACAAATTTTAATTTAAATCGGATAAAAATTTAAAGATATGCAAAAATCCAAGGTATAGTTATGTCATGATCTGTCATTTGTTTTTCATTATATTCAGTAGTGTTTACACTTTCATCATGGAGAGATATACGCAAGAACAACCTTTACAAATTATTCAGTTTTATTATCAAAATAATCGTTCTCCAATTGCAACTTTTCGTGCGCTAAGTCCATTTTTTTAAATTAAAAAAAAATACTTTCAAGTCGACCTACGACCTTGACACCCATAAGCAATATTTTAGCTCTCATTAAGAGCTATATTTTTGCCATTGACCGATTCCCGATCCGACGTACCGTTAAGAGAAAAAACAAACTTTCCGTTCGCATTTGAAAATGATGCTAAGTCCATTTTTTTTAATAAAAAAAACACTTTCCAGTCGACCTACGACCTTGACACCCATGAGCAATATTTTAGCTCTCCTTAAGAGATTGTGGCTACGTGCAAATGAAACAATTGAATTGTTGCGAGAAAAAATTGGAGATTCGATTATTTCAAGAAATTGTGATATTGAATGACCTCCAAGAAGTTGTGATTTATCACCATTAGACTATTTCTTGTGGGGTTATTTGAAGTCATTGGTCTTTCGAAATAAACCAGACTCTCTTCAAGCTTTACAAGTCAATATTGAACGTGCCATTCAGGACATGCGACTTGATTGTGCTAAACATGCGAACAGCACTGTAAGCTAATTTAGTGTTTTTTTCAAAATGAGCAGGTGCATCCCTGGTTTGGGGGTTCAAATCTCCCCAAAACGATTTGGAATTAAAAATTTTTACTACTAATTTTAACGGTTAAAATGTTTTTCCGGTTCCTAAAAGTAAATCAAAGACCAAAAATGTAACCGTTGTTTACCTTAAAGTTGTATGTCTAAACTGTAGTAAATTGTAGCATATGATGGCAGAAATAATTTATTAAAAGCAAGTCAAAGCCTATTCCATCCGGAAAATTTTTCTGTTTTTAGAGCTTTATCTCAAAACAGGGACGTATACAGAAATGTTTTAAACATAGGCATAAAATGTTTACAATTTTCAAAATCACTTAAGAAAAATATTTGGAAGGCCGTTAAAAAAACAATACAAAAGCGAAAAAAATGGTAACAGTAAAAGTAATAACAACTAGAAATAAAAAAAGTACATGGTTTCCTCGCTAAAACTTTTTAAATTATGCATCGATTTTCTTCGGAATGATCTCAATTTATTCATAACCTTTCAGAGTTTACGATAAAATCACAAAAATATGGCAATTATGCGTTTCTAGATGTTTTTGTGAGGTTTTTATTTAAAAATTATTAAAATTTTCTCAAAAAATATGATTTTTTGCAATACTTTGTAAGATATCGTCGAAACCGCTGTACGGATGGAAAATTGTATTGTAAGCAGGCTACTTAATTCTGAAGTTTGTAAAGCTTACCTGAACCAATTCGGATGAATGGTTCTCTAGTTATGCCATAATATGTGGTTCAACCTCTCTTTTTTCTTAGCCTAAAGGGTTGTCTCTTTAAATTCTCGCGATAAGCTGTGATATGGAAAGAAATTAGTGGTTGGACAACATATAGTGGCATAACTCGATAACCATTTATCTGCTTTGGTTGAGGAAAGTTTTAAAGAATTAAATATTAAGTAGCCTTAAACTTCATATAATACCATTTTCCATCCGTTCAGCGTTTTCGACGATATACGAGTATTACAAAATATTGCCAAAAAAATTGATTTTTTGATAAAATGTTAATATTTTTAAAATAAAACTCCCATAAAACAATCTAAAAATTAACAAATGTTATATTTTTATGATTTTATCGTAAAGTCTGTTCATGAATTAAACGAGCCCATTCCGAAGAAAATCGATGCATAATTTAAAAAGTTATAGCTAATTTAGTAAGGTTTTAACTTTAAAACTTTCTTATCGATGTAAAATTTACAAAAACAAACTTTAAAAGCTATGATTGGAGATTAAGATTGGAGACGTTTTTTGACGTCTAGAATCAGAATCTATGCATTAAAACAGAAACCCAAGAAAAAATGTTTTTTTTTGTAGACCGGTGTAATTATTGGTTGGCTTTAAATTTATGATAACCCGATATGGCGAAAATAAAGTTAAAATTACATTTATGATTTCTTATCTATCTACCTTTTTAACATGTAGGTTGCAGTGATGGAATGAGTTTGCACAACCGTGTATGTAAATTTTATTTTATATTGGGTGTGGTAATAAGTAGTACGGTTTTGGCCATTACACAGAACTTATCACGGTATCTGATATAATAAAGGCTTACGAAATCGTAAAATTGGCAACGACTAAATTAAGTTACATGCGTAGAAATTCAGATGCGGAGTTTGATAAACTGTTTGAAGAATCCACACAACTTGCAAGAAGTTTTGGACTAGAAGCTGCACTACCTAGAAGAGTAGGCACTCAAAAGTATAGGGCTAATATTCCTGGTTCAGATGTCAAGGCATATTTTAGGACAACATTGTTCATACCATATCTGGACGAAGTAATATCACATTTAAATAATAGATTTTCCGAACATAAAGCTATAATTACAAGTCTGTTTAATGTCGTTCCGATACGAGTTGTAAATCTAATAAAGGAAGATTTCGAAGAAGTCACACTTTTTTACAAAAACGATTTAAAAAATTCAGCAAAATCTGTTTTAGCTGAAATAAGTATATGGATTGATTATTGGAAGCAGAAGAATGATAAGCCATCAAATGCATTAGATGCTATTTCAGTTTGTGATGAGGACATGTTCCCAAGCGTTTTTACCCTTTTGAAGATACTGGCCACAATACCTGTGACAACGGCATCTGCTGAGCGAAGTTTCTCGACATTAAGAAGAATAAAAACTTATCTCCGGAACAGAATGGAAGGAGAAAGGCTATCTGTCTATATACAAAGATGAAGTCAAAATCGATGAAATAATTGATATATTTCATTCAAAAAATCTCTTACGTATTTTATTATAAAAAGTTTTACTGATCTCGTACTAAAGTACACATTTATATTTAGGAATAAAATTCGAATAAAAAACTAAGGAACTTCACTTCCATTACCTACACAATAAACGCAATTTTTTAATTGTTTATCTTTGTTATGGAAAAAAAGTTCAGAAAACTGTACACTTCAGAAAATTGCTGTAACAGATTTGTAGTAGATGATGACAAATATCGTTTACGGCATAAGGATTACAGCGACTGAGTCTCTACAAGCCCTACTCCATATACTGCCGATTAATATTGTGGCGTTACTTGCCTTATGAAGCTGTAGTACCGACTGCTGTTCTCTTCAGGGAAGTAGTGGAAGAAGCAACGTCTGACGAGGTCGAGCTGATTATTGGCGCAGACACGAACGCTCATCACACTATCTGGGGTAGTACGGATATAAACAATAGGAGTGATTCGCTTCTTGACTTTATTCTAACTACCAACCTAAGTATTTGAAACATAGGTAATACACCGGCCTTTACAATTAAAGACAGACAAGAAGTACTAGACGTAACGTTTGCTACTGACCGGCTGTCAGACAAAATTATTGGGTGGAATGTACTGGACGACCACTCATTCTCAGATCACCATTATATTGAGTCCAAACTCGCTGAAAAAGCGCCTGAACCTGAAATGTGAGAAAGAGAAAGAAAGTGGCACCTGTATGAGAAGAATTTCAAGAAAGTCCTCAACTCCAAACTTCTGTACGAACCGAATGACAAAGCCGGTCTGGATAATCTGGTCGAGCATATCACCACATCATTCAATAGTTCCCTTGAAGAAGCCTGTCCAAAAACAGGGTACAAGGGTAAAACTAAACCCCAATGGTGGACTTCTGAGCTAACGGCTATGAAAAAGACCTGCAACAAGCTATTCAACAAGGCGAAATCTACTGGGGTCGCTAATGTTTGGGATGCCTATAAAGAGCAACTCAAGATCTATAAGAAGGAGCTTAGAAAGGCGCAAAGACGCTCTTGGTATACCTTCTGTGATGAAGTGGAAAAGGTTTCCGACGCCGCAAGGCTGAGGAAAATACTATCAGCTCCACCCTGTACAGTGGGTTACTTGCAGGATGAGGCAAATAATTGGACCAAAAACAGTGAGCAGTCGCTCAATGTACTGCTCGACACACATTTCCCGGCGAACTCTCTAACAGAACCAGAGGATCAGCAGGACCAACAAGAGTGCGAGTGGACTGCGAGCGTCGCTAGCTTGTTGAGTGAGAGATCCAGAATAAGCTGGGCTATTAATAGCTTTGAGCCCTTCAAGTCACCTGGACCAGACGGCATCACTCCAGCAGAAATGCTGAAAATGTTGAAGTACATTATCCCCTGGCTGGAGAAAATTTATGTAGGCTGTATCAGGCTTTCATACATCCCGGAGCGATGGAGGGATACCAAAGATGTATTCATACCTAAAGCTGGAAAGATATCATACACTAGGCCAAAAGACTTCAGACCAATTAGCCTACCCTCCTTCCTATTGAAAGGTCTGGAAAGTCTTTTAGATTATTTCATTAGGGAAAACCTGGATACAAAACTCCTGTCAGTGTACCAACATGCTTACAATAAGGGGAAGTCTACAGAATTAGCCCTGCACGAACTTGTGAGCATTATCGAATCGTCCCTGAATTTCAAGGAATTCACCATGGTGGCATTTCGTGACATAGAAGGGGCTTTTAACAACATTCACTCGGATGCAGTAATTGCGGCACTGTCACATCTAAAAGTTAACTCTCTTGTGTTTAGACTAACTCAAAGTCTGCTCAACAGAAGACGCATAACAGCAGGTCTTGGGTCCACAACTCTAACAAGGTTTGTAAACAGAGGGACCCCACAAGGAGGAGCACTGTCTCCACTAATTTGCACCTAAATGTGCTACACATTTGTGTCTTTAACATTCAGAAAACTTTACACTTCAGAAAATTGCTGTAACAGATTTGTCGTAGATGATGACAAATATCGTTTACGGCAAAATAGTATAATTTATCTTACAGACCTGAGCATAAGCGGAGCCTTAAGGACTACAGAGACCGAGTCTCTACAAGCCCTACTCCATATACTACCGATTAATATTGTGGCGTTACTTGCCTTATGTTTGGCTTCGGAGTACACTGTGCAGAGCTTAGATTGGATATAGCTCACAGACTACCAGATACCTGCAGTGTCTATCAAGCCGGGACACTGCTTGATCGGCGAACACGCCAAAAGATTGGGTATTGACTCTAATGACTTCTGCAGAAGCTGTGGAGATGAGGAAGAAGTGGAGAGCATTGAGCACTTGCTATGCGACTGTCCTGCTCTGAGTAAACGACGACTGGACATACTGGGGTCGGCTTTTCTAGGCAGCCTAACAGATCTTTCCAGTACCGATATTCGTAATATCGACAAATTTGTATATCAAACAGGTTGGTTTCGATGAGGGGCATTTCAGCCCGTGGTAACACTAGGGACCTAAACTGGTATATGTGGGCTTGTATAAAAAATACAGCTGCCACCCTAACCTAACCTACTTGCCTTATGAGGCTGTAGTACCGGCTGCTGTTCTCTTCAGGGAAGTAGTGGAAGAAGCAACGTCTGACGAGGTCGAGCTGATTATTGGCGCAGACACGAACGCTCATCACACTATCTGGGGTAGTACGGATATAAACAATAGGAGTGATTCGCTTCTTGACTTTATTCTAACTACCAACCTAAGTATTTGTAACATAGGTAATACACCGACCTTTACAATTAAGACAGACAAGAAGTACTCGACGTAACGTTTGCTACTGACCGGCTGTCAGACAAAATTATTGGGTGGAATGTACTGGACGACCACTCATTCTCACATCACCATTATATTGAGTCCAAACTCGCTGAAAAAGCGCCTGAACCTGAAATGTGAGAAAGACAAAGTGGCACCTGTATGAGAAGAATTTCAAGAAAGTCCTCAACTCCAAACTTCTGTACGAACCGAATGACAAAGCCGGTCTGGATAATCTTTTCAAGCATATCACCACATCATTCAATAGTTCCCTTGAATAAGCCTGTCCAAAAACAAGGTACCAGGGTAAAACTAAACCCCAATGGTGGACTTCTGAGCTAACGGCTATGAAAAAGACCTGCAACAAGCTATTCAACAAGGCTAAATCTACTGGGGTCGCTAACGTTTGGGATGCCTATAAAGAGCAACTCAAGATCTATAAGAAGGAGCTTAGAAAGGCGCAAAGACGCTCTTGGTATACCTTCTGTGGTGAAGTGGAAAAGGTTTCCGACGCCGCAAGGCTGAGGAAAATACTATCAGCTTCACCCTGTACAGTGGGTTACTTGCAGGATGAGGCAAATAATTGGACCAAAAACAGTGAGCAGTCGCTCAATGTACTGCTCGACACACATTTCCCGGGGAACTCTCTAACAGAACCAGAGGATCGGCAGGGCCAACAAGAGTGCGAGCGTCGCTAGCTTGTTGACTGAGAGATCCAGAATAAGCTGGGCTATTAATCGCTTTGAGCCCTTCAAGTCACCTGGACCAGACGGCATCACTCCAGCAGAAATGCAGAAAATGATGAAGTACATTATCCCCTGGCTGGAGAAAATTTATGTAGGCTGTATCAGGCTTTCATACATCCCGGAGCGATGGAGGGATACCAAAGTTGTATTCATACCTAAAGCTGGGAAGATATCACACACTAGGCCAAAAGACTTCAGATCAATTTGCCTATCCTCCTTCCTATTGAAAGGTCTGGAAAGACTTTTAGATTATTTCATTAGGGAAAACCTGGATACAAAACTCCTGTCGGTGAACCAACATGCTTACAATAAGGGGAAGTCTACAGAATTAGCCCTGCACGAACTTGTGAGCATTATCAAATCGTCCCTGAATTTCAAGGAATTCACCTTGGTGGCATTTCCTGACATAGAAGGGGCTTTTAACAACATTCACTCGGATGCAGTAATTGCGGCACTGTCACATCTAAAAGTTAACTCTCTTGTGTTTAGACTAATTCAAAGTCTGCTCAACAGAAGACGCATAACAGAATGTCTTGGGTCCACAACTCTAACAAGGTTTGTAAACAGAGGGACCCCACAAGGAGGAGTACTGTCTCCACTAATTTGGAACCTAGCGGTGAATGAAATCCTGCTAGATCTAGAACGTTGTGGCTGCAAGGTCGTAGCATATGCGGACGAAGTGGCAATCGCAGTGAGTGGCAAATTCGAAAACGTCGTCCGAGACATTCTACAGGTGGCTCTGAACAAATTGGCTAGATGGCCCAGAAGCAGCGGTTGGGCGTAAACGCAAACAAGACAGAATTGGTTCTCTTTACTAGGATGAATGATGTCCCACATTTGGACCCTACACCTCGGATAAATGGAACAGATCTAGGCTTTTCTGAAAGTGCAAAATTTTTAGGAACAATTCTAGATAGAAAACTGTTATTTAGACTTAACGTATTGGAACGTGTAAGGAATGCCAACGTCGCCTTATATTCCTGGGGCCTCTTTCCTAAAATCGTCCACTGGATATATATAGCAGTAGTTCGTCCTATACTGCTATACGGTACGGTGGACGGAAACTGACAAACTAACCATCACCAACCTACTAACAAAGGTTCAGAGAACAGCCTGCCTGAGCATAAGCGGAGCCTTAAGGACTACAGCGACCGAGTCGCTACAACGCCTACTCCATATACTGCCGATTAATATTGTGGCGAGAGAAGTTGCAACCAAAGCTGCAATAAGATTAAACTGCCTATCAATGAGGAGGTACAAAAACTACAGTAACATGAGGATATTAAAGTTTAGTGCTATGGTAACTGACCGAGTGGACTGTATACCAACTGGTTACACCTTCGAGAGAAATTACATCACTATGATTCCCTCCAGAGATGAATGGGTTGGAAAAATACCAGGTAATAGAAACCATCTCCACTTTTACACGGATGGTTCGAAGCTTGATGAAAAGGTTGGCTTCGGAGTACACTGTGCAGAGCTTAGTTTGGATATAGCTCACAGACTACCAGATACCTGCAGGCAAAGATTGTCTACGTTAGTATCAGTTCTGACGGGACACTACTTGATCGGCGAACACGCCAAAAGATTGTGTATTGACTCTAATGACTTCTGCAGAAGCTTTGGAGATGAGGAAGCAGTGGAGAGCATTGAGCACTTGCTATGCGATTGCCCCGCTTTGAGTGTCGTTTACTCACAGACTACCAGATACCTGCAGTGTCTATCAAGCCGAAATAATGGCTATATGGGAAGTAACCAAGTGGCTGAGTCGCAACATAGTAACAAACACTGGCGTTGTCATTTACTCGGACAGCTAGGCTGCCATCAATTCTCTGGAGGCAACATCCCTAAATTCACAAACAGCCCTCGACTGCCGCAGATCTCATAACGAGATGGCTGAGCAGTTTAATATACACCTCATATGGGTGCCTGGGCATAGGGATATCCCGGGGAACTGCAAAGCCGATGAACTTGCTAGAAAGGGACGACTTTACAAATTCTCGAAGAATTTGCATATATTGGTGCACCACTATCCACGTGCAAGCTTTGGCTTAGGCAAGAGGCAATCAGGCAGTCCAACGAAAGATGGACAGAAATCGGCACCTGCAGGGTAGCTAGACAAATCTGGCAAAGGTATGACCTGAGACCAGTATGCTAACCAAGAAAACACGGTCCATTTGAAAAAAATTTATGGATAGATGTAAAAGTTATGAGCCATTTTGTAAATGTATTATATTGAATTCGCCACATGTGAGAGAGACGTATACATTATTTTATGAGGATTGCTGTCAGACATTATATAATTATAGAGCGGACGAGGTTTTACGGCCGTTCGTAACCCTGCATAAAACATGATATGCAATGTGAGAGCTATATTGGATGAGATCCGCTTATTTATGAGGTTTCCATTCAGTTACGCCTTTTAGGGGGATGGACATCCCAATCGTATATACAGGTAGTAAAATTATATGTACGCAATACGTATATACAGGTAGTAAAATTATATGTACGTAATACAATGTAGTACGCGGCAGTCTTGAAAATATTGGGTGTCTACTTTCGAAGCAAACTATATGTCAGGTACAGGTACTGCAACTTATGAACCTTAAACCCAGAATTTAAGAATGAAAATTCTTATTAATAAATTAGTGTAATTCAGCGCCTTAAAGAGATAAGTTGATTTTTATATATTTCGAGGTATGAGTAAAAGGCAATGAACTTTTCAATGTGTAAATGATCCCGACAATTTCTGCTACATCTGCGGAAAATATGTAATTAAAAAATCGACGTGCGTTTAGTAAAATAATAGAAGAAATATATGTGTGTTATTTTGGTATACGAGTTAAAAATATTAACGAACCGTGGACACATAGTATTTTGTGTAATTCGTGCCATGTAAATCCTACTCGATGGACTAGTGGAAGAATGCGGTAAGTACTTTAAAATTAATGTATTACAATGTTTTGTGGAATAAAACGTTTTAATTTTAGACTTCACGTGCAATTTGGAATGCCAATGATTTGGAGACAACCATTCATTCACGATACGGACTGCTATTTTTGCCTAAGGACATTCCCGAATTGTTCGAGGAATTTAATCATACAATTCAAAGGAATGACGGTTACTTGTTGACAGCAGTAAAGAAAGTTTAAAAGCACTTCTTTTACGCAACGGAAATCAGAAACCGTCGATTCCTATTGCTCATGCTGTCAACACTATGGAATCATACGAAACAATGACTAAATTGATAAAATACATAAAATATGAACATGACTGGAAAATGTTTTGCGATTTAAAAGTAGTTGGTATGTTATGCTTCTGGGATAGCCGATATTTTGCCATAACTGCATATTATGTATTCTTCCAACTTATTTTTCGCTTTATGTAATCCAACAGGTGTACACATGTCCCTCAAAATTCATTTCTTGCATTCTCATTTAAACTTTTTCCCCGAGAATCTTGGCGACGTAAGTGACGAACATGGCGAAAGGTTTCACCAAGAGTTGGAGTCCATCGAGCGGTGTTACCAAGGGCACTGGGATGAAAGAGTGATGAGAGATTATATTTGGTTCCTCATAAGAAAACGATTCAAAAGTCTACAAACGTCAACAAACAACTCACAATTACTTCGAATGAAACTTGTTCATGTAAATAAACTCTAATGTACATAATATAAATAAAAGTAATAAATAAAATCGCTATTTAAACAGAAATTAAAAAAAAAGAATTTTTTGAAATTCTCTTACCTCTACCAAAAGAGCTATAATTTCTACATTTATCCATAGTTTTTTTTAAATAGGCATTATTTTCTTCGCTTGGATGCAAATTTTTAAAAAATAAAATGAAATATTTTTTTTCGATTTTTTTATGTTTTTTTTGTCCCAGGTTTTGATTTTTTTGTTTGAAAAAAAATTTACTTTTTCCAATTTGTTTAATGACTTTTACTAAACCACTGTTTCTAAGTGAAAGAGATATTTCCAACATTGATAGCCCATATTTATAGCTTCAATTTAAGGTATAAGTCGACCTGATCGGACATATATTCCAATAATTATAGTCCAAATACTAAGGGTACCTTCGACGATAATAGCATTTTTAATAAAAAAATTTCAAAAAAAAATGTATCCATAAAAAGATTTTTGGTTTTGATTTTACATAACAGTATGCCACAATCTATACAAAAAAAAATTTACGTCTAGGACACAAAAAATTTTTTTTTGTTGCATAGTGAAATTGGGGGCACGGGCGAGGTCAAAGTTAAAAAATAATAATTTTTTATCTGCAATGGTTTTTTGAAATTAATTTTAATGCTACAAAGCATAAGAATTTAAAAATAGAAAATATAATTTCTTGAAGATTTTTTCGCGTACTGTTCAAAAAAATACTAATTTTATATACAACAGTTTATTTCGGTCACTTTTCACGGAAATTAAAAATATATATTGAGATATCTCTGAATAATTTTTTTTTCCTTAAATATTTTATAAAAAATGGTCCATATGTATTCTACCGATGGTGTAAATTTTGGAGTGGGGACGACTATGGTTCAGAAGTTACATTATAATAACAGAAAATTTCACCAAATTAAAAAGAAAATGTATTTGTATGTGTTTTCATCTATATATTGTTTGTTGATTGTTTTCAAATATTTATACCCTACACCACACTGTGGTACAGGGTATTATAACTTTGTGCATTTGTTTGTAACACCCATAAGGAGAAGAAATAGACCCATCGTTTATTATACCGATCGACTTAGAATCATTTTCTGAGTTAATTTAGCTATGTCCGTCTGTCTGTCTGTCCGTCTGTCCGTCTGTGCATGTATTCTTGTAATCAAAGTACAGGTCGCAATTATGGTCCGATCTCGACGAAACTTTAAACATATCTTTTTTTTGGCCCAAGGACGATCCCTATTGAATTTGGTTAAAATCGGTTCAGATTTAGATATAGCCCCCATATATATGTTAGCACCGATTTGACATGTAAGCGCTGTAAAAACTTTATTTTATATCCGATCAGTATGAAATTCAGCAAAGAGAGGTTTCTTATTACATGAAGGAATACTGATAAATTCGGAGAAAATCGGTTCAGATTTAGATATAGCCCCCATATATATGTTACCCCCGATTTGACATGTAAGCGCTGTAAAAACTTTATTTTATATCCGATCAGTATGAAATTTGGCAAAGAGATATTTCTTATTACATGAATGAACACTGTTAAATTTGGAAGAAATCGGTTCAGTTTTAGATATAGCCCCCATATATACGTTACCCCCGATTTGACATGTAAGCGCTGTAAAAACTGTATTTTATATCCGATCAGTATGAAATTCGTCAGAAAGAGGTTTCCTATTATATGAATGAACACTTTTAAATTCGGCAGAAGGAGGTTTCTTATTACATTAAGGAATACTGCCAAATTCGGAGAAAATCGGTTCGGATTTAGATATAGCCCCCATATATATGTTACCCACGATTTCACATGTAAGCGCTGTAAAAACTGTATTTTATATCCGATCAGTATGAAATTCGTCAGAAAGAGGTTTCCTATTATATGAATGAACACTTTTAAATTTGGAAGAAATCGGTTCAGATTTAGATATATCCCCCATATATACGTTACCCCCGATTTGACATGTGAGCGCTGCAAACATGTTATTTTATATCCGATCAGTGCGAAAGTCGGCAAAATGATTTTTCTTTCTACATGAAGGAATACTGCCAACTTCGGAGAAACTCGGTTTAGATTTAGATATAAGACCCATATATATATGTTACCCCCGATTTGACCTGTAGGCGCTGTAAAAACTGTATTTTATATCCGATCAGTGCGAAATTCGGCAGAAAGAGGTTTCTTATTACATGAAGGAATACTGCCAACTTCGAAGAAACTCGATTTAGATATAAGACCCATATATATATGTTACCCCCGATTTGAAATGTAAGCGCTGTAGAGACTGTATTTTATATCCGATCAGTACGAAATTCGACAGAAGGAGGTCTTTTTACATGACTGAGTATTCAGGGAAGATCGGTTCAGATTTATATTAAAGCTCCATATATATGTTCCTCCTGATTTGGTATCAAACCGCTATAGAAGTTGTATTTTACTTCCGATCATTAAAATTTTCCAGAAAGATGTTTCTCAATTTAGGAACGAATATTGCTTAATTTAGCGATTATCGTTTCAGAATTAGATATTATGTTTCTACCCATTTACCAATTATTCCAAATTATTATGGCAATGACCCTTATCGCATTGCTAGGGAGGTGTAGGGTATTATATAGTCGGCCCCGCCCGACTTTCTGCCTTTCCTTACTGGTTTTTCTCTGAATTTGGTGAAGATTTTCAGTTATTAATTGAACTTATGAACCAAAGTTGTGCACACTCCAAAATTAACACCATCGGTATTTTTTTATAAACAACACTATGGAATCATACGAAACAATGACTAAATTGATAAAATACATAAAATATGAACATGACTGGAAAATGTTTTGCGATTTAAAAGTAGTTGGTATGTTATGCCTCTGGGATAGCCGATATTTTGCCACAACTGCATATTAAGCAGGGGCTCTTTAAAAATTTTGTAAAAGTAAAATATAGAAATATATTTTTATACCCTACACCACACTGTGGTACAGGGTATTATAACTTTGTGCATTTGTTTGTAACACCCAAAACGAGAAGAAATAGACCCATCGTTTATTATACCGATCGACTTAGAATCACTTTCTGAGTTGATTTAGCTATGTACGTCTGTCCGTCTGTCTGTCTGTGCATATATTCTTGTAATCAAAGTACAGGTCGCAATTATGGTCCGATCTCGACGAAACTTTACACATATCTTTTTTTTGGCCCACGGACGATCCCTATTGAATTTGGTTAAAATCGGTTCAGATTTAGATATAGCCCCCATATATATGTTAGCCCCGATTTGACATGTAAGCGCTGTAAAAACTGTATTTTATATCCGATCAGTGCGAAATTCGGCAGAAAGTGGTTTCTTATTACATGAAGGAATACTGCCAAATTCGGAGAAAATCGGTTCGGATTTAGATATAGCCCCCATATATATGTTACCCCCGATTTCACTTGTAAGCGCTGTAAAAACTGTATTTTATATCCGATCAGTATGAAATTCGTCAGAAAGAGGTTTCCTACTATATGAATGAACACTTTTAAATTTGGAAGAAATCGGTTCAGATTTAGATATAGCCCCCATATATACGTTACCCCCGATTTGACCTGTAAGCGCTGTAAAAACTGTATTTTATATCCGATCAGTGCGAAATTCGGCAGAAAGAGGTTTCTTATTACATGAAGGAATACTGCCAAATTCGGAGAAAATCGGTTCAGATTTAGATATAGCTCCCATATATATGATACGCCCGATTTGACATGTAAGCGCTGTAGAGACTGTATTTTATATGCGATCAGTACGAAATTCGATAGAAGGAGGTATTTTTACATGAATGAGTATTCAGGGAAGATCGGTTCAGATTTATATTAAAGCTCCATATATATAATCCTGCTGATTTGGTATAAAATCGCTATAGAAGTTGTATTTTAATTCCGATCATTAAAATTTTCAAGAAAGATGTTTCTCAATTTAGGAACGAATAATGCTTAATTTAGCGATTATCGTTTCAGAATTAGATAATATGTTTCTACCCATTTACCAATTATTCCAAATTATTATGGCAATGACCCTTATCGCATTGTTAGGGAGGTGTAGGGTATTATATAGTCGGCCCCGCCCGACTTTCTGCCTTTCCTTACTGGTTTTAATTTATGTATATAACACATTTGTATGTATTCTTCCAACTTATCTTTCGCTTTAGTTATTCCAACAGGTGTAAACATGTCCCTCAAAATTCATTTCTTGCATTCTCATTTAAACTTTTTCCCCGAGAATCTTGGCGACGTAAGTGACGAACATGGCGAAAGGTTTCACCAAGAGTTGGAGTCCATCGAGCGGTGTTACCAAGGGCACTGGGATGAAAGAGTGATGGGAGATTATATTTGGTTCCTCATAAGAGGAAACGATTCAAAAGTCTACAAACGTCAACAAACAACTCACAATTACTTCGAATGAAACTTGTTCATGTAAATAAACTCTAATGTACATAATATAAATAAAAGTAATAAATAAAATCGCTATTTAAACAGAAATTAAAAAAAGAATTTTTTGAAATTTTCTTACCTCTACCAAAAGAGCTATAATTTCTACATTTATCCATAGTTTTTTGTTAAGTAGGCATTATTTTCTTCGCTTGGATGCAAATTTTTAAAAAATAAAATTAAATATTTTTTTTTTTCGATTTTTTTATGTTTTTTTTGTCCCAGGTTTTGTTTTTTTTTTGTTTGAAAAAAACTTACTTTTTCCAATTTGTTTAATGACTTTTACTAAACCACTGTTTATAATTGCAAGAGATATTTCCAACATTGATAGCCCATACTTATAGCTTCAATTTAAGGTATAAGTCGACCTGATCGGACATATATTCCAATAATTATAGACCAAATACTAAGGGTACCTTCGACGATAATAGCATTTTTAATAAAAAAATTTAAAAAAAAAAAATGTATCCATAAAAAGATTTTTGGTTTTGATTTTATATAACAGTATGCCACAATCTATACAAAAAAAATTTACGTCTAGGACACAAAAAATTTTTTTTGAAATTGGAGGCACGGGCGAGGTCAAAGATAAAAAACATAATTTTTTATCTGCAATGGTTTTTTGAAATTAATTTTAATGCTACAAAGCATAAGAATTTAAAAATAGAAAATATAATTTCTTGAAGATTTTTTCGCGTACTGTTCAAAAAAATACTAATTTTATATACAACAGTTTATTTCGGTCACTTTTCACGGAAATTAAAAATATATATTGAGATATCTCTGAATAATTTTTTTTCCTTAAATATTTTATAAAAAATGGTCCATATGTATTCTACCGATGGTGTAAATTTTGGAGTGGGGACGACTATGTGTCAGAAGTTACATTATAATAACAGAAAATTTCACCAAATTAAAAAGAAAGTGTATTTGTATGTGTTTTCATCTATATATTGTTTGTTGATTGTTTTCAAATATTTTTTCTCTGTAATTTGGTGAAGATTTTCAGTTATTAATTGAACTTATGAACCAAAGTTGTGCCCACTCCAAAATTAACACCATCGGTATTTTTTATAAATATTTAAGGAAAAAAATTAGATCGAATTTGAGAAATCGCAATTTTTATTTTTATTTCCGAAATAAACAGTTTTAGATAAAGTTAGTATTTTTTATGTAAAGTACGTGGAAAAAGCTTTGAGAAATGATATTTTCAATTTCTTATGCTTTGTAGCATTAAAATTAACTTCAAATAACCATTACAGAGCAAAAAATCAATTTTTCTGAATTTTTACCCCGCTCTCTTCCTCCAATTTACATTTAATTTTTTTAATATTGTGGGTCATTGCTACCACATACTAGGGAACATTTTTCTGAGAATTTAAGAAAGATCTCGTTTTTGACCTGTGACACTTGAGAAAGAACGTACGAAATTTTATGTCATTCGGTCACTCCTTTCCAGAGTTATCGTTAGCACCATCCAGTCGAACTGACAGACGGACGAACATTAATCAATTCATATTTTTTTAACCCATTTTACATTTTTTGGGAAAATATGTGGGAAACTTTGAAATATATAACAAAAAAAATGTAAGATACGCTTTTCAGGATAACCAAGATTTAAGAATATTTTCGTCCTTTTGTGTCCTTAATACACAAAAAAGTGTAACTTAATATATAATTCTTAGAGAGGATGTTAAAATCTTTTAAATCGTACTTATGTCGTTCAAATTTGATATTCCGTTCAAAAGTTATGTTAACTTCAAAATAGCTAAATTTGTAAAACAAAATTTTATATAGCTAACTTTGACTCCCTATAAAAGCTAAACCACTACGAAATTGGTCAAACGGTAAAAGGCTTTAATTCCGCATTGTCTTTTAATATACGCGTGCAAATTGCATTCAAATCTACATAAGTAAATATTCAGAGTGGGTCGGCTTCATTTGGAATTACCCCATACTTATCGTATATTTAGGCAATTTTTTTGGATGATTTTTGAAATCACCCATTTTTCATTTTTGTGACACGATTTTTTAAATAGTATTGATATTTGCATTTTTCTGATATTTTGCATTTTTGATTCATATATCTCCCAAAAATGTTGCATATTATATATTTTTGCATATTACTTGCATATTTTGTATGTTTATGCATATATTATGCATATTTTTTATATGCACTCAAATTATTTAAATTTGAGTGATGAAACGTCTAAATACAAATTTTAGTTCAAATTGGATAAAAATTGAAAGATATGCAAAAATCCGAGGTCTAGTAATATGTCATGATCTGTCATTTGTTTTTCATTGTATTCAGTAGTGTTTACACTTTCATCATGGAGAGATATACGCAAGAACAACCTTTACAAATTATTCAGTTTTATTATCTAAATAATCGTTCTCCAATTGCAACTTTTCGTTAAGAGCTATATTTTTGCCATTGACCGATTCCCGATCCGACGTACCGTTAAGAGAAAAAACAAACTTTCCGTTCGCATTTGAAAATGATGCTAAGTCCATTTTTTTTAATAAAAAAAAACACTTTCCATTCGACCTACGACCTTGACACCCATGAGCAATATTTTAGCTCTCCTTAAGAGATTGTGGCTACGTGCAAATGAAACAATTGAATTGTTGCGAGAAAAAATTGGAGATTCGATTATTTCAAGAAATTGTGATATTGAATGACCTCCAAGAAGTTGTGATTTATCACCATTAGACTATTTCTTGTGGGGTTATTTGAAGTTATTGGTCTTTCGAAATAAACCAGACTCTCTTCAAGCTTTACAAGTCAATATTGAACGTGCCATTCATGACATACGACTTGATTTAGTGGAAAAAGTGCTCGAAAATTGGGTTCGAAGTTTCGAATACGTTCCTGCAGAAGAAGTCGTGGAGGCCATTTGAATGGCGTTTTATTTAGAACTTAATTGTATCGATTGTACTTCACATTAAATAAAAAACTTTTGGATTTCCTTAACAATAAGTGTGTTTTTTTTCAAAGAAATCAATATCACTCTTAATGGAATGTACGAGAATGTACCTCCGATTTTGCATATATGCACTGTGTTTAGCATTGTGCTAAACATGCGAACAGCACTGTAAGTTAATTTAGTGTTTTCAATTTTTACACTGTAAAAAATTTCAAGTATTTTTATACACTGGTTTTAATGTTATAAACTGTTAACTTTTGGTGCAAAAAGGTACCTTTGTGTGGGAGGTACCAAAAGGGGCGTGGCAACAACACCCATTTTTCCCTGGACTGTAGGCAATATAAAAGCATAATACTGTACAAAATTTCAAGTATTTTTATACACTGTTATTAATGTTATAAGCTGTTAATTTTTGGTGCAAAATGGAGCATTTGTGTGGGAGGTACCAAAAGGGACGTGGCGACTTCGCCCATTTTTCTCGAGTTGATAGCGACTAATAAGCTAATACTATGTGTGAAATTTCAAAAGATTCGAATAAGTAGTATAGCAGTTATTAAAGAATCAATATTTCACAACATTTTAACCCTTTGTGGGGGAGGTACTAGAAGGAGTGGACCAATATGGCCCATCTTCGAACTTAGCCGGAGATAGAAAAAAATATTACCACATACCAAATTTGAGGTCAATCGGTTACTCCTTTCGAGAGTTATCGTGCGCACCAGCCAGCAGACACACAGACAGACAGACAGACGGACGGACATTGCTCATTCGACTTAAAATGACCCAAAACGGATTTCCTCCGAACATACTTGGGGTCTTAGGTCACTCCTTCGACGTGTTACACTTTTTTCCGTAGCAAATGACATATACCCTCGTCACACTAAAGTGAGGGTATAAAAATATGATTTTTTGCAATACTTTGTAAGATATCGTCGAAACCGCTGTACGGATGGAAAATTGTATTGTAAGAAGGCTACTTAATTCTGAAGTTTGTAAAGCTTACCTGAACCAATGAATGGTTCTCTAGTTATGCCATAATATGTGGTTCAACCTCTCTTTTTTCTTAGCCTAAAGGGTTGTCTCTTTAAATTCTCGCGATAAGCTGTGATATGGAAAGAAATTAGTGGTTGGACCACATATAGTGGCATAACTCGAGAACCATTTATCTGCTTTGGTTGAGGAAAGTTTTAAAGAATTAAATATTAAGTAGCCTTCAACTTCATATAATACCATTTTCCATCCGTTCAGCGGTTTCGACGATATACGAGTATTACAAAATATTGCCAAAAAATTTGATTTTTTGATAAAATGTTAATATTTTTAAAATAAAACTCCCATACAACAATCTAAAAATTAACAAATGTTATATTTTTATGATTTTATCGTAAAGTCTGTTCATGAATTAAACTTTAAAAGCTAAGATTGGAGATTAAGATTGGAGACGTTTTTTGACGTCTAGAATCTGAATCTATGCATTAAAACAGAAACCCAAGAAAAAATGTTGTTTTTGTCGACCGGTGTAATTATTGGTTGGCTTTAAATTTATGATAACAAGATATGGCGAAAATTAAGTTAAAATTACATTTATGATTTCTTATCTATCTACCTTTTTAACATGTAGGTTGCAGTGATGGAATGAGTTTGCACAACCGTGTATGTAAATTTGACTTTATATTGGGTGTGGTAATAGGTAGTACGGTTTTGGCCATTACACAGAACTTATCACGGTATTTGCAAACGATTAACCTAGATATAATAAAGTCTTACGAAATCGTAAAATTGGCAACGACTAAATTAAGTGACATGCGTAGAAAATTCAGATGCGGAGTTTGAAACTGTTTGAAGAATCCACACAACTTGCAAGAAGTTTTGGAATAGAAGCTGCACTACCTAGAAGAGTAGGCACTCAAAAGTATAGGGCTAATATTCCTGGTTCAGATGCCAAGGCATATTTTAGGACAACATTGTTCATACCATATCTGGACGAAGTAATATCACAAGTATATGGATTGATTATTGGAAGCAGAAGAATGATAAGCCATCAAATGCATTAGATGCTATTTCAGTTTGTGATGAGGACATGTTCCCAAGCGTTTTTACCCTTTTGCAGGTACTGGCCACAATACCTGTGACAACGGCATCTGCTGAGCGAAGTTTCTCGACATTAAGAAGAATAAAAACTTATCTCCGGAACAGAATGGAAGGAGAAAGGCTATCTTATCTGGCGTTGATGTCTATATAAAAAGGTGAAGTCGAAATCGATGAAATAATTGATATATTTCTTTCAAAAAATCTCTTACGTATTTTATTATAAAAAGTTTTACTGATCTCGTACTAAAGTACACATTTATATTTAGGAATAAAATTCGAATAAAAAACTAAGGAACTTCACTTCCATTACCTACACAATAAACGCAATTTTTTAATTGTTTATCTTTGTTATGGAAAAAAAGGTTGGGCCTTCCTTTTAAATTAAAAAGTTGTACACCTAAGAAATCGCAAATGTGCTACACATTTGTGTCTTTAACATTCAGAAAACTGTACACTTCAGAAAATTGCTGTAACAGATTTGTAGTAGATGATGACAAATATCGTTTACGGCATAAGGATTACAGCGACCGAGTCTCTACAAGCCCTACTCCATATACTGCCGATTAATATTGTGGCGTTACTTGCCTTATGAAGCTGTAGTACCGACTGCTGTTCTCTTCAGGGAAGTAGTGGAAGAAGCAACGTCTGACGAGGTCGAGCTGATTATTGGCGCAGACACGAACGCTCATCACACTATCTGGGGTAGTACGGATATAAACAATAGGAGTGATTCGCTTCTTGACTTTATTCTAACTACCAACCTAAGTATTTGTAACATAGGTAATACACCGACCTTTACAATTAAAGACAGACAAGAAGTACTAGACGTAACGTTTGCTACTGACCTGCTGTCAGACAAAATTATTGGGTGGAATGTACTGGACGACCACTCATTCTCAGATAACCATTATATTGAGTCCAAAATCGCTGAAAAAGCGCCTGAACCTGCCGATAGGCGCAAAGACGCTCTTGGTATACCTTCTGTGGCGAAGTGGAAAAGGTTTTCGACGCCGCAAGGCTGAGGAATATACTATCAGCTTCACCTTGTACAGTGGGTTACTTGCAGGATGAGGCAAATAATTGGACCAAAAACAGTGAGCAGTCGCTCAATGTACTGCTCGACACACATTTCCCGGGGAACTCTCTAACAGAACTAGAGGATCGGCAAGACCAACAAGAGTGCGAGTGGACTGCGAGCTTCGCTAGCTTGTTGACTGAGAGATCCAGAATAAGCTGGACTATTAATAGCTTTTAGCCCTTCAAGTCACCAGAAATGCAGAAAATGTTGAAGTACATTATCCCCTGGCTGGAGAAAATTTATGTAGGCTGTATCAGGCTTTCATACATCCCGAATCGATGGAGGGATACCAAAGTTGTATTCATACCTAAAGCGGGGAAGATATCACACACTAGGCCAAAAGACTTCAGACCAATTAGCCTATCCTCCTTCCTATTGAAAGGTCTGGAAAGACTTTTAGATTATTTCATTAGGGAAAACCTGGATACAAAACTCCTGTCGGTGAAACAAAATGCTTACAATAAGGGGAAGTCTACAGAATCAGCCCTGAACGAACTTGTGAGGTCTATCGAATCGTCCCTGCATTTCAAGTAATTCACCATGGTGGCATTTCGTGACATAGAAGGGGCTTTTAACAACATTCACTCGGATGCAGTAATTGCGGCACTGTCACATCTAAAAGTTAACTCTAGTTTGAATAGACTAATTCAAAGTCTGCTCAACAGAAGACGCATAGGAGCATGTCTTGGGTCCACAACTCTAACAAGGTTTGTAAACAGAGGGACCTCACAAGGAGGAGTACTGTCTCCACTAATTTGGAACCTAGCGGTGAATGAAATCCTGCTAGATCTAGAACGTTGTGGCTGCAGGGTCGTGGCATATGCGGACGACGTGGCAATCGCAGTGAGTGGCAAATTTGAAAACGACCTCCGAGACATTCTACAGGTGGCTCTGAACAAATTGGCTAGATGGCCCAGAAGCAGCGGTTTGGGCGTAAACACAAACAAGACAGAATTGGTTCTCTTTACTTGGATGAATAAAGTCCCACATGTGGACCTCCACCTCGGATAAATGGAACAGATCTAGTCTTTTCTGAAAGTGCAAAATTTTTAGGAACAATTCTAGATAGAAACTGTTAGTTAGACTTAACGTATTGGAACGTGTAAGGAAGGAGAATGTCGCCCTATATTCCTGCAAAAAGGCTGTAGGGTCGCGGTGGGGCCTCTCTCCTAAAATTGTCCACTGGATATACTCGTATATAGCAGTAGTTCTGACAAATGATAAACTAACCATCACCAACCTACTAACACAGGTTCAGAGAGCAGCCTGCCTGAGCATAAGCGGATCCTCAAGGACTACAGCGACCCAGTCTCTACAAGCCCTACTCTATATACTGCCGATTAATATTGAGGCGAGAGAAGTTGCAACCAAAGCGGCAATAAGATTAATCTGCCTATCATTGTGGAGGTACAAAAACTACGGTCATACGAGTGCTATGGTAACCTACCGACTGGACTATATACCAACTGTGTACACCTTCGAGAGAAATTACATCACTATGATTTCCGCCAGAGATGAATGAATGGAGTACACTGTGCAGAGCTTAGTTCGGATATAGCTCACAGACTACCAGATACCTGCAGTGTCTATCAAGCCGAAATAATGGCAATATGGGAAGTGGCTGAGTCGCAACATAGTAACCAACACTGGCGTTGTCATTTACTCGGACAGCCAGGCTACCATCAATTCTCTGGAGGCAACATCCCTAAATTCACATACAGTCCCCGACTGCCGCAGATCTCTTAACGAGATGGCTGAGCAGTTTAATATACACCTCATATTGGTGCCTGTGCATAGGGATATCCCGGGGAACTGCAAAGCCGATGAACTTGCTAGAAAGGGACGACTTTACAAATTCTCGAAGAATTTGCATATATTGGTGCACCACTATCCACGTGCATGCTTTGGCTTTGGCAAGAGGCAATCAGGCAGTTCAGCGAAAGATGGACAGAAATCGGCACCTGCAGGGTAGCTAGACAAATCTGGCCAAGGTATGACCTGAGAAGATCAAAATATCCCCTCGCACTAGAGAGGCAAAGATTGTCTACGTTAGTATCAGTTGTGACAGGACACTGCTTGATCGGCGAACACGCCAAAAGATTGGGGATTGACTTTCGGTTCTTTCTGTAAAACATGTGTATTATTTGCTTCTAGGGATACAGAAGTGCATAACCAAAAACTAGGAAACTTGGTATCAAGACCATTTAATAATTGGAAACCAGTAAGGAAAGGCAGAAAGTCGGGCGGGGCCGACTATATAATACCCTACACCTCCCTAACAATGCGATAAGGGTCATTGCCATAATAATTTGGAATAATTGGTAAATGGGTAGAAACATATTATCTAATTCTGAAACGATAATCGCTAAATTAAGCATTATTCGTTCCTAAATTGAGAAACATCTTTCTTGAAAATTTTAATGATCGGAATTAAAATACAACTTCTATAGCGATTTTATACCAAATCAGCAGGATTATATATATGGAGCTTTAATATAAATCTGAACCGATCTTCCCTGAATACTCATTCATGTAAAAATACCTCCTTCTGTCGAATTTCGTACTGATCGCATATAAAATACAGTCTCTACAGCGCTTACATGTCAAATCGGGCGTATAATATATATGGGAGCTATATCTAAATCTGAACCGATTTTCTCCGAATTTGGCAGTATTCCTTCATGTAATAAGAAACCTCTTTCTGCCGAATTTCGCACTGATCGGATATAAAATACAGTTTTTACAGCGCTTACAGGTCAAATCGGGGGTAACGTATATATGGGGGCTATATCTAAATCTGAACCGATTTCTTCCAAATTTAAAAGTGTTCATTCATATAGTAGGAAACCTCTTTCTGACGAATTTCATACTGATCGGATATAAAATACAGTTTTTACAGCGCTTACAAGTGAAATCGGGGGTAACATATATATGGGGGCTATATCTAAATCCGAACCGATTTTCTCCGAATTTGGCAGTATTCCTTCATGTAATAAGAAACCACTTTCTGACGAATTTCGCACTGATCGGATATAAAATACAGTTTTTACAGCGCTTACATGTCAAATCGGGGCTAACATATATATGGGGGCTATATCTAAATCTGAACCGATTTTAACCAAATTCAATAGGGATCGTCCGTGGGCCAAAAAAAAGATATGTGTAAAGTTTCGTCGAGATCAGACCATAATTGCGACCTGTACTTTGATTACAAGAATACAATCACAGACAGACAGACGGACAGACAGACAGACGGACAGACGGACATAGCTAAATCAACTCAGAAAGTGATTCTAAGTCGATCGGTATAATAAACGATGGGTCTATTTCTTCTCCTTTTGGGTGTTACAAACAAATGCACAAAGTTATAATACCCTGTACCACAGTGTGGTGTAGGGTATAAAAAATCCCGATTTATCCCGAAAACCTCGAAAATACCGGGATATCGAACAATTTCGTGATTCCAAAAATCCCAATTTATCCCGAAATATCGAACAATTTCGGGATTCCGAAAAAATCCCGGGATTTGCAATTTAAAAATCCCGAATCCCGGGATTTGTGAAAACCAATCCCGTTTGACATCTCTAACCATGACTGAAAATCGTTTAAATGGATTGGCTTCGTTGACTATTCATTAGATGTTAACGCAGTATTAGATGATTTTTTATTTCGCCTCGTCGTGTCAATTTATTAAAACATTAATACAATTAATATATAATTTAAATTAATACAATTCTTATTGAAAATATTACCTATGTATTCTTTAATGTTAATGACTATATGCATTAAAGATGCCAACCATTGATTTTTGATAAAAAAAAAGTTGGGTACCATATATGAAACATGTTAATGTTAAAAGCTGTTATCTTTTGGTGCAAAATGGCCCATTTATGTGAGAGATACCAAAAGGGGAGTGGCAACTTCGCCCATTTTTAACTGGATTGTAGGCGCTATAAAACCATTACACGGTACAAAATTTCAAGTCTTTGTATGCACTGGTACTCAAGTGATTAACTGCTAACTTTTGGTGCAAAATAGTAAATTTGTGTGGGAGGTACCAAAAAGGGGCGTGCCAATTACTCCCACTTTTCACTGGACCAGCCAGAAGACAAACGGACGGACGGACATCGTTCAATCGACTTAAAATGACCAAAAACGGATATCCGCAGAACATACTTAGGGTCTTAGATCACTACTTCCATGTGTTACACTTTTGACCCGTAGTAAATGATATATACCCTCGTATCACTAAAGTGAGGGTATAATCAACTTAACTAAAGTTAAAACAACACAAGGGAACAAACAACAATTGTTATAATTTAAAGACAAGCCCTACACAGTGAATTAAAATGTGTCATATTTAACTACAACTTAAAAATAACATAAAACCTGAATTGAAACTTAGAACTAGTTAAAACAAAATAAAAAAACATATTTTCTGGAATTTACGCCTGCATACAAAAATTTAATTTGTGATCATTTTTAGAATTTACACCTGCATAAAACAAATTTAAATTGTGTTAATTTTTGGAATTTACACCTAACTACAAATATTAAATTTGTGCTATTTTTTGAACTGACCCTTGCTGTAGAATTTAAATTCAGAATAATTTTTGGAAATTACCTTTGATTACAAAAATAAAATTGTGCTAATTTTTGGAATTTACACCTGCCCACAAAAATTAAATTTTTGCTATTTTTTGGACTGACACTTGCCTACAAAATTTAAATTCAGTAGAATTTTTGGAAATTATCTTTGTTTACAAGTCCAAAAAATTTATTAAGTGATAATTTTGCAAATTACACTTTACTTCGAAAGATAAATTTTGCAATATAAAATTATAAAATTATATTATATTATAAAATTATAACCCAATTTCATCAAATTTATTCTCGTATATATTTATTTTCTTGTTTCTGGATCTTGTATCTGTAAATTTTAGAGTAAAATTGTATATTTTCTTCTGCAAATTGGCCTAAGACACAACTATTTTCGAAAAATTTTGAAGTTTGCTGCTATTTTGTATACTTCTTCTGCCAATTTGCCTAATACCCAACTTAGTTCGAAAAATCTTTTTTTTATACGAATCTGACGTTTTTATACCCTACACCACACTGTGGTACAGGGTATTATAACTTTGTGCATTTGTTTGTAACACCCAAAAGGAGAAGAAATAGACCCATCGTTTATTATACCGATCGACTTAGAATCACTTTCTGAGTTGATTTAGCTATGTCCGTCTGTCTGTCTGTCCGTCTGTCTGTCTGTGCATGTATTCTTGTAATCAAAGTACAGGTCGCAATTATGGTCTGATCTCGACGAAACTTTACACATATCTTTTTTTTGGCCCACGGACGATCCCTATTGAATTTGGTTAAAATCGGTTCAGATTTAGATATAGCCCCCATATATATGTTAGCCCCGATTTGACATGTAAGCGCTGTAAAAACTGTATTTTATATCCGATCAGTGCGAAATTCGGCAGAAAGTGGTTTCTTATTACATGAAGGAATACTGCCAAATTCGGAGAAAATCGGTTCGGATTTAGATATAGCCCCCATATATATGTTACCCCCGATTTCACTTGTAAGCGCTGTAAAAACTGTATTTTATATCCGATCAGTATGAAATTCGTCAGAAAGAGGTTTCCTACTATATGAATGAACACTTTTAAATTTGGAAGAAATCGGTTCAGATTTAGATATAGCCCCCATATATACGTTACCCCCGATTTGACCTGTAAGCGCTGTAAAAACTGTATTTTATATCCGATCAGTGCAAAATTCGGCAGAAAGAGGTTTCTTATTACATGAAGGAATACTGCCAAATTCGGAGAAAATCGGTTCAGATTTAGATATAGCTCCCATATATATGATACGCCCGATTTGACATGTAAGCGCTGTAGAGACTGTATTTTATATGCGATCAGTACGAAATTCGACAGAAGGAGGTATTTTTACATGAATGAGTATTCAGGGAAGATCGGTTCAGATTTATATTAAAGCTCCATATATATAATCCTGCTGATTTGGTATAAAATCGCTATAGAAGTTGTATTTTAATTCCGATCATTAAAATTTTCAAGAAAGATGTTTCTCAATTTAGGAACGAATAATGCTTAATTTAGCGATTATCGTTTCAGAATTAGATAATATGTTTCTACCCATTTACCAATTATTCCAAATTATTATGGCAATGACCCTTATCGCATTGTTAGGGAGGTGTAGGGTATTATATAGTCGGCCCCGCCCGACTTTCTGCCTTTCCTTACTGGTTTTTTATTTATTATATTACAACTGAGTAGACAAAACTCAGCTAGTAATTTTACAATATTGTACGCGTGGTACTGAATTTTACACTAAAAAAAATTAACATTAGTGAACATTGTTGTTGAGAAGTAATTCAAAAATTACACTCACAGTTTACTTATTGAATATGCTAGATCCATGGGAATTGTTCATTGAAGTCTTCTATTGACAGCATAGTTGTGAAAGATGTTCATTGGAATTGACGTGATTCGTCAAATTTATTATTGAAAATAATTGTTTTCATGTTCGGGCTCTTGGATAAAAAAATATATAAATTGGTTATTTCAGAGAAAAATGTTATGTTTTGTATCTGCAAATTTGCCTAAGACCAGGGATACCGTACGTCCTTCTTTCGGAGGACATGTCCTATTTTTTTACAATTGGCATTCCGTCCTCCCTCCTCTTTCAAAAATGTGGGACAAATCCTTTTGTTACTAATTCAAATGTATTTTTATAGTTGGAACTGAATTAATATGTGATGTAATATTATTTGTAATATAAATAAAATTTATTGATCTGCTTTTAAATTAATTTGTGCATGTTTTACAACGAATCTAGTCGTTTGTTTTTTATCCGGAGGGTACCTTTTGTAACATTGACGAATATTGCCTTATTCCCAATGTATACTACATGTAGATTTATAATATGTGTAAGACATTGTACTTAAAAAAATTAATTTTTGATTATAATAAAATTTTTATTTTTCAGATTACTTTTTATACCCTACACCACACTGTGGTACAGGGTATTATAACTTTGTGCATTTGTTTGTAACACCCAAAAGGAGAAAAAATAGACCCATCGTTTATTATACCGATCGACTTAGAATCACTTTCTGAGTTGATTTAGCTATGTCCGTCTGTCCGTCTGTCTGTCCGTCTGTCTGTCCGTCTGTCTGTCTGTGCATGTATTCTTGTAATCAAAGTACAGGTCGCAATTATGGTCCGATCTCGACGAAACTTTACACACATCTTTTTTTTGGCCCAAGGACGATCCCTATTCAATTTGGTTAAAATCGGTTCAGATTTAGATATAGCCCCCATATATATGTTACCCCCGATTTGACATGTAAGCGCTGTAAAAACTTTATTTTATATCCGATCAGTATGAAATTCGGCAGAAAGAGGTTTCTTATTATATGGATGAACACTATTAAATTTGGAAGAAATCGGTTCAGATTTAGATATAGCCACCATATATACGTTACCCCCGATTTGACATGTAAGCGCTGTAAAAACTTTATTTTATATCCGATCAGTATGAAATTCGGCAGAAAGAGGTTTCTTATTATATGGATGAACACTATTAAATTTGGAAGAAATCGGTTCAGATTTAGATATAGCCCCCATATATATGTTACCCCCGATTTGACCTGTAAGCGCTGTAAAAACTGTATTTTATATCCGATCAGTGCGAAATTCGGCAGAAAGAGGTTTCTTATTACATGAAGGAATACTGCCAAATTTGGAGAAAATCGGTTCAGATTTAGATATAGCTCCCATATATATGTTACCCCCGATTTGACATGTAAGCGCTGTAGAGACTGTATTTTATATCCGATCAGTACGAAATTCGACAGAAGGAGGTCTTTTTACATGAATAAGTATTCAGGGAAGATCGGTTCAGATTTACATTAAAGCTCCATATATATGTTCCTCCTGATTTTACTCCGATCATTAAAATTTTCCAGAAAGATGTTTCTCACTTTAGGAACGAATATTGCTTAATTTAGCGATTATCGTTTCAGAATTAGAATACGTTTCTACCCATTTACCAATTATTCCAAATTATTATGGCAATGACCCTTATCGCATTGTTAGGGAGGTGTAGGGTATTATATAGTCGGCCCCGCCCGACTTTCTGCCTTTCCTTACTGGTTTTTATTTTAATAAAGTATTCTCTGAAGGTTCCCTTGTAAATATCACAAATGTCCTCCTTTTCTGGCATAAATATCCTCTTTTCCGAAAAATTTTTATGGTAACCCTGCCTAAGACCCACCCTCGTTCGGAACTTTCTTGAAAATTGTTGCGGTTTTAAACAAATTTGACCCACTTTGATTGATTATTGATTTTCGGGTTTCTAGATATTGTGTTTGGCAATTTCTGAGAAAAACTGTATTTTTCTTCCGCAAGATTTTAATCTTTAAGTTTGCTGCTAATTTTTATACGAATTTGACGTGATTCGTCAAATTTATTATTGAAAATAATTGTTTTCGTGTTTCGGCTCTTGGATAAAAAACCAAAAATATAAATTGGCAATTTCATACATCTGGCAACATAGTTGCTGTTACCGCCGCCACTGTCTTATTTATTACTTTCAATTATTTTTATTATTATTATTTCGGTCTGTAATCGTTATGATTTAAACTTAGATACTCTCTCGGCCAAAGACCAACTTGCTTCTATCAATGGTAGAATGCATGAAATACTTGCAATATATTTTGCCATGTAAAATACTTGCATTCTACCATTGATAGAAGCATGTTGGTCTTTAGCCGAGAGAGTATCTCAGTTTAAATCATAACGATTACAGACCGAAATAATAACGGGCAACCGACATGGACAAAAGCACGGCACAGCTGACTTGTTGTAAAATAAATATTACAACAAAAAAATTAAAGCAATAAGAAAAAGCTTTTTACTATAAAGCTTTACTCTTAATGTGTGAGTGATTTCTACAAGTAAATTCTAATTGAATTTCTTGTGAACATGGCAAAGTGCTAGTATTTCATTGTGTTTGATTGTTTGATCGATAGCCGAAAAGTGAGTCTTTGGGTGCAATTCTCATTTGCTCGTGTGAGTCGCCCCGTGATAGGCTTTGAGAGTTTGGTTATCGAATCATCAATCAAAGGCTTTTTTGAAAAGCCGGCCATGTAGAATACTGATGACGGGGGTCACGCCCCAGAAATCATGATATAGTCTGTGGGCACGCAATGAAATACTTGCAATATATTTTTCCATGTAAAATACTTGCATTCTACCATTGATAGAAGCAAGTTGGTCTTTAGCCGAGAGAGTATCTCAGTTTAAATCATAACGATTACAGACCGAAATAATAACGGGCAACCGACATGGACAAAAGCACGGCACAGCTGACTTGTTGTAAAATAAATATTACAACAAAACACTTAAAGCAATAAGAAAAAAGCTTTTTACTATAAAGCTTTACTCTTAATGTGTGAGTGATTTCTACAAGTAAATTCTAATTGAATTTCTTGTGGACATGGCAAAGTGCTAGTATTTCATTGTGTTTGATTGTTTGATCGATAGCCGAAAAGTGAGTCTTTGGGTGCAATTTTCATTTGCTCGTGTGTATCGAATCATCAATCAAAGGCTTTTTTGAAAAGCCGGCCATGTAGACTACTGATGACGGGGGTCACGCCCCAGAAATTATGATATAGTCTGTGGGCACGCAATGAAATACTTGCAATATATTTTGCCATGTAAAATACTTGCATTCTACCATTGATAGAAGCAAGTTGGTCTTTAGCCGAGAAAGTATCTCAGTTTAAAAGAAATATTAAATAAATACTTAACTAAATGAAAATTAATTCAGTGTTTTTTGATTAAAGGCAGTTAGAAAAATTTGTTTGTTTCGGTTCGAACTCGACATTCTTAAAAACAATTTGAGTTAAACAATTTTGCGTTGATTTAAAATAAACACAGGCTTTAATAAAAGTTAAACGCGGTTTCGGCATAATTTTCTTTGTGTTACACGAAATAAAAACAGTGCTTTAAGGCAAAAATATATAAAAGCTGTGGACAACAAACCAAAAAGCCGCGATTAAAGGATAGGAGTATTTTTTGTAATAAAAAAATTAAATAAATAAATCGTGTTTCGTAAGTAGACAAAATAATGTCGGAAACAGATTTTAATTGCAACAAGTGCGACTTAAAAGACACCGAACGTATGGTGCAATGTGTTTCCTGTGACAAGTGGTTCCATTTCGAGTGTGTTAAGGTGGACAGTAACGTAGCCAACGTCAGCTGGAGTTGCTCGTGCTGTGGTGAACAACACGTGGCCTAATGTGACGAGTTGAATGCAGCACAGCAGATGGCCCCCGTTAACAACACCGCTGATTTCTCCGCCGGTAAGCTGGCTTCCTCATCACCAGCAAACATGGTTCCAGCAGGAGGTGTGATGGGAATGCCCGGTCCGTCGTTTTCGGGAAATGTACCACCACAAAGACAAATGGATGCGGGACATGACAACGGTGCATACAAAAAAGCACATAACACGATTTTTATCAGTCATGGTTCCAACACCATTTCGCCAATTACAACAACGATGCCATAAACCACCGTAATTCCGCCAACAAAAACAACGATGACGCTACCAACCCACGCTACCAACATAAAAATCAGTATGATCCTCACCATTTTGTTAACCCAAACGGATCGAACGTGGCCCAATCCAACTGCAGTATTTGGAACAGAAATACAAAATTCTTTCTCAAAGCAACATAAGCCAGCCATCGTGTTCTTTTGCGAACAGCCTCACGTCGTTCCAACCGACAGCGTCGCAGATTGCAGCCAGGTAAGGATTCGCCTAATTTCGACGGAAATCCAGAGGATTGGCCCCTGTTCATCAGTAACTATAGGAATAGTACTGAGATTGCTGGTTATACTGATGGTGAAAATTTAATGCGTTTGCAGTCGTGTCTCCGAGGTCGTGCAAAAGAATTAGTGAAAAGCAAACTGTTCATTCCTTCAATGGTGGGTGAAATTATCCGAAAGTGTTTCTCGAATAAACAGTGTGGAATTAGTGGATGTGCCGCAAAACATCACCCGTTATTACATAAATATGCTACAACGATCAGCCCTAGTACGAGCAATGTATCAACACAAGATCGTAGTGGTAGTGTAAATGCGCATGACAGTGACAAAAAGGACCGTGTTTCAGGATTTTACCAATTCGTGATTTCTTCAACGGTGGTTCAATTAAAACGTTTGCCTTTCTGGATGAAGGATCTTCAGTGACTCTAATGGATCAGGAGTTTTTTAACAAGCTTGACCTAAAAGGTAAAAAGGAGTCCCTTGAGTTGCGCTGGACCGGTAATACGACAAGATGTGAAGACGAATCGGTAAACATTAATTTGGAAGTTTCTGGTACACAAAGTGAATCGCGTTTTACACTCCACGATGTGCCTACGGTAAATAATCTTGGTCTGCCCAGACAGTCTCTAAACTTCGAGGACATCGTCAAGGACAATCCGTACTTAAAAGGGTTGCCCATTGTATCTTACGACAATGCCAAACCGATAATTTTAATTGGTGTCAACAACTGGAGGGTGGTCGTCCCTACAAAAATTCGAGAAGGTGGACACAATCAACTGATTGCAACAAAAACTCATCTGGGATGGACCCTTCAAGGTAGTGGCTCCGATTTTAGAAGAAGTCCTTCGTTAAATATACACACGTGTGATTGTGAAGATCGATATGAAAGTTTACACAACGAAGTGAAGGAGTATTTCGCCCTGGAAGTGGCCCAAGAGAAAAATATGTTGTCACCGGAAAATCAAAAGGCCATAGAAATTCTTCAGAATAATTGTGCACGAAGAAATGAACAATTTGTAGTGAGATTGCTGTGGAAAAACGACACGCAAGAGTTGCCTGGAAGTTATAATGTAGCGTGCCACAGATTAAAGTGTCTCCAGAGGAAGTTCAAGAAGGACCCAGAATTAAAGCAGACTATGCAAAAGGAAATCGACAAACTTCTCATGAAAGGATATGCTAGAAAGGTTTTGGACACAGAATTGAATTCATATCCCAGTCGTACGTGGTATCTTCCGATTTTTGTGGCCCCAAACCCAAACAAACCTGGTAAAGTTCGTCTGGTGTGGGATGCAGCAGCCAAATCCATCGGTAAGTCGCTCAATGATTTTTTAATGAGTGGCCCTGACGTGCTTACATCACTAGTGGATATTTTAATCAAATTTGGAGTCGGCCAAATTGCAGTATGTGGTGACATCGCTGAAATGTTTCACCGCATCAACGTCAGAGACGAAGATATACATGCTCAACGATTTTTGTGGCTTGAAACTGACGATATAACCAAGCCGAGTGTATTTGTGATGAAGGCCCTAACATTTGGGATAAGCTGCGCCCCTGTATCGCTCATTTTGTTCGTAATAAAAATGCGGACGAATTTCGAAATTTATATCCTCGAGCGGTCAAAGCGGTAGAGAGTTACCACTATATGGACGATTTTATCGACAGTGTGCAGACTGCAGAAGAAGCAGTGGAGTTAGCTTCCCATGTTAAAAGGATCCATGCTGCGGGCGGTTTCCATATGAGGAACTGGGCCTCAAATTCGAAAGTAGTACGGCAACAATTGGGAGTCCAATAATGACGTGTTTCAGTATAATTCTAGATTCTCGAGGCTCAGAAGAAATGTGTTCCAAGACGACGTTGTCCCCACTAAGAGGGAAGTACTCCAAGTCCTGATGTCCATCTTCGATCCACTCGGGTTCGTCTCCCACTACACAATTGGCCTGAAAATTCTACTTCAAGACATATGGCGTTCCGACATAAAGTGGGACGACGAACGAAATGAAGAATTGAATCTGAAGTGGTCCTCTTGGCTGTCAAATCTGGAAAAAATATCCTCTATCAAGACCCCATGGTGTTACTCTTTCTTACTGAAATTTACATTTGATGTGCAGCTGCATACGTTCGTCGACGCTGGTGAAAATGGATACGCTGCTGTATGCTATTTCCGTATTCAACACAATGATGAGGTCGACGTCAGTATCGTAGCAGCCAAGTCCAAGGTCACCCCACAGAAACCTGTGTCAATCCCTAGATTGCAACTCCAAGCGGCGTTAATTGGAACCCGTCTGGCCACGAAAATCAAAAATGCGTCACGTTTACATTGTTCAGAAACTTTTTACTGGTCCGATTCTAAAATGGTTTTGAAATGGTTGTCCATGGATCCGAAAAACTTTAAGGCGTTCGTGATGTACAGAGTTGGCGAGATTCTTGAATCAACTAATGTGACTCAATGGAATTGGGTCCCTTCAAAGTCCAACGACGACATGTGGTTCAGAGGTCCAGAGTTTCTCAAATTCGACAAAAGTGATTGGCCGAAATGTCCAGATTTAGGAGGCACCAATAAAGAAGAGGTACGTCATAATCTTTTACATATTACGAAATCAAATAACTTCACTCTGAATATTGAGTATTTTTCATGCTGGAGGCGACTTTATAGAGCGCTGTCGCAGTTTCTGTTTTACATAGAAAAACTAAAGTCCGTTGTTCGTAGCAGTAAAGTACCAGCCGAAACACAATATGAATGTGTCCAGAAAGTAAAGCAGATTTTGTTTAAAAATGCGCAATTAAGCGAGTTTTCTGAAGAAATTTGGTGCCTCAAGAATAATAAGTCTATTGATAAGACCAGCAAGCTAAGACAGCTAAATATCTATCTGGATGAACATGGTGAATTCGTGCCTCAGGTGGAGCTGAGACATTAAGCTGCAATAATGCGATAATTCTACCGCACAGACACTAAATTACCTTTCTTGTGGTCCGATATTATCATGAAACTTTCCATCATTGTCTACATGAAGTAACAGTATCCAGAATTAAGTTCATATTTTATATCCCCAAATTGAGAGTCCAGTACAAAAATGTTCGAAGCAAGTGCCAACGGTGTAAGAATGCAGCAGCCGCACCCAGACCACCACAAATGGCAACTCTACCCTCAGCGAGGCTTTCCAGTTTTGAGCGTCCGTTTACTTATGTTGACATCGACTTTTTCGGACCCTTATACGTTACCGTAGGAAGACATAAGGAGAAAAGGTGGGGTGTTCTGTTTATGTGTCTGACAGTTCGCGCAATTCACATCGAAGTGGCTCATAGTCTTGACACCAGTTCTTGCATAATGTGTACACAAAATTTCATCAGTCCTAGACCCTAAGATGTGCCCTGTACGAAATTGAATTTATGACTCTCGTCCATTGACATTTGTGGCCATAGACTCGGGCCCAGAACTTACATGGTTCTGCAGCCGGGCAAAAACCTCCAGTTGAGTTCGACTACGATTTGCGACAACGGTGGCACCAAACGCAGAAATTTGCAAATCATTTCTGGCGAAGATGGGTGCGTGAATATGGTCCAACTTTGGTTCGGCGAAGTAAGTAGTTCGATAAAGTACAACCACCGACACACACACTTCCCCGCAATAGTTGGCCCAAAGGTATTGTCACCAACGTGTTCCCCGCTAAAGATGGTCAAGTCCGCAGTGTCAAAGTCAGAACGAGTTCCAGTAAGTACGAGAGGCCCGTAGCTAAAGTTGCAGTGTTAGACGTCGGTATAAAGAAGGATGACAGGAAGGAAGAAGAATGTTACCGCCGCCACTGTCTTATTTATTACTTTCAATTATTTTGTAATACTACATTCAAATTACTATTTATTTGCTATTCCTTCGTTGCCCTCTTGTTTGTTTACCAATTCGGTCATATGTACATACATACATACATGTGTGTATGTATGTGCGTAGCCCTTTGATATGCATTGTATGCCGTTTAATAACGGCAGTGTCTTCTTTTGGAAAAGAAGTTGTAAAGGGCAACGAAGGCAAAAGCTAAGTTCCGTTCGAATGTTAATACGGAGTGAACACATTGTTTTTAAGCGCAACGCCATCGAATAAGCGAAATATTAAATAAATACTTAACTAAATGAAAATTAATTCAAAGTGTTTTTTGTTAAAAGGCAGCTAGGAAAAGTTGTTTGTTTCGGTTCGAACTCAACAGTTGCGTACACACGTGTTTATAGTGGCTCTCACAATAATTCTATTAAACAATTATTTTCTTTGGGATTAACCCTGCTAAAGCATATAAAGCGAATTGGACGCTATTAACAAGTGATTTGGTTATAATTATGTGTTAAAGTTTATTGCTAAAGTAACTTTTTGCAAGAAAAATAATCAAGTTAAAAATCATAGTGCTTGCTGTGTTGGTTGTTCATAAATAAACAAAGGAAATTTACAAAAACAAATATCCGTGCATGTCTCTCACTCCCTCCGTTGTGAGGCGGTTAAGTCTTAATGGGAGAAAAGCGTACATTTCTGTGAAAACTATAGAAAATAACGCAACAGCAACGCCTAGAAGAGATGACAGCCTCTTTTTAACCGCCAAAACCACAAAAAGTGCGCGCTCTTTCTCACCGCAGTTGTCAAGTAGTGAAACAAATCAAACAGAAATGCTAACAAATACAATGAAAAATAAAGAAGTGCCTACAAGTATGCTTTCAAGTACAGTAGCTTATCCGAATGGAAATAGTGTTGCCACAGCAACAGGAACAATCCCCAAAGGTACAAATCCAAACAGTACAACTGGCAAAGATGATAAAATTCAAACTGGTATAGATAGATACATTTTAGTGACAAAACGAAAGGCAAATGCAAGGTCTCCTCATAAGGAACCAGATCCCAAGGGAATGAATGCGGTAAGTTCGAACCGATTTGACCTCCTCAGCTCTGAGGAAAATAATGAAGAAACACATGAAACTACAAGAAAACCCAAACCACCTAATTTTCTTGCCCCAGCTTTTAGGCAAAAAAAAACGAAACTAAAATTCAGACATACACCGAAGTGTTTTATAAAAAGGTGGTTGGGTTGCTCGATCTAGAAAAAAAAGAATTACTACACTTACCAGCTTAAGGGCCTTATTCATAAAAACTTAATGAAGGTTTGAGGAACGTTTTAGCAGTGTTAAAACGTCTTGTGGTAGTAATTAAGGGTATTGATAGGACAGTTTCAACAGCTGAAATAATCGATGAACTTGCTAAAGGTCTTGTGGTAGTAATTAAGGGTATTGATAGGACAGTTTCAACATCTGAAATAATCGATGAACTTGCTAAAGAGGGTTACGAAGATAAATCCATAATAAACATTATAAATAAAAAGAAAATTCCTCAGCCCATGTTTAAGGTTGAACTAACACTTGATTCTTCGCGAATAAAGAACAAAGGCGCACCTCATCCTATTTACGACCTGAGATATTTGTGCAACCGTAGAATTCGAGTCGAGGAACCTTTAAAACGAGCCGATCGTCCCCAATGTACAAATTGTCAAGAATTTGGACACACCATGGCATACTGTAAATGACCGGCCGTTTGTGTCAGATGTGGCGATGTGCACAAGCCCGTCGACTGTCCCCATCCAAGAACAGATACTGGCGTAAAAAACTGCGGTGAAAACCATACAGCAAACTACTGTGGTTGCCCTGTCTATAAGCACATGAAAAAAAAAACAAACAATGTTTATAAAACTCCAATATATGCAAGCTATATTCCACCGCCTTTCCCAGGCTTAAGAACTGTATCTCCTACGGAAAATTCTAGTTTTAGCGACCCAAACGTAAACCGAATCCCAAAGAACACAATTCATCCAAATATGTCATATGCCCGTATGACAAGAAATGGCAATTTCCCCTCGAAAACTCAATAGAAAAATTAATAGAAACTATGAATTCATTCATGTTGAATATGCAAAGCATGATGCAAGAAATGATGAGAAATCAAAGTATGCTTATGCAACTCGTGTTAAATCAAAAATAAATCCACTGGGAATTTGTTATTGGAATGCAAACCGCCTGAGCCAACACAGAAATGAGGTAGAAAATTTTCTCCGAAACCACTGTATAGATATTTTATTAGTCTCTGAGACACATTTTTCAACCAGAAATTGTTTTAGGATACGTGGTTATTCCACATACGATACTAAACACCCTAGCGGGAGCGCCTGTGGTGGTACAGCTCTTATTGTCCAAAATAAAATCAAACATTATCCTATGCCCGAATATAGGACTGATCATATACAAGCAACTTCTATCGCTATCACAGGCACAAATCTGGTGATACCGTCCCCCTAGGTACAATATTAGCAAAGATCAATTCATGGAGTTCTTCTCCACTCTTGGCACAAAGTATTTGGTAGCAGGTGACTACAATGCCAAGCACACATTTTGGGGCTCTGGCCTCACTACTCCAAATGGTAGACAACTTCTTAAAGCCATAACATCTGCTAAACTAGATGTACATTCGAGCGGTCACCCAACATATTCGCCCTCAGATCTGAATAAAACGCCAGACCTTATTGATTTCGCTATAATAAAAAATATAAGGCGTGAACAATTATCTCTATGTCCATCACTTGATCTATCATCGGATCATTCGCCTACCATTTTGACACTGCTTTACAACAATCATGAAAATGGGTGTGACAATTTGCCCATTAAGTATACCAACTGGCTAAAATATAAAAAATATAAAAATATATAATATCATTACGTAAAACGGATGAATTGATGCCGCGGCAAACCTATTAGGTTAGGGTGGCAGCCGTATTTTTTATACAAGCTCACATAGACCAGTTTAGGTCCCTAGTGTTACCACGGGCTGAAATGCCCCTCATCGAATGCCACCTGTTTGATATACAAATTTGTCGATAGTACGAATATCGGAAAGATCTGTAAGGCTGCCTAGAAAAGCCGACCCCAGTATGTCCAGTCGTCGTTTACTCAGAGCGGGGCAGTCGCATAGCAAGTGCTCAATGCTCTCCACTTCTTTCTCATCTCCATAGCTTCTGCAGAAGTCATTAGAGTCAATACCCAATATTTTGGCGTGTTCGCCGATCAAGCAGTGTCCCGTCAGAACTGATACTAACGTAGACAATCTTTGCCTCTCTAGTGCGAGGAGATATTTTGATCTTCTCAGGTCATACCTTGGCCAGATTTGTCTAGCTACTCTGCAGGTGCCGATTTCTGTCCATCTTTCGTTGGACTGCCTGATTGCCTCTTGCCTAAGCCAAAGCTTGCACGTGGATAGTGGCGTACCAATATATGCTAATTCTTCGAGAATTTGTAATGTCGTCCCTTTCCTAGCAATTTAATCGGCTTTGCAGTTCTCCGGGATATCCCTATGCCCAGGCACCCGTATGAGGTGTATGTTAAACTGCTCAGCCATCTCGTTAAGAGATCTGTGGCAGTCGAGGGCTGTTTGTTAATTTAGGGATGTTGCCTCCAGAGAATTGATGGCAGCCTGGCTGTCCGAGTAAATTACAACGCCAGTGTTGGTTACTATGTTGCGACTCAGCCACTTGGCTACTTCCCATATTGCCATTATTTCGGCTTGATAGACACTGCAGGTATCTGGTAGTCTGTGAGCTATATCCAATCCAATCTCTGCACAGTGTACTCCGAAGCCAACCTTTTCATCAAGCTTCGAACCATCCGTGTAAAAGTGGAGATGGTTTCTATTACCTAGTATTCTTCCAACCCATTCATCTCTGGCGGGAATCATAGTGATGTAATTTCTCTCGAAGGTGTACACCGTTGGTATATAGTCCACTCGGTCGGTTACCATAGCACTACACTTTGATATTCTCATGTGACCGTAGTTTTTGTACCTCCACATTGATAGGCAGTTTAATCTTATTGCCGATTTGGTTGCAACATCTCTCGCCACAATATTAATCGGCATGGAGTAGGGCTTGTAGAGACTCGGTCGCTGTAGTCCTTAAGGCTCCGCTTATGTTCAGGCAGGCTGTTCTCTGAACCTTTGTTAGTAGGTTGGTGATGGTTAGTTTGTCAGTTGCCGTCCACCATACCACAATGCCGAATAGCAGTATAGGACGAACTACTGCTATATATATCCAGTGGAGGAATATAAGGCGACGTTAGCCTTCCTTACACGTTCCAATACGTTAAGTCTAAATAACAGTTTTCTATCTAGAATTATTCCTAAAAATTGTGCACTTTCAGAAAAGACTAGAACTGTTCCATTTATCCGAGGTGGATGGTGCACATGTGGGACTTTATTCATCCTAGTAAAGAGAACCAATTCTGTCTTGTATGGGTTTATGCCCAAACCGCTGCTTCTGGCCCATCTAGCCAATTTGTTCAGAGCCACCTGTAGAATGTCTCGGAGGACGTTTTCGAATTTGCCACTCACTGCGATTGCAACGTCGTCCGCATATGCCACGACCTTGCAGCCACAACGTTCTAGATCTAGCAGGATTTCATTCACCGCTAGGTTCCAAATTAGTGGAGACAGTACTCCTACTTGTGGGGTCCCTCTGTTTACAAACCTTGTTAGAGTTGTGGCCCCAAGACATGCTGTTATGCATCTTCTGTTGAGCAGACTTTTAAATAGTCTAATCAACCTAGAGTAAACTTTTAGATGTGACAGTGCCGCAATTACTGCATCTGAGTGAATGTTGTTAAAAGACCCTTCTATGTCAAGAAATGCCACCATGGTGAATTCCTTGAAATGCAGGGACGATTCGATAGTGCTCACAAGTTCGTGCAGGGCTGCTTCTGTAGACTTCCCCTTATTGTAAGCATGTTGGTTCACTGACAGGAGTTTTGTATCCAGGTTTTCCCTAATGAAGTAATCTAAAAGTCTTTCCAGACCTTTCAATAGGAAGGAGGATAGGCTAATTGGTCTGAAGTCTTTTGACCTAGTGTGTGGTATCTTCCCCGCTTTTGGTATGAATACCACTTTGGTATCCCTCCATCGATTAGGGATGTATGAAAGCCTGATACAGCCTACATAAATGTTCTCCAGCCAGGGGATAATGTACTTCAACACTTTCTGCATTTCTGCTGGAGTGGTGCCGTCTGGTCCAGGTGACTTGAAGGGCTCAAAGCTATTAATAGCCCAGCTTATTCTGGATCTCTCAGTCAACAAGCTAGCGACGCTCGCAGTCCACTCGCACTCTTGTTGGTCTTGCTGATCCTCTGGTTCTGTTAGAGAGTTCCCCGGGAAATGTGTGTCGAGCAGTACATTGAGCGACTGTTCGCTGTTTTTGGTCCAATTATTTGCCTCATCCTGCAAGTAACCCACTGTACAGGGTGAAGCTGATAATATTTTCCTCAGCCTTGCGGCGTCGCAGAACTTTTCCACTTCGCCACAGAAGGTATACCAAGAGCGACTTTGCGCCTTTCTAAGCTCCTTCTTATAGATCTTGTGTTGCTCTTTATAGGCAACATTAGCGACCCCTGTAGATTTAGCCTTGGTGAATAGCTTGTTGCAGGTCTTTTTCATAGCCGTTAGCTCAGAAGTCCACCATTGGGGTTTAGTTTTACCCTTGTACCTTGTTTTTGGACAGGCTTTTTCAAGGGAACTATTGAATGATATGCTCGACCAGATTATCCAGACCGGCTTTGTCAATCGGTTCGTACAGAAGTTTGGAGTTGAGGACTTTCTTGAAATTCTTTTCATACAGGTGCCACCTTGCCTTTCTCACATTTCTGTGGACGGCAGGTTCAGGCGCTTTTTCAGCGAGTTTGAATCCAATATAATGGTGATCTGAGAATGAGTGGTCGTCCAGTACATTCCACCCAATAATTTTGTCTGACAGCCGGTCAGTAGCAAACGTTACGTCTAGCACTTCTTGTCTGTCTTTGATTGTAAAGGTCGGTTTATCACCTATGTTACAAATACTTAGGTTGGTAGTTAGAATAAACTCAAGAAGCGAATCACCACTATTGTTTATATCCGTACTACCCCAGATAGTATGATGAGCGTTCGTGTCTGCGCCAACAATCAGCTCGACCTCGTGAGACGTTGCTTCTTCTACTACTTCCCTGAATAGAGCAGTCGGTACTACAGCTGCATAAGGCAAGTAACTGGAGACCACCCAATATATGCGATTACCGATCTCCAGACTAGCAGATGTTTGGTCTTTACCACTTAAATTAGCCAGGAGAAAGATACTTATATCTTTCCTGGCCAAAATGCAGGTTCTTGGAGTGCCTTCACAGTTGGCCACAAGCAGTTTAAAGTTGGGTGTCCTGATACCGCACACCCTTCCTCCCACTGCGTAGGGCTCCTGTATCAGGACGATGTCTACTGCACCTGTGGACAGGCGCAGCAATAGAGCCGCTGAGGCTGCTTTAGCGTGATGGAGGTTAATCTGTAAAATTCTTACCATCATTGGTAATTGACAGATTAACATCCACCTCGACAAGGGTGTTATCGAACTCTTCGTCCGTATCATCGAGAAGCGTGTCCCCGCCAGATGCGTCAAAGAGTCCGGAGACTCCCCTCAGCCCCTCTGTGTCAGAAGTATAGCTTTCGTCCTCAGAATAGGACGTTACAGATCTTCTGTTAGCGATGGAGTCACCCGAAATAATGGGCGTGGATACCTCCACACTTCCAGAAAGCTGTGTATCAACCACGGTGGACGACTCACCTTCCGCAGTGGGAACTATATCCTGCTTGTATACCTTCAAGACTATAGTCTCGAAGCCATACTGTAGGGTTGCACTTGCACGTTGTATATGGGAGGTGGATTCAGCGTTAAGGTTCAAATTGACTTGCCGCTTTTTACCATCCGCCTCACCCACCTTGCTGATTCTCCATGTATGGGCGGGCAGACCAGGTTTGGAATCTTTTATTATTTCTAATATGTCAGCCGGGTTGGAGGGCTCTTCTGTAGCCCAGGTGATGGCTCTAGGGAGACTAGGGATGATGTTGTTTTCGACAACATCCAACTGGGCACCCGGCCACACCTCACCCGCTCGACTCAGAGCAGCCTTATACAGGTCTACTGATCTGGCATCACCGAAATATAAGAGCTTTACTCTCCCCTGATGCCATCCTGCAGATTGGTGGTGTGCCCGGCATTTCTCTACGGACATTGAGGTAATGAGCCATAATGGCTGATTGCACATGGCTCCATTTGTCCTTGAGGATGGATCCATCCTCACTACTTCTGTCTATAACGGCCATCACTATACTCTCCTTCGCCACTTCATTGAAGGGCTTGGTGAGTGTCCTGTTGATGGTGACATTAGGGCCTCTTGCCTTTTTCGAAGGCAGGGGTTCATCAGGTGATCTGATTCTTTTGACTTAATTCGCAGTTAACACAGCTGAATTTGTGGCTCTTTCAGCTGGCTGATTGGCCTTAGAAGCATCTACGACGCCTTTAGCCCAGGTAAGTGACTCTTTTTGTTTTTCGGTAAGAGCCGAAACCTCAACAGCCTCCAACTTCGTCAAAACACTGAGCGCTATCCGGTGCTCATTGTGCTTCCGTTTTGACGGTCGAACATGACGTTTTCCCCTCACCGTACCACCTGTTGTGAGTACTGGGGGGAAATTTTCACCATGTTTGGTGTGGTCGGCTTTGGCCAAGACCAACGGATGGACATTAGGACGATTGGGGAACCCCGCTCCTTCGGAACGCGAAGGCATCCCCGTCAATGAATTTTTTTCTGTATTAGCCCGTAATAGGTACTACGATGTAGGCCTTCCAGACTTTGTACAGATTTTGTTTTGTTTTTGCGATTGCGTAATAGATTTTAACTATCCGCTCTGTGCTGAACACGTACGTTCACTACGACTGATCAGCAACGAATCGGCAAACCTATTCACAGAAACAGTGCTGTTAAAGTGGCTACTCGAAAAAGCGCATTCAAAAGAGATAACTCAAATAACCCAACAGGCATCTAAGCGTTAATCAATGCAAAAAGAAGCGTTAGAAGCGAGTGGCAACAATATAGCTCCCCAGCACTGAGAAAAAAACTAAAAATCTATCAACCCGTGATAGCCCAGCAAAATTTCTCATTACCAAATAATCCGACGAGTAAGCAAAGTTCGATAATGGTAAGTACTTATTATTTAGCCACTTTTCTCATTATTTTAACATGGGGATGTCATTGGAGGAAAGTACTTCCCAAAAGCATACAATAAAGTAGCATAATAAGTACTTATTTGTAGCATAGGCATACCACATAAATATATACTTATATTTTCACGATTTGAAGTACTTGAATAATGCATTACCAATCAGTTATAAAATAAGTAGTAGATATGTAGAAATTGCCATTTAAAGTGATTTTTTGCATATTGTCGCGCATATTTCTGGAAACAAACAATTTCCCCTGCCAGATTCGAATTTTCGAAACCGAACCCCCATGTGAAAAATTCGTCAATGGTTTAACATCATACGATATACGTAAATATTTATGTTAAAAAATAAATAAATCTTGTACAAAACCCACATATTGCCAAAATTGCATTACATATATTAAAATTTGCCAAAATGATTTTAATAACAAAAAATTACTTATTTCTGTTATTATTGGTAAGCCATTATTAATAAGCCGAAAGTAATGCAGCGAATAATGAGATCTCATTATTTGGTAATGCAGGGAATAATGACAGGTACTTACTAAGATTTTGCTGGGAGATGACATAACTTCTCGCCCAATCTATCCGCCCGTGATAGACGACATAACTCCACGCCCAATCTATCCGCCCGTGATAGATGATTTAGTTCCTCGCCCAATCTATCAGCCCGTAATAGATGATATAATTCCTGGCCAAATCCAGCTTAGAATAAAGGATGTTGAAAAATCTGCCAAAGAACTAAAATTAAAGAAATCACCCGGAGGAGATGGTATAACAGCGAACATGATTGAAGAACTTCCCTTTTCAGCCTTGAAAATTGTGTTATTTTTATTCAATGCAATTCTCCGTTCAATGCAATTATCCCTATCTTGGAAGAGGTCAGAAATCGTGATGATACCGAAACCAGGCAAAGATCCAACTCAAGTTAAATCCTATCGCCCTATAAGCTTACTATCGATACTTTCAAAAATGTTTGAGTCCATTCTCATGAAGAAAATCACACCTCATATAATTTCTCACAATATTATACCTGACCATCAATTTGGTTTTAGAAAAAGTCATAATACTATAGAACAGGTACACCGTATCGTAACATGCATCAAAAGAGCTTTTGGGAATAAAGAATACTGTTCGGCGTTATTAATAGATATTTCCCAAGGTACAGCGCGCTTCAAATGAATGCAAATTACAAAGAAGACAATCGAATATTCTTCGTTTAATTACAGGTGCACCATGGTATATAAGAAACGCTAACATCCATAAGGATCTCAACATGCCAACAGTAAAAGAGGAAATTAAAAAATATTGCCGGTGTTACGTGGGCAAACTATTCAATCATTCAAACATCCTGGCTCGAGAACTACTAAATTTTGAAGGTCATAACCGCCTTAGAAGGGGAGATACGCTGGACATGATGTAAATTAAAACTAATCAAAAACAAATATGAAATTATGAAGTCTTAAATTTCAAATGTTAACCTTTTGTTAAAGTAAAAAATCGTGTAAAGTCTCAATGGTTTATTCGCAATGGCAATAACCCAGAGAATAGTATTTTAGGTTAAGATGTGTCCACTTATTGTTATTTTCATTGTATAATAATGAAAGATTGAATAAAAAAATGTAATGAATTGGAAAAAATAAAAAAATTCAGAGAAAGTCCCACCAAATTTGCAATTTGGTAAAATTGGTATTCGGCACATCAAAGAAGATTTTGTTCTTTTTTGCATTTGGGGCCTAGAATACAATTATAAAACTTGATCCTTCTTTCAAACCCGTTTAATATTTTTTGGCTGGACAAAGAGTTAAAAAGACATTATAATTTGATCTAACGATGGACACGATTAATGCAATAAATTTGCCAATTGTGTAAACGATCTCACAGATTTCGAGAATGGATACTCCGTAGAAAGCAAAGAGGACAACATACATTCACTGCAGATATCGCGAGTTGAACTGAACTCGCTCTAGGATCAAGTAAGAGAGCCTATTTTGATTGTCGGGATCATGTACCAACAGGCGAGGAAAAGCCTATTGATAAAACAAAGTTGCGAACACACTATAAGGATGCCCTTACAAGCTAACGAGTTTTGAGAGATTTGAATGCAAACATTTGGAGTCTTCTGAGCAACAAACACCCAAACTTTCTCCCAGGGTGTGACACGGACACTTTTAAAGGAGGATACAATGCGTGGCCGACGTTCCGCGATCTTTTTCTGAGATATACATACAAAATTCAAAGCTAAGTAATGTAGAAAAACTCTTTCATTTGACTCAGAAGCCTGCAGGTGAGGCACGAGAAATAATCAGCAATGTTCCCTTAAGAAATGATGGGTTCGAGTTGGCCTGGACGAATCTGATCGATCGATACGAAAATAAAAGGATGCAAGTCAATGAGCAGCTGAAGATCCTTTTCACTTTGCCGAATGTGACCTCTGATTCGAGTTCATCAATCCAGAAATTACAACGTACAGTAAACAGCTGCATCAAAATTCTGGAAACTTTGAAGATATCAAGACCTGATCATGATATACTTAAGTTCTGCAAAGCTGCCGCGATCCTTTCTTGAAGACTTCGAAAACTCGCTGGATGATTGCACTAAATTTCCCACTTGGACGGAGTTTGATAACTTTTTGACTCATAAATTTAAGACACTAGAATCCGTCAGAAATATCTGACCATCTACTTCAAAAAATAATTATAATAAACGCGATTTAAATAAAAAAGAAAGAGCCTTAATTCATTTCAAACAAATATTTCACAAAAAGCACAATTTGCGGAAATAAAAGTAGATTTAACACTAAGTCGCAAACAGGAAATAAATTCCAAACTGAATAATGTTGTCCACTTTGCAAGTCGAATCATTTTATTCGTGATTGCAAATAATTCTTAGAACAAACGCAGTGAGAGAGTGCAAAAGCAAATTTAGCTACAGGGATTGTAATTTAACATTCCCTGATCCACAAGGGTAATGAGACCCAGACATCTAGTCAAGACCCAGCGAATGATGAGGCGCGCCCTAGTACTAATGCCGCAGCTCTAACCACACTTACATAGTCCACCCAAAACCTAAAACCAACAAATGTTTCCACCTTGACCCTCCGGAAAAATCACCTTAGTATACTGAACCCGCGAGGAACTTTACTTTTCACTGCTAGGATACAAATTGAAGCTAATGGGCAGCGTTATGATGCCAGAGCTATCATTGACCCTGGATCACAATCAACTTTTATATCGGGAAAACTCAAGAACAGTTTGAATCTTCCAACAAAACGTAACCTAATTCACGTTACAGGCCTTAGTCAAATAGTACGGAAACATCTACCAAATCTTGTCTCTTCAACATACGTTCGCGATTAGACCTTAGTTTTGAATTAGAAGATTGGGCGCCAGTCTTGAAAACGCGGCCTTCTAATTCACCGCCACATACCTTAGATAGATCACAACTTAGAGATGTTGCTAACTTTGAATTAGCAGACCCAAGATTTTATGCAAGTCAACCGGTAGACTTATTGATTGGAATGGACATAGGGCCTTGCATTTTTACCACTGGAGTCCCAATGAAGTTAATTGGGACACTTCTAGCACAAAGAACAGTATTCGGATGGATTATTGGAGGACCAATGTAACTAGAGACTCAAAAGGATCACCGCATTTCGTTATATAATACAATTTCCATTGAAGAAAGACTTACACGTTTTTGGAAGGTGGAAGAGACCCCAAAAAAGATTTTGCGGTCAGAAGAAGACTCATTTTGCGAAGAAAATTGCAATGAAAGTGGACGAAATCGAGACGATAGATATATCGTGACCCTGCCTTTAAAAAATTTTGAGGAATTGGGAAATTCTAGAAATATTGCACTGGCTCAATTTCATAGAATGGAAAGGAAATTGTTAAAAACGCCGGAAATCAAAGAACAATACGACAAATCAATTTTAGAATGTCTCGAATTAGGGCACGTAAGGAAAATTTCACAGCAGGAGATTTTTAAAACCTCACATTATTATCTGCCACACCATGCAGTTAATAAGCCTGATAGATTAACCATCAAACTTCGAGTAGTCTTCAATGGGTCAAGCCCAACGTCCAAAAAAAGAAGTCTCAATGATAATTAATTATGCAGGACCCATTCTACAACAAGATCTTGATTTACAAATTCAAAAAGGGAGATTTTTCAAAAACGGTTTTAACGCCGATGTCACAAAAATGTATAGACTGATTTTATTGGACCCAAACCAAACGCAGTACCAGCGAATTCTCTTAAGAATATCTCAAAATGAGCCCATCCGCGTGGAACATACCAGTAATAAAACAGATTCCTTTCTTTTGGCCGCAAAAACACGTGTTGCTCCGATATAAAATATTTCATTACCCAGACTCGAATTATGTGGGGCTGTTCTACTTTCCAAGTTAGCCTCCTCCACAATATACAATCTTCACCTTCCAATATACCCACACAATATTGGATCGACTCAACCATAGTTTTAGCCTGGCTTAGGAAACCCCCATGTTCTTGGAATACATTTGTTGGAAATCGAGTATCCGTAATTTTGGAGAATGTCGGTAATGAAAACTGGCGCCACGTGGACTCTGAAGATAATCCAATATACCCACACAATATTGGATCGACTCAACCATAGTTTTAGCCTGGCTTAGGAAACCCCCATGTTCTTGGAATACATTTGTTGGAAATCGAGTATCCGTAATTTTGGAGAATGTCGGTAATGAAAACTGGCGCCACGTGGACTCTGAAGATAATCCAGCTGACATTGCAAGTCGAGGAGGCTCACCAGATGATCTAAAGCCACATCAACTATGGTGGCACGGCTTATAGCGCTAAACTGACTCAGTTGCTAGTCGAATTCACCCATAAAATAACTATTCATGGAGGGAATCAACTCATGACCCGACTCTTACGATCTGAATTCTGGATATTCAGATTAAAACTTTTAGTAAAAAAAGTAATTCATAACTGTATAATTTGTATTTTATACAAACAACACACTCAAGATCAAATTATGGTATCGCTCCCTCTAGAACGTACTTTACTTACCAGACTCTTCAACAATACCGGGGTCGACTTTGCAGGTCCTTTAAATCTAAAAAGCTTTACTGGAAGAGCGTGTCTTATAGCGAAAGGATATGTATGCGTTTTTGTGTGCTTTGCGACAAAGGCGATACATTTGGAAGTCACAAGTTACCTATCTCAGATCACCATTATATTGAGTTCAAACTCGCTGTTCAAACAAAGCCGGTCTGGGTAATCTGGTCGAGCATATCACCGCATCATTCAATAGTTCCCTTGAAGAAGCCTGTCCCAAAACAAGGTTCAAGGGTAAAACTAAACCCCAATGGTGGACTTCTGATCTAACGGCTATGAAAAAGACCTGCAACAAGCTATTCAACAAGGCTAAATCTACTGGGGTCGCTAATGTTTGGGATGCCTATAAAGAGCAACTCAAGATCTATTAGAAGGAGCTTAGAAAGGCGCAAAGACGCTCTTCGTATACCTTCGGTGGGGAAGTGGAAAAGGTCTCCGGCGCCGCAAGGTTGAGGAAAATACTATCAGCTTCACCCTGTACAGTGGGTTACTTGCAGGATGAGGCAAATAATTGGACCAAAAACAGCGAGCAGTCGCTCAATGTACTGCTCGACACACATTTCCCGGGGAACTCTCTAACAGAACCAGAGGATCAGCAGGACCAACAAGAGTGCGAGTGGACTGCGAGCGTCGCTAGCTTGTTGACTGAGATATCCAGAAGAAGCTGGGCTATTAATAGCTTTGAGCCCTTCAAGTCACCTGGACCAGACGGCACCACTCCAGCAGAAATGCAGAAAATGTTGAAGTACATTATCCCCTGGCTGGAGAACATTTATGTAGGCTGTATCAGGCTTTCATACATCCCTAATCGATGGAGGGATACCAAAGTGGTATTCATACCTAAAGCGGGGAAGATATCACACACTAGGCCAAAAGACTTCAGACCAATTAGTCTATCCTCCTTCCTATTGAAAGGTCTGGAAAGACTTTTAGATTATTTCATTAGGGAAAACCTGGATACAAAACTCCTGTCGGTGAACCAACATGCTGACAATAAGCGGAAATCTACGGAATCAGCCCTGCACGAACTTGTGAGCACTATCGAATAGTCCCTGCATTTCAAGGAATTCACCATGGTGGCATTTCTTGACATAGAAGGGTCTTTTAACAACATTCACTCAGATGCAGTAATTGCGGCACTGTCACATCTAAAAGTTAACTCTAGTTTGATTTGACTAATTCAAAGTCTGCTCAACAGAAGACGTATAACAGCATGTCTTGGGTCCACAACTCTAACAAGGTTTGTAAACAGAGGGGCCCCACAAGGAGGAGTACTGTATCCACTAATTTGGAACCTAGCGGTGAATGAAATCCTGCTAGATCTAGAACGTTTTGGCTGCAAGGTCGTGGCATATGCGGCAACGTGGCAATCGCAGTGAGTGGCAAATTCGAAAACGTCCTCCGAGACATTCTACAGGTGGCTCTGAACAAATTGGCTAGATGGGCCAGAAGCAGCGGTTTGGGCATTAACCCAAACAAGACAGAATTGCTTATCTTTACTAGGATGAATAAAGTCCCACATGTGCACCCTTCACCTCGGATAAATGGAACAGATATAGTCTTTTCTGAAAGTGCAAAATTTTTAGGAATAATTCTAGATAGAAAACTGTTATTTACACTTAACGTATTGGAACGTGTAAGGAAGGCCAACGTCGCCTTATATTCCTGCAAAAAGGCTGTAGGGCCGCGGTGGGGCCTTTCTCCTAAAATCGTCCACTGGATATATATAGCAGTAGTTCGTCCTATACTGTTATACGGCATTGTGGTATGGTGGACGGCAACTGACAAACTAACCATCACCAGCCTACTAACAAGGGTTCAGAGAACAGCCTGCCTGAGCATAAGCGGAGCCTTAAGGACTACAGCGACCGAGTCTCTAGAAGCCCTACTCCATATACTGCCGGTTAATATTGTGGCGAGAGAAGTTGCAACCAAAGCGGCAATAAGATTAAGCTGCCTATCAATGTGGAGGTACAAAAACTACCGTCACATGAGGATATCAAAGTGTAGAGCTATGGTAACCGACCGAGTGGACTATATACCAACTGTGTACACCTTCGAGAGAAATTACATCACTATGATTCCCGCCAGAGATGAATGGGTTGGAAGAGTACCAGGCAATATAAACCATCTCCACTTTTACACGGATGGTTCGAAGCTTGATGAAAAGGTTGGCTTCGGAGTACACTGTGCAGAGCTTAGTTTGGATATAGATCACAGACTACCAGATACCTGCAGTGTCTATCAAGCCGAAATAATGGTAATATGGGAAGTAGCCAAGTGGCTGAGTCGCAGCATAGTAACCAACACTGGCGTTGTCATTTACTCGGACAGCCAGGCTGCCATCAATTTTCTGGAAGCAACATCCCTAAATTCACAAACAGCCCTCGACTGCCGCAGATCTCTTAACGAGATGGCTGAGCAGTTTAATATACACCTCATATGGGAGCCTGGGCATAGGGATATCCCGGTGAACTGCAAAGCCGATGAACTTGCTAGGAAAGGGACGACATTACAAATTATCGAAGAATTTGCATATATTGGTGCGCCACTATCCACGTGCAAGCTTTGGCTTAGGCAAGAGGCAATCAGGCAGTCCAACGAAAGATGGACAGAAATCGACAGGGGAGGGGCACTTCAGCCCGTGGTAACACTAGGGACATAAACTGGTCTATGTGAGCTTGTATAAAAAAAATACGACAGACCCCTAACCTAAACCTACCTATCGACACAATCTTTTCTCGCAGCCTTCTCACGGTTTATAGGTCGACGCGGTTATCCCTCTTGTATGTTCTCAAACAACGGTACGAACTTTGTGGAAGCCGCAGAACTGCTAAGGAAAGATCGACTCGAGTTTCTAAAAACCCTTAAATCGTCTCTAGTTGAACAAAATGCGCAACAAAATCCTAATTGGAAGTTTATACCCCCAGTCGCTCCTCACAAGGGAGGTCTATGGGAGGCATGAGTTAAATCAGACATATTTGCGAAAGGTCATTCCAAAAATGAACTTTACGTTTGAGGAATTCCCGACAATATTAATTCGTATTGAGGCTTGTTTGAATTCTCGACCCTTAAGTTCATCTACTAATGACCTTTCCCCATTAAGTCCAGGTCATTTTTTGATCGGCAGTTCCATGCTTGCACCTGCAGAACCCGACATATCTGGCCAGGATGTGACCCCCGTGAATAGACGGAAACGTCTCAAAATCATTTCACAATATTTTTGTCAAAGGTGGAAATTAGAGTAACTTAAAGAGTTGCACAGACGAAATAAATGGAAGTATCAACAAGATAATATTAAAATTAACGATTTAGTAGTCATTAAGGACGAAAAATAAGCCCCATATGAGTGGAGACTAGCACGGGTCGAAAAACTTACGAATTGATCAAAATGCTAGAGTCTTGGTCATACGAACTGCAGCACAGTGGGAGGAATTCCAAAAAAGAAGGGAAATAATTCTGCCGTTTCTTAACCAGACATCCGATAGCGACCAAACTTGGCATGTTTGTAGAAGATGTATTAGAGAAGTTAAGTTTTGAGTTTGGGCCCCCTGTGGTATACAGGGGCGGAGCTTCAAATGACCATAACTTTTGTCTCAGAGGGTATACCAAATTGCGATATACTTGCATCAAATAGTAAATTTTGTTTTCTATCCAGAAAAGATAATGAGAAAAGAATCGGTATATAACAGGATCTTATATATAGCGATTCGTAGGAAAGAATCGGGAAAAAATAAACAACAAAGGAAAAAATAAACACAAAAGGAAATTTTATATTTCCATTGAATCTTTAAAAATGTAAGATATCTCAATTATTTTTTTTTGTAATTTGTACGCCTTGACACCAGAAATCGAGGCTAATTCTAACATTAATACATTTCGTCGGCTTAATGCTATTTTGGTCCATACGCCATTTTTGTGTTTTTTGAGTTAGGAGTTGATAATATAGGTTCCAAGCATGCTCTTTCAGAATCTGCAATCATTTTTTTCCTATCTCGCCTAGTTTTCGAGATATTGGTAGGGTAAATTTGTTTTACTCTGAATAACGGGAAATAATTTCGATATTTTTGTTCTATGTCTCAATTTTTCTATCGCCCTATATTTTTCACTCAGTATTTTACGTTCTTTCGATCACAATATGTAAATTAGTGTCCTTCCATACCGACCCTTTTTGTGGTCCATGTAATACAAATACGAAAAAATATTAAAATAAAAGTGGATATGGACCAAAATGCCAAGTACACAAATAGTTATAACTTGCTTATTTTTGGATGTAATGGCATTAAAATGCATGAGACTCATACAAACACTGTTGGGAACCCTATGAAATAAAAAGTGTGTAACTCTTCAGTCCCGTTTTTACTCAAACAATAAATTGCGTTTTTCTCCGATCATACAAAATGGCGTATGGAACAAAATAGCATTGAGCCGACGATTTGTAGACGTAAATCCCACAATTCCCAAAATAAATTCGAAAATCCCCACAAAAGGGATTTTTTTTTTTTTTCCAAAATCTGTTATATTAAAAGCCGGGCTCAAAAATCCTTTTGCAGTTTATCGTTTAACAGATTACTACATATAAAAATGGTAAAGGTTTTCATATCCAAGCTTTGCGATTGCCGAAAATGTGGCCTAGTTTTGAAATTTTCGTAAAAAATTGTGTAATTTGTAGAAGCGTGGCAACACTATTAATACAAATTTTTGTCTCGTTCTTTTCTCGAGAATTTTCTCCAGGAAGTTTGCTTTAAGACAAATGTAAATATGTTATACTTTCTTTTTATAAATTCCTCTGTATCTCCAAAATACTACATATACCTTTTCGCAATAAAATACAAAAATTGTCTATATTTTGAAAGTGTAAATTGATGTGGCCATAACTTTTGTATAGGTGGGCACATTTTACCGAAATTTTTTGCATCACACAGAAAATTTTGTTGTTAATTTAGAGAAGTTGATGTGAGAGAAATCGGTTCATATTCTGCACTGATACTAAGCAAATGCCACGACAGGGTCAGGAAAAAATTGAAAAAATCACTTTTCAAATGCAGACAGAAATGTAAAAACGACATAAAATTTTTAAAAATGAAAATTTTTCAATGAAATATTTTGTAGTTTGTAGGTTTTGACATAACAAATCGAATGTAATTCGCGAATCATTATATTTCTAAAAGTCGGTCCCACAATTCCCAAAATAATTTTGAAAATCCCCAAAAATGGAATTTTTGGATTTTCCCCTATATCTACTATACTAAAAGCGAGGTTTCAGATTCCCTTGGCAGTTCAACTTACAACACCTTACCAAAAGTTTTAACATTTTAGCTTTGCGATTGGAGAAAATGTGGCTTACTTTTGAAATTTGTCTAAAACTTTTTGTAAATTGGAGAAGCTTGGTAACAATACCAGTAAATATTTTTGACCCGTTCTTTCTTTAAATGCATACTCTGGAAAGTTTCCTTTAAGATGATGTAAATATGTTATACATTTTCATCATCATATAGGAAATTTTATTGCCAATCCAGACATGCTTAAGTGGATAAAATTGGTGCATATTCTGATTCGATATTTACAAAATACTAGCACAAGGTCGGGGAAAAAATTAAAAATTCAATTTTCAAATGCAGATATCTCGGTAAGTATACAAGATAACTGCAAAAAGCCTTTTGTAGACCTCGGTTATTAGAATACGCACAAAAAAAGATTTTATGAATCGGCCGAGGTGGCCAACTTTGAGGAGGGAAATAATTCTGCCGTTTCTTAACCAGACATCCGATAGCGACCAAACTTGGCATGTTTGTAGAAGAGGTACTAGAGAAGTTAAGTTTTGAGTTTGGGCCCCCTGTGGTATACAGGGGCGGAGCTTCAAATGACCATAACTTTTGTCTCAGAGTGTATACCAAATTGTGATATACTTGCATCAAATAGTAAATTTTGTTTTCTATCCAGAAAAGATAATGAGAAAATAATCGGTATATAACAGGATCTAATATATAGCGATTCGTAGGAAAGGATCGGGAAAAAATAAACAACAAAGGAAAAAATAAACACAAAAGGAAATTTTATGTTTCCATTGAATCTTTAAAAATATAAGATATCTCAATTATTTTTTTTTTGAAATTTGTACGCCATGACACCAGAAATCGAGGCTTATTCTAATATTAATACATTTGTAGACGTAAATCCCACAATTCCCAAAATAAATTCGAAAATCCCCACAAAAGGGATTTTTTGTTTTTTCCCAAAATCTGTTATATTAAAAGCCGGGCTCAAAAATCCTTTTGCAGTTTATCGTATAAGAGATTACTACATATAAAAATGGTAAAGATTTTCATATCCAAGCTTTGCGATTGCCGAAAATGTGGCCTAGTTTTGAAATTTTCGTAAAAAATTGTGTAAATTGTAGAAGCGTGGCAACACTATTAATACAAATTTTTGTCTCGTTCTTTTCTCGAAAATTTTCTCCATGAAGTTTGCTTTAAGACAAATGTAAATATGTTATACTTTCTTTTTATAAATTCCTCTGTATCTCCAAAATACTACATATACCTTTTCGCAATAAAATACAAAAATTGTCTATATTTTAAAAGTGTAAATTGATGTGGCCATAACTTTTGTATAGGTGGGCACATTTTTCCGAAATTTTTTGCATCACACAGAAAATTTTGTTGTTAATTTAGAGAAGTTGATGTGAGAGAAATCGGTTCATATTCTGCACTGATACTAAGCAAATGCCACGACAGGGTCAGTAAAAAATTGAAAAAATTACTTTTCAAATGCAGACAGAAATGTAAAAACGACATAAAATTTTTAAAAATGAAAATTTTTCAATGAAATATTTTGTAGTTTGTAGGTTTTGACATAACAAATCGAATGTAATTCGCGAATCATTATATTTCCAAAAGTCGGACCCACAATTCCCAAAATAATTTTGAAAATCCCCAAAAATTGAATTTTTTGGATTTTCCCCTATATCTACTATACTAAAAGCGAGGTTTCAGATTCCCTTTGCAGTTCAACTTACAACACCTTACCACACATAAATATGCCAAAAGTTTTAACATTTTAGCTTTGCGATTGGAGAAAATGTGGCTTACTTTTGAAATTTGTCTAAAAAATTTTGTAAATTGGAGAAGCTTGGTAACAATACCAGTAAATATTTTTGACCCGTTCTTTCTTTGAGAGCATACTCTGGAAAGTTTCCTTTAAGATGATTGTAAATATGTTATACATTTTCATCAGCATATAGGAAATTTTATTGCCAATCCAGACATGCTTAAGTGGATAAAATTGGTGCATATTCTGATTCGATATTTACAAAATACTAGCACAAGGTCGGGGAAAAAATTAAAAATTCAATTTTCAAATGCAGATATCTCGGTAAGTATACAAGATAACTGCAAAAAGCCTTTTGTAGACCTCGGTTATTAGAATACGCACAAAAAAAGATTTTATGAATCGACCGGAAAATACGAAAGATACACGCGCTTAAACATTTTGTTCAACCGAGGTGGCCAACTGTGAGGCCCTGCAGCTCCGCCCCTGTATACCACGGGGGGCCAAACTCAAAACTTAACTTCTCTAATACCTCCTCTACAAACATGCCAAGTTTGGTCGCAATCGGATGTCTTGTTAAGAAACGGCAGAATTATTTGCTTTTTTTTGGAATTCCTCCCACTGTGTGCAGGTGGCATTGTTAACCGACCCATAACCAATATTGTCAAACTTTTTTGCGACTGACTAGTCATGTTTATCTTAATCAAAAAACACAGTACTCGCAAATTATTTACAAAAATTACAGCATATTTCCTCTCTCAGGACTGGCGAGATGAAGAGGATCCCTGCAGCATAACGAGCCCCAACAATCCAATTAACGTTCCAACGTGCCGCTCAGCTACGTCCCCAGGCTGACGAGAGAATCCGATCAGCTTCTAGACCCGGGCAACAAGCGGAAGGACGGGTGCGTCCAGGTGCGTGGCAATATTCGTGTGGTCTCTGCCAGGAGGACCACGCGAAAAGCTCCTGCCGGCGGTTCCCAAGCCCAAGATGCAACACCCCCATTGATGTGGAACTTGGCGCCGATACATTATCCACCCTTCGACGAAAAGGATGCAGTTTCGTCGGCATAGGTGACGTTCATGCATACAAACGGTCCACAGTGGGCTAAAATGGAAAAAATGGACATTATTCTGCCATTTCAAAACCACTTATCGTATGGTAATGAAATTTTAGGAGTGTATACAAGAGGTGTTATAGAGTCTAAGTTCGGAACTTGGGCCCCCTATCCCATACAGGGCGGAGCTACAGGGCCATAAAGTTGACCACCTCGGGTATACAACATTTTCATCGGCTTCTAACTTTTGAATGGAGTGTCCGCTTGAAGATACCTTAAATAGTTTCCGAGATATGTGGATTTAAAATTTGAATTTTTCATTTTTTCGCCGACTTTGCCTTGGAGTTTAGCCAATATCTCAGTCAAAAGTTTACCGATTTTGTTCGCGTGTTTTTTATGGATTGCCAATAAAATTATCATGAAATTATATCATGAAAAAAAGAGTGGATAAGATATGTCAAGAAATAAGAAAGTTATGGCCCTATAAAGTCAAATTTTTGAAAAAATTTCATTTTTGGAGATTTTTTGGCGAAAAAAGTCCAATTCGTATTTAGGTCTTGTTGAAAATGTTTGTTACTCATTTAAGGAGACGTTTTAAAGGAGACGTTTCACATAATCTGTTAGAGAAAATCCGAAGCCAAAATTTTAATTGGTGTGGTTGCCACCCTTCTCCAATTTGGACCTTTTTTACATAAATTTCAAAAGTTTGATCGATTTTCTCCAATCGCAAAGCAAAATTGTATTTTTTTTTATTTATTTGTATTAGGGTGTAACAAAATCGACTGCAAATGGAATCCCGAGCGCGGCTTTTCATATCGAAGATATAGGTCTAAAAGTAAACAAATCCCATTTTTGGGGATTTTTATGTATTTTTTGGGAATTGAGGGATTTTCCAATAGAAACGCAACATGTGTTTGATTATTATTTCTAATATCAAAGTAAAGAAAATTTATCGAAAAATATACATTTTTAAGAATTGTATGCCCTAGTTACTTTTCTGTCTATATGCAAAATATATTTTTTTAATTTTTCCCCACCTTCTTGTATTTATTGGTATTATATCAGTCAATATGCACTGATTTCTTGTAGATCACATGTTTTTATCAAACAATAATAAAATTTAGTAAGATTTACATTTCAGAAAATATTGTTTTATGGCACTATTTCTAGGAAACCCTTAATCATTGACAGGTATACAAATATTTGTTGTACTGTTCATTCATATAGTTAATAATATTGATTCATATATAATTTTTGTAATTTCCCATATTACATGTATCAGGTAGAAAAGTCAGGTATATTATTGTTTTTATATAAATATAGCATCGTCAAGAATGTATATCATTGCAATTTTGCAAGTATGTATGGCGTTAACATTTAAGAACTCGTCACTATTTTTTATTTTGTGTGAAATCCCATTTGACACTTTTGAGGAAAAAGTCCGTAGAATAGTAGAATTTATCGAAGGAACCTATAAAATTGAAGTATTAAAAAGCGAAATCACAAAAATACAAAAATTTGTTAAAACATTTGATGTAAAGTGGACAACAGCAAAATCGCGTTCAAAATTTCTTGAAAAATATTCAGATTGGCTCGAGAACAACACAGATTTAACAGCTTATACTTCATCTGTTGGTCCACACCATAAACCCTACGAAGATGTATTGACAAGAACTAAGAAGAGGCGTTTGGTCAATAATCTTTCGGCAATGACAACTGAAAAATTTACGGATACTTTTAAGGCAATGTTGAAAAAAGAGAAACAACCAACTGATGCTTTAAAAATTGCCGGTGTTCTTCAAACAGCATCAACGAAACGTCTAAGGAGAATTGTTGAGAGTATTCCGACACCATCATCTAAGTCAGTTTTTACGGATGAAGAAGGACTTGTTCTTATGCTGCAAATGGGACTCAGCAAAGACAACTACAACACACTTAGGAAGGCTTTGTCCGAAAAGGAGTCGATGTCTTACCTTCATATAACAAAATAAAGGGCAAAACGAAGTCTATTATTCCTTCACCGCTACAAGTTTCACCAAGTGGAGTCAGTATTGGTCTTCCTAACCTTCTGGAAAATACAGCATCGAGAATAGTTTCCACTCTTACTACAGAACAGCTGAGTACAATGGATAATTGTGGCTTGCAACTTATGTGCAATTGGGGAAGTGATGGCTTATCAACCCTTCCTGAATACAAACAAGTATCAACAAGTCCGAGCGGGACAGATTATATGCCGTGTGGTCACGGCATCATTAGTTCCCCTCAGATTAAGAAAGAGAGAAGACACGGATTGTCCCTCAATTTGATGACATTTGGATAAATTCGACTACAGGATCAAAACTCTTTTGTAGACCAATATGGTTTGAGTATACAATACATAGAGTCGGCTACCAACACACAAAACAATATAAATTATGGTAACACTGCAAGGCGTTTCTTCAAGTATTATGAAATCACATCTAAGATCACAGGAACTGATATGGAATTACTGAGAAAAATCAACATAATTCTAATGGCAATCAACAGCAATAACAAAATGGGTATACACAAATTTAAGGCAACAAGAGTCACACCAACATATTATAAAGGCTGACATCTTTTATACTTCTTAATCAATTGTATGATTGTTCTTCTTATTCAATTTGTAAACTACAAGAAATCAGTGCATATTGACTGATATAATAACCAATAAGTACAAGAAGGTACGGACAAATTAAAAAAAATATTTTGCATATAGACAGAAACGTAAATAGAATTCTGAACTTTTGAACTTTTTTTTAAAGTTCTTTATTTTGATATTACAAATAATAATCAAACGCAACATGTGGAAGTTTCTAATGGAAAATCACTCAATTCCCAAAAAATACATCGAAAATCCCCAAAAATGGGATTTTTACTTTTAGTCCTATATCTTCGATACGAAAAGCCGCGCTCGGGATTCCTTTTGCAGTCGATTTTTTTACACCCTAATACAAATAAATAAAAATATTTAACAATTTCGCTTTGCGATTGGAGAAAATCGGTCAAACTTTTGAAATTTATGTAAAAAGGTCTAAATCGGAGAAGGTTGGCAACCACACCAATTAAAATTTTGGCTTCGGATTTTCTCCAAAAGATTCTGTGAATCTGTTCTCCTTAAAAATGAGTATAAATTTAATATACTTTGTGTAACAAACTTTTTCTACAAGACCGAATTGGACTGTTTTCGCCAAAAAATCTCCAAAAATTAAATTTCTTATAGGGCCATAACTTTCTTATTTCTTGACATATCTTATCGATTCTTTTTCATGATATTGTAAATTTTATTGGCAATCCATAAAAATCGGTAAACTTTTGACTGAGATATTGGCTAAATTCCAAGGCAAAGTCGGCGAAAAAAAACTCAAATTTAAAATCCACATTTCTCGGAAACTATTCAAGATATCTTCAAGCTATAAAATGTTTATTGTAGGTCTGGACGCCACTCAAAATGTACACTCCATTCAAAAGTTAGAATCCGATGAAAATTTTGTATACCCGATGTGGTCAATTTTACGGCCCTGTAGCTCCGCCCCTGTATGAGGTAGGGGGCCCAAGTTCCGAACTTAAACTCTCTAATAACTCATAAACTCTCTCTGCCTCTACACCTAAAATTTCATCGCCATACGATAAGTGGTTTTGAAATGGCAGAATTATGTCAATTTTTTCCATTTTAGCCCACTGTGTGGTCTTGGGCTATACCTTATCGGGCGAAATCACTTACGCTCATACACACATACACACGTACACATCACCATCCAACGGCGGTTAGGTGCATGCCCATCTCACTTAGTGTGTTGTTATTGTTATAACAACACAAGTGAACAAACAACAATTGTTATAATTTAAAGACAAACCCTACACAGTGAATTAAAATAAAAATTAAAATGTGTCATACTTAAATACAACTTAAAAATAAGATGAAACCAGAATTAAAACATAAAGCTAGTTAAAACGAAATAAAAACACATATTTACTTACCATTTATTTAAAACTTAAACAACTAACTTTAAACTAGAATTGCACATTCACCTAATTTTGAAATTTGTTACTTAATCTAAATTATACTTACATTCTAAAACTAAATTGATTCATATATAATTTTTGTAATTTCCCATATTACATGTATCAGGTAGAAAAGTCAGGTATATTATTGTTTTTATATAAATATAGCATCGTCAAGAATGTATATCATTGCCAATTTTGCAAGTATGTATGTATGGCGTTAACATTTAAGAACTCGTCACTATTTTTTATTTTGTGTGAAATCCCATTTGACACTTTTGAGGAAAAAGTCCGTAGAATAGTAGAATTTATCGAAGGAACCTATAAAATTGAAGTATTAAAAAGCGAAATCACAAAAATACAAAAATTTGTTAAAACATTTGATGTAAAGTGGACAACAGCAAAATCGCGTTCAAAATTTCTTGAAAAATATTCAGATTGGCTCGAGAACAACACAGATTTAACAGCTTATACTTCATCTGTTGGTCCACACCATAAACCCTACGAAGATGTATTGACAAGAACTAAGAAGAGGCGTTTGGTCAATAATCTTTCGGCAATGACAACTGAAAAATTTACGGATACTTTTAAGGCAATGTTGAAAAAAGAGAAACAACCAACTGATGCTTTAAAAATTGCCGGTGTTCTTCAAACAGCATCAACGAAACGTCTAAGGAGAATTGTTGAGAGTATTCCGACACCATCATCTAAGTCAGTTTTTACGGATGAAGAAGGACTTGTTCTTATGCTGCAAATGGGACTCAGCAAAGACAACTACAACACACTTAGGAAGGCTTTGTCCGAAAAGGAGTCGATGTCTTACCTTCATATAACAAAATAAAGGGCAAAACGAAGTCTATTATTCCTTCACCGCTACAAGTTTCACCAAGTGGAGTCAGTATTGGTCTTCCTAACCTTCTGGAAAATACAGCATCGAGAATAGTTTCCACTCTTACTACAGAACAGCTGAGTACAATGGATAATTGTGGCTTGCAACTTATGTGCAATTGGGGAAGTGATGGCTTATCAACCCTTCCTGAATACAAACAAGTATCAACAAGTCCGAGCGGGACAGATTATATGCCGTGTGGTCACGGCATCATTAGTTCCCCTCAGATTAAGAAAGAGAGAAGACACGGATTGTCCCTCAATTTGATGACATTTGGATAAATTCGACTACAGGATCAAAACTCTTTTGTAGACCAATATGGTTTGAGTATACAATACATAGAGTCGGCTACCAACACACAAAACAATATAAATTATGGTAACACTGCAAGGCGTTTCTTCAAGTATTATGAAATCACATCTAAGATCACAGGAACTGATATGGAATTACTGAGAAAAATCAACATAATTCTAATGGCAATCAACAGCAATAACAAAATGGGTATACACAAATTTAAGGCAACAAGAGTCACACCAACATATTATAAAGGCTGACATCTTTTATACTTCTTAATCAATTGTATGATTGTTCTTCTTATTCAATTTGTAAACTACAAGAAATCAGTGCATATTGACTGATATAATAACCAATAAGTACAAGAAGGTACGGACAAATTAAAAAAAAATATTTTGCATATAGACAGAAACGTAAATAGAATTCTGAACTTTTGAACTTTTTTTTAAAGTTCTTTATTTTGATATTACAAATAATAATCAAACGCAACATGTGGAAGTTTCTAATGGAAAATCACTCAATTCCCAAAAAATACATCGAAAATCCCCAAAAATGGGATTTTTACTTTTAGTCCTATATCTTCGATACGAAAAGCCGCGCTCGGGATTCCTTTTGCAGTCGATTTTTTTACACCCTAATACAAATAAATAAAAATATTTAACAATTTCGCTTTGCGATTGGAGAAAATCGGTCAAACTTTTGAAATTTATGTAAAAAGGTCTAAATCGGAGAAGGTTGGCAACCACACCAATTAAAATTTTGGCTTCGGATTTTCTCCAAAAGATTCTGTGAATCTGTTCTCCTTAAAAATGAGTATAAATTTAATATACTTTGTGTAACAAACTTTTTCTACAAGACCGAATTGGACTGTATTCGCCAAAAAATCTCCAAAAATTAAATTTCTTATAGGGCCATAACTTTCTTATTTCTTGACATATCTTATCGATTCTTTTTCATGATATTGTAAATTTTATTGGCAATCCATAAAAATCGGTAAACTTTTGACTGAGATATTGGCTAAATTCCAAGGCAAAGTCGGCGAAAAAAAACTCAAATTTAAAATCCACATTTCTCGGAAACTATTCAAGATATCTTCAAGCTATAAAATGTTTATTGTAGGTCTGGACGCCACTCAAAATGGACACTCCATTCAAAAGTTAGAATCCGATGAAAATTTTGTATACCCGATGTGGTCAATTTTACGGCCCTGTAGCTCCGCCCCTGTATGAGGTAGGGGGCCCAAGTTCCGAACTTAAACTCTCTAATAACTCATAAACTCTCTCTGCCTCTACACCTAAAATTTCATCGCCATACGATAAGTGGTTTTGAAATGGCAGAATTATGTCAATTTTTTCCATTTTAGCCCACTGTGTGGTCTTGGGCTATACCTTATCGGGCGAAATCACTTACGCTCATACACACATACACACGTACACATCACCATCCAACGGCGGTTAGGTGCATGCCCATCTCACTTAGTGTGTTGTTATTGTTATAACAACACAAGTGAACAAACAACAATTGTTATAATTTAAAGACAAACCCTACACAGTGAATTAAAATAAAAATTAAAATGTGTCATACTTAAATACAACTTAAAAATAAGATGAAACCAGAATTAAAACATAAAGCTAGTTAAAACGAAATAAAAACACATATTTACTTACCATTTATTTAAAACTTAAACAACTAACTTTAAACTAGAATTGCACATTCACCTAATTTTGAAATTTGTTACTTAATCTAAATTATACTTACATTCTAAAACTAAAAGTGCGAACATTCTACAAAAAAAACAAAACATTCTACAAATAAACAAAACTCTTGCTACTTAAAACTTTGTATAAACCATAAACCCTAAACTAAAGAAACAAATAAAAACATTGAATTTCGAACACCAAACATTGAATTTCGAACATCAAACAAACCAAAACTCTCACGTACATTCATTACAAAAAAAACACAGGCAAACATTCGTGAGTAAACACACAGTATAAGCAACATTTTTAACCGATTTGTAAAATTTTGGGAAAATCGGTTCAGATTTAGATATGGCCCCCATATATATGTTACCCCCGATTAGACATGTAAGCGCTGTAGAAACTGTATTTTATATCCGTTCACTACGAAATTTTGCAGAAAGAGGTTTCTTATTACATGAATTAACACCGCCAAATTTGAGAGAAATCGGTTCAGTTTTAGATATAGCCCCCATATATAAGTATATGTTACCCCCGATTTGACATGTAAGCGCTGTAGAAACTTTATTTTATATCCGATCAGTGCGGCAGAAAGAGGTTTCGTATTACATGTAGGAATACTGCCAAATTCGGGGAAAATCGATTCAGATTTAGATACATATCGCACTTGTTGCACATAAGGGTAACAACTCAAAAATTTTAAATTTTGCTTTTTTGCAAGAAAACAACGTACAATGGCAATTCCTACCCACTGCAAAAAATGTCCGTTGATTTTTCGTCTTTTTCATAATAAAAAACCGTTATGACTCTCTCTGTGTTTACAGAATAACGGCTTTAGATTCTAAAGAGTTACATTTTGAATTGTCTGTTTAAGCAAATGGGACCATTGATTTATCATCTAAAGAGTAATATTTTTAGTTGTGCCCTTTTCAACTTATAATCCGAGTAAGATTTTTCAGTTAAAAAGGTACAACTCAAAATAATACCACTATTTATATACAAACTTTTTTCATGAAAAGAGCAACAACTCAAAAAAGTTGTTATTTTTCTAAAATCAATAAAAAACAAAAAGGAAAATAGCGTTATTATTTTTTTCTATGATATTTTATTCTACGACATATTCTTTTTTTGTAATATACCATTAATATTAACGGAAACAGTTTTTGGCCTCTACTGAAATTTTTTAAATTTTGAGTTGTTACCCTTTTGTGGAACAGGTGCGATATGTTACATCCGATTTGAAATGTAAGCGCCATAGAGATTGTATTTTATATCCGATCAGTACGAAATTCGACAGAAATAGGCTTCCCATTACATGAATGAACATTTGGGGAAAATCCGTTCAGATTTAGATATAACCTCCACATATGTGTTCCTCATGATTTGGTATTATAGCGATAAAGAAATTGTACCTTACTTCCGATCATTACAAGATTTGGCAGAGATATGTTTCTCAATTAAGGATCGAATATTGCTTAATTTAGCGATAATCGGATCAGATTTAGATATATAAATATATATATGTTCCTACCTATTTACCAATTATTCCAAATTATTATCGCATTGTTAGGGAGGTGTAGGGTATTACATAGTCGGCCACGACCGACTTTCTGGGACAAGCCCGCAACGGTTGACGCACTGGAAGTCAATCGCCCTTATTCCAGTTGGCGTCATCGACGTCTTCACATCATTTTCGTCATATCTATGAAGTTCTAGCTTTGTCATCTTTACGCCAAAACGAATGTTTTTGGTATCCATGAACTAACAAAAACCCTTTTAATAACTTAAAAATATTTAAAAAAAAATTCAAAATTTTATGAAGTCGTCAATCTAAACAGTGTCGACTACGAATCGACGACGATGACGCCAACCGCAATAAGGGTGCATATTGTAGAATTTATTTGTGAGATACCTGCAGATATTTTGGAGAGAGTATGCCAAAATTGGACTGTCAACATTTACATGAAATCATCTTTAAACATTGAATTATAGAGACCGTTTCATCGACTCAAATAAAGATTTCATACATTTCTCTAAATTTTATGTTGCTTGTTTTTAAAACAAATCCGAATGCTCTTAAAAAATCACTCGTTACAAGTCCCATTCAAATGATAGACCACAAAACTCGTAACGGAAATGACTTGAGCTTACGTTTGAACAAAAAAAAATCAAAAATAAAAATGTGGGGTTTTAACCAAAATGACAGTATTCAACACCCTCCAACTAGTACAGTCCTTAACCGATCTCGTTGAAATGTTGTGTCATAACTACTATCCAATCCATTGTGTGCTTCTTATGTATGGTGTAAAATATATTATAAACTAGCTGAGCCCGGTGCGCTTCGCTGCCCATGTCAAAATTCGCGCTGTAGAAACTGTATTTTATATCCGATCAGTACGAAATTCGGCAGAAAGAGGTTTGTTATTACATGAAGGAATACTGCCAAATTCGGAGAAAATCGGTTCAGATTTAGATATAGTCCCCATATATATGTTACCCCCGATTTGAAATTCAAGCGCTGTAGAAACTGTATTTTATATCCGATCAGTAAGAAATTCGGCAGAAAGAGGTTTCTCAATACATGAAGGAATGCCGCAAAATTCGGAGAAAATCAGTTCAGATTTAGATATAGCCCCCATATATATATGTTACCCCCAATTTGACATGTACGCGCTGTAGAGACTGTGTTTTATATCCGATCAGTACGAAATTCGACAGAAACAGGTTTCTATTTTACATGAATGAGTATTCTAGGAAAATCGATTCAGATTTATATATAACCTCCATATATATGTTCCTCCAGATTTGGTTACAAAGCGCTATAGAAGTTGTACTTTACTTCCGATCATTACAAAGTTCTCCAGAAAGATTTTTCTCAATTTAGGAACGAATATTGCTTAATTTTGCGATTATCGGTTCAAAATACATTTACCAATTATTCCAAATTATTATCGCAATGACCCTTATCGCATTGTTAGGGAGGTGTAGGGTATTGTATAGTCGGCCCCGCCCGACTTTCTTCCTTTCCTTACTGGTATTAGTAATAAATTCACTGAATGAAAAAATACCGAATTCAGTGGAAAGTCCAGAAAATAGAAATGTATACTTATAAAATTTCCAAATTCTTGTTTCATTGATATTGCATCAAATTATCATATTGCGATTGTATTGGAGTGAGCAGCTGTAATTATCGCATACCGAGCATTTTTGTTCATGTATTTCCTATATAATACTTGCAAGATATATCAAAATATGGACTGGGCCACGCCCACTGGTCCATTCCGCCCATTTGAAAGCCAATCACGTAGACTGCTACCAGATACATATACGCAAAATTTCAACACTCTCGCTAACAAAATGAGCAAGATAATTCAATTTCAAAATTTGGCTTATATGGGCGGTGGCCCGCCCATTGGTCAGATCCCGCCAATTTTTGGACCAATCACGTGGACTGTCACCAGATACATATCTACAACATGACAGCACTCTAGATAAAAAATTGTGCAAGTTATATCAATTTCAAAATTTGGCTTATAAGGGCGGGGCCACGCCCTTATGAGCCAAATTGTCCGATCCCGCCCATTCCGATCCCGCCCATTTTCTGACCAATTACGTAGAATGCCACCAGATACATATACACAACATTGCAGCACTCCCGATAGCAAATTGTGCAAGATATAAAAATTTCAAAATTTGGTCATTGTGGGCGGGGCCACGCCTATTGGTCCGAACCCGCCCATTTTCGGACCAATCACGTAGATCGCCAACGGATATATATACACAAAATTCCAGGTCTCTCGCTAACAAATTGTGCAAGATATCACATTTTTTAAATTTGGCTTATATGGGCGGTGCCACGCCCATTGGTTCGATCCCGCCCGTTTTTGGATCAATCACGTAGACTGCCACCGTTTACATATACACAAAATTCCAGCACTCTCGCTAACAAATTGTGCAAAATATCTCAATTTCAAAATTTGGCTTATATGGGCGGGGCCACGCCCATTGGTCCGGTCCCGCCCATTTTTTCACCAATTACGTAGAATGCCACCAGATACATATACGCAACATTGCAGCACTCCCGCTAGCAAATTGTGCAAGATATCAAAATTTTGTCTATGTGGGCGGGGCCACGCCCATTGGTCCGATCCCGCCCATTTTTGGACCAATCACGTAGACTGCAACTGTTTACATATACACAAAATTCCAGCACTCTCGCTAACAAATTGTGCAAAATATCTCAATTTCAAAATTTGGCTTATATGGGCGGGGCCACGCCCATTGGTCCGATTCCGCCCATTTTTGGAAAATTCACATAATCTGCCATTAAATGCATACAAACAAAATTTCAGCACTATACCTATAATAGGAGCAGAAATATCGGATTTTTAACCTGCGATTTGTATGGGAGGTACCACGCCCCTTTGTCCAATTAATTTTTTTTTCTATATAAACCATCTCGTGAAAATTTAGAATCGAATAAAAAAAAATCATCCAAATCGCTCCAGCCGTTCTGACGTGATGCCATTACACAGATGGACCGTTTCATTTTTATATATATAGATAGATAAGGAGCGCACAAGGGTGCGGCTGTTAGTGACTACTACACTGTGAGAGTGTTCAACAACGACATACGGTGATGTGCGCGATAGTATCACCGAATAACGACTGATTTCAATACGAGAGCCAAAGATCTTTCTTTCTCTACACCCGAACTATGCGCTGGAAGTCTCTCCTTACAATCCGTACCATGTGAATATCGTCTTGGGAGAGTTGTAGAGAGATTTACATTCTTTTAAATCCTTCTACGATCCGTGCTGTGCGAATGTCGTCCCAAGAGAGTAGAAGGAGAGTACCAGACCAGTGAAGGGAAACGTGGTACAATTGTACCACTTTTAGTACAATTGTACCACTTTTGGTACAATTGAGTAATTTTTGGTACGCTGGTACAATCAAACAATTTTTGGTACATTTCTCTGGCCGGCAAAATTAATGTAAAAACCTATAAAAAAAATTAAAAAAGACCTTAAAAATTAAAAAGTATTGGGGCTATATCAAAAACTGGACATATGGCGACTGTTTTTCGTGTAAAGGGTTCTGTGTATTAATGCACTCCAAACACCAGTTTTCAGCCCGATCACTTGAAATTTGCTGTCTTTACGACGATACGAATATGGGGGCTATATTAAAAAATGGGTCGATATTGCCCATTTTCAATCCCAAGCTATAGGAAGTATCTGCACCAAATTTCAGTATTCTATTTCATTGTTATTGTCAATTGTGGCGTGATTACAACAGACGGACGGACATGGCTGAATCGTCTTAGGATTTTACGTCTATTAAGAATATGAACTCGTATGTATAAGTACAAGGTGGCGCAAAAGTAATCCTCCTATCAGAAAATGCTATAAATTTTGCGATTGGCCCCTAATGTCAGTTCTGTTTTGACATTTGTGTAGTAAACACATGCGAAATACACGTTAATAAACAATGTTACGCTACACTGCTCCAGAACGCGGAATATTGCTGACTATTTATTTGACCAATAATCGGTCGGTGACTTTGGCACAACGTGAATTTCGTCGCAGATTTCCTGGCCGTCCAACGCCTACTGGTGAAACACTGCGACGTTTAGCCGCTCGCCTCGAAGAGACTGGCACAACACGAGATGCTGCCAGGAGTGGCAGACCCCGGAGTAGCCGTTCGGCAGAGAATATTGCTGCTGTAGCCGAGGATGTCATGGAAGCGGCGTCGACATCGACCAGACGACGTGCCACGCAAATGGGTATCAGTCGACGGTCTCTACAGCGAATTTTGGTACAAGATTTGAAGATGTTTCCGTACAAAGTCCAGACGGTGCATCAGCTGTTAGCTGCTGACCGCCAATCGCGTCTAACATACGCTCAAGCCATCCTTAATCACCACCAAGAGGAAGATGATTTTTCATCAAAAATAATCATGAGTGATGAGGCCCATTTCCATCTTAGCGGGTACGTAAATAAGCAAAATTTACGTTTCTGGGGCACTGAAAATCCGCGTGTAACCCACGAAGAGCCATTACACCCGCTCAAAGTCACTGTATGGTGTGCTGTTTTCGCTGGAGGAGTCATCGGACCTTTTTTCTTCGAAGACGTCGCGGGCCAAACGTTTACTGTGAATGGTGAGCGCTACAGAGCAATGATCAACGAGTTCTTTTTGCCGCAACTTGATGAATTGGGATTGGAAAACATGTGGTTCCAACAGGACGGTGCAACGGCACACACTGCACGTGCCACAACCGATATGCTGAAGGATGCATTTCCCGGGCGCCTAATCTCCCGTTTTGGCGATTTTCACTGGCCAGCAAGATCGCCTGATTTGACCGCTCCAGACTTCTTTTTGTGAGGCTTTTTGAAGTCGCGGGTTTATGTCAACAAGCCTCAGACTCTTGCAGCTCTTAAAGACAATATCCGTCAAGAATGTGAGGACCTATCGCCGGAAGTTTTGGACAAAGTGATGGAAAATGCCATAAAAAGGGCTCAAATGACAATCAACTGTGGCGGCGGCCATTTACATGACATCATATTCTCGACTTGATGTAAAAAAATTAAAAGACCAAATAAAAATAATCCACAAGAAGAATCAAAGTTTTTAATTTTTTTTTTAAATTACAGCCAAAAAACATCGAAAAATTACTTTTGCGCCACCTTGTATATATACTTTATGGGGTCTCTGATCAATATATCGAGGTGTTACAAACGGAGTGGATGGTATACAAATCGAAAAACAAGCAAAACGTTTTCACTTTTGGTATAATCGTGGTACAGTTGGTACAATTTCTTGATCATTATGGTACAATTGTCCTCTCACAATCCGTACATAGCGAATATCGCCCCGGGAGCAGTGTTGGGCATTTCGGACCAAATTTTGGCAGAAAAAATTTAAAATTTGTAGTTTGAGCAGAATTTGGTCCGATTTTTTCCGCCTGGAAAATCAAGGAATATTTTGGGACGTGCAAAATTCTTTTGCAAAATGTGGTTGGTTTAGCAACATACGGTGTCTGGTGTACTTGGAGGACTCTTTTGAAGATATGTTTTGGTTTAGAATAAAGTGCGTTCATTTTTTTTTATTTTAGTTAGGTTTTTACTTTGTTTTTCATTCAATTTACTTCATAATTAATTAATGCTCATAATGTTCAATCAATGTATATCAATGTTGTTCAATGTTTAAAATTGTATTTAATTTCGTGTTACCATAAAGTACAAGGAATTTCTATTGGTGGAATTCTATTTCTTTCTGATATATCGCACCTGTTCCACAAATGGGTAACAACTCCGATGGGTAACTCACCGAATAACGACTGATTTCAATACGAGAGCCAAAGATCTTTCTTTCTCTACATCCGAACTATGCGCTGGAAGTCTCTCCTTACAATCCGTACCATGTGAATATCGTCTTGGGAGAGTTGTAGAGAGATTTACATTCTTTTAAATCCCTCTACGATCCGTGCTGTGCGAATGTCGTCCCAAGAGAGTAGAAGGAGAGTACCAGACCAGTGAAGGGAAACGTGGTACAATTGTACCACTTTTAGTACAATTGTACCACTTTTGGTACAATTGAGTAATTTTTGGTACGCTGGTACAATCAAACATTTTTTGGTACATTTCTCTGGCCGGCAAAATTAATGTAAAAACCTATAAAAAAATTAAAAAAGACCTTAAAAATTAAAAAGTATTGGGGCTATATCAAAAACTGGACATATGGCGACTGTTTTTCGTGTAAAGGGTTCTGTGTATTAATGCACTCCAAACACCAGTTTTCAGCCCGATCACTTGAAATTTGCTGTCTTTACGACGATACGAATATGGGGGCTATATTAAAAAATGGGTCGATATTGCCCATTTTCAATCCCAAGCTATAGGAAGTATCTGCACCAAATTTCAGTATTCTATTTCATTGTTATTGTCAATTGTGGCGTGATTACAACAGACGGACGGACATGGCTGAATCGTCTTAGGATTTTACGTCTATTAAGAATATGAACTCGTATGTATAAGTACAAGGTGGCGCAAAAGTAATCCTCCTATCAGAAAATGCTATAAATTTTGCGATTGGCCCCTAATGTCAGTTCTGTTTTGACATTTGTGTAGTAAACACATGCGAAATACACGTTAATAAACAATGTTACGCTACACTGCTCCAGAACGCGTAATATTGCTGACTATTTATTTGACCAATAATCGGTCGGTGACTTTGGCACAACGTGAATTTCGTCGCAGATTTCCTGGCCGTCCAACGCCTACTGGTGAAACACTGCGACGTTTAGCCGCTCGCCTCCAAGAGACTGGCACAACACGAGATGCTGCCAGGCGTGGCAGACCCCGGAGTAGCCGTTCGGCAGAGAATATTGCTGCTGTAGCCGAGGATGTCATGGAAGCGGCGTCGACATCGACCAGACGACGTGCCACGCAAATGGGTATAAGTCGACGGTCTCTACAGCGAATTTTGGTACAAGATTTGAAGATGTTTCCGTACAAAGTCCAGACGGTGCATCAGCTGTTAGCTGCTGACCGCCAATCGCGTCTAACATACGCTCAAGCCATCCTCTACAGCGAATTTTGGTACAAGATTTGAAGATGTTTCCGTACAAAGTCCAGACGGTGCATCAGCTGTTAGCTGCTGACCGCCAATCGCGTCTAACATACGCTCAAGCCATCCTTAATCACCACCAAGAGGAAGATGATTTTTCATCAAAAATAATCATGAGTGATGAGGCCCATTTCCATCTTAGCGGGTACGTAAATAAGCAAAATTTACGTTTCTGGGGCACTGAAAATCCGCGTGTAACCCACGAAGAGCCATTACACCCGCTCAAAGTCACTGTATGGTGTGCTGTTTTCGCTGGAGGAGTCATCGGACCTTTTTTCTTCGAAGACGTCGCGGGCCAAACGTTTACTGTGAATGGTGAGCGCTACAGAGCAATGATCAACGAGTTCTTTTTGCCGCAACTTGATGAATTGGGATTGGAAAACATGTGGTTCCAACAGGACGGTGCAACGGCACACACTGCACGTGCCACAACCGATATGCTGAAGGATGCATTTCCCGGGCGCCTAATCTCCCGTTTTGGCGATTTTCACTGGCCAGCAAGATCGCCTGATTTGACCGCTCCAGACTTCTTTTTGTGAGGCTTTTTGAAGTCGCGGGTTTATGTCAACAAGCCTCAGACTCTTGCAGCTCTTACAATATCCGTCAAGAATGTGAGGACCTATCGCCGGAAGTTTTGGACAAAGTGATGGAAAATGCCATAAAAAGGGCTCAAATGACAATCAACTGTGGCGGCGGCCATTTACATGACATCATATTCTCGACTTGATGTAAAAAAATTAAAAGACCAAATAAAAATAATCCACAAGAAGAATCAAAGTTTTTAATTTTTTTTTTAAATTACAGCCAAAAAACATCGAAAAATTACTTTTGCGCCACCTTGTATATATACTTTATGGGGTCTCTGATCAATATATCGAGGTGTTACAAACGGAGTGGATGGTATACAAATCGAAAAACAAGCAAAACGTTTTCACTTTTGGTATAATCGTGGTACAGTTGGTACAATTTCTTGATCATTATGGTACAATTGTCCTCTCACAATCCGTACATAGCGAATATCGCCCCGGGAGCAGTGTTGGGCATTTCGGACCAAATTTTGGCAGAAAAAATTTAAAATTTGTAGTTTGAGCAGAATTTGGTCCGATTTTTTCCGCCTGGAAAATCAAGGAATATTTTGGGACGTGCAAAATTCTTTTGCAAAATGTGGTTGGTTTAGCAACATACGGTGTCTGGTGTACTTGGAGGACTCTTTTGAAGATATGTTTTGGTTTAGAATAAAGTGCGTTCATTTTTTTTTTATTTTAGTTAGGTTTTTACTTTGTTTTTCATTCAATTTACTTCATAATTAATTAATGCTCATAATGTTCAATCAATGTATATCAATGTTGTTCAATGTTTAAAATTGTATTTAATTTCGTGTTACCATAAAGTACAAGGAATTTCTATTGGTGGAATTCTATTTCTTTCTGATATATCGCACCTGTTCCACAAATGGGTAACAACTCCGATGGGTAACTCACCGAATAACGACTGATTTCAATACGAGAGCCAAAGATCTTTCTTTCTCTACATCCGAACTATGCGCTGGAAGTCTCTCCTTACAATCCGTACCATGTGAATATCGTCTTGGGAGAGTTGTAGAGAGATTTACATTCTTTTAAATCCCTCTACGATCCGTGCTGTGCGAATGTCGTCCCAAGAGAGTAGAAGGAGAGTACCAGACCAGTGAAGGGAAACGTGGTACAATTGTACCACTTTTAGTACAATTGTACCACTTTTGGTACAATTGAGTAATTTTTGGTACGCTGGTACAATCAAACATTTTTTGGTACATTTCTCTGGCCGGCAAAATTAATGTAAAAACCTATAAAAAAATTAAAAAAGACCTTAAAAATTAAAAAGTATTGGGGCTATATCAAAAACTGGACATATGGCGACTGTTTTTCGTGTAAAGGGTTCTGTGTATTAATGCACTCCAAACACCAGTTTTCAGCCCGATCACTTGAAATTTGCTGTCTTTACGACGATACGAATATGGGGGCTATATTAAAAAATGGGTCGATATTGCCCATTTTCAATCCCAAGCTATAGGAAGTATCTGCACCAAATTTCAGTATTCTATTTCATTGTTATTGTCAATTGTGGCGTGATTACAACAGACGGACGGACATGGCTGAATCGTCTTAGGATTTTACGTCTATTAAGAATATGAACTCGTATGTATAAGTACAAGGTGGCGCAAAAGTAATCCTCCTATCAGAAAATGCTATAAATTTTGCGATTGGCCCCTAATGTCAGTTCTGTTTTGACATTTGTGTAGTAAACACATGCGAAATACACGTTAATAAACAATGTTACGCTACACTGCTCCAGAACGCGTAATATTGCTGACTATTTATTTGACCAATAATCGGTCGGTGACTTTGGCACAACGTGAATTTCGTCGCAGATTTCCTGGCCGTCCAACGCCTACTGGTGAAACACTGCGACGTTTAGCCGCTCGCCTCCAAGAGACTGGCACAACACGAGATGCTGCCAGGCGTGGCAGACCCCGGAGTAGCCGTTCGGCAGAGAATATTGCTGCTGTAGCCGAGGATGTCATGGAAGCGGCGTCGACATCGACCAGACGACGTGCCACGCAAATGGGTATAAGTCGACGGTCTCTACAGCGAATTTTGGTACAAGATTTGAAGATGTTTCCGTACAAAGTCCAGACGGTGCATCAGCTGTTAGCTGCTGACCGCCAATCGCGTCTAACATACGCTCAAGCCATCCTTAATCACCACCAAGAGGAAGATGATTTTTCATCAAAAATAATCATGAGTGATGAGGCCCATTTCCATCTTAGCGGGTACGTAAATAAGCAAAATTTACGTTTCTGGGGCACTGAAAATCCGCGTGTAACCCACGAAGAGCCATTACACCCGCTCAAAGTCACTGTATGGTGTGCTGTTTTCGCTGGAGGAGTCATCGGACCTTTTTTCTTCGAAGACGTCGCGGGCCAAACGGTTACTGTGAATGGTGAGCGCTACAGAGCAATGATCAACGAGTTCTTTTTGCCGCAACTTGATGAATTGGGATTGGAAAACATGTGGTTCCAACAGGACGGTGCAACGGCACACACTGCACGTGCCACAACCGATATGCTGAAGGATGCATTTCCCGGGCGCCTAATCTCCCGTTTTGGCGATTTTCACTGGCCAGCAAGATCGCCTGATTTGACCGCTCCAGACTTCTTTTTGTGAGGCTTTTTGAAGTCGCGGGTTTATGTCAACAAGCCTCAGACTCTTGCAGCTCTTAAAGACAATATCCGTCAAGAATGTGAGGACCTATCGCCGGAAGTTTTGGACAAAGTGATGGAAAATGCCATAAAAAGGGCTCAAATGACAATCAACTGTGGCGGCGGCCATTTACATGACATCATATTCTCGACTTGATGTAAAAAAATTAAAAGACCAAATAAAAATAATCCACAAGAAGAATCAAAGTTTTTAATTTTTTTTTTAAATTACAGCCAAAAAACATCGAAAAATAACTTTTGCGCCACCTTGTATATATACTTTATGGGGTCTCTGATCAATATATCGAGGTGTTACAAACGGAGTGGATGGTATACAAATCGAAAAACAAGCAAAACGTTTTCACTTTTGGTATAATCGTGGTACAGTTGGTACAATTTCTTGATCATTATGGTACAATTGTCCTCTCACAATCCGTACATAGCGAATATCGCCCCGGGAGCAGTGTTGGGCATTTCGGACCAAATTTTGGCAGAAAAAATTTAAAATTTGTAGTTTGAGCAGAATTTGGTCCGATTTTTTCCGCCTGGAAAATCAAGGAATATTTTGGGACGTGCAAAATTCTTTTGCAAAATGTGGTTGGTTTAGCAACATACGGTGTCTGGTGTACTTGGAGGACTCTTTTGATATGTTTTGGTTTAGAATAAAGTGCGTTCATTTTTTTTTATTTTAGTTAGGTTTTTACTTTGTTTTTCATTCAATTTACTTCATAATTAATTAATGCTCATAATGTTCAATCAATGTATATCAATGTTGTTCAATGTTTAAAATTGTATTTAATTTCGTGTTACCATAAAGTACAAGGAATTTCTATTGGTGGAATTCTATTTCTTTCTGATATATCGCACCTGTTCCACAAATGGGTAACAACTCCGATGGGTAACTCACCGAATAACGACTGATTTCAATACGAGAGCCAAAGATCTTTCTTTCTCTACATCCGAACTATGCGCTGGAAGTCTCTCCTTACAATCCGTACCATGTGAATATCGTCTTGGGAGAGTTGTAGAGAGATTTACATTCTTTTAAATCCCTCTACGATCCGTGCTGTGCGAATGTCGTCCCAAGAGAGTAGAAGGAGAGTACCAGACCAGTGAAGGGAAACGTGGTACAATTGTACCACTTTTAGTACAATTGTACCACTTTTGGTACAATTGAGTAATTTTTGGTACGCTGGTACACTCAAACATTTTTTGGTACATTTCTCTGGCCGGCAAAATTAATGTAAAAACCTATAAAAAAATTAAAAAAGACCTTAAAAATTAAAAAGTATTGGGGCTATATCAAAAACTGGACATATGGCGACTGTTTTTCGTGTAAAGGGTTCTGTGTATTAATGCACTCCAAACACCAGTTTTCAGCCCGATCACTTGAAATTTGCTGTCTTTACGACGATACGAATATGGGGGCTATATTAAAAAATGGGTCGATATTGCCCATTTTCAATCCCAAGCTATAGGAAGTATCTGCACCAAATTTCAGTATTCTATTTCATTGTTATTGTCAATTGTGGCGTGATTACAACAGACGGACGGACATGGCTGAATCGTCTTAGGATTTTACGTCTATTAAGAATATGAACTCGTATGTATAAGTACAAGGTGGCGCAAAAGTAATCCTCCTATCAGAAAATGCTATAAATTTTGCGATTGGCCCCTAATGTCCGTTCTGTTTTGACATTTGTGTAGTAAACACATGCGAAATACACGTTAATAAACAATGTTACGCTACACTGCTCCAGAACGCGTAATATTGCTGACTATTTATTTGACCAATAATCGGTCGGTGACTTTGGCACAACGTGAATTTCGTCGCAGATTTCCTGGCCGTCCAACGCCTACTGGTGAAACACTGCGACGTTTAGCCGCTCGCCTCCAAGAGACTGGCACAACACGAGATGCTGCCAGGCGTGGCAGACCCCGGAGTAGCCGTTCGGCAGAGAATATTGCTGCTGTAGCCGAGGATGTCATGGAAGCGGCGTCGACATCGACCAGACGACGTGCCACGCAAATGGGTATCAGTCGACGGTCTCTACAGCGAATTTTGGTACAAGATTTGAAGATGTTTCCGTACAAAGTCCAGACGGTGCATCAGCTGTTAGCTGCTGACCGCCAATCGCGTCTAACATACGCTCAAGCCATCCTTAATCACCACCAAGAGGAAGATGATTTTTCATCAAAAATAATCATGAGTGATGAGGCCCATTTCCATCTTAGCGGGTACGTAAATAAGCAAAATTTACGTTTCTGGGGCACTGAAAATCCGCGTGTAACCCACGAAGAGCCATTACACCCGCTCAAAGTCACTGTATGGTGTGCTGTTTTCGCTGGAGGAGTCATCGGACCTTTTTTCTTCGAAGACGTCGCGGGCCAAACGGTTACTGTGAATGGTGAGCGCTACAGAGCAATGATCAACGAGTTCTTTTTGCCGCAACTTGATGAATTGGGATTGGAAAACATGTGGTTCCAACAGGACGGTGCAACGGCACACACTGCACGTGCCACAACCGATATGCTGAAGGATGCATTTCCCGGGCGCCTAATCTCCCGTTTTGGCGATTTTCACTGGCCAGCAAGATCGCCTGATTTGACCGCTCCAGACTTCTTTTTGTGAGGCTTTTTGAAGTCGCGGGTTTATGTCAACAAGCCTCAGACTCTTGCAGCTCTTAAAGACAATATCCGTCAAGAATGTGAGGACCTATCGCCGGAAGTTTTGGACAAAGTGATGGAAAATGCCATAAAAAGGGCTCAAATGACAATCAACTGTGGCGGCGGCCATTTACATGACATCATATTCTCGACTTGATGTAAAAAAATTAAAAGACCAAATAAAAATAATCCACAAGAAGAATCAAAGTTTTTAATTTTTTTTTTAAATTACAGCCAAAAAACATCGAAAAGTTACTTTTGCGCCACCTTGTATATATACTTTATGGGGTCTCTGATCAATATATCGAGGTGTTACAAACGGAGTGGATGGTATACAAATCGAAAAACAAGCAAAACGTTTTCACTTTTGGTATAATCGTGGTACAGTTGGTACAATTTCTTGATCATTATGGTACAATTGTCCTCTCACAATCCGTACATAGCGAATATCGCCCCGGGAGCAGTGTTGGGCATTTCGGACCAAATTTTGGCAGAAAAAATTTAAAATTTGTAGTTTGAGCAGAATTTGGTCCGATTTTTTCCGCCTGGAAAATCAAGGAATATTTTGGGACGTGCAAAATTCTTTTGCAAAATGTGGTTGGTTTAGCAACATACGGTGTCTGGTGTACTTGGAGGACTCTTTTGAAGATATGTTTTGGTTTAGAATAAAGTGCGTTCATTTTTTTTTTATTTTAGTTAGGTTTTTACTTTGTTTTTCATTCAATTTACTTCATAATTAATTAATGCTCATAATGTTCAATCAATGTATATCAATGTTGTTCAATGTTTAAAATTGTATTTAATTTCGTGTTACCATAAAGTACAAGGAATTTCTATTGGTGGAATTCTATTTCTTTCTGATATATCGCACCTGTTCCACAAATGGGTAACAACTCAAAATTTAAAAAAAATCAGTAGAGGCCAAAAACTGTTTCCGTTAATATTACGAGTAATAATATATTTCAAAAAAAGAATATGTCGTTGCAAGAAAATATCATAGAAAAAATAATAACATTTTTTTCTTTTTTTATTGATTATAGAAAAATAACAATTTTTTTTTAATTTTTGCTCTTTTCCTGAAAAAAGTTTATATATAAATAGTGGTATTATTTTGAGTTGTACTTTTTTAACTGAAAAATCTTACTCGTATTATAAGTTGAAAAGGGCACAACTAAAAATATTACTCTTTAGATGATAATTCAACGGTCCGATTTGCTTAAACACTTGGAGACAATTCAAAATGTAACTCTTTAGTTGAATCTAAAGACGTTATTCTGAAAACACAGAGAGTCATAACGGTATTTTATTATGAAAAAGAAGAAAAATCAATGGGCATTTTTTGATGCGTGTGAAGATAAAAACGTATTTAACTAGCGAAGACACAAACCCTAATATGAAAATTAAAAGTCGGGGTATTTGAGGAAAATTAGGTTTTTCTCGAAAACTAGAGCGTATTTTAAAGTGAAATTAAGTTACCATGGTAAAAACATATCATTTTGTTTAAAAAAATTACCATCTGACATAGAGGGCATATAGAATAGATTTGATAACTAGGGAACCTCGGAAGAAAATATATGACCATATCTGGAAGATGGGACTATGTACCGACAAGGCCTGCATACTGAAACAAGCCCTAGAGAGGCTCTATCGACCCGTATATAGCGTTTTTCCCAAATCAATTTCAGGCTCCCAAATACGTCCTTCCAAAAATGGCCCATTTTGATGGGAATTTCTGGAGAGGAGCAGGGGCCACAACTGGAAGATGGGACTATGTACCGACAAGGCCTGCATACTGAAAGAAGCCCTAGGAAGGCTCTATCGACCCATATATAGAGTTTTTCCCAAATCAATTTCAGGCTCCCAAATACGTCCTTCCAAAAATGGCCCATTTTGATGGGAATTTCTGAAGAGGAGCAGTGGCCACAACTGGAAGATGGGACTATGTACCGACAAGGCCTGCATACTGAAAGAAGCCCTAGGAAGGCTCTATCGACCCACATATAGCGTTTTTCCCAAATCAATTTCAGGCTCCCAAAAACGTCATTCCAAAATGGCCCATTTTTATGGGAATTTCTGAAGAGGAGCAGTGGCCACAACTGGAAGATGGGACTATGTACCGACAAGGCCTGCATATTGAAAGAAGCTCTAGGAAGGCTCTATCGACCTATGTATAGCGTTTTTCCCAAATAAATTTCAGGCTCCCAAAAACGTCATTCCAAAATGGCCCATTTTGATGGGAATTTCTGGATAGGAGCAGTGGCCACAACTGGAAGATGGGACTATGTACCGACAAGGCCTGCATACTGAAAGAAGCCCTAGGAAGGCTTTATCGAACTATATATAGCGTTTTTCCCAAATCAATTTCAGGCTCCCAAAAACGTCAATCCGAAATGGCATATTTTGACGGGAATTTCTGGAGAGGAGCAGTGGCCACAACTGGAAGATGGGACTATGTACCGAGAGGACCTGCATACTGAAAGAAGCCCTAGAAAGGCTCTATCGACCCACATATAGCATTTTTCCCAAATCAATTTCAGGCTCCCAAAAACGTCATTCCAAAATGGCCCATTTTGATGGGAATTTCTGGAGAGGAGCAGTGACCACAGCTGGAAGATGGGACTATGTTCCGACAAGGCCTGCATACTGAAAGAAGCCCTAGAGAGGCTCTATCGACTCATATATAGCGTTTTTCCCAAATCAATTTCAGGCTCCCAAATACGTCCTTCCAAAAATGGCCCATTTTGATGGGAATTTCTGGAGAGGAGCAGTGGCCACAACTGGAAGATGGGACTATGTACCGACAAGGCCTGCATAGTGAAAGAAGCTCTAGGAAGGCTCTATCGACCCATATATAGCGTTTTTCCCAAATCAATTTCAGGCTCCCAAAAACGTCATTCCAAAATGGCCCATTTTGATGGGAATTTCTGGAGAGGAGCAGTGACCACAGCTGGAAGATGGACTATGTTCCGACAAGGCCTGCATACTGAAAGAAGCCGTAGAGAGGCTCTATCGACTCATATATAGCGTTTTTCCCAAATCAATTTCAGGCTCCCAAATACGTCCTTCCCAAAATGGCATATTTTGACAGGAATTTCTGGAGAGGAGCTGTGGCCACAACTGGAAGATGGGACTATGTACCGACAAGGCCTGCATACTGCAAGAAGCCCTAGAAAGGCTCTATCGACCCACATATAGCATTTTTCCCAAATCAATTTCAGGCTCCCAAAAACGTCATTCCAAAATGGCCCATTTTGACGGGAATTTCTGGAGAGGAGCAGTGGTCACAACTGGAAGATGGGACTATATACCGACAAGGCCTGCATACTGAAAGAAGCCCTAGAAAGGCTCTATCGACCCATATATAGCGTTTTTCATAAATCAATTTCAGGCTCCCAAAAACGTCATTCGAAAATGATAAAATTATTTTGTATGGAGAATAGGGCCACAATGTACCTAGTTTGGTTAAAAATCTGGATATGATAAAAAATAGAAGACCTGACCCGAAGTGAGGATCGAACCAACATTTCTTACTTCATTGAATTGTTTGGCTACATTTGTTTATATATTTTTCAACATGTCTATAAGTTTATAGAACAAATTAAAAAAAATAAAAGACCAATTTTTTCAGCGACCGGGATTTGAACTCGCAATCCCGAAGTTTACTGCGTGTTGGTGCAAGCTGCCTAGGCCACGCACGCATTAAACGGCCGTTGCGCTGTATTATGCTTTATGACGTATGAAACAAACTTTATATAAAACAATATGACAAAATGTATACACAATTATAGTTTACAGATCAAATTAAAAGATAGAGAAAAAACAATTTTTGCACCGACCGGGATTTGAACTCGGAATCCCGACGTTTTCTACGTGTCGGTGCTAGCTTCCTGGGCCAGGCGCGCCTTACACGGCGGTTGTGCTTTATTACGCTTTATCAAATAAACTTTATATAAAGCAATATGATGATAATATGACAATAACAAAGAGATTTTATATAAAGAGTAACCACGGCGAAAATTCATTTATGGAGTTGAGTTTTTCTATCGAAGTGGTGGACATAAAAGGAAATTTAAATTGATTAAAAAATGCCTTTTTTCTGTGTTTTCTTTGTTAAGAATGTTAATAGGGATTTTTTTGTATGTTTATTGAAATGCATGCGAAAAAGTGCAAGAAAAACACGAAAATGCAAGTATTAAAACTAAATTATTCATGAACCTAATGAATGGTATCTCTTCTTATATTGAATCTCTTTCTTATATAATATCTGTTGAATAATGACAAAACGACTTATGTGGAAAGTTTTCTAAAATATTGAACAAAAAATTAGTATGTTACGATAATTTAAATCTCACAAAATAGCTTATTTCAAAATACTGAAGTAAACTATTTTTCAAATCAAATATCGAAATTGTGCTAACAAATTAAATTAGATTTGTCCCTATACTTTTTTTCATAGTATGTCTATCAAACGGTAAATAATTTTAAATTCTCTGTGAGTAAAAATGTTTTAAAAAATATGAAACGGAAATATGGTAAAAATAGCAAGCTCAGATAAATTTCTTCTATTTGAAGTTTTTGTTATTTGACTTTCAATGTACATACATATTTTGAAAGTTACTACGTTTACTCGGAAAAATTGTCAAGTAAAAAATTAGTTAAAGAGAACGACATTTTGAAAGTTCCCACTTATTTTACATAAAAATCTCTAAAATACATATAAAAGTATGTTTATAACAATACATACTTTTTTATATATTTAGATGTTTACCGAAGATGATTTTCTAATCAATTATGCAGTATTTTCAAGTCTTTTTACAGTTTCTTGCAAGCCCATTCTTCCGATTTGGGTTACTTGTATGATATAAAATAACAACTATTAGGGTTAATTTGGTGCATGTCAAAACACTTTCATTACATAACACATGTACATACATTCATATTGTATGCGTATTTATTTTTCCTTAACTAATTTATCTACATTACGAATGTATTTTCAAAACTATATACGAACACATATATCTTATACATGTATCTTTTATAAACCACACACACACAATTAATATATTTTCTATGTAAATAGCATTAGTGTTTCAATAGACAATTTTGCTATTATTTTCCCGATTATAAAGTTGTAATAAACCTCATTATTCTGCTTCATATCACCGTTGGCATCCCTGATTTAACGGGTCATTTTATTTGTGTGCATCTCCTTCAATCAGTTGAAGTAACGTTTCGTATTCACACATACACATGTACTCTCCCACAAAACACACTACAATTGTGCTAGGCAAATAAGAATATATGTATACATACACAACTATGCAAATAGGAAATTAGCAAACATGTAGTTTAGCCAAGATCGCTAACGTGTCTTTGGTGGCTGAGTCGGTAAGCGTGTCTGTGTAGTAAAGAGTGTGGTTTGTCGGTTCGAACCCTAGTGCAATTATTTTCTATATTCTTACGTTTTACTTAATATCTAAATTAATGAAAAAAAAATTGTGTTATTTTCGTGTACACAAAAATCGACCGCATATGTATATTTCATTTGAATTTTTTAAATTAAATTATGGTGCTGACAAGTTATACAGCAGAATAGCATCAAATAGGAAATTATAAAATCCTGACATATATAGAAAACATATTAAAGATAAATTAATTTATCACTCATATGATATGACTAACATATGTATACATTGTGGTGGCAAAGTTGTGCACCTCGATTATAAATGTTCGAATTGCTACAGATATATTTGTAATGGATGTTTTGATTATTACTATGAAAAAACGCAAGTAGAATTTTGTGTGTTTTGTAAATAATGTACATTAATTAGTATTTCAAAATTGGTATTACAAATCTGTATTCCGAGATAGTAATATGTGTATTACATAAACGTGAATTCCAATAAAATATAAATCTAAGTATTTATACTTGTTTCTTTTGTAGAAATTTATATAAGTACGTACGTACGGGTGTGTACATAGAGTTGATGTGCATTAGATGGACTACATTTGTACGGAGGGGACAAAATTATGCATATTCACAAATTATATAGTTTCTACGACTGTCCAATTACGAGCGATTCATAAGTAGCATTTATTCTACAGCATTAATTTTTTATTTACATATATTCCAATTCATCACTTTTTGCCAATCCATAAATTTATAGTTACGAAAGATTATACGATTTAAATCTTAATCAAATTTTTCAAACATCTAAAATTTCTAAAAAATTTTAATTTGAACATCTGAAAAACAAAAAATTTGCCTATAAATGAAGGCATTGATAAATGGCGAAATAACAATTCATCTTTGTTTCGGAAATATTAGTTCCAAATAAAAAATATTTGGATGATCAAAATAAACATATAATTTTGATACGTCAAATATTTTGTATGTGGAGTGGACAATTTGTTATAAACATATGTGTATTTCAAGCACAAAATGTTTGGGAAGCGATTATCTTCAGCGTGTACAAAAAACAAAATTTCTTATAAGCAATTATAATTTGTTGATTTTTTGTCACTATTGTTTTACACGAGGACAATTTAAGTAAGAGTTGAAAAAATTTTACGATCTCATTTTTAGTAAATGTTTTTCTCAGTGTATGGCAATCAGTGACATATTCCGAATCGATAAAGGCAAACTTTTGGTAAAGCTTTTCAATTAAAGAGTTTGCCATTCACCCTTATACGTATTAATAAATTCTGTGTAATCTTAAAAAACACCGCGTCAAGAATATGCAGTTGCGCAAAGGAAATGTCGCTATGAAACCCACCAGCTATCCGTTTACGAAGTGGTTGCATTGGTTGATGCGAGTGGGTTTATGGTATCGGTCTTTTGGTGATGCGGAGGTTCAAATTAGGGATGTAACGAATATTCGCATTCGCATATGCGAACGCGAATTATTCGCATCATTTTAAAATTCGCTTTCGCATTCGCAAAAACCATCTTTGGATTATTCGCTTTCGCATTCGCTTTCGCAAAAATATATTTCAGTATTCGCTTCCATTTATTAAAGTGTTAAATCTCCTTATTCCCTTCACACAATTTGAAGATATGTGTGTGCTTGTGGTAACAGGAGGTAATACTATGGAAAACAGTCTTAATACTTGAATATCCTGGAAAAGTATCAATTCAGTTCCTGAAATTTGTTGGTACTAAAAGCTCAAACTATTATTCGCATTCGCATTCGCTTTCGCAAAAATGCATATTTCACTATTCGCTTTCGCATTCGCATTCGCAAGAAATATATTTCAATATTCGCTTTCGCATTCGCTTTCGCTAAAGCGACTTTCGTTACATCCCTAGTTCAAATCCCGGCATGCCCAAATAATTTTCGTTTTTAATTTTCTGTTAAACAATTTATGTGATTTTAAAATTTATTATTTTAAAGTCGTTTTATGAAACAAAATAGCTTTGAAATAATTATTCTACGTCGTATGAGGATCTGCCGAACGATAAGAACTTTAAAAAAATATTATTATTGTCAATACTCTAATGTTTTTAATTCAAGAACACTTTTTGTACATACAGATGTATGTACAGTATGTCAAGTAAGTATTTTTACATCGCAAAAAATGTAACTTCTGATGCACTTTTTTGGAAAAGCAAAATATTTCATTATTTGTAAAAATATTTTCTTTCAATATTAGTAAAAAATTTATTATTTTTATCAAAAAAATTAACCAAAAAGCTAGTGTCAAGAAAGTCTTTTTACACTTTTTTAACAGGCCCATCTGCAGTACATTTATTGAGAAATGTTGATGCTATTCTGCTGTATAACTTGTCAGCTACATAAATTAATTTAAAAAATTCAAATGAAATATACATATGGGGTCGATTTTTGTGTACACGAAAATAACACAATTTTTTTTTCATTAATTTAGATATTAAGTAAAACGTAAGAATATAGAAAATAATTGCACTAGGGTTCGAACCGACAAACCACACTCTTTACTATACAGACACGCTTACCGACTCAGCCACCAAAGACACGTTAGCGATCTTGGCTAAACTACATGTTTGCTAATTTCCTATTTGCATAGTTGTGTATGTATACATATATTCTTATTTGCCTAGCACAATTGTAGTGTGTTTTGTGGCAGAGTACATGTGTATGTGTGAATACGAAACGTTACTTCAACTGATTGAAGGAGATGCACACAAATAAAATGACCCGTTAAATCAGGGATGCCAACGGTGATATGAAGCAGAATAATGAGGTTTATTACAACTTTATAATCGGGAAAATAATAGCAAAATTGTCTATTGAAACACTAATGCTATTTACATAGAAAATATATTAATTGTGTGTGTGTGGTTTATAAAAGATACATGTATAAGATATATGTGTTCGTATATAGTTTTGAAAATACATTCGTAATGTAGATAAATTAGTTAAGGAAAAATAAATACGCATACAATATGAATGTATGTACATGTGTTATATAATGAAAGTGTTTTGACATGCACCAAATTAACCCTAATAGTTGTTATTTTATATCATACAAGTAACCCAAATCGGAAGAATGGGCTTGCAAGAAACTGTAAAAAGACTTGAAAATACTGCATAATTGATTAGAAAATCATCTTCGGTAAACATCTAAATATATAAAAAAGTATGTATTGTTATAAACATACTTTTATATGTATTTTAGAGATTTTTATGTAAAATAAGTGGGAACTTTCAAAATGTCGTTCTCTTTAACTAATTTTTTACTTGACAATTTTTCCGAGTAAACGTAGTAACTTTCAAAATATGTATGTACATTGAAAGTCAAATAACAAAAACTTCAAATAGAAGAAATTTATCTGAGCTTGCTATTTTTACCATATTTCCGTTTCATATTTTTTAAAACATTTTTACTCACAGAGAATTTAAAATTATTTACCGTTTGATAGACATACTATGAAAAAAAGTATAGGGACAAATCTAATTTAATTTGTTAGCACAATTTCGACATTTGATTTGAAAAATAGTTTACTTCAGTATTTTGAAATAAGCTATTTTGTGAGATTTAAATTATCGTAACATACTAATTTTTGGTTCAATATTTTAGAAAACTTTCCACATAAGTCGTTTTGTCATTATTCAACAGATATTATATAAGAAAGAGATTCAATATAAGAAGAGATACCATTCATTAGGTTCATGAATAATTTAGTTTTAATAACTTGCATTTTCGTGTTTTTCTTGCACTTTTTCGCATGCATTTCAATAAACATACAAAAAAATCCCTATTAACATTCTTAACAAAGAAAACACAGAAAAAAGGCATTTTTTAATCAATTTAAATTTCCTTTTATGTCCACCACTTCGATAGAAAAACTCAACTCCATAAATGAATTTTCGCCGTGGTTACTCTTTATATAAAATCTCTTTGTTATTGTCATATTATCATCATATTGCTTTATATAAAGTTTATTTGATAAAGCGTAATAAAGCACAACCGCCGTGTAAGGCGCGCCTGGCCCAGGAAGCTAGCACCGACACGTAGAAAACGTCGGGATTCCGAGTTCAAATCCCGGTCGGTGCAAAAATTGTTTTTTCTCTATCTTTTAATTTGATCTGTAAACTATAATTGTGTATACATTTTGTCATATTGTTTTATATAAAGTTTGTTTCATACGTCATAAAGCATAATACAGCGCAACGGCCGTTTAATGCGTGCGTGGCCTAGGCAGCTTGCACCAACACGCAGTAAACTTCGGGATTCCGAGTTCAAATCCCGGTCGCTGAAAAAATTGGTCTTTTATTTTTTTTAATTTGTTCTATAAACTTATAGACATGTTGAAAAATATATAAACAAATGTAGCCAAACAATTCAATGAAGTAAGAAATGTTGGTTCGATCCTCACTTCGGGTCAGGTCTTCTATTTTTTATCATATCCAGATTTTTAACCAAACTAGGTACATTGTGGCCCTATTCTCCATACAAAATAATTTTATCATTTTCGAATGACGTTTTTGGGAGCCTGAAATTGATTTGGGAAAAACGCTATATATGGGTAGATAGAGCCTTTCTAGGGCTTCTTTCAGTATGCAGGCCTTGTCGGTACATAGTCCCATCTTCCAGTTGTGACCACTGCTCCTCTCCAGAAATTCCCGTCACAATATGCCATTTCGGATTGACGTTTTTGGGAGCCTGAAATTGATTTGGGAAAAATGATATATGTGGGTCGATAGAGCCTTTCTAGGGCTTCTTTCAGTATGCAGGCCTTGTCGGTACATAGTCCCATCTTCCAGTTGTGGCCACTGCTCCTCTCCAGAAATTCCCATCAAAATGGGCCATTTTGGAATGACGTTTTTGGGAGCCTGAAATTGATTTGGGAAAACCGCTATATGTGAGTCGATAGAGCCTTCCTAGGGCTTCCTTCAGTATGCAGGCCCTGTCGGTACATAGTCCCATCTTCCAGTTGTGGCCACTGCTCCTCTTCAGAAATTCCCATCAAAATGGGCCATTTTTGGAAGGACGTATTTGGGAGCCTGAAATTGATTTGGGAAAAACGCTATATATGGGTCGATAGAGCCTCTCTAGGGCTTCTTTCAGTATGCAGGTCCTCTCGGTACATAGTCGCATCTTCCAGTTGTGGCCACTGCTCCTCCCCATTTTGGAATGACGTTTTTGGGAGCCTGAAATTGATTTGGGAAAAACGCTATATGTGGGTCGATAGAGCCTTCCTAGGGCTTCTTTCAGAATGCAGGCCTTGTCGGTACATAGTCCCATCTTCCAGCTGTGGTCACTGCTCCTCTCCAGAAATTCCCATAAAAATGGGCCATTTTGGAATGACGTTTTTGGGAGCCTGAAATTGATTTGGGAAAAACGCTATATGTGGGTCGATAGAGCCTTCCTAGCGCTTCTTTCAGTATGCAGGTCCTCTCGGTACATACGGGTCTGTTCTGTAATCACGGCGATTTGAAATCACGGTGATTTTAAAATCACCGGCGACTTAACATCACTTTTGGAGTTCGGAATCACCCGAACATATTTCGAACAATCTTCTTTGGAAGGCTATGAATAAGAAACCGGGCGATTTCGAACTCCAACAGTGATTTTAAGTCGCCGGGGATTTTAAAATCACCGTGATTTCAAATCACCTTGCTACAGAACAGACCCGATAGTCGCATCTTCCAGTTGTGGCCACTGCTCCTCCCCAGAAATTCCCGTCAAAATATGCCATTTCGGATTGACGTTTTTGGGAGCCTGAAATTGATTTGGGAAAAACGCTATATATTGTTCGATAGAGCCTTCCTAGGGCTTCTTTCAGTATGCAGACCTTGTCGGTACATAGTCCCATCTTCCAGTTGTGGCCACTGCTCCTCTCCAGAAATTCCCATCAAAATGGGCCATTTTGGAATGACGTTTTTGGGAGCCTGAAATTGATTTGGGAAAAACGCTATATATGGGTCGATAGAGCCTTCCTAGAGCTTCTTTCACTATGCAGGCCCTGTCGGTACATAGTCCCATCTTCCAGTTGTGGCCACTGCTCCTCTCCAGAAATTCCCATAAAAATGGGCCATTTTGGAATGACGTTTTTGGGAGCCTGAAATTTAGTTGGCAAAAAAGCTATATATGGGTCGATAGAGCCTTCCTAGGGCTTCTTTCAGTATGCAGGCCTTGTCGGTACATAGTCCCATCTTCCAGTTGTGGCCACTGCTCCTCTCCAGAAATTCCCGTCAAAATATGCCATTTTGGAATTACGTTTTTGGGAGTCTGAAATTGATTTGGGAAAAACGCTATATATCGGTCGATAGAGCCTTCCTAGAGCTTCTTTCAATATGCAGGCCTTGTCGGTACATAGTCCCATCTTCCAGTTGTGGCCACTGCTCCTCTCCAGAAATTCCCATAAAAATGGGCCATTTTGGAATGACGTTTTTGGGAGCCTGAAATTGATTTGGGAAAAACGCTATATATGGGTCGATAGAGCCTTCCTAGGGCTTCTTTCAGTATGCAGGCCTTGTCGGTACATAGTCCCATCTTCCAGTTGTGGCCACTGCTCCTCTCCAGAAATTCCCATAAAAACGGGCCATTTTGGAATGACGTTTTTGGGAGCCTGAAATTGATTTGGGAAAAACGCTATATATGGGTCGATAGAGCTTTCCTAGAGCTTCTTTCAGTATGCAGGCCTTGTCGGTACATAGTCCCATCTTCCAGTTGTGGCCACTGCTCCTCTCCAGAAATTCCCATAAAAATGGGCCATTTTGGAATGACGCTTTTGGGAGCCTAAAATTCATTTGGGAAAAACGCTATATGTGGGTCGATAGAGCCTTCCTAGGGCTTCTTTCAGTATGCAGGTCTTGACGGTACATAGTCCCATCTTCCAGTTGTGGCCACTGCTCCTCTCCAGAAATTCCCATAAAAGTGGGCCATTTTGGAATGACGTTTTTGGGAGCCTGAAATTGATTTAGGAAAAACGCTATATGTGGGTCGATAGAGCCTTCCTAGGGCTTCTTTCAGTATGCAGGCCTTGTCGGTACATAGTCCCATCTTCCAGTTGTGGCCACTGCTCCTCTCCAGAAATTCCCGTCAAAATATGCCATTTTGGAATGACGTTTTTGGGAGCCTGAAATTGATTTGGGAAAAACGCTATATACGGGTCGATAGAGCCTCTCTAGGGCTTGTTTCAGTATGCAGGCCTTGTCGGTACATAGTCCCATCTTCCAGTTGTGGCCACAGCTCCTCTCCAGAAATTCCCGTCAAAATATGCCATTTTGGAATGACGTTTTTGGGAGCCTGAAATTGATTTGGGAAAAACGCTATATATGGGTCGGTTGAGCCTTCCTAGGGCTTCTTTCAGTATGCAGGCCTTGTCGGTACATAGTCCCATCTTCCAGTTGTGGCCACTGCTCCTCTCCAGAAATTCCCATAAAAATGTGCCATTTTGGAATGACGTTTTTGGGAGCCTGAAATTGATTTGGGAAAAACGCTATATATGGGTCGATAGAGCCTTCCTAGGGCTTCTTTCAGTATGCAGGCCTTGTCGGTACATAGTCCCATCTTCCAGTTGTGGCCACTGCTCCTCTCCAGAAATTCCCATAAAAATGGGCCATTTTGGAATGACGTTTTTGGGAGCCTGAAATTGATTTGGGAAAAACGCTATATGTGGGTCGATAGAGCCTTCCTAGGGCTTCTTTCAGAATGCAGGCCTTGTCGGTACATAGTCCCATCTTCCAGTTGTGGCCACTGCTCCTCTTCAGAAATTCCCATCAAAATGGGCCATTTTTGGAAGGACGTATTTGGGAGCCTGAAATTGATTTGGGAAAAACGCTATATATGGGTCGATAGAGCCTCTCTAGGGCTTCTTTCAGTATGCAGGCCTTGTCGGTACATAGTCCCATCTTCCAGCTGTGGTCACTGCTCCTCTCCAGAAATTCCCATAAAAATGGGCCATTTTGGAATGACGTTTTTGGGAGCCTGAAATTGATTTGGGAAAAACGCTATATGTGAGTCGATAGAGCCTTCCTAGGGCTTCTTTCAGTATGCAGGTCCTCTCGGTACATAGTCGCATCTTCCAGTTGTGGCCACTGCTCCTCCCCAGAAATTCCCGTCAAAATATGCCATTTCGGATTGACGTTTTTGGGAGCCTGAAATTGATTTGGGAAAAACGCTATATATTGTTCGATAGAGCCTTCCTAGGGCTTCTTTCAGTATGCAGACCTTGTCGGTACATAGTCCCATCTTCCAGTTGTGGCCACTGCTCCTCTCCAGAAATTCCCATCAAAATGGGCCATTTTGGAATGACGTTTTTGGGAGCCTGAAATTGATTTGCGAAAAACGCTATATATGGGTCGATAGAGCCTTCCTAGGGCTTCTTTCAGTATGCAGGCCTTGTCGGTACATAGTCCCATCTTCCAGTTGTGGCCACTGCTCCTCTCCAGAAATTCCCATAAAAATGGGCCATTTTGGAATGACGTTTTTGGGAGCCTGAAATTGATTTGGGAAAAACGCTATATGTGGGTCGATAGAGCCTTCCTAGGGCTTCTTTCAGAATGCAGGCCTTGTCGGTACATAGTCCCATCTTCCAGTTGTGGCCACTGCTCCTCTTCAGAAATTCCCATCAAAACGGGCCATTTTTGGAAGGACGTATTTGGGAGCCTGAAATTGATTTGGCAAAAAAGCTATATATGGGTCGATAGAGCCTTCCTAGGGCTTCTTTCAGTATGCAGGCCTTGTCGGTACATAGTCCCATCTTCCAGTTGTGGCCACTGCTCCTCTCCAGAAATTCCCGTCAAAATATGCCATTTTGGAATTACGTTTTTGGGAGTCTGAAATTGATTTGGGAAAAACCCTATATATCGGTCGATAGAGCCTTCCTAGAGCTTCTTTCAATATGCAGGCCTTGTCGGTACATAGTCCCATCTTCCAGTTGTGGCCACTGCTCCTCTCCAGAAATTCCCATAAAAATGGGCCATTTTGGAATGACGTTTTTGGGAGCCTGAAATATATTTGGGAAAAACGCTATATATGGGTCGATAGAGCCTTCCTAGGGCTTCTTTCAGTATGCAGGCCTTGTTGGTACATAGTCCCATCTTCCAGTTGTGGCCACTGCTCCTCTCCAGAAATTCCCGTCAAAATATGCCATTTTGGAATTACGTTTTTGGGAGTCTGAAATTGATTTGGGAAAAACGCTATATATCGGTCGATAGAGCCTTCCTAGAGCTTCTTTCAATATGCAGGCCTTGTCGGTACATAGTCCCATCTTCCAGTTGTGGCGACTGCTCCTCTCCAGAAATTCCCATAAAAACGGGCCATTTTGGAATGACGTTTTTGGGAGCCTGAAATTGATTTGGGAAAAACGCTATATATGGGTCGATAGAGCTTTCCTAGAGCTTCTTTCAATATGCAGGCCTTGTTGGTACATAGTCCCATCTTCCAGTTGTGGCCACTGCTCCTCTCCAGAAATTCCCATAAAAATGGGCCATTTTGGAATGACGCTTGTGGGAGCCTAAAATTGATTTGGGAAAAACGCTATATGTGGGTCGATAGAGCCTTCCTAGGGCTTCTTTCAGTATGCAGGTCTTGTCGGTACATAGTCCCATCTTCCAGTTGTGGCCACTGCTCCTCTCCAGAAATTCCCATAAAAGTGGGCCATTTTGGAATGACGTTTTTGGGAGCCTGAAATTGATTTAGGAAAAACGCTATATGTGGGTCGATAGAGCCTTCCTAGGGCTTCTTTCAGTATGCAGGCCTTGTCGGTACATAGTCCCATCTTCCAGTTGTGGCCACTGCTCCTCTCCAGAAATTCCCGTCAAAATATGCCATTTTGGAATGACGTTTTTGGGAGCCTGAAATTGATTTGGGAAAAACGCTATATACGGGTCGATAGAGCCTCTCTAGGGCTTGTTTCAGTATGCAGGCCTTGTCGGTACATAGTCCCATCTTCCAGTTGTGGCCACAGCTCCTCTCCAGAAATTCCCGTCAAAATATGCCATTTTGGAATGACGTTTTTGGGAGCCTGAAATTGATTTGGGAAAAACGCTATATATGGGTCGGTTGAGCCTTCCTAGGGCTTCTTTCAGTATGCAGGCCTTGTCGGTACATAGTCCCATATTCCAGTTGTGGCCACTGCTCCTCTTCAGAAATTCCCATCAAAATGGGCCATTTTTGGAAGGACGTATTTGGGAGCCTGAAATTGATTTGGGAAAAACGCTATATATGGGTCGATAGAGCCTCTCTAGGGCTTCTTTCAGTATGCAGGCCTTGTCGGTACATAGTCCCATCTTCCAGCTGTGGTCACTGCTCCTCTCCAGAAATTCCCATAAAAATGGGCCATTTTGGAATGACGTTTTTGGGAGCCTGAAATTGATTTGGGAAAAACGCTATATGTGAGTCGATAGAGCCTTCCTAGGGCTTCTTTCAGTATGCAGGTCCTCTCGGTACATAGTCGCATCTTCCAGTTGTGGCCACTGCTCCTCCCCAGAAATTCCCGTCAAAATATGCCATTTCGGATTGACGTTTTTGGGAGCCTGAAATTGATTTGGGAAAAACGCTATATATTGTTCGATAGAGCCTTTCTAGGGCTTCTTTCAGTATGCAGACCTTGTCGGTACATAGTCCCATCTTCCAGTTGTGGCCACTGCTCCTCTCCAGAAATTCCCATCAAAATTGGCCATTTTGGAATGACGTTTTTGGGAGCCTGAAATTGATTTGGGAAAAACGCTATATATGGGTCGATAGAGCCTTCCTAGGGCTTCTTTCAGTATGCAGGCCTTGTCGGTACATAGTCCCATCTTCCAGTTGTGGCGACTGCTCCTCTCCAGAAATTCCCATAAAAACGGGCCATTTTGGAATGACGTTTTTGGGAGCCTGAAATTGATTTGGGAAAAACGCTATATATGGGTCGATAGAGCTTTCCTAGAGCTTCTTTCAATATGCAGGCCTTGTCGGTACATAGTCCCATCATCCAGTTGTGGCCAGTGCTCCTCTCCAGAAATTCCCATAAAAATGGGCCATTTTGGAATGACGCTTTTGGGAGCCTAAAATTGATTTGGGAAAAACGCTATATGTGGGTCGATAGAGCCTTCCTAGGGCTTTTTTCAGTATGCAGGTCTTGTCGGTACATAGTCCCATCTTCCAGTTGTGGCCACTGCTCCTCTCCAGAAATTCCCATAAAAGTGGGCCATTTTGGAATGACGTTTTTGGGAGCCTGAAATTGATTTAGGAAAAACGCTATATGTGGGTCGATAGAGCCTTCCTAGGGCTTCTTTCAGTATGCAGGCCTTGTCGGTACATAGTCCCATCTTCCAGTTGTGGCCACTGCTCCTCTCCAGAAATTCCCATCAAAATGGCCCATTTTTGGAAGGACGTATTTGGGAGCCTGAAATTGATTTGGGAAAAACGCTATATACGGGTCGATAGAGCTCTCCTAGGGCTTCTTTCAGTATGCAGGCCTTGTCGGTACATAGTCCCATCTTCCAGTTGTGGCCACTGCTCCTCTCCAGAAATTCCCGTCAAAATATGCCATTTTGGAATGACGTTTTTGGGAGCCTGAAATTGATTTGGGAAAAACGCTATATATCGGTCGATAGAGCCTTCCTAGAGCTTCTTTCAATATGCAGGCCTTGTCGGTACATAGTCCCATCTTCCAGTTGTGGCCACTGCTCCTCTCCAGAAATTCCCATAAAAATGGGCCATTTTGGAATGACGTTTTTGGGAGCCTGAAATTGATTTGGGAAAAACGCTATATGTTGGTCGATAGAGCCTTCCTAGGGCTTCTTTCAGTATGCAGGCCTTGTCGGTACATAGTCCCATCTTCCAGTTGTGGCCACTGCTCCTCTTCAGAAATTCCCATCAAAATGGGCCATTTTTGGAAGGACGTATTTGGGAGCCTGAAATTGATTTGGGAAAAACGCTATATATGGGTCGATAGAGCCTTCCTAGGGCTTCTTTCAGTATGCAGGCCTTGTCGGTACATAGTCCCATCTTCCAGTTGTGGCCACTGCTCCTCTCCAGAAATTCCCATCAAAATGGGCCATTTTTGGAAGGACGTATTTGGGAGCCTGAAATTGATTTGGGAAAAACGCTATATACGGGTCGATAGAGCCTCTCTAGGGCTTGTTTCGGTATGCAGGCCTTGTCGGTACATAGTCCCATCTTCCAGATATGGTCATATATTTTCTTCCGAGGTTCCCTAGTTATCAAATCTATTCTATATGCCCTCTAGGTCAGATGGTAATTTTTTTAAAAAAATGATATGTTTTTACCATGGTAACTTAATTTCACTTTAAAATACGCTCTAGTTTTCGAGAAAAACCTAATTTTCCTCAAATACCCCGACTTTTAATTTTCATATTAGGGTTTGTGTCTTCGCTAGTTAAATACGTATTTATCTTCACACACATCAAAAATATTTGTTGTATTGTTCATTCATATATTATTTTTGTGCTTATCTTATTTTTGAGAATAGACGAGAACCAGGTTAATTGTACACAAAAAATGTCTGATGGTCTCCAATTTTGATGAAACTTAATGGAAATGCTAAATATGATGCTCTAATATCGAATATATTTTTTTTTTTAATCTTCAAAACTGTGGGAGATATTTACATTTAAACATTAGAAATTGGGCAAAAAATATCGAAAAGTGCTTGCATTCGAATGCTCATAACTTTTCTACGGGAGATATTTAAATATTTTGTTTTGACCTAGGTTCCTAAAGACTTTAGCTTCAGCAATATTGAGGTGGATGCTGTTTGGAAGCGGGCCATAGGGCCCTTGAGGTCCTTCAGTCGCCTCTACTGCTTCAGGCCTGGTTGACCTTGCCTGAGATCCAGTCCCTCTGATTCCTATAGAAGTTTCTGATCGGAGGTTATACCGATCCTTCCGCCACTTCGATACACATATCGAATCCCTCTCTCGCCAATTCATACGCAATTTCGTTTCCCGCTATAGTACAGTGTCCCCAGCACAATGAGACACTGTAGTGATTCATAAATACCCTAGAGTTTGCCTGCAGTCCAAGACAACCTTGAGTTAACTCGATGACTTATATTGTTACATTTCCACCTGTCTCAATGGATCGCTAGAATCAATGCATGTCTGAACGATCTTCTGAAGTTTGTTGTCTCTATGTAGACACCTGCTCCGGTGCCGACATCCTTTTTCGATCCGTCGGTTAAAACTGTGGCACCAGTAATGCCCAGCGTAACACACCTTTGGGCCTTAGCTATTATCTTACGATGGCTACCTGTGCACATAGCCGCCTACCAAACGGTGCATCCATAGGTCAGAACTGGTCTGACCACTGATCTGTAGATCCAATCTACTATATGTGGTCTCACTCACCAGTTCTTGCCTACTGAGTTCTTACACATGTAGTAGGCGTTGAGGCCTTTATTTAGTCTCTCATAGGTGTGCTTCTTCCAGTACAATTTGGAGTCTAGGAGTATATTGAAAAGTATATTTTACATATTTTAAAGCACTTGTTTCTGCGCCATCAGTTACAACTACACATTTTGAATTATTAGTTGGAAGATTTACACGATTTTCTATACTAACAAATAATTTGATGGAGCAACAAATGATATTTTGTCCTTATCAATTCGAAAAATAATATGAATTTTATTTGAACCAATAAAATTAAATTAAAAATCAAATTGTTTTGTTATTTATTCTTAAAAAAATAATATATTATGGTGGGCCATTTAAAATTAAAAAAAAGCGCTTACCGTATAATGAGGAGGCACCATCTATGTCAAGGAACTCCTTGTTTTCCAGGCCATGCTCTCCGCAAACTCCGCATTGTGAATGCTGCGAGTTTGCATCACAGCCGAGCACCAAGTCGATGTGTCATCTTCTTGCGTCCTCGACTAGCTCCGCACCTCCTCACTCGGTGGCTCCCGTGTCTCGTATGGCATGTAAACGGACGCCAATATAAGATTCGTCCTACCTCTGTACAGTGTGTTATTTCATCAATCTAGGTGGACAAAAGTCGAAAAAAATGTTAACTGAATATCACAATCTTTATATATGTCATTAGAGCTCCACTATTACAGAAATAATTATAAGAAAACACAATATCTTACTGTTATTGAGATAACGGTAAATGAAAGTGAGATATTGTCGTAGGTAGAAAAGCAATGTGGGAATCTATACATTTTAGTTTGTGATCAGGGGCGTGTGAGAACATTTTTATACCCTCACTTTAGTGTGACGAGGGTATATATCATTTGCTACGGAAAAAAGTGTAACACATCGAAGGAATGACCTAAGACCCCAAGTATGTTCGGCGGAAATCCGTTTTGGGTCATTTTAAGTCGAATGAGCAATGTCCGTCCGTCTGTCTGTCTGTGTGTCTGTCTGTCTGCTGGCTGGTGCGCACGATAACTCTCGAAAAGTAACCGATTGACTTCAAATTTCGTATGTGGTAATATTTTTTTCTATCTCCGGCTAAGTTCGAAGATGGGCCATATTGGTCCACTCCTTCTGGTACCTCCCCCACAAAGGGTTAAAATGTTGTGAAATATTGATTCTTTAATAACTGCTATTATACGTATTCGAATCTTCTGAAATTCCACACATAGTATTAGTTTGTTAGTCGCTATCAACTCGAGGAAAATGGGCGAAATTGCCACGCCCGTTTTGGTATCTCCCACATAAATGCACCATTTTGCACCAAAAGTTAACAGCTTATAACATTAATACCAGTGTATAAAAATACTTGAAATTTTGTACAGCGTAATGTTTTTATAGTGCCTACAGTCCATTGAAAAATGGGCGTTATTGTCACGCCCCTTTTGTTACCTCTCCCACAAAGGCACCATTTTGCACCAAAAGTTAACAGTTTATAACATTAATATCAGTGTATACAATTACTTGAAATTGTGTACAGTGTAATGCTTTTATAATGCCTATAGTCCAGTGAAAAATGAGCGTTATCACCACGCCCCTTTTTGTACCTCCCACACAAAATGCTAAATTATACCACAATTTAATATCTCAACGTTAATATACCAGTCCATATAAACCGTTAAAATTCGTCACAGTGCAATGTATTAAAAGTATCTACTGTTCAGCGAAATATAGGTGTATTTCTTAAACCCCTTCTGGTACCTCCCACAAAAATTTACAGAATAATTTGTGTAATATTCAATATTACATTACTCACAAAGTGAGGGTATACCTTAGTCGGTTTACCCGACTGCAACTTTATTACTTGTTCTTAGCTCGATTGAAAAAAAAAACACTGGAAATATAAAAATTAGTTATATTTTATTAAATGTTGTGCATTTCATTACTTCGAATCATTTTAATTAGAGCTATTTTGTTGATTTTAAACAGTGAGTATCTGAACTCCCTTTAAAATCCAATTCGTTATAAAGAAAAGGACATAACAAAATTTCACCTCAAAACACCTCGTCCAAACTTTCAGGTTTTTAAATATAGTGTGTATACTACAACAAAAACCAGTAAGGAAAGACAGAAAGTCGGGCGGGGCCGACTATATAATACCCTACACCTACCTACCAATGCGAAAATGGGCATTGCGATAAGAATTTGGCAGTGTTCATACATGTAATAAGCAAACTCTCTCTGCCGATTTTCGTACTGATCGGATATAAAACACGGTTTCTACAGCGCTTACATGTCAAATCGGGTGTAACATATATATTGGGATTATGTTAAAATCTGATCCGATTTTTCGCGAATTTGGCAGTGTTCATACATGTATAAGAAAACTCTCTCTGTTAAATTTCGTACTGATCGGATATAAAACATGATTTCTACAGCGCTTAAATGCTAAATCGGGTGAAACATATATATGGGGGCTATATCTAAATCTGAACCGATTTTTCCCGAATTTGGCAGTGTTCATACATGTAATAAGAAAACTCTCTCTGTTAAATTTCATACGGATCGGATATAAAACACGATTTCTACAGCGCTTAAATGTTAAATCGGGTGCAACATATATATGGTGGCTATATATAAATCTGAACCGATTTTCCCCGAATTTGGCAGTGTTTATTCATGTAATAAGAGAACTCTCTCTGTCAAATTTCGTACTGATCTGATTTAAAATACAGTTCCTACAGCGCTTACATGCCAAATCGGGTGAAACATATATATGGGGGCTATATCTAAATCTGAACCGATTTTCCCCGAATTTGGCAGTGTTTATTCATGTAATAAGAGAACTATCTCTGTCAAATTTCGTACTGATCTGATTTAAAATACAGTTCCTACAGCGCTTACATGCCAAATCGGGTGAAACATATATATGGGGGCTATATCTAAATCTGATCGGATTTTCTCCGAATTTGATAGTGTTCATTCACGTAATAATAAAACTCTCTCTGCCGCATTTCATAAGGATCGGATGTAAAATGTGGTTTCTACGGCGCTTGCATGTCAAATCGGGTGAAACATATATATGGGGACTATATCCAAATCAGAACCGATTTTAACCAATTTCAATAGGGATCGTCCTTGGGCCAAAAAAGAGCACTATGCTAAATTTCATCACAATCGGACCATAAATACGACCTGCACTTTGATTACAAGAATACATGGACAGACGGACATGGCTAAATCGACTCAGAAAGTGATTCTGAGTCGATCGGTATAATAAACAATGGGTCTATCTCTTCTCCTTTTAGGTGTTACAAACAAATGCACAAAGTCATAATACCCTGTACCACAGTGTGGTGTAGGGTATAAAAAAAAAACAAAAAATATCTTGCTCATATTTGCACAATTTTAAAATATTTGCCTTAATTTAAGAATGACCCAGGAAATACCTTAAAAACTTTGGTTGATCTATGAATTGAAACACAGTGCGGCGAAAAAATTAATACATCGTTAATATATACATTAGACGTGGTAAATTATTCTGAAGCCAATTAATTTTATACAAGTCAATCAAAGTTGAAGAATACGGTACAACATCAGAAAAATGCCCTTTGAAAAATAACCATGACGTGGAGTTTTCACATAAATTTTTTTTTAATGTTTTTCGTTTTTTTATGGTTAATATTACTTTAATATACAAAAGCTAAAAAAATACTTTTCTATACAAATGGCTAAAAAAATACTTTTGTCCACCTAGATTGCTCAAATTACACAGTGTGCTCTGGCCTCACATATATAGCTCACAGACTACCAGAAACCTGCAGTGTCTATCAAGCCGAAATAATGGCAATATGAGAAGTCGCCAAGTGGCTGCGTCGCAACACAGTTGTTGTTGTTGTTGTAGCAGTATATGTGTTTGTTGTCCATTAGTTGTTTTAATTCGCCTTGTATAGTGGGTTCTGCTGTATTTGTTTCCAGGCCGAGGAAGATGGCTGCTTCCACTGGTTGGGTCTAAAGAGACCTGGGAACAAGTTGAGTAGGTTTGGCAGGGCAGTTAAAAAGGTGTAGTGTGTCGTGTGGTCCCTGGTTACAAGCGGCACATGTGTTCGACGTGGTGCTATCAATCCTTGCCCAGTATGAATTGAGGCGGCTACTCCAGCTAGATCTTAATTGGGCCAAAAGTACTCTTGTCTGCCGTGGTAACTCATCTTCCTCTTAGGCCACTGTTGGAGGGTGGTCTCATATCACGACATTGACTTGGTAATTATTCACGGCTTCAGCGACTGCGTCAGAGTGCATGTCAGTCAGACCTGCCTGGTAAGCTCTTTGATCTAGAGGTTCTCTCTTGTAGCGTTGGACCTCGCGCTCTAGATCATGAAGGTCTTTCCTGATCTGCCTGGGAGGTGGGCGCTTATCCACTAGATGGTGATTGGGATGGCTGGGACGGTTGCGTCCGATGTTGGCAACTCTGGAGAGAAAAGATAGCACAAGTCCTTGGACGAGTACCTGTGTTAGCGTAGAAAAGATTGTAGTTCATATAGTTTAACCCAGTATCTTTGTTACTAGTAGTCCACTGTTCCTGGACCAAAGCAACATGAACCATGCCTTTATTTATTATGTCCATCAGAGCAATGGATGCCGTTTCGCTCCGGTGGATGTTTATCTGGATGACCTCAATCGTTGTCTTTCCAGTGAAAGTTTCGTTTGGGAGTCGTCTATCCTATCTGGTTGCACTCCCTCCGTATTTGGTAGTGAGTCTTTCTCCTCCTTTCGTTTACTACCTATTACACACTCTTCAAGTTGGAAGGCGGTGTTGCTTTTTGTCGCTCCTTCATTGTTTTGAGTTTTTGTGCCCCTTTTCATGTCCTTATCACCACCTTTGCTGGGAACTTTCTGCAAAATTTATGATATTATCGGCAATTTGGCGATGTTATTGACCACTTCCACCTCACTTTTTGGAATTGTTTCACCCGCATCTTTCTGTTCACTATTTTCGGTTGCCACTGCAGGCGGTACGTTCGTGTTTGGGCTCGCTTAAACTGTCCTGCCAATAGGAGTTTTTCCAATCTTAAAAAATATTTTCCAAATCCCGAAAAATGCCATGCCTTTTGTCTTGACAAGGCTATCCCTGGAATACGGGTCTATGCCTACCACCAGGAGAGAACCATCGGGATCATTTTTCCTGTGGAAGACTTCCCACTTCCCCACTTTAAGGTTCGAATCCTGTTTGCCAATGACGCTGAGTATGCGCTCTGACGGTACCTTACCTGCCAATACCTTTGTGTAGAACAAATCTTTGAAGATACTCTTTTGCTCTTCAGGAATTCTGCCAGACGCACTACTGCTATCAATTATGGCATAGTGTAGTTCGTCCTGGATATGATTTTTGGCTATTTGGGAATAAGATGGTGCTTCCTTACCCTTTTTTATAGCCACCTTGCTTTTTCCTTTAGAATGGGTTTTTTTGTTTGAGGCCCCCTCCTTTATGGATGGTTTGGTGGACTTGCTCACCTTCCCCACAACAGGATCAACTTCACCTCCCACCACTAACAGATTCTGACTAGATACTCCTGTTTTGGTAGATTGAATAGGTTTCTCCGAAGTGCTGGGTGTCGGTGAGCTTTTTTCTTCTTAATTGATTTCGCATCGCTATGCTCTTCGCGAGATCTGACTCTTTTAGTAGATGTAGAAGAGTCAGATTCATCCTGTAATATCTTCTGCCGGTTCATCTTATTCAGTTTCCTTCTTTGTGCCCCTGACAGTCTCATCCGATTTTCAACAATAGTAATATTGTTGTCACTTGATGACTCAGAGTCTGAGTTCCCACTAGCTTTTAAAAGCTGGGGTTACTTAGAGCCCCCTTGGATTTTCTTTATATTCCTCATCGTTTCTTTTGCCAAAGGCTAGATGTGCTCTTGTATCTGTTTCGACTACGGGATCTGAGGCACCCAATCCTGTAGAAGTTACTTGCTCAACCCTGTAGAAGTCGTTGCTGATCTGTCGTAGCGAACGGACGTGTTTATCACAGAGCGGATAGTTCAATCCTATTACGCAACCGCACAAAAAAATTTACAAAGTCTGGAAGGCCTACATTGTAGTACCTATTACGGGCTAATACAGACAAGAAAATAAATAAATTCACTTGACGGGGATGTCTTCATGTTCCGATGGAGAGGGGTTCCCCAATCGTCATCCGTGAGGACGGCTGTGTTAATTGTAGATGTGTGTTGTTCATTATTCACAGGCCACCAGTCCCGGATCTTTTTGGAGGACCAACTGGTAGTAGCTTCGGCTACGAAGTCCGACCGGAGACTATAATCTGGTACCACGGAAGCCAGCAGCCCCTGGAACTTCGGTTCCAGCCTGGCTGTTGGTGTGGCCCCTTGGGGAGTATTTAGTGGTGGCTGTGGTTTATACCCAAATCGCGGGGACAGCGCAAGCTCGATGTGGAGTTGCATTTCAACCGGGTGCCATGACCCATAGAATGGAAGGAGTTTTAGGTAGACTCCGCCCTTAACCAAAACATGAAGTCGAATTGGTACTCATACACTTGTGTGTGGGGGCGTTGGTAGACGCATTGTATTCACCCTGTGTTAAAAGCACAGTGCTGTAAGGCCATTGCGACGGGTACGCACTATAAACACTCGACTCCTATTGTCCGTCCGTTGGTCTTGGCCAAAACCGACCACACAAAAAAGGGTGAAAATTTCCCCCAGTACTCACAAGAAGTGGTACACGGTGAGGGGAAAACGTCATGTCCGACCGTCAAAGCGGAAGCACAATGAGCAGTGGATAGCGCTCAGAGTTTTGACGAAGTTGGAGGCTGTTGAGGTTTAGGCTCTCACCGAAAAACAAAAGGAGTCATATAGTGTGCGCCCTTAAAAGATTAATGATTTGAAAAAGAAGAATAATAAAATCAGGTGGATGAATGTTAGAAGAGGGAAGAAGAAGCATAAAATAGGAACAGCTGTTTTGCTATAAAAATGCATTGTTGATGGCAGGCTGAAAACAGGAACGAAAAAGAAAAGTATGAAAGCGAAGGTTTGAACGGTGGAAAATTGGAAAATGTCAGCCCTTTTTCCTGCTGTCATAGAAGAAGACGGCCAAGTGGCTCTACTTCGATACTCAAAATTATCAACCAAATAATTCAAAGACAAAATTTAAGAAAGTTTTTGAAATTTTTATTTGAAACTTTTAAAATTTAACTTAAAAAAAAACAAAGAAACACAAGTAAACAAAGTTTAAATAAACACACATACATATATATTTTTCACATCACAATACAACACCACGAGAGAGCCACCGCTGACCAGTCCAACGTTGGAGATTTGGCATCAACAAGCCTGAGATGCCTGGTATTCCACAAGTGTCTACAAACAACATACTGTGACTTCGGACGACCAGGACTATGATTAAAAGAAAAAAAAAACAAATAAAAAGCGATTAGTGTCGGTGTTATCAGAAGGACAAAATCGTGTTACTTATATAAATTCAGACCCTTTGTACAGTGAAAGGGGCGCGGATAGGGTTCTCAGGGTTGAGCTCAGGCCTAGAGACTTTCGCTTGTGGTAGAGGGGTTGAGTGGCCCAGATTTTCACGGTTTCGTCCTTACTAGATAGGAGAAATAAACGGCAAGAGTAAATAAATTATTTGTATTTTTCTTAACAAGAAAAGAAAAGAAACATCGAACCTTATACTTACCAAGAACTCGGACGAAGACGGACGACACACTTCGAAGAATACTTCGCCATCGTCATATCAGACAGCCTTTGCCAGTCCTCAGCTCCAGCCTTTCATCAGCTATTTCACCATCCGTTTCGTGCCTGCCGAAGACGTCCTCTGGAATCAAGCTCCGTGAAAGAAGAGAAACAAGAAACATATTACAAAACGCCAATTAAATGAAATCGATTTTCTCAACTTAAAAACAATTTAGAAACAAACGAAATTCGACTGATTAGCTTTTGGCCATTTCTTTCCCCAAACGATAAGAATTTTTTTTTATATTTTTTTTTGTGATAAATTTTTGGAAGTACATTTTAAAGAAAAGATTCCTTGAATTATATCCGAAATTTAAATCTTTTGTATATTATTATCCCATGAAAGGTGAAACCTGAACAAGGTAAACTTACAACGAATGAAATTTCGCTCGCGATAAAGCAACACATTGTACTATTCCTGAAACGAAAATTCTAAAGATGTTTTATATGGGCTAGATAGCTTATTCGTGCTATCGATACATTTGTATAACAAACAGGTTAGTTTCGATGAAGGGCATTTTAGCCCGTGGTACCACTAGGGACCTAAACTGGTCTATGTGAGCTGAAGAATAAAACAAAATGATGGTGAGGTCTGTTCGATCTCTCGAGGGTGGGCCTAGTCCTGGCAAGTCATCAGCCAGGCCATTTCTGAGTGTCTTTGAGTAGTTCCTTCCTTTCTTTTCATTTGTTGTTACTTTTCTCCTTCTTTCCTTTCATTTTCCATTATTTTCTCTCTCCTTTCTCTTGCTTCGCCTTTTCTCTCTATTTCTTTTTATGGATGTCAACGACCGGTATGATTTTCTTTTTATACCCTACACCACACTGTGGTACAGGGTATTATAAGTTTGTTTCACGGCAGATGTTTGTAACACCTGAAAATAACACAGCTAGACCCACCTTAAAGTATACCGATCGACTCAGAATCACTAGCTGAGTCGATTTAACCATGTCTGTCCGTCCGTCTGTCCATGTAAAGTTGTTCGTCGACTACAGGTCGCAATTTCACTCCGATCGTTCTGAAATTTTGCAGTTTAGAGTATTTCGCAGCTGTTAAGATCGCTATTGAATTTGGTTGAAATCGGTTCAGATTTAGATATAGCTCCCATATATATCTTTCGTCCGATTTGGCCCTTTAGTCCTATAGAAGCTGTATTTTACATCCAATCGTTTTGAAATTTAGAATGGTAGAGTTTCTTGATCCATGAACCAACACTACCGAATTTGAAGAAAATCGGTTAAGATTTAGCTATAGCTCCCATATATATGTTTCGTCCGATTTTGCTCTTTAGTCCTGTAGAAGCTGTATTTTACATCCAATCATTTTGAAATTTAGAATGGTAGAGTTTCTTGATCCATGAACCAACATTGCCGAATTTGAAGAAAATCGGTTAAGATTTAGCTATAGAGTTTCTTGATCCATGAACCAACACTATTGAATTTGAAGAAAATCGGTTGAGATTTAGCTATAGCTCCCATATATATGTTTCGTCCGATTTGGCCCTTTAGTTCTATAGAAGCTATATTTTACATCCAATCGTTTTACAATCTAGAATGGTAGAGTTTCTTGATCCATGAACCAATATTGCCGAATTTGAAGAAAATCGGTTAAGATTTAGCTAAAGCTCCCATATATATGTTTCATCCGATTTGGCTCTTTAGATCCAATCGCTTTTATACCCTACACCACACTGTGGTAAAGGGTATTATTTAAGTATAAAATGTCCCAAAACTAAATTTATGTAAACAATATATACAAGAATTACAAAATTTATATATCAGAGTTATTCAATATTACGAGAGTGGTGTAGGGTACTATATAGTCGGCCCCGCCCGACTTTAGCCTTTCCTTACTGGTTTTGTTTTGCTGTTGTCCAAACGTCAGAATGGTTGGCAAGAACCTCCCCCATCCGTCGAGCTTAGCCGCGCGAAACGCCAGCATACCGGCAAAGCCAATCTTCTGGCAGCAATGGTCATTCACCAAGTGGCCACCTAGTGGATAGTTGTCTTTTAGGCAATGGAAAGTAGCATTACAAAAATGGCGCCCAAGCGTGGGGCCTGAAGCAAGTCCTTTCTTCTTCTAATCTTCGTTAGGTATATAGGTCCTCGTTTTCTTACGAACGCGTAGTCCTATTCGAGTTTTTAAAGAGTTCTCGACGCGCTGTTATGCAGGAGTTAGGAATCGTACGGCAAATCTTTCGGTTAAATGTCTCATGGAAAGGAGTCCCTGGTACTTTCAATCTCTTTCTGTTTCCTGGAGTCTGCGGTCGGAGTCCTTTTCCAGGAGTATCAGTCCCGCTTTTTACAGGTAGATATACCGCTGAGCGCGAAGCTGATATTTATGGAGGAGGGTGACGGTACGTAGGTCTCAGGAGCACATATACTACTTTTAGCCACACAATAGCCCAGAGGTTAGTTGTTTCTTTGATAATGAGCGAACTTGTCCTTTTCCGACCCGATCGATAGACAAGGCCATATTGGAGAAATTTCGTGCGTCTTGTAGCGGAGAGGCTTTGTTCAGAGACTACAATTGTGCCGGAGTTCTCTGATTTGACTACGCCCACAACTAATCTCAATCTTCTTTCCAAAAATTATCGAATTACTCTCTGAAATTGATAAGAAGCAATTAATTCAAGATTTATACACTCAGAATATGTTTTGTGTTCTACTTACGTTGTTTTTTTTCTCCTCGAAGCTACCACGACATTGCCATTATAGAGTACAATTTATTTTAGTTGGAAGTTGAATAAGTTTAGATTTCTTTTTTTGCATATCGATTACTTTAGTGTAGAATCATGGTCCCAAGATATAGACCAAGCCAGTCGGCCCATCCATGTAGTATGGTCGATCCACAAACTATTCCAACCACAGCCACCAACACAGTTCCAGCAAGCTCGTCTGCGGCTCCTTCAGTTCCATCTTGTTTCCGGGATGGCTCCCAATCTATTAATGCATCGTTTTGGTCGCAAGGTTCTATCCCATCTCCAGATTATAGCAACCTAACAGCTCTAAATCAGCCACAAACCAGACCAGATGATCCGATTATACCGGCAGGGGTTAGCACTGGTGTACTGGAGATAATTAATTCGGCAGTGGGTTTAGCCCGGCAACAGGTTATGAGGGGGGAAGAAGAGTGACTTCGAGAGTTGATACTCCGAATTGTCGAAGCCACAAGACGTTCGTTGGGGATATATTTGCCGCCATCTAGTACCAATCAAGTACCATTATTTCCAGCTCTAGATGCCCTCGCCCTCACAACCAGCAACTTAGCACAAACTCAGATACAGCAGGATGCTTTGCCGTCACACTACAGTTTTCCACCGAATACTGTGTATGCGGACTGGGGGCGCAAATGTCTGCCTACCTCTCTCCTGACCGTGTTGGATGAGAGAAAAATAATGAAATATATAGTGCAAAGTCAGAGGTCGACAAGAATTAGGGACAACAAGGTCTGGTAAAAAGAAAAAAAATTGCATCTTGTCACAGCAGAATAGGAATGTAAAATTCCAGTGACAAGGAACATAATAATAACAACAGCTCATCAAGGTATTCGATTATATCACCACAAATCGATCTTGAAAATTTGTTTCGAAAAACTTATTTTTTTTTAGTCATATCTTTCTGTCAAAATGGCGATAAAATAGCATTGCCTTCTCACAAGATTGTGATAGCATGTACGTTTAAAATATTGTTTCCGTTAAGCAGGATGTTTAATAAGAGGGAAAAAAATAGAAACGCCATACATATATTTCAATCGGATTTTATTCATTTATCTGGCATTACAAATCATGTAAATAAGTATACCCACAATCAGTTATATACAGTTAATGTCCTTATGTTTCACCCACTTTCTTTTAGAAGTGAATATCCTTGCTTTGGAGCTCTCCAGAACAGCATTCACGCAGTGATCATTATCAAGTATCCTAGACTGGAAGCGTCCGGTTCCAAAATGCACCGGAAATTCATCCGCACTGGAACTCTTATCCACAGGGCCGCCATGGTATAGTTTCCACCAAGTTTCCAGAAGCCAATCCAGGGTTAAGTCCAAGTATGGATTCCCTTCTTCACTTCGGGTTGTTTTGCGAACCTCCTCCATTGCTTTCTGCTGCCAAGTTTCGGTTTGGTGGACCATCCTTTGAATTTCTAAGACCAGCTTCAGATCATTCTATCAATAATAACATTTAATTTTTCATTCGTCAAACGAAGTCATTTCGTTTTTTATTTTTAAAGAAATCTTTAAAGCTCTTTTAAAAAAAAAATCCTTAATGCTGTTTTTAAAAAAAATCTGTAACGCGTTATTTATTTTTTTTTAATCTTTATCGTCTTATTTTTTTTAAATCTGAAACGCTTTATTTATTTTTTTTATCTGTATCGCTTTATTTATTTTTCTTTTAATCTTTAATGCTATGATGATTTCCGATTACACAAAGAAAACTCGAGGTAAAGTTTACTCTATCCCTGGTCATTTGGAACGACTGCCGGACCGAATCATCCTGGAGTACAACAAAAAAATTCCGGAACGTACTGGCAGGTCACCTATACTAGGAATGAACCCGAGTTCACATTTGGAGCCGAGAAAATTGCCAGTGGTAAGAGAAAGCGTTGTATCAGCTTTATTCGGTCTATGTGGCTTATTTCATCCTATGAAACGACGGACAAATGTCTTTTCTAAGTCCACACAAGTATTTCATACCGAAGGTTATGCTTATCAGCAAAACAGAAACAACGTCTGAACGATTGTTCAGTTAACCACCATAACCACGAAAATTATTCTCATCATAATAGGCTAGAGGTTCTCTCTGTTCGTCGCTGAAAGCCATGGCAATAATCTCAATAGAAATCCCAAAATCCAAACTGACCGGGTAAAAAGAAGCAGACTTAAGCTTATCTTTTAATTACTTAAGGTCACTAAGTTATGCGTTTAAAGAAATCGTCCTCAGATTTTTGTGTCAAAATAAAACTAATTGTAGTAGAAGGAAATGCACTTACCGAAATTAATCCACGAGAGATATCCCTTAGAATTTCCCAGTCACATGTCCGCTTCCTTTGCTGGCATTTCATTTTCCTCCGATTCTCCTGTCCCATATAGCCTTAAGTTAGAAGTAGAATCTAGAAGGAAAAAAATAAATAATTTTGAATTAGTACATATGAATTGAATTTTTGATTAGTTTTTAAATTTTTTAGGTATTAGTTAAGTTAGTATATAAATGAATTTATTTTTTTTATTGGATTGTTATCTTACCTCTTATAGTGTGGGGAATATTGAATCCCGCAGCACTTTGTCTTTTTTGGTTTCCTTAGGGCTTTTCCTTGCCTGGAATTCACATCTGTTCTGGAAGAGAAAAAAAGAAGGAAAAAACCATTAGCACTTATATTTTTTTTTATTTGAAATCTGAATTTTTATTTTGTAGAAACAGTAAAAGAAAAAAAGCGAAAGAACAAGAAAAATTATACAAAATCATTGCTATTTTTGTTAAAGTTTTCTTCACTAAAACCATTTGAAAAAAAAAACACTTAAATTCACTTAAAAAAAAGAAAGGTCACCAAGCTCGGTTTTTCGGTCACTTTCGAGAAAATTCCTTTAGTTGGTTTATGTCGGCTTAAATTTGGCCTTAAACAAAAAAATACGTTAATTTTTAGTTAAAGAACTTATTTATTTCACTTATTCCATCTCACATCTTCACTTTAATTTTTCAAAATATTTTCTCTTCACATCACCGTTTAAATTTACCAAAATTTTTTTTCATTTTGTTTTTATTTTTCAGAGAAAAAAATATATTGTTGAAAAATCATTTTATTTTTCGATTTCACTTTTTGTTTTCTCAATTAAATTTAATTTTGCAGTCCAATCATTTTTTATTTCATATTTCCTTTGGGTAAACACACATTAAATTCACTTTATTTTTCCACTACACTTTTGGTTTAACTAATTTAATTTTCCGGTCCAATCAGTTTTTATTTCACATTTTCCTTTGTTTCTAAAAACAATTTAGTAACAAACGAAATTCGACTGATTAGCTGTTGGCCATTTCTTTCCCCAAACGATAAGAAATCGGGTTTTTTTATATTTTTTTTTGTGATAAATTTTTGAAAGTACATTTTAAAGAAAAGATTCCTTGAATTATATCCGAAATTTAAATTTTTTGTATATTATTATCGCCATGAATGGTGAAACCTGAACAAGTTAAACTTACAACGAATGAAATTTCGCTCGCAATAAAGCAACACATTGTACTATTCCTGAAACGAAAATTCTAAAGATATTTAATATGGCCTAGATAGCTTAGTCCGTGGTAGCTAGAGAGGTTAAAGGCACGTAAGTAGAGAGGCATATTTGGGATACCAAGAAACAATACATAAGGTATCATGGTGAGGTCGGTCATGTACTCGGACAGCCAGGCTGCCATCAATTCTCTGGAGGCCACATCCCTAAATTCACAAATAGCCCTCGACTGCCGCAGATCTCTTAACGAGATGGCTGAGCAGTTTAATATACACCTCATATGAGTGCCTGGGCATAGGGATATCCAGGGGAACTGCAAAGTCGATGAACTTGCTAGGAAAGGGACGACTTTACAAATTCTCGAAGAATTTGAATATATTGGTGCGCCACTATCCACGTGCAAGCTTTGGCTTAGGCAAGAGGCAATCAGGCAGTCCAACGAAAGATGGACACAAATCGGCACCTGTAGGGTAGCTAGACAAATCTGGCCAAGGTATGACCTGAGAAGGTCAAAATATCTCCTCGCACTAGAAAGGAAAAGATTGTCTACGTTAGTATAAGTTCTGACGGGACACTGCCTGATCGGCGAACACGCCAGAAGATTGGGTATTAACTCCAATGACTTCTGCAGAAGCTGTGGAGATGAGGAAGAAGTGGAGAGCATTGAGCACTTGCTATGCGACTGTCCCGCTTTGAGTAAACGACGACTGGACCTACTGGGGTCGGCCTTTCTAGGCAGCCCAACAGATCTTTTCAGTACCAATATTCGTGCTATCGATACATTTGTATATCAAACAGGTTGGTTTCGATTAAGGGCATTTTAGCCCGTGGTACCACTAGGGACCTAAACTGGTCTACGTGAGCTGAAGAATAAAAAAAAAATTATGGTGAGGTCTGTTCGATCTCTCGAGGGTGGGCCTAGTCCTGGCAAGTCATCAGCCAGGCCATTTCTGAGTGTCTTTGAGTAGTTCCTTCCTTTCTTTTCATTTGTTGTTACTTTTCTCCTTCTTTCCTTTCATTTTCCATTATTTTCTCTCTCCTTTCTCTTGCTTCGCCTTTTCTCTCTATTTCTTTTTATGGATGTCAACGACCGGTATGATTTTCTTTTTATACCCTACACCACACTGTGGTACAGGGTATTATAAGTTTGTTTCACGGCAGATGTTTGTAACACCTGAAAATAACACAGCTAGACCCACCTTAAAGTATACCGATCGACTCAGAATCACTAGCTGAGTCGATTTAACCATGTCTGTCCGTCCGTCCGTCTGTCCATGTAAAGTTGTTCGTCGACTACAGGTCGCAATTTCTCTCCGATCATTCTGAAATTTTGCAGTTTAGAGTATTTCGCAGCTGTTAAGATCGCTATTGAATTTGGTTGAAATCGGTTCAGATTTAGATATAGCTCCCATATATATCTTTCGCCCGATTTGGCCCTTTAGTCCTATAGAAGCTGTATTTTACATCCAATCGTTTTGAAATTTAGAATGGTAGAGTTTCTTGAGCCATGAACCAACACTACCGAATTTGAAGAAAATCGGTTAAGATTTAGCTATAGCTCCCATATGTATGTTTCGTCCGATTTTGCTCTTTAGTCCTGTAGAAGCTGTATTTTACATCCAATCATTTAGAATGGTAGAGTTTCTTGATCCATGAACCAACATTGCCGAATTTGAAGAAAATCGGTTAAGATTTAGCTATAGCTCCCATATATATGTTTCGTCCGATTTTGCTCTTTAGTCCTGTAGAAGCTGTATTTTACATCCAATCATTTTGAAATTTAGAATGGTAGAGTTTCTTGATCCATGAACCAACACTATTGAATTTGAAGAAAATCGGTTAAGATTTAGCTATATCTCCCATATATATGTTTCGTCCGATTTGACCCTTTAGTTCTATAGAAGCTGTATTTTACATCCAATCGTTTTGAAATTTAGAATGGTAGAGTTTCTTGATCCATGAACCAACATTGCCGAATTTGAAGAAAATCGGTTGAGATTTAGCTATAGCTCCCATATATATGTTTCGTCCGATTTGGCCCTTTAGTTCTATAGAAGCTATATTTTACATCCAATCGTTTTGAAATCTAGAATGGTAGAGTTTCTTGATCCATGAACCAATATTGCCGAATTTGAAGAAAATCGGTTAAGATTTAGCTATAGCTCCCATATATATGTTTCATCCGATTTGGCTCTTTAGATCCAATCGCTTTTATACCCTACACCACACTGTGGTAAAGGGTATTATTTAAGTATAAAATGTCCCAAAACTAAATTTATGTAAACCATATATACATGAATTACAAAATTTATATATCAGAGTTATTCAATATTACGAGAGTGGTGTAGGGTATTATATAGTCGGCCCCGCCCGACTTTAGCCTTTCCTTACTGGTTTTGTTTTGCTGTTGTCCAAACGTCAGAATGGTTGGCATGAACCTCCCCCATCCGTCGAGCTTAGCCGCGCGAAACGCCAGCATACCGGCAAAGCCAATCTTCTGGCAGCAATGGTCATTCACCAAGTGGCCACCTAGTGGATAGTTGTCTTTTAGGCAATGGAGGTAGCATTACAAAAATGGCGCCCAAGCGTGGGGCCAGAAGCAAGTCCTTTCTTCTTCTAATCTTCGTTAGGTATATAGGTCCTCGTTTTCTTACGAACGCGTAGTCCCATTCGAGTTTTTAAAGAGTTCTCGACGCGCTGTTATGCAGGAGTTACGAATCGTACGGCAAGTCTTTCGGTTAAATGTCTCATGGAAAGGAGTCCCTGGTACTTTCAATCTCTTTCTGTTTCCTGGAGTCTGCGGTCGGAGTCCTTTTCCAGGAGTATCAGTCCCGCTTTTTACAGGTAGATATACCGCTGAGCGCGAAGCTGATATTTATGGAGGAGGGTGACGGTACGTAGGTCTCAGGAGCACATATACTACTTTTAGCCACACAATAGCCCAGAGGTTAGTTGTTTCTTTGATAATGAGCGAACTTGTCCTTTTTCCGACCCGATCGATGGACAAGGCCATATTGGAGAAATTTCGTGCGTCTTGTAGCGGAGAGGCTTTGTTCAGAGACTACAATTGTGCCGGAGTTCTCTGATTTGACTACGCCCACAACTAATCTCCATCTTCTTTCCAAAAATTATCGAATTACTCTCTGAAATTGATAAGAAGCAACTAATTCAAGATTTATACACTCAGAATATGTTTTGTGTTCTACTTACGTTGTTTTTTTCTCCTCGAAGCTACCATTGCCATTATAGAGTTTTTGAGTACAATTTATTTTAGTTGGAAGTTGAATAAGTTTGGATTTCTTTTTTGCATGTCGATTACTTTAGTGTAGAATCATGGTCAATACGCGTTCCCAAGATAGAGACCAAGCCAGTCGGCCCATCCTTGGGCAGGGTAGTACCGTCGATCCAACAATTGTCGCGACAAGCCAGCCGGCCATGACCATTACCACACAAACAATTCCAACCACAGCCACCAACATAGTACCAGCAAGCTCGTCTGCAGCTCCTTCAGTTCCATCTTATTTTCCGGGATGGCTCCCAATCTATTAATGCATCGTTTTGGTCGCAAGATTCTATCCCATCTCCAGATTATAGCAACCTAACAGCTCTAAATCAGCCACAAAATAGACCAGATGATCCGATTATACCGGCAGGTGTTAGCACTGGTGTACGGGAGATAATTAATTCGGCAGTGGATTTAGCCCGGCAACAGGTTATGAGGGGGGAAGAAGAGCGACTTCGAGAGTTGATACCCCGAATTGTCGAAGCCACAAGACTTTCGTAGGGGATATATTTGGCGCCATCTAGTACCAATCAAGTACCATTATTTCCAACTCTAGATGCCCTCGCCCTCACAACTAGCAACTTACCACAAACTCAAATACAGCAGGATGCTTTGCCGTCACACTACAGTTTTCCACCGAATACTGTGTATGCACCATACCAGCCAGAGCAGGCTCCACCAGCATTTAGTCGAGCTGTTTCATTACCATCGCAGCCTCCACATATTTGGTCAGGTGTGTCTTACACACAGCCGCCACCACCAATACCACGAGCTCCAGTGACAAATGCGTTTGGTTCACCGCCTGAAGCATGTCGTCAGTGGAAGACCCCGCAAGGTATAAACCAGCTTCCACCATACTCGCAGCCGTTTTATTGCCATCAACATCAACCCAATACGGTGTTCCAATCAGAACCAGCTAGCTTATCACGCCCAAGAGGCAGCGCTTACTCGGAGTCAACAGGACGCCAAGTGGGGAGTTAAATTCGATGGTACAGACAAAACGATGAACGTACAAGAATTTATTTTTTGAGTGGGCCAATTAAAGCAGGATTATGATTGTCCGGAGGAGGAGTTTGTTACGAAATTTCACCAGCTCTTGGAGAATCCAGCCTTGGACAGGTATTGGAACCATAGAAAGTTCGTGCACTTCCGTACTTGGAGTGAAATAGAGAAAGCCTTGTTAAGCCAATACCAACGTTACGAAAATGAATTTCAAATCCAAACCCAGATTCTCAATCGTCGGCAGCGTCCTCAAGAGGCTTTTGAAGATTTTTACAATGCTGTTATTAGGCTGAGGACAGAATTTCCCACAGAGAGTCCACGAAATAGCCTTGGAGGAACGGGAGTTCCAGGAGGACATGGAGGTGGATGAAATGACAGCGCAAACGAGATACAAGTGTTGGAATTGTGGAGTGGAGGGTCATAGCTGGGTTGACTATAAGGCGACTCGCAAATACTTTTGCTATACATAAGTGTGGGCATGATGGAGTGACCGTGCTAGACTGTCCAAAGTGTTGGGGAAACCGACAGCGGAGCCCATCTCGAACTGGGGAGGTGAGGTCCACGGCTCTTTAAACCCAGTAGGAAGTAGTGTTAAGCAGGTTAAGATTTCGAAGAATTTAGAAAGAACTGAAGTAGAATTAGAATATAGACTTAGGGAATTAAAGCCTCTTAATGTCCGCGTTAGGGAATATAGAGAGGCTAAGGAGAGAATTTTTGGAACAGTGACGAATCGGATTAGGAAAGCCAGGGAGAGATACAAACGTAGGAAGCGTATCAGGCAGGAAATAGCGTCGGCGACGCTATACGAGGGCGATGACAACCATTTTTACACGAAGCTTTCAATTAACGTTCAAGTAATCGAGGGGTTACTAGATAGTGGAGCTACCGTTTCATGTCTGGGGAAGGACTGTATCAGTTTTGTGGAACGAGCAGGGTTGGAAGTTCAGAACTTTCACTCGTTCATCAAGACAGCAGATAGTAGCCCTTACCAAATTTTGGGACGAGTAAAAGTGACCATTATCTTTAACAAGCGCAGTCATGAAATCACTTTCTACCTTGTTCCATCTCTGAGTAGGGAATTATTCCTAGGGGTAGATTTCATGAGAAGTTTCGGTCTTTTTGCTCATGTCGATAGTTTAGGTACCAACGATGTCAGCCTCTGTGCCGAAGCTGAGAAGACTTATGACGACATCAAACTGCACTCCTTGTCAGACTAGCAGCGGTAACGCTTGCATGTGGTGAAGGATAAGTTTCCTTGTTTTACCAAGCTTTGACTTGGGAAAACAGGAATTGAGGTCCATACAATTGACACTCGCGACTCAACTCCGGTGAAAGATAGGCACTACCCAGTTTCCCCAGCGGTGCAGAAGCTTATGTATGCGGAGCTGGATAGGATGCTTGACTTAGGAGTCATTGAGGAACGCGAAAGTCTATGGAGTCATGACGCTTGTCCGAAAGGGCGAGAAGAATCGGCTGTGCCTGGACGCTCGCAAACTCAATGCTCTGGCTGTCAAGGAAGCCTATCTGCTCCCGCAAATCGAGGGTCTTCTTAGCCGCCTGGGAGACACTTATTATATTTCGAGTGTCGATCTAAAGAATGCCTTCTGGCAAATACCCTGGATCAGCCAAGTAGAGAAAAGACAGCTTTTATTGTGTCTGGGAGACCCCTTTACCATTTCACGGTTATGCCGTTTAATGGATAAGGTTATCCCAGCCGCACTTCGTGAAAGATTTCGCCAGATTTCGACACCCACCTAGAGTTGCTGAGCAGAGTGGCCAATTGTCTGGCTGAGGCAGGGTTCACCATTAACGTAGCTAAGTCGAAGTCTGGCTTCAAAGAGCTACGTTATTTGGGCTACATTGTTGGTGGAGGTAAGCTAAAGACAGACCCGGCAAAAGTCGAAACAATCATGAAGTTTTCGTACACCAAAACCCAGAAACAGGTGAGAAGTTTTATGGGGACGACTGGCTGGTATAGGCAATTCATCGCTGACTACGCCACCATCGCCGCCCCCATCTTCGAGACCCTCAAAAAAGGGAAGACGTTCCACTTTCCAGATGGGGCCAAGGTACCATTTGATAGATTGAAGGAAGCGCTAGTTACTAGTCCGGTGTTAGTTCACCCGGACTTTACGAAGCACTTTTTCGTCCAGTGCGATGCCTCGGACGTGGGTATAGGTGCCGTGCTCTTTCAAAGAGATGAAGCAGAGGGAGAGCACCCCATAGCTTATTTTGCCCAAAAATTTACGTCCGCCCAACGGAATTACTCAGTTACGGAAAGGGAATGTCTGGCTGTGGTGATGGCGATCAAGAAATTCCGCCCCTACATTGAGCTACTGCCTTTTTCGGTCATTACGGACCATAGCAGTCTCAAATGGCTTATGCCGCAGCGTGACTTAAGCGGTAGGTTGGCGAGGTGGAGCCTTCATCTTCAATCATTTTCTTTTGAAAATGAGCACAGGAAAGGCACACAGAACGTAGTACTTGATACCCTTTCCCGATATAATTTAGAAGAGGTTTCGGCGGACATAGATCTTCTGATAGATTTTGATTCCCCAGCCTTTAAATCAGATGAGTACCAACATCTACTTAAGAAAATCAGTGAGAATGCGTCCCAATCACCGGATATCCGAGTAGTCGACGAGCTGGTTTACTAGCGAACTCGACCTTATGACGGTATTCCGGTAAATGAGGATTTTTCTTGGAAACTGTGGGATCCAATTGAACTCACGGATGAGGTAGTTCGGAAAGCCCACTGTCCACCACAAGTTTCTCATGGAGGCTTCCACAAAACTTTGAAAATAATTCGGGAATATTTTTATTGGCCGAACCAAAGCACTCAGGTGCGAAAGTTTGTGGTAGCTTGCGCTTTTTGTAAAGAGACCATGCCCGCCAATATGACCCTTCGACCTCCAATGGGCAACGAGTGTGTGACTGTGAGAACTTTCCAACAAATTTTTATAGAATTTATAGGACCTTTTATTTTCATCGTGTTAGATCACCTATCTAAATATGTTCTTTTGAAAGCCATGCCAAAGGCAAGCTCGAAAAATGTGTTTAGATTCCTAATTTCAGAAGTTTTCCATAAATTCGGTACCCCAGAGACAGTTGTGTCAGACAACGGAAAACAGTTTGTCAGCCAGGAGTTCGCCGATATGGTGAAAAACTTCGGAATCAATCACATGCGAACTGCTTCCCATTCCCCCCAAGCCAACGCATCAGAGAGAGTCTATATTAGCATACGAGCTATATTAGAATACGAGCCTATTTCAGGAGGACCACCGAGATTGGGACAAGTATTTGTCCGAAATCGAATGTTCGCTGCGATCCTCCGTGCACAGCTCTACTGGTGTCACTGTTTAGTGTCAACATGATCAGCCATGGTAGCGTTTACAAAATAGCGAAAAAACTTGCGGATTCTGAATCGGAAGTACTTCCCCATCCCGTAAAAATGGACCTAGTTAGGGAAAAGATTAGAGAATGTCTACATAAAGCTCATATAAGACATGAAAAGACATATAACCTCCGGTGTAGGAAGGTGAAGTTTGTCCCGGGACAAGAAGTCTTCAGAAGAAGCTTCCGTCAAAGCTCCTTTAAAGATAACTACAATTAAAAACTAGACAAAAAGTTTTTCAAATGTCGCATCATTCGTCCAATTGGAAATAATTTATATGAAGTGGAAGACCTCCAGGGGAAAACCTTGGGAACCTTCCATGGAAAAGATTTGAAGCAATAGGCGAAAACCGACGGAATAGCAAATCATAACCTTACCATGCCACTAATCAAGTCTTTATTATTATTTATGGTTTATATCCCCATCAACATGTCAGTTCAAGGGACAGAAGCATCTGACGACAAAGCCCGGAAGTTTTTTTGGTTTCTATCTTGCTCTAAAACTGCAAATAGTGAGAGGACAATTTATGTCCATCATGAACTCTCAACTGTGTGCCACCTTGCTCTTATTGACGCTATGTCCCACGCGCCAGTGTTGATATCAGAGCCATGAACTTAACAATTATTCAAAAAGTGAGAGCAGTTAGAATTGAAAAAAAACACATAACGAAAATCCGAACTGGATCTCCGTTGAAACATTGCATCAAGCATTGTGGACTTTGGTGCGGACTGGGGACGCAAATGTCTGCCTACCTCTCTCCTGACCGTGTTGGATGAAGAGAAAAATAATGAAATATCTAGCGCAAAGCCAGAGGTCGACAAGAATTAGGGACAACAAGGTCTGGTAAAAAGAAAAAACTTTCATCTTGTCACAGCAGAATAGAATGTAAAATTCCAGTGACAAGGAACATAGTAATAACAACAGCTCATCAAGGAATTCGATTATATCACCACAAATCGATCTTGAAAATTTGTTTCTAAAAACTTATTTTGTTTAGTCATATCTTTCTGTCAAAATGGCTATAAAATAGCATTGCCTTCTCACAAGATTGTGATAGCATGTACGTTTAAAATCTTGTTTCCGTTAAGCGGGATGTTTAATAAGAGGAAAAAAATAGAAACGCCATACATATATTTCAATCGGATTTTATTCATTTATCTGGCATTAAAAATCATGTAAATAAGTATACCCACAATCAGTTATATACAGTTAATGTCCTTATGTTTCGCCCACTTTCTTTTAGAAGTGAATATCCTTGCTTTGGAGCTCTCCAGAACAGCATTCACGCAGTGATCATTTTCAAGTATCCTAGACTGGAAGCGTCCGATTCCAAAATGCACCGGAAATTCATCCGCACTGGAACTCCTATCTACAGGGCCGCCATGGTATAGTTTCCACCAAGTTTCCTGAAGCCCATCCAGGGTTAAGTCCAAGTATGGATTCCCTTCATCACTTCGGGTTGGTTTGCGAACCTCCTCCATTGCTTTCTGCTGCCAAGTTTCGGTTTGGTGGACCATCCTTTGAATTTCTAAGACCAGCTTCAGATCATTCCATCATTAATTACATTTAATTTTTCATTCGTCAAACGAAGTCATTTCGTTTTTTATATTTAAAGAAATCTTTAAAGCTCTTTTTTTAAAAAAAATCCTTAATGCTGTTTTTAAAAAAATCTGTAACGCGTTATTTATTTTTTTCCTAAATCTTTATCGTCTTATTTATTTTTTTTTTTTTTTTTTGAAAAAATCTGAAACGCTTTATTTATTTTTTTATCTGTATCGCTTTATTTATTTATTTTTCTTTTAATCTTTAATGCTATGATGATTTCAGATTACACAAAGAAAACTCGAGGTAAAGTTTACTCTATCACTGGTCATTTGGAACGACTGCCGGACCGAATCATCTTGGAGTACAACAAAAAAAATCCGGAACGTACTGGGAGGTCACCTATACAAGGACTGAAACCGAGTTCACATTTCGAGCCGAGAAAATTGCCAGTGGTAAGAGAAAGCGTTGTATCAGCTTTATTCGGTCTAGTAGTGGCGACACATAGGACGGAAACGACAGACAAATGTCTTTTCTAAGTCCACACAAGTATTTCATACCGAAGGTTATGCTTATCAGCAAAACAGAAACAACGTCTGAACGATTGTTCAGTTAACCACCATAACCACGAAAATTATTCTCAGCATAATAGGCTAGAGGTTCTCTCTGTTCGTCGCTGTAAGCCATGGCAATAATCTCAGTAGAAATCCCAACCAGAATTACCATAAAAACCCGAAAAACTAACCGGGTAAAAAGAAGCAGACTTAAGCTTATCTTTTAATTACTTAAGGTCACTAAGTTACGCGTCGAGAGATATCCCTTAGAATTTTCCAGTCACATGTCCGCTTCCTTTGCTGGCACTTCATTTTCCTCCGATTCTCCTGTCCCATATAGCTTTAAGTTAGAAGTAGAATCTAGAAGGAAAAAAAATAAATAAATTTGAATTAGTACATATGAATTGAATTTTTGATTAGATTTAAAATTGTTTAGGTATTAGTTAAGTTAGTATATAAATGAATTTTTTTTTATTGGATTGTTATCTTACCTCTTATAGTGTAGGGAATATTGAATCCCGCAGCACTTTGTCTGTTTTGGTTTCCTTAGCGCTTTTCCTTGCCTGGAATTCACATCTGTTCTGGAAGAGAAAAAAAGAAGGAAAAACCATTAGCAACCATTTGAAATCTGAATTTTTATTTTGTAGAAACAGTAAAAGAAAAAAACTAGAAAAAATTATACAAAATCATTGCTATTTTTCTTAAAGTTTTCTTCACTAAAACCATTTGAAAAAAAATCACTTAAAAAAATAAGAAAGGTCACCAAGCTCGGTTTTTCGGTCACTTTCGAGAAAATTCTTTTAGTTGGTTTATATCGGCTTCAATTTGGGCTTAAACAAAAATAAATACGTTAATTTTTAGTTAAAGCACTTATTTATTTCACTTATTCCATCTCACATCTTCACTTTAATTTTTCAAAATATTTTCTCTTCACATCACCGTTTAAATTTACCAAAATTGTTTTTCATTTTGTTTTTATTTTTCAGAGAAAAAAATATATTGTTGAAAAAGCATTTTATTTTTCAATTTCACTTTTTGTTTTCTCAATTAAATTTAATTTTGCAGTCCAATCATTTTTTATTTCATATTTCCTTTGGGTAAACACACATTAAATTCACTTTATTTTTCCACTACACTTTTTGTTTAACTAAATAAATTTAATTTTCCGGTCCAATCAGTTCTTATTTCACATTTTCGTTTGTTTCTAAAAACAATTTAGAAACAAACGAAATTCGACTGATTAGCTTTTGGCCATTTCATTCCCCAAACGATAAGAAATTGGGTTTTTTTTATATTTTTTTAGTGATAAATTTTTGAAAGCACATTTTAAAGAAAAGATTCCTTGAATTATATCGGAAATTTAATTTTTTGTATATTATTATCGCCATGAATGGTGAAACCTGAACAAGTTAAACTTACAATGAATGAAATTTCGCTCGCAATAAAGCAACACATTGTACTATTCCCGAAACGAAAATTCTAAAGATGTTTTATATGGGCTAGATAGCTTAGTCCGTGGTAGCTAGAGAGGTTAAAGGCACGTAAGTAGAGAGGATACCAAGAAACGATACATAAGTTATCACTTCTGCAGAAGCTGTGGAGATGAGGAAGAAGTGGAGAGCATTGAGCTCTTGCTATGCGACTGTCCCGCGTTGAGTAAACGGCGACTGGACCTACTGGGGACCTAAACTGGTCTATGTGAGCTGAAGAATAAAAAAAATTATGGTGAGGTCTGTTCGATCTCTCGAGGGTGGGCCTAGTCCTGGCAAGTCATCATCCAGGCCATTTCTGAGTGTCTTTGAGTAGTTCCTTCCTTTCTTTTCATTTGTTGTTACTTTTCTCCTTCTTTCCTTTCATTTTCCATTATTTTCTCTCTCCTTTCTCTTGCTTCGTGTTCCCCCTTCTTTCTTTTTCTTTTTATGGATGTCAACGACCGGTATGATTTTCTTTTTATACCCTACACCACACTGTGGTACAGGGTATTATAACTTTGTGCATTTGTTTGTAACACCCATAAGGAGAAGAAATAGACCCATCGTTTATTATACCGATCGACTTAGAATCACTTTCTGAGTTGATTTAGCTATGTCCGTCTGTCTGTCTGTCCGTCTGTGCATGTATTCTTGTAATCAAAGTACAGGTCGCAATTATGGTCCGATCTCGACGAAACTTTAAACATATCTTTTTTTTGGCCCAAGGACGATCCCTATTGAATTTGGTTAAAATCGGTTCAGATTTAGATATAGCCCCCATATATATGTTAGCACCGATTTGACATGTAAGCGCTGTAAAAACTTTATTTTATATCCGATCAGTATGAAATTCAGCAAAGAGAGGTTTCTTATTACATGAAGGAATACTGATAAATTCGGAGAAAATCGGTTCAGATTTAGATATAGCCCCCATATATATGTTACCCCCGATTTGACATGTAAGCGCTGTAAAAACTTTATTTTATATCCGATCAGTATGAAATTTGGCAAAGAGATATTTTTTATTACATGAATGAACACTGTTAAATTTGGAAGAAATCGGTTCAGTTTTAGATATAGCCCCCATATTTACGTTACCCCCGATTTGACATGTAAGCGCTGTAAAAACTGTATTTTATATCCGATCAGTATGAAATTCGTCAGAAAGAGGTTTCCTATTATATGAATGAACACTTTTAAATTTGGAAGAAATCGGTTCAGATTTAGATATATCCCCCATATATACGTTACCCCCGATTTGACATGTGAGCGCTGCAAACATGTTATTTTATATCCGATCAGTGCGAAAGTCGGCAAAATGATTTTTCTTTCTACATGAAGGAATACTGCCAACTTCGGACAAACTCGGTTTAGATTTAGATATAAGACCCATATATATATGTTACCCCCGATTTGACCTGTAGGCGCTGTAAAAACTGTATTGTATATCCGATCAGTGCGAAATTCGGCAGAAAGAGGTTTCTTATTACATGAAGGAATACTGCCAACTTCGAAGAAACTCGATTTAGATATAAGACCCATATATATATGTTACCCCCGATTTGACATGTAAGCGCTGTAGAGACTGTATTTTATATCCGATCAGTACGAAATTCGACAGAAGGAGGTCTTTTTACATGACTGAGTATTCAGGGAAGATCGGTTCAGATTTATATTAAAGCTCCATATATATGTTCCTCCTGATTTGGTATCCAACCGCTATAGAAGTTGTATTTTACTTCCGATCATTAAAATTTTCCAGAAAGATGTTTCTCAATTTAGGAACGAATATTGCTTAATTTAGCGATTATCGTTTCAGAATTAGATATTATGTTTCTACCCATTTACCAATTATTCCAAATTATTATGGCAATGACCCTTATCGCATTGCTAGGGAGGTGTAGGGTATTATATAGTCGGACCATTTCTAGGAGAGCTTAATCGTACGGCAAGTCTTTGGGTTAAATGTCTCATGGAAAGGAGTCCCTGGTACTTTCAATCTTTTTCTGTTTCCTGGAGTCTGCGGTCGGAGTCCTTTTCCAGGAGTATCAGTCCCGCTTTTTACAGGTAGATATACCGCTGAGCGCGAAGCTGATATTTATGGAGGAGGGTGACGGTACGTAGGTCTCAGGAGCACATATACTACTTGTTGAACCGTGTTCAACAACCCTTTAGCATTTTAAGTTCATTTTTTCAATACTGCCATTTAACAAACTGAATTCCCAATATATATTGCCTGAATTAAAATGTAAACTGAATTAACGGTCGTTATGACCAATGTCTTTAGTTCCCTCTAGCCTTAGTTAGTTTGTAACATATGGCAACTCTTTATCCAATGATAGCCCGTACTGAAAAGCTTTTACTCATCGGATAAAGAGTTTCCATCTTAGTTTTATATTCCAATTACTGTGGTGCTGAATACCCTGAACACCAAAAACTGCCTCTCTGTCGCTTTCTCATGAACCAGCACAACTTCACTTGTGCAGCACCAACGAAAGCGGTAAGGCCTCAATAAACTGCAACTGAATGCTCTTGAACTTGAACTGAAATCTGTCTTTTTATTTTCTAATCTATATTTTCATAAAACAACCAAATTCCTTACAATTTCGGGAGTTTTACTGAAAATATTACAGTCCACTTCCAGAAGTAGTCCCGGAATTGTACATGGTCCTATCGAGCCGTCAAGGAACTGAAGATTGATTGATTTATAATTAAAATAAATTGGATCACGTCCACCGCATAATATCGTCAACTTGGTTACTTTATATCATGGAACAAAGGTATGTGAGTTTTATTAAAGTTGTGAACGGTTAGGGATTATTCAGAACGGAAGAATAAAAGTTTATATGGCAACCCGGTTTATTGAGCGTCTTTCGAGCGTCTCTCGCACTACTACAGTTGCATCTTCTACAATAGCTTACGCTCTGAGTAATGCTCTTGAAATCCACCGAAACACGTCTCTCTTAAAAAAGATAACCTTCTGAGCAATTACATCATTAACAGACACATATTACAATACATTTTTTGGAGGAAATTGTAATTTGTAGCATACAAATTATATTGTATCGAAACAAAAGTACACTTGAAAAAGGAAAACATTTTTAGAACATTCCCAAATCACACAAAATCCATAACCTCGCCAATAATAATTTAAGACGACCCCCCACAAGAATCTCTTTGGTTAAGTCTTTGCTGAGAAAGAGTCTACCATCCACCGAGAGTGGAGCATCATACATTCTCACTTTAAAATCTCACTCACGCGCGGGCATTACCTTTGCATAGCATCTGTCAACTCTAGCGACGCTGTCGCTAAAAAATATGGTACTCACTGCATGCCACCATACTCGCATGCAGTGAGTACCATATGCGCTCAGCTCACATGCATACATACTTCTCGACAGCGTACTCGCGCGACTCACATACGAGAGTCATCACAGTCTCTGCCTGATCGAGTTTCAAACTAATCGAGTCGCCTGATACACAGGCAGAAACATAGGTTCTCTGAGTTCAGAATTGAGACTGCTTTTTTTTATGTAACAATCTGCAAAACACGCTCTCCCACTCTTCAGCGTTGAGTCTCTTTCATATCGAGATGACAAAGAGCGACCCATATTGAAAGGGCTCGCCATAGTACTCACGCAAAGACACACATTAACTTTCTGCACCCGTTTATACACTTGCCTGCATGCGGCCTTTAGAATCTCGTGAACAGGTCGTATTTTTATCTCTAACGACAGACATTTGTCATCAAGAAAGCTAGCACATATTTATCATGCACTCCTTCATCTTGCTGCTCTGATTGTGCGCGGCAGCGGCTGGTTCTTTGTTATCGTGTTGGTACGCATGCATTTTTGCTTGTGGCTGACCGAGTCAGTTGAAAGTGAGTGTGACTACGTGCCGACGTATTTTTAGCAGGCAAAAAATCATAACACAAGTGCAAAAGGAGAGAAGACAAAATTCATCATTTCCAAAATTCATCATTACAAGACCCACAAACGGCCAAGTGACCGACAAATTGCATAAGAAATTTGTGAAGTGAAGTGGGAAAACTGAAAAGAGATAATTAGTAATACAGTGTGTGTGTAAATAAGAGGCAGAAAATTACATAAAACGGAATACGAAAAAAAGAAGAATTGTTAAAACAAATTCCTACATAATTATTAATAAAGTTATCGAAACTAAGCACAAGAGTAAGAGTGATATACTAGAGTAGATACACATCTACCTACTACATATACCTGTAGTCCAATATAGTGTTAACTAGAAATTGTGGTGTTCTGAAAAATTAAATAAAATTATTAGGGCTGACTGTATCAGCCAGTTTACTGCTGGCTGTATCAGCCATTTACGGCTGACTGTATCAGCCCAACGGGGTCGCCAGACCAAGGTCAACGGACATAATCAGCAGAGAAGACGGAGTAAGCGCCACCCGGATAAGATTTGACAGATTGTGGAGAGGGAACTACCCTGAGGGGAATGAAGTGAGTGCCGGCAGGTTTGAGCAACGGTAATGGCCTGTCGCATTATGCATGGGTGAGTGCTGTTTTTTGTTGTGTTTTTTTTGCTTTGACTGACAGTGGTGATAAGTGCCAAGGATTCCAAAAAAACGCCAAATAAAGAATCGCTTTAGGCATTAATCGGAAATTGGTGAAATAGTTAATGTATGTTTGGAGAAATTTGTCTTTTTCTTAAAGACAACAAGGAAAACTTGTGTCTACTTTTTTGTACATTTTCTTGAACTACAATTTCTTAAACTGAATGGAAATGACACACATTGGAAAAAAATGTGTCCAGAGTAGTTTCCAGCATTTTTTGTTTTTTTTTTGCACGGTATGATTCACGGTTGGATAAATCGGTCCGCACTATATAGCGTTCCAAACATTCAGCTTGAAACATACATCTGTTTATGGTACGCTAGAAATATCTAATAATTAGAAGGCACCAGTCCTCCATATTTGGGAAGAGGGTGTTCTAAGGAAATCGTTGTTTACATCCTAGTATAGTTTCGTTTGAGCTATTTCCGAAACAAAGGTTTATTGGCATTTACAAATTGCAAGATATTCGTATGTACAAAGTTTAAAGTTTTCCGGTAATTTAATTGGAAATTCTGTAAATTGCTTGATGAATCGAAAGTAAATGACCACTTGGAATATTTATAAGTTAAAAATGGGTCATTTCAACAAAGCTAATGCGACATACGTCATTCTAAATGCAAGTTATAAGAAAAATTAAAGCTGATAATCAAAAAGTCTGAAAAATTTGGGAAATCTCAAATAAAATATTTAGGGAAATTTCCTATATAATAATTTTATTTGTACTGAATCACATATTTCATTTGGGAAAATTAGTTACCAAATATATCCTGTTGTAGTATATTAACATACATATGTGCTCCAAATAGAGTTTATTTTCATTTATTTTCATCAAAAAACGATTTTTCGCCGTGCTGGAATAAACGTTCTAATCGTTAGACTTGAGAATTTCTGTCGGAAGATACGTGACAAAATTTGAACGTTGAAATCAAATTTAATTACCAGAAGATATATTTTTATTCTCTATAATTATTGTGCAAGTATTCCCTTTTTATGATAATCGACACGTAAACTAAAGAAAGGAATAAGATTCATAACAGAAACATTCCCGTTTTGCCTAAAATATAGGTTTTATATTTTATTCACTTCCAAACCTACATATTTCTGTTTATGGTTGCTGGATGAGAGCCACCTGAGAAAATCAACGTTGTCTGCGTGTGTATGTGTGAGTTTGTGGTAAGCTGTGAAGAAGTAGAATAAATTACACAAAAGTAATTGTGAAGAGGGAAAGAAACGTCAGTGCAAAGTTGCTTTCCGCACTGCTTTAGTATCTTTCTGTGAGTGCAATCTTCAACTGGATTTTGTTTTCCTTCATTCGCTGTACCATCACAGCAATTGCGACAAATCGAGACTGATCGCGATAATATACATAGCTGCGAGTATAATTCGCAGTGTGAAGGAAAATAAAGAGAGTAAAAAGGGTGAGCAAGAAAGCCGAAAAGAACAAAGCCAGGCAATTTCGTGTTTCTGAGTTACACCGGTTCACACAACAGCACACGCATTTCAGGACCAGCGAAGTCGGCGAGTGACACCAAGAACAAAGAATCAAAACAAAGCCCAAAATTATACATTATTGATAAACAAAAGAGGGAAAAATTGTCGTTTTACCTAAAAAAACAGCTTCTGTTTTAGGAATGCTTGTTCCTTGATTGATTATTTTTCTTTTGCTCTCTTCTTTTTGGTAATGTAAAATAAATTAATTATATCTAGTAGTTAAGAGAAAACAAATAAAGAGCAACCAAAAAATATAATAAAACGAAATTTTATTATAATCTGCTTCGAAACGTAGCAGAACAGCAATTAGAAAGCACGAAAGAATTAAAGCTGAAATTCGGAAAAGCCAACAAAGTTGATCTATTTTAAAATAAAATCCCTACCTACACATGAAATATATATGAACACTAATAATAACAACAATAACAAAATATTGGTTCGCAAGTCTATTTATTGTACCACATATATTTGTGACGTTATATTACTTCAAACCGAGGAAAAAATATTACTGCCTAATAAATTTATTCTTCATCGAAATACATACCATTTTGGGGGACAGTTTTTGCTCATCTGTTTTCCACTTGCTGGTTTAAAACTTGATCAGTCCACGTCCACTGGATACGAGGTGCGTTTGGGAAAGCGATATAAATTCATTGTTAGTCCCCGACTCGGGTGGTTTATACTGCACTTTTTCGTCTATCCATTTGTCTTCAATTTTGGAGTTAACGCACTTGTGTCCTACCCATTGTGTCGAGTTGATCAAGTTCTTGTCTTTGACCAAGGGGGTAATCTGATCGTATTTGTTTTGAAACCTATACGGGTACTTTATTTTATGAGAGTTTTGCCATCACATCACAAAACTGGGTTTCAATCACGACATTCCAATTAGGGAAAATTTGCTCTGAGTCATCGAAACAATTTCCAACCCCAGTTTTGTGTAAATTCACAACCAACTTCGGAATTTAATTTGTATCAATTTCATTCTTTCTAAATTATCTCACAGTATTACGTTCTGTAATACTGGAATAGAGAGTAATTTGAAAGTTTTCTACAATTCCCTTTCGTAAAATCTGCCTCGCTTTTTTACGGAAACTTGACTTTCTGGTACGGCGAAGAATCCAAAGCCCAAGATATTACTCTGCGAATATTCGTTGGTGCTCTCTGCTAAGTTCTTCACCTAGTTCTCTTCCGGGGGAATAGCTGAGAAATCGATTCAAATTAAATTTTCGTTTTCTGTCTGTCTTGTCTGCGAAATCAAAGATGAGCTCAAAAAAATTCGCATTTTTTTCGAACCAAGTTGTTCAGCTCTGCTCGGACTTCAATGAGATTCCAATTGAAGAGCATACTGCATCAAGCTTGCAGGTTGAGCTTGATGATTTGGAACGGCGTTGGCGCCAACTTGTAAATATCTATGAAGCCGAGATGACATCTGATGACGTGGCAAGTACTGAAGAGTCACGCAAGTCAGTTCATAGCATATTTTCCGAAGGCTGCAAGTCTTACAAGAATTGCAAGGCTGCAATTCTTGACTTGGTACAAATCGAGAAAGGAAAGTCTGAGAGGTCTACCACAAAGGAGAAACCAGAGACTAGAAACAGTGATGAAGCGTTTGCGTTAAAGGTTCCACCTTGTGACACCGAACTATTCAGTGGTGGTTATGATAAATGGCCAAGTTTTCGAGACATGTTCTCTGCCATTTATGCCAAACATCCAAAATTGTCTCCGGCCCAGAAACTGTTTCATCTGAGGGCGAAAACTCGAGGGGAAGCTAGTCAAATTGTTAAACAATTTGCTCTGACTGACGATAATTTTAACTGGCTTGGGATTCTCTACGCCAACGTTATGAAAATAAACGTATCCTCATAAACCATCAATTGAGAAAAATTTTCGAAATTGAAAGTGTACCTTCTGAGAGAGGCAAATCTTTAAGAAACTTGCAATATACCGTTAACAACTGTCTGTCTGTGCTAAGGACGTACAACGTCGCTGTTATCGCTTGGGACCCATTCTTGGTATATTGGGTTTCTTCAAAGTTGCCAGAAGAGACATTAACTGCCTGGGAAAATTCATTGGATGACCACAAACAGTTGCCAACATGGGATCAACTTGACGATTTCATATCGAAAAGGCTAAACATGTTGGAGTCCATATCTGATATGAGAAAACCAGCAACCTCTGCACCCCCTCAGAAGTCCCAAAATTATCACACTAAATCTGAAGCCAACTTTCGACCATGCAAAGTCTGCCGTCAGAACCATGCGTTACGGAATTGCCATAAATTCAGAACCTGGTCACTGACTGAACAACGAAAATTCATCTCTGCTAACAAAGTTTGTGAGAACTGTTTGTCTTACGGACACGGGACACAAAATTGTCAAAGCGAGAGACTATGTCAAAAATGCCAACAGCCTCATCATACGATTTTACATCCTGATTCCGGTCACGCTGGACGTCAGGATGTAACTTTGGGGTCAAACGGCCCAGGCCCTGGGCAGAATCGGCGGGAATTGCAATCCCATACATCCGCATTCCATATTGATGCACAATATGAGGAACAGCCGACCACGTCAGCTGGCGCTCATGCTTCTAGGCCCAACGTCCAAAACTACTTCTCTGATTCCGCAGAAGGGACGGTCCTGCCGACTGCACTTGTTGACATTGAACACCACGGAATCAATTTCACCATTCGGATTTTCGTTGACCAAGGTTCCAAGCAATCATTCATATCTAATAGGATAGTAAATCAGTTTTCTATTTCAACGACAAAATCCTTCACGAGGATTTCAGGACTTGGTGGTACGGTTCTGGAAAATGCCACAAGATCCTGCCAGTTGACTCTGAAAGCTAGGAAATCTGATTTTAAACTTGATATGAATGCAATCGTGATATCAAGTCTCAATCACTTGATGCCTGCATTCCCAACAAATATTTCGGACTGGTCAAATCTAGATCGTCTGGATCTAGCAGATCCGAACTTTTTAAGACCTGCGCAGATCGACATGCTCCTAGGGAGTGATGTAATACCGCTTATTCTGAAATCTGGAGTTCAAAAGAAGGTCTGCGGAAATCTTTTGGCTCAAGAGACAGAATTCGGGTGGCTGATAAGTGGACCACCTCTTTTGCGTCTTGGGTTGTAGCTCCTGACTCATTGAACGATGAAGTAAGGAAGTTTTGGGAATTGGAGGAAGTTCCTGCCCACAAAAACCAATCTGAGGATGACATCTGGTGCGAAGAGTTCTACAAGGACACAACGAGTCGTTGCCTTGATGGGAAATACATCGTGAGGTTGCCGTTCAAGCAAAATTTGCCTAAGGACATTCATCTCGGATCGTCAAGGAGATCTGCTCTGGGTCAATTTCTCAGGATGGAGAAAACCCTAAGGAATAGTGCCGAATTAGCATCGGAATATTCAAATGTGCTGTCCGAATATTTGAAACTGGAACATATGGAGCCCACTACACAAACTGAACTCGTTGAAGATTCTCGTTTTACCTCGTTCTACTTGCCTCATCATGCGGTGATAAAACCAGAGAGTAAATCCACCAAAGTTCGAGTCGTTTTCAATGCCTCAAAGAAAACTAATAGTGGCTTCTCTTTGAATGATGTTCTATACACTCTACCAACCTTGCAAAATGATCTGATGAATGTAATTCTGCGATGGCGCTTCTTCAAGTACGTCTTTAACGGAGACATCCAAAAGATGTACCGTCAAATTTGGGTTCATGAAGAAGATAGGCAATTTCAGAGGATTCTTTTCAGGATATCGCCCAACCTCGGAGTGGACGATTTTTGCCTAAAAACTGTAACATTTGGGGTGAATTGTGCACCATATCTGGCAATAAGAACTTTATTGCAGCTAGGTGAGGACGGGAAGACGACTCACCCTACCGCGGCTAGCATTCTGGAGGATCAAATATACGTTGATGATGTACTGTCTGGCGGACATTCTGTTGCCGAAGCGAGATCACATTTGCTGGAACTAATTGATTTGCTAAGCTCTGCTGGATTTCCACTGAAGAAACTTACTGCTAACCACTCTGAAATACTTCATAACATGCCCCCGGAGGATCTTCTAGATGAAGATTTTCTGAAATTGGAAGATGCCAGTGAAACAAAGACATTAGGGATTCGCTGGAATTCGATGACTGATACTTTTTTCTATAAGGTGGCCAATATTGCTGTACCATCCACGCCACTAACGAAGCGCAAAATCCTGTCAATAGTTGCAAAGATATTCGACCCAGCGGGCTGGTTAGCCCCAATTATAGTGGTGGCGAAGGTCTTAATGCAACAACTCTGGATAGATGGCACTGACTGGGATGAAGAAATTAAACCTCACTCTCTTGAAAAATGGAATTTTTTTATTTCGCACTTCCACGAAATCGAAAATATAAAAATTCCACGTTGGGTACAGTACACGTCCGAGGTTCACATTCAGATTCATGGCTTTTGTGACGCTTCGGAGAAGGCTTATTGCGCTTGTCTCTACATTCGCTCAACTTCTCCGGAAAATGTCACCTCTTCATACTTGCTGGCATCCAAAAGTAAAGTAGCTCCATTGAAAACTGTAAGTCTACCCAGATTAGAGCTGTGTGGGGCTGCATTATTATCACGCTTATTAAGATCTGTGTGTCAGAATCTGAGTTTGATTATTTCGGAAATTTGTTTGTGGTCGGATTCCACAATAACTTTGTCATGGCTGAGCAAACCACCTTTTCACTGGAAAACTTTCGTAGCCAATAAAGTTGCTGAGATATTGGATAATGTGGGCAACGTTTATTGGAAACACGTTCCAAGTGCTGAAAATCCGGCGGATATCGGAACACGAGGATGCACAGCACCAGAACTGGACTCGAGTGACCTCTGGTGGCACGGACCGAAATAGCTTGTTAAATCTACTGAATTCTGGCCCAAACAATCGATCATCAAGGGTCCTTCGATAGAGAAAAGGATTAACACTTTTCAGACTCAGCTTGAACTGGAAGACGTTCTAGACCGATTCTCGTCATTTGATCGGGCGTTGCGGGTTGTATGCTACATGTTTCGTTTCATTCGGAAAGGCCAGAAGCGGCCATGCGGTGACATGCAAACGAACCTTATAACTGCTCAAGAAATCTTATTTGTTAAACAACGCCTGCTGAAAATCGCCCAATCCTCCCATTACCACGCTGAATACCAGGCTCTCGAAACAAACCAGGCAATCAGCTCGAAAAGCAGACTTTTAACACTGAATCCGTTTCTCGACGAGAATAAATTACTTCGTGTAAACGGTCGTCTTGCTAATTCTGATATGAGCTACAAGGAACGACATCCCATAATTCTGCCTGAAAACTCACGATTCTGTAAACTTTTAATCGAATATACCCATAAAATGTTGTTGCATGCCGAACATCAAAGTATGCTTCGCGCGATTCGACAAGAATTTTATGTGATTCGGTTAAAAAGCGCTGTCCGCAACTGTGTACGAAATTGCAAAACCTGTGCAATTTACAAGCACCGAGTCAGGAATCAGATAATGGCAGCTTTACCCCCGGAAAGATGCAATTTTTCGCTACCATTTACCAACACAGGAATAGATTTTGCCGGGCCATTTGATCTGAAATCCTCTCGGCTGCGAAACGCGAAGTTACTGAAAGGATATGCGGCCGTATTTGTCTGTCTTTCTACCCGGGCCATCCACTTAGAAGTTTGCTCCGAATTATCGACTGAAGCATTTCTGGCGACATTCGATAGATTCGTTGGTCGATGGGGTCTTCCAAACAAAGTTTTCTCAGACAATGGGACCAACTTTGTAGGAGCCAGTCGATCCCTGATCACTGAATATAAAAAATACCTGAAACAAGCTGAGAAATCTCTCGTTGAAAAGTACAACTTGCACGGATTCTCTTGGCACTTTATTCCTCCGCATGCTCCACACATGGGTGGCATATGGGAAGCTGGCGTGAAAAGTATGAAAACACATCTGAGGAAGGTCGCAGGTAACCTAAAATTTACATTCGAAGAGTTTTCAACCTTACTGGTCCGGATCGAAAGTGTGCTTAACTCTCGACCTCTTTCTCCCATGAGCGAAGATCCCACGGAGTTAAACCCATTAACCCCAGGACATCTGTTGAAGGGAGCTGCTTTAGTCACCGTACCTGAAGAATTCTCGGACAATCTATCGCTGATTAACAAATGGCAACGACTGAAGTTAATCCAGATCAATTTCGCAAACCGATGGAAATCTGAGTACATCTGCAACCTCCAACGAAGATACAAATGGAAATCTGCGCAACAAAATCTGAAGGAAGACGATTTTGTCATCGTACAGGAGGACAACTTGCCACCAACTGAATGGCGCCTCGGTCGGGTGCTTAAGGTGTTTTCTGGTACCGATTCTCGAGTTCGTGTTGCCGAAATCCGAACTCAGAACGGTACAATAACTAGGCCTCTTGTTAAGCTTTGTATTCTTCCGAATGCCTATTCGCTCATTTTCTTAATTTTTGTTTCTATACTATTTTCCTACCGTTCACATATTTGATAAAACTTACCTTCCAGCAGTAATTCTAGCCTTCCCAAATGCCGTGTGTGCCACGAAAGGCACTTTCTAAGCAATTGCCTAAAATTCAAGGACATGTCAGTTCATGAACGTCGGGAGGTGGCGAAGGAGAAGGGGTATTGCTTTAACTGTTTGTGCGCTTCCCACAATCGCAACTGGTGCCCATCTCGGAAGACGTGTATGGTCTGTAACCACAACCATCACACTTACCTTCACGTGGATGACCACAAGCGCCGAAAACCCACGAAGCCAGCCACGGTGAAGAAGGAGCCGTCGGAACCCCGATCGAGTTGTTGCGAGCACCATCATCATCGTCACCATTCCCCCCCGACAACGTCCGCAGCAGCTGAGCGAAAACGTTTCGACAGATTCGCGCCAAGTACAAACGAAACCACCCGCCAACACACGCGTCGACGAGGATCTGCTGCGTCCAACTCAACGGCAGCATCCACCAGCAAGGCGTCGGCGGTGAGCGAACGCTTGAGCATCCGCCCAAGAATGCACATCTTTATGCCCACCGCTCTAGTACGCGTTCTAACCTCCTCGGGACCAGAGAAAACGCGCTTGATGTTTAACTCGGGGGCGGCCCACACCATCATCGTTAGAAGTCTGGTTGAACGGTTGGAGTTGCAGACGACAAAAAAGGATGGCAAGGAGTACTGTACGCTCAACCTTCAGTCGTACCATGATTTAGCGGCCAAAATTCAAATCACCGGGATGGTGAGGACGCAGCTAAATGCCACGCTGCCTGCTGTCACTACTGAGAAGAAACTGGAAGCGATTTACAATCACCTAGACGATCTTGCTGATCCGCACTTCTTTCAGCCGACAAACATCGAGATCATGTTCGGCAACGATCAGATCTGCCGAACTCTGCGAGCCGGACTGATCCAAACGTCCTCAACCATGCCTATCGCCCAGAGCACCATATTTGGCTGGACGATCTCCGGCGCGTGCCACTACTAAGTTGCAATCCTGCAAGGGCGGCGGCATGTTGAACAGTGTTCAACAACCCTTTAGCATTTTAAGTTCATTTTTTCAATACTGCCATTTAACAAACTGAATTCCCAATATATATTGCCTGAATTAAAATGTAAACTGAATTAACGGTCGTTATGACCAATGTCTTTAGTTCCCTCTAGCCTTAGTTAGTTTGTAGCATATGGCAACTCTTTATCCAATGATAGCCCGTACTGAAAAGCTTTTACTCATCGGATAAAGAGTTTCCATCTTAGTTTTATATTCCAATTACTGTGGTGCTGAATACCCTGAACACCAAAAACTGCCTCTCTGTCGCTTTCTCATGAACCAGCACAACTTCACTTGTGCAGCACCAACGAAAGCGGTAAGGCCTCAATAAACTGCAACTGAATGCTCTTGAACTTGAACTGAAATCTGTCTTTTTATTTCCTAATCTATATTTTCATAAAACAACCAAATTCCTTACAATTTCGGGAGTTTTACTGAAAATATTACAGTCCACTTCCAGAAGTAGTCCCGGAATTGTACACTACTTTTAGCCACACAATAGCCCAGAGGTTAGTTGTTTCTTTGATAATGAGCGAACTTGTCCTTTTTCCGACCCGATCGATAGACAAGGCCATATTGGAGAAATTTCGTGCGTCTTGTAGCGGAGAGGCTTTGTTCAGAGACTACAATTGTGCCGGAGTTCTCTGATTTGGCTACGCCCCCAACTAATCTTCATCTTCTTTCCAAAAATTATCGAATTACTCTCTGAAATTGATAAGAAGCAACTAATTCAAAATTTATACACTCAGAATATGTTTTGTGTTCTACTTACGTTGTTTTTTTCTCCTCGAAGCTACCATTGCCATTATAGAGTTTTTGAGTACAATTTATTTTAGTTGGAAGTTGAATAAGTTTGGATTTCTTTTTTGCATGTCGATTACTTTAGTGTAGAATCATGGTCAATACGCGTTCCCAAGATAGAGACCAAGCCAGTCGGCCCATCCTTGGGCAGGGTAGTACCGTCGATCCAACAATTGTCGCGACAAGCCAGCCGGCCATGACCATTACCACACAAACAATTCCAACCACAGCCACCAACACAGTACCAGCAAGCTCGTCTGCAGCTCCTTCAGTTCCATCTTATTTTCCGGGATGGCTCCCAATCTATTAATGCATCGTTTTGGTCGCAAGATTCTATCCCATCTCCAGATTATAGCAACCTAACAGCTCTAAATCAGCCACAAAATAGACCAGATGATCCGATTATACCGGCAGGTGTTAGCACTGGTGTACGGGAGATAATTAATTCGGCAGTGGATTTAGCCCGGCAACAGGTTATGAGGGGGGAAGAAGAGCGACTTCGAGAGTTGATACCCCGAATTGTCGAAGCCACAAGACGTTCGTAGGGGATATATTTGGCGCCATCTAGTACCAATCAAGTACCATTATTTCCAACTCTAGATGCCCTCGCCCTCACAACTAGCAACTTACCACAAACTCAAATACAGCAGGATGCTTTGCCGTCACACTACAGTTTTCCACCGAATACTGTGTATGCACCATACCAGCCAGAGCAGGCTCCACCAGCATTTAGTCGAGCTGTTTGATTACCATCGCAGCCTCCAAATATTTGGTCAGGTGTGTCTTACACACAGCCGCCACCACCAATACCACGAGCTCCAGTGACAAATGCGTTTGGTTCACCGCCTGAAGCATGTCGTCAGTGGAAGACCCCGCAAGATATAAACCAGCTTCCACCATACTCGCAGCCGCTTTATTGCCATCAACATCAACCCAATACGGTGTTCCAATCAGAACCAGCTAGCTTATCACGCCCAAGAGGCAGCGCTTACTCGGAGTCAACAGGACGCCAAGTGGGGAGTTAAATTCGATGGTACAGACAAAACGATGAACGTACAAGAATTTATTTTTTGAGTGGGCCAATTAAAGCAGGATTATGATTGTCCGGAGGAGGAGTTTGTTACGAAATTTCACCAGCTCTTGGAGAATCCAGCCTTGGACAGGTATTGGAACCATAGAAAGTTCGTGCACTTCCGTACTTGGAGTGAAATAGAGAAAGCCTTGTTAAGCCAATACCAACGTTACGAAAATGAATTTCAAATCCAAACCCAGATTCTCAATCGTCGGCAGCGTCCTCAAGAGGCATTTGAGGATTTTTACAATGCTGTTATTAGGCTGAGGACAGAATTTCCCACAGAGAGTCCACGAAATAGCCTTGGAGGAACAGGAGTTCCAGGAGGACATGGAGGTGGATGCAATGACAGCGCAAACGAGATACAAGTGTTGGAATTGTGGAGTGGAGGGTCATAGCTGGGTTGACTATAAGGCGACTCGCAAATACTTTTGCTATACATAAGTGTGGGCATGATGGAGTGACCGTGCTAGACTGTCCAAAGTGTTGGGGAAACCGACAGCGGAGCCCATCTCGAACTGGGGAGGTGAGGTCCACGGCTCTTTAAACCCAGTAGGAAGTAGTGTTAAGCAGGTTAAGATTTCGAAGAATTTAGAAAGAACTGAAGTAGAATTAGAATATAGACTTAGGGAATTAAAGCCTCTTAATGTCCGCGTTAGGGAATATAGAGAGGCTAAGGAGAGAATTTTTGGAACAGTGACGAATCGGATTAGGAAAGCCAGGGAGAGATACAAACGTAGGAAGCGTATCAGGCAGGAAATAGCGTCGGCGACGCTATACGAGGGCGATGACAACCATTTTTACACGAAGCTTTCAATTAACGTTCAAGTAATCGAGGGGTTACTAGATAGTGGAGCTACCGTTTCATGTCTGGGGAAGGACTGTATCAGTTTTGTGGAACGAGCAGGGTTGGAAGTTCAGAACTTTCACTCGTTCATCAAGACAGCAGATAGTAGCCCTTACCAAATTTTGGGACGAGTAAAAGTGACCATTATCTTTAACAAGCGCAGTCATGAAATCACTTTCTACCTTGTTCCATCTCTGAGTAGGGAATTATTCCTAGGGGTAGATTTCATGAGAAGTTTCGGTCTTTTTGCTCATGTCGATAGTTTAGGTACCAATGATGTCAGCCTCTGTGCCGAAGCTGAGAAGACTTATGACGACATCAAACTGCACTCCTTGTCAGACTAGCAGCGGTAACGCTTGCATGTGGTGAAGGATAAGTTTCCTTGTTTTACCAAGCTTTGACTTGGGAAAACAGGAATTGAGGTCCATACAATTGACACTCGCGACTCAACTCCGGTGAAAGATAGGCACTACCCAGTTTCCCCAGCGGTGCAGAAGCTTATGTATGCGGAGCTGGATAGGATGCTTGACTTAGGAGTCATTGAGGAACGCGAAAATCTATGGAGTCATGACGCTTGTCCAAAAGGGCGAGAAGAATCGGCTGTGCCTGGACGCTCGCAAACTCAATGCTCTGGCTGTCAAGGACGCCTATCTGCTCCCGCAAATCGAGGGTCTTCTTAGCCGCCTGGGAGACACTTATTATATTTCGAGTGTCGATCTAAAGAATGCCTTCTGGCAAATACCCTGGATCAGCCAAGTAGAGAAAAGACAGCTTTTATTGTGTCTGGGAGACCCCTTTACCATTTCACGGTTATGCCGTTTAATGGATAAGGTTATCCCAGCCGCACTTCGTGAAAGATTTCGCCAGATTTCGACACCCACCTAGAGTTGCTGAGCAGAGTGGCCAATTGTCTGGCTGAGGCAGGGTTCACCATTAACGTAGCTAAGTCGAAGTCTGGCTTCAAAGAGCTACGTTATTTGGGCTACATTGTTGGTGGAGGTAAGCTAAAGACAGACCCGGCAAAAGTCGAAACAATCATGAAGTTTTCGTACACCAAAACCCAGAAACAGGTGAGAAGTTTTATGGGGACGACTGGCTGGTATAGGCAATTCATCGCTGACTACGCCACCATCGCCGCCCCCATCTTCGAGACCCTCAAAAAAGGGAAGACGTTCCACTTTCCAGATGGGGCCAAGGTACCATTTGATAGATTGAAGGAAGCGCTAGTTACTAGTCCGGTGTTAGTTCACCCGGACTTTACGAAGCACTTTTTCGTCCAGTGCGATGCCTCGGACGTGGGTATAGGTGCCGTGCTCTTTCAAAGAGATGAAGCAGAGGGAGAGCACCCCATAGCTTATTTTGCCCAAAAATTTACGTCCGCCCAACGGAATTACTCAGTTACGGAAAGGGAATGTCTGGCTGTGGTGATGGCGATCAAGAAATTCCGCCCCTACATTGAGCTACTGCCTTTTTCGGTCATTACGGACCATAGCAGTCTCAAATGGCTTATGCCGCAGCGTGACTTAAGCGGTAGGTTGGCGAGGTGGAGCCTTCATCTTCAATCATTTTCTTTTGAAAATGAGCACAGGAAAGGCACACAGAACGTAGTACTTGATACCCTTTCCCGATATAATTTAGAAGAGGTTTCGGCGGACATAGATCTTCTGATAGATTTTGATTCCCCAGCCTTTAAATCAGATGAGTACCAACATCTACTTAAGAAAATCAGTGAGAATGCGTCCCAATCACCGGATATCCGAGTAGTCGACGAGCTGGTTTACTAGCGAACTCGACCTTATGACGGTATTCCGGTAAATGAGGATTTTTCTTGGAAACTGTGGGATCCAATTGAACTCACGGATGAGGTAGTTCGGAAAGCCCACTGTCCACCACAAGTTTCTCATGGAGGCTTCCACAAAACTTTGAAAATAATTCGGGAATATTTTTATTGGCCGAACCAAAGCACTCAGGTGCGAAAGTTTGTGGTAGCTTGCGCTTTTTGTAAAGAGTCCATGCCCGCCAATATGACCCTTCGACCTCCAATGGGCAACGAGTGTGTGACTGTGAGAACTTTCCAACAAATTTTTATAGAATTTATAGGACCTTTTATTTTCATCGTGTTAGATCACCTATCTAAATATGTTCTTTTGAAAGCCATGCCAAAGGCAAGCTCGAAAAATGTGTTTAGATTCCTAATTTCAGAAGTTTTCCATAAATTCGGTACCCCAGAGACAGTTGTGTCAGACAACGGAAAACAGTTTGTCAGCCAGGAGTTCGCCGATATGGTGAAAAACTTCGGAATCAATCACATGCGAACTGCTTCCCATTCCCCCCAAGCCAACGCATCAGAGAGAGTCTATATTAGCAGCAATACGAGCCTATTTGCAGGAGGACCACCGAGATTGGGACAAGTATTTGTCCGAAATCGAATGTTCGCTGCGATCCTCCGTGCACAGCTCTACTGGTGTCACTGTTTAGTGTCAACATGATCAGCCATGGTAGCGTTTACAAAATAGCGAAAAAACTTGCGGATTCTGAATCGGAAGTACTTCCCCATCCCGTAAAAATGGACCTAGTTAGGGAAAAGATTAGAGAATGTCTACATAAAGCTCATATAAGACATGAAAAGACATATAACCTCCGGTGTAGGAAGGTGAAGTTTGTCCCGGGACAAACTTCACCGTCAAAGCTCCTTTAAAGATAACTACAATTAAAAACTAGACAAAAAGTTTTTCAAATGTCGCATCATTCGTCCAATTGGAAATAATTTATATGAAGTGGAAGACCTCCAGGGGAAAACCTTGGGAACCTTCCATGGAAAAGATTTGAAGCAATAGGCGAAAACCGACGGAATAGCAAATCATAACCTTACCATGCCACTAATCAAGTCTTTATTATTATTTATGGTTTATATCCCCATCAACATGTCAGTTCAAGGGACAGAAGCATCTGACGACAAAGCCCGGAAGTTTTTTTGGTTTCTATCTTGCTCTAAAACTGCAAATAGTGAGAGGACAATTTATGTCCATCATGAACTCTCAACTGTGTGCCACCTTGCTCTAATTGACGCTATGTCACATGCGCCAGTGTTGATATCAGAGCCATGAACTTAACAATTATTCAAAAAGTGAGAGCAGTTAGAATTGAAAAAAAAACACATAACGAAAATCCGAACTGGATCTCCGTTGAAACATTGCATCAAGCATTGTGGACTTTGGTGCGGACTGGGGACGCAAATGTCTGCCTACCTCTCTCCTGACCGTGTTGGATGAAGAGAAAAATAATGAAATATCTAGCGCAAAGCCAGAGGTCGACAAGAATTAGGGACAACAAGGTCTGGTAAAAAGAAAAAACTTTCATCTTGTCACAGCAGAATAGAATGTAAAATTCCAGTGACAAGGAACATAATAATAACAACAGCTCATCAAGGAATTCGATTATATCACCACAAATCGATCTTGAAAATTTGTTTCTAAAAACTTATTTTGTTTAGTCATATCTTTCTGTCAAAATGGCTATAAAATAGCATTGCCTTCTCACAAGATTGTGATAGCATGTACGTTTAAAATCTTGTTTCCGTTAAGCGGGATGTTTAATAAGAGGAAAAAAATAGAAACGCCATACATATATTTCAATCGGATTTTATTCATTTATCTGGCATTAAAAATCATGTAAATAAGTATACCCACAATCAGTTATATACAGTTAATGTCCTTATGTTTCGCCCACTTTCTTTTAGAAGTGAATATCCTTGCTTTGGAGCTCTCCAGAACAGCATTCACGCAGTGATCATTTACAAGTATCCTAGACTGGAAGCGTCCGATTCCAAAATGCACCGGAAATTCATCCGCACTGGAACTCTTATCTACAGGGCCGCCATGGTATAGTTTCCACCAAGTTTCCTGAAGCCAATCCAGGGTTAAGTCCAAGTATGGATTCCCTTCATCACTTCGGGTTGGTTTGCGAACCTCCTCCATTGCTTTCTGCTGCCAAGTTTCGGTTTGGTGGACCATCCTTTGAATTTCTAAGACCAGCTTCAGATCATTCCATCATTAATTACATTTAATTTTTCATTCGTCAAACGAAGTCATTTCGTTTTTTATATTTAAAGAAATCTTTAAAGCTCTTTTTTTAAAAAAAATCCTTAATGCTGTTGTTAAAAAAATCTGTAACGCGTTATTTATTTTTTTCCTAAATCTTTATCGTCTTATTTATTTATTTTTTTTTTGAAAAAATCTGAAACGCTTTATTTATTTTTTTATCTGTATCGCTTTATTTATTTATTTTTCTTTTAATCTTTAATGCTATGATGATTTCAGATTACACAAAGAAAACTCGAGGTAAAGTTTACTCTATCACTGGTCATTTGGAACGACTGCCGGACCGAATCATCTTGGAGTACAACAAAAAAAATCCGGAACGTACTGGGAGGTCACCTATACAAGGACTGAACCCGAGTTCACATTTCGAGCCGAGAAAATTGCCAGTGGTAAGAGAAAGCGTTGTATCAGCTTTATTAGGTCTAGTAGTGGCGACAAATAGGACGGGGTAAGAAACAAATTTTTTATGTGACTTATATCATCCTATGAAACGACAGACAAATGTCTTTTCTAAGTCCACACAAGTATTTCATACCGAAGGTTATGCTTATCAGCAAAACAGAAACAATGTCTGAACGATTGTTCAGTTAACCACCATAACCACGAAAATTATTCTCAGCATAATAGGCTAGAGGTTCTCTCTGTTCGTCGCTGTAAGCCATGGCAATAATCTCAATAGAAATCCCAACCAGAATAATAAAACAGAAAAACCCGAAAAACTAACCGGGTAAAAAGAAGCAGACTTAAGCTTATCTTTTAATTACTTAAGGTCACTAAGTTACGCGTCGAGAGATATCCCTTAGAATTTTCCAGTCACATGTCCGCTTCCTTTGCTGGCATTTCATTTTCCTCCGATTCTCCTGTCCCATATAGCTTTAAGTTAGAAGTAGAATCTAGAAGGAAAACAAATAAATAAATTTGAATTAGTACATATGAATTGAATTTTTGATTAGATTTAAAATTGTTTAGGTATTAGTTAAGTTAGTATATAAATGAATTTTTTTTTTTATTGGATTGTTATCTTACCTCTTATAGTGTAGGGAATATTGAATCCCGCAGCACTTTGTCTTTTTTGGTTTCCTTAGCGCTTTTCCTTGCCTGGAATTCACATCTGTTCTGGAAGAGAAAAAAAGAAGGAAAAACCATTAGCAACCATTTGAAATCTGAATTTTTATTTTGTAGAAACAGTAAAAGAAAAAAACTAGAAAAAATTATACAAAATCATTGCTATTTTTCTTAAAGTTTTCTTCACTAAAACCATTTGAAAAAAATCACTTAAAAAAATAAGAAAGGTCACCAAGCTCGGTTTTTCGGTCACTTTCGAGAAAATTCTTTTAGTTGGTTTATATCGGCTTAAATTTGGGCTTAAACAAAAAAAATACGTTAATTTTTAGTTAAAGCACTTATTTATTTCACTTATTCCATCTCACATCTTCACTTTAATTTTTCAAAATATTTTCTCTTCACATCACCGTTTAAATTTACCAAAATTGTTTTTCATTTTGTTTTTATTTTTCAGAGAAAAAAATATATTGTTGAAAAACCATTTTATTTTTCAATTTCACTTTTTGTTTTCTCAATTAAATTTAATTTTGCAGTCCAATCATTTTTTATTTCATATTTCCTTTGGGTAAACACACATTAAATTCACTTTATTTTTCCACTACACTTTTTGTTTAACTAATTAAATTTAATTTTCCGGTCCAATCAGTTCTTATTTCACATTTTCGTTTGTTTCTAAAAACAATTTAGAAACAAACGAAATTCGACTGATTAGCTTTTGGCCATTTCATTCCCCAAACGATAAGAAATTGGGTTTTTTTATATTTTTTTTAGTGATAAATTTTTGAAAGCACATTTTAAAGAAAAGATTCCTTGAATTATATCCGAAACTTAATTTTTTTGTATATTATTATCGCCATGAATGGTGAAACCTGAACAAGTTAAACTTACAATGAATGAAATTTCGCTCGCAATAAAGCAACACATTGTACTATTCCCGAAACGAAAATTCTAAAGATGTTTTATATGGGCTAGATAGCTTAGTCCGTGGTAGCTAGAGAGGTTAAAGGCACGTAAGTAGAGAGGATACCAAAAAACAATACATAAGTTATCACTTCTGCAGAAGCTGTGGAGATGAGGAAGAAGTGGAGAGCATTGAGCTCTTGCTATGCGACTGTCCCGCTTTGAGTAAACGGCGACTGGACCTACTGGGGACCTAAACTGGTCTATGTGAGCTGAAGAATAAAAAAAATTATGGTGAGGTCTGTTCGATCTCTCGAGGGTGGGCCTAGTCCTGGCAAGTCATCATCCAGGCCATTTCTGAGTGTCTTTGAGTAGTTCCTTCCTTTCTTTTCATTTGTTGTTACTTTTCTCCTTCTTTCCTTTCATTTTCCATTATTTTCTCTCTCCTTTCTCTTGCTTCGTGTTCCCCCTTTCTCTCTGTTTCTTTTTATGGATGTCAACGACCGGTATGATTTTCTTTTTTGTTTTGCTGTTGTCCAAACGTCAGAATGGTTGGCAAGAACCACCCCCATCCGTCGAGCTTAGCCGCGCGAAACGCCAGCATACCGGCAAAGCCAATTTTCTGGCAGCAGTGGTCATTCACCAAGTGGCCACCTAGTGGATAGTTGTCTTTTAGGCAATGGAAAGTAGCATTACAAAAATGGCGCCCAAGCGTGGGGCCCGAAGCAAGTCCTTTGTCCTTTCTTCTTCTAATCTTCGTTAGGTATATAGGTCCTCGTTTTCTTACGAACGCGTAGTCCCATTCGAATTTTTAAAGAGTCCTCGACGCGCTGTTATGCAGTAGTTAGCAAGCGAGCCGTCTAGGGTACACATTTCTAGGAGAGCTTAATCGTACGGCAAGTCTTTGGGTTAAATGTCTCATGGAAAGGAGTCCCTGGTACTTTCAATCTTTTTCTGTTTCCTGGAGTCTGCGGTCGGAGTCCTTTTCCAGGAGTATCAGTCCCGCTTTTTACAGGTAGATATACCGCTGAGCGCGAAGTTGATATTTATGGAGGAGGGTGACGATACGTAGGTCTCAGGAGAACATATACTACTTTTAGCCACACAATAGCCCAGAGGTTAGTTGTTTCTTTGATAATGAGCGAACTTGTCCTTTTTCCGACTCGATCGATAGACAAGGCCATATTGGAGAAATTTCGTGCGTCTTGTGACGGAGAGGCTTTGTCCAGAGACTACAATTGTGCCGGAGTTCTCTGATTTGGCTACGACCACAACGAATCTCCATCTTCTTTCCAAATATTATCGAATTACTCTCTAAAATTGATAAGATGCAATTAATTCAAGATTTATACACTCAGAATATGTTTTGTGTTCTACTTACGTTGTTTTTTTTTTCTCCTCGAAACTACCACGACATAGCCATTATAGAGTTTTTGAAGTACAATTTATTTTAGTTTGAAGTTGAATAAGTTTGGATTTCATTTTTTGCATATCGATTACTTGAATCATGGTCCCAAGATAGAGACCAATCCAGTCGGCCCATCCTTGCCGATCCAGCAATTGTCGCGACGAGCCACCGGCCATGACCATTACCACACAAACAATTCCAACCACAGCCACCAACACAGTTCCAGCAAGCTCGTCTGCAGCTCCTTCACTTCCATCTTGTTTCCGGGATGGCTCCCAATCTATTAATGCATCGTTTTGGTCGCAAGGTTCTATCCCATCTCCAGGTTATAGTTGTTTCTTTGATAATAAGCGAACTTGTCCTTTTTCTGACTCGATCGATAGACAAGGCCATATTGGAGAAATTTCGTGCGTCTTGTGACGGAGAGGCTTTGTCCAGAGACTACAATTGTGCCGGAGTTCTCTGATTTGGCTACGTCCACAACGAATCTCCATCTTCTTTCCAAATATTATCGAATTACTCTCTAAAATTGATAAGATGCAATTAATTCAAGATTTATACACTCAGAATATGTTTTGTGTTCTACTTACGTTGTTTTTTTTCTCCTCGAAACTACCACGACATTGCCATTATAGAGTTTTTGAAGTACAATTTATTTTAGTTTGAAGTTGAATAAGTTTGGATTTCATTTTTTGCATATCGATTACTTGAATCATGGTCCCAAGATAGAGACCAATCCAGTCGGCCCATCCTTGCCGATCCAGCAATTGTCGCGACAAGCCAGCCGACCATGACCATTACCACACAAACAATTCCAACCACAGCCACCAACACAGTTCCAGCAAGCTCGTCTGCAGCTCCTTCAATTCCATCTTGTTTCCGGGATGGCTCCCAATCTATTAATGCATCGTTTTGGTCGCAAGGTTCTATCCCATCTCCAGATTATAGCAACCTAACAGCTCTAAATCAGCCACAAAACTGACCAGATGGTTCGATTATACCGGCAGCACTGGTGTGCGGGAGATAATTAATTCGGCAGTAGGTTTAGCCCGGCATCAGGTTATGAGGGGGGAAGAAGAGCGACTTCGAGAGTTGATACCCCGAATTGTCGAAGCCACAAGACGTTCGTTGGGGATATATTTGCCGCCATCTAGTATCAATCAAGTACCATTATTTCCAGCTCTAGATGCCCTCGCCCTCACAACCAGCAACTTACCACAAACTCAAATACAGCAGGATGCTTTGCCGTCACACTACAGTTTTCCACCGAATACTGTGTATGCGGACTGGGGACGCAAATGTCTGCCTACCTCTCTCCTGACCGTGTTGGATGAGAGAAAAATAATGAAATATCTAGCGCAAAGTCAGAGGTCGACAAGAATTAGGGACAACAAGGTCTGGTAAAAAGAAAAAAAAATCATCTTGTCACAGCAGAATAGGAATGTAAAATTCCAGTGACAAGGAACATAATAATAACAACAGCTCATCAAGGAATTCGATTATATCACCACAAATCGATCTTGAAAATTTGTTTCTAAAAACGTATTTTGTTTAGTCATATCTTTCTGTCAAAATGGCTATAAAATAGCATTGCCTTCTCACAAGATTGTGATAGCATGTACGTTTAAAATCTTGTTTCCGTTAAGCGGGATGTTTAATAAGAGGAAAAAAATAGAAACGCCATACATATATTTCAATCGGATTTTATTCATTTATCTGGCATTAAAAATCATGTAAATAAGTATACCCACAATCAGTTATATACAGTTAATGTCCTTATGTTTCGCCCACGTTCTTTTAGAAGTGAATATCCTTGCTTTGGAGCTCTCCAGAACAGCATTCACGCAGTGATCATTTTCAAGTATCCTAGACTGGAAGCGTCCGGTTCCAAAATGCACCGGAAATTCATCCGCACTGGAACTCTTATCCACAGGGCCGCCATGGTATAGTTTCCACCAAGTTTCCAGAAGCCAATCCAGGGTTAAGTCCAAGTATGGATTCCCTTCATCACTTCGGGTTGTTTTGCGAACCTCCTCCATTGCTTTCTGCTACCAAGTTTCGGTTTGGTGGACCATCCTTTGAATTTCTAAGACCAGCGTCAGATCACTCTATCATTAATAACATTTAATTTTTCATTCGTCAAACGAAGTCATTTCGTTTTTTATTTTTAAAGAAATCTCTAAAGCTCTTTTTTAAAAAAAAAATTTTAATGCTGTTTTTAAAAAAAAATCTGTAACGTGTTATTTATTTTTTTTTAAATCTTTATCGTCTTATTTTTTTTTAAATCTTTATCGTCTTATTTTTTTTTAAATCTGAAACGCTTTATTTATTTTTTTTTATCTGTATCGCTTTATTTATTTTTCTTTTAATCTTTAATGCTATGATGATTTCAGATTACACAAAGAAAACTCGAGGTAAAGTTTACTCTATCCCCGGACATTTGGAACGACTGCCGGACCGAATCATCCTGGAGTACAACAAAAAAATTCCGGAACGTACTGGCAGGTCACCTATAGAAGGACTGAACCCGAGTTCACATTTCGAGCCGAGAAAATTGCCAGTGGTAAGAGAAAGCGTTGTATCAGCTTTATTCGGTCTATGTGGCTTATTTCATCCTATGAAACGACAGACAAATGTCTTTTCTAAGTCCACAGAAGTATTTCATACCGAAGGTTATGCTTATCAGCAAAACAGAAACAACGTCTGAACGATTGTTCAGTTAACCACCATAACCACGAAAAGTATTCTCATCACAATAGGCCAGAGGTTCTCTCTGTTCGTCGCTGTAAGCCATGACAATAATCTCAATAGAAATCCCAACCAGAATTACCATAAAAACCCGAAAAACTGACCGATGTCATCATAAGTCTTCTCAGCTTCGGCACAGAGACTGACATCGCTGGTAACTAAACTATCGATATTAGCAAAAAGACCGAAACTTCTCATGAAATCTACCCCTAGGAATAATTCCCTACTCAGAGATGGCACAAGGGGGAAAGTGATTTCATGACTGCGCTTGTTAAAGATAATGGTCGCCTTTACTCGTCCCAGAATTTGGTGAGGGCTACTATCTGCTGTCTTGATGCACGAGTGAAAGTTCTGAACTTCCAACCCTGCTCGTTCCACAAAACTGATACAGTCCTTTCCCAGACATGAAACGGTAGCTCCACTATATAGTAACCCCTCGATTACTTGACCGTTAATTGAAAGCTTCGCTTAAAAACTGTTGTCATCACCCTCGTATAGCGTCGCCGACGCTATTTCCTACCTGATACGCTTCCTACGTTTGTATCTCTCCCTGGCTTTCCTAATCCGATTCGTAACTGTTCCAAAAATTCTCTCCTTAGCCTCTCTATATTTCCTAACGCGGACATGAAGAGACTTTAATTCCCTAAGTCTATGTTCTAATTCTACTTCAGTTCTTTCTAAATTCTTCGAAATCTTAACCTGCTTAACACTACTATCTACTGGGTTTAAAGAGCCGTGGACCTCACCTCCCCAGTTCGAGATAGGCTTCGCTGTCGGGTTTCCCGACACATTGGACAGTCTAGCACGGTCACTCCATCATGCCCACACTTATGTATAGCAAAAGTATTTGCGAATCGCCTTACAGTCAACCCAGCTATGACCCTCCACTCCACAATTCCAACACTAGTATCGCATCCACCTCCACGTCCTCCTGAAACACCTGTTCCTCCAAGGCTATTTCGTGGACTCTCTGTGGGAAATTCTGTCCTCAGCCTAATAACAGCATTGTAAAAATCCTCAAATGCCTCTTGAGGAAGCTGCCGACGATTGAGAATCTGGGTTTGGATTTGAAATTCATTTTCGTAACGTTGGTATTGGCTTAACAAGGCTTTCTCTATTTCACTCCAAGTACGGAACTGCACGAACTTTCTATGGTTCCAATACCTGTCCAAGGCTGGATTCTCCAAGAGCTGGTGAAATTTCGTAACAAACTCCTCCTCCGGACAATAATAATCCTGCTTTAATTGGCCCACTCGAAAAATACATTCTTGTACGTTCATCGTTTTGTCTGTACCATCGAATTTAGCTCCCCACTTGGCCAAGTTAAACCGTCCTGTTGACTCCGAGTAAGCGCTGCCTCTTGGGCGTGATAAGCTAGCTAGTTCTGATTGGAACACCGTATTGGGTTGTTGTTGATGGCTATAAAACGGCTGCGAGTATGGTGGAAGCTGGTTTATACCTTGCGGGGTCTTCCACTGACGACCTGCTTCAGGCGGTGAAACAAACGCATTTGTTCCTGGAGCTCGTGGTATTGGTGGTGGCGGCTGTGTGTAAGACACACCTGAACAAATATTTGGAGGCTGCGATGGTAATGAAACAGCTCGAGTAAATGCTGGTGGAGCCTGCCCTGGCTGGTATGGTGCATACACAGTATTCAGTGGAAAACTGTAGTGTGACGGCAAAGCATCCTGCTGTATTTGAGTTTGTGGTAAGTTGCTGGTTGCGAGGGCGAGGCGGCAAATATATCCCCAACGAACGTCTTGTGGCTTCGACAATTCGGGATATCAACTCTCGAAGTCATAACCTGTTGCCGGGCTAAACCCACTGCCGAATTAATTATCTCCCGTACACCAGTGCTAACCCCTGCCGGTATAATCGGATCATCTTGTCTGTTTTGTGGCTGATTTAGAGCTGTTAGGTTGCTATAATCTGGAGATGGGATAGAACCTTGCGACCAAAACGATGCATTAATAGATTGGGAGCCATCCCGGAAACAAGATGGAACTGAAGGAGCTGCTGTGTGGTAATGGTCATGGTCATTATCAAAGAAACAACTAACCTCTGGGCTATTGTGTGGCTAAAAGTAGTATATGTGCTCCTGAGACCTACGTACCGTCACCCTCCTCCATAAATATCAGCTTCGCGCTCAGCGGTATATCTACCTGTAAAAAGCGGGACTGATACTCCTGGAAAAGGACTCCGACCGCAGACTCCAGGAAACAGAAAAAGATTGAAAGTACCAGGGACTCCTTTCCATGAGACATTTAACCGAAAGACTTGCCGTACGATTAAGCTCTCCTAGAAATGTCTACCCTAGACGGCTCGCTTTCTGCATAACAGCGCGTCGAGGACTCTTTAAAAACTCGAATGGGACTACGCGTTCGTAAGAAAACGAGGATCTATATACCTAACGAAGATTAGAAGAAGAAAGGACAAATGACTTGCTTCGGGCCCCACGTTTGGGCGCCATTTTTGTAATGCTACTTTCCATTGCCTAAAAGACAACTATCCACTAGGTGGCCACTTGGTGAATGACCATTGCTGCCAGAAGATTGGCTTTGCCGGTATGCTGGCGTTTCGCGCGGCTAAGCTCGACGGATGGGGGTGGTTCTTGCCAACTATTCTGACGTTTGGACAACAGCAAAACAAAAAAGAAAATCATACCGCTCGTTGACATCCATAAAAAGAAAAAGAGAGAAAGGGGGAACACGAAGCAAGAGAAAGGAGAGAGAAAATAATGGAAAATGAAAGGAAAGAAGGGGAAAAGTAACAACAAATGAAATGAAAGGAAGGAACTACTCAAAGACACTCAGAAAGGGCCTGGCTGATGACTTGCCAGGACTAGGCCCACCCTCGAGAGATCGAACAGACCTCACCATCATTTTTTTTTTATTCTTCAGCTCACGTAGACCAGTTTAGGTCCCTAGTGGTACCACGGGCTAAAATGTCCTTAATCGAAACCAACCTGTTTGATATACAAATGTATCGATAGCACGAATATAGGTACTGGAAAGATCTGTTAGGCTGCCTAGAAAGGCCGACCCCAGTAGGTCCAGTCGTCGTTTACTCAAAGCGGGACAATCGCATAGCAAGTGCTCAATGCTCTCCACTTCATCCTCATCTCCACAGCTTCTGCAGAAGTCATTGGAGTTAATACCCAATCTTCTGGCGTGTTCGCCGATCAGGCAGTGTCCCGTCAGAACTGATACTAACGTAGACAATCTTTTCCTTTCTAGTGCGAGGAGATATTTTGACCTTCTCAGGTCATACCTTGGCCAGATTTGTCTAGCTACCCTACAGGTGCCGATTTGTGTCCATCTTTCGTTGGACTGCCTGATTGCCTCTTGCCTAAGCCAAAGCTTGCACGTGGATAGTGGCGCACCAATATATTCAAATTCTTCCAGAATTTGTAAAGTCGTCCCTTTCCTAGCAAGTTCATCGACTTTGCAGTTCCCTGGGATATCCCTATGCCCAGGCACTCATATGAGGTGTATATTAAACTGCTCAGCCATCTCGTTAAGAGATCTGCGTCAGTCGAGAGGTATTTGTGAATTTAGGGATGTGGCCTCCAGAGAATTGATGGCAGCCTGGCTGTCCGAGTAAATGACCGACCTCACCATGATACCTTATGTATTGTTTCTTGGTATCCCAAATATGCCTCTCTACTTACGTGCCTTTAACCTCTCTAGCTACCACGGACTAAGCTATCTGGGCCATATTAAATATCAAACTGCACTCCTTGTCAGACCAGCAGCGGTAACGCTTGCATGTGGTGAAGGATAAGTTTCCTTGTTTTACCAAGCTTTGACTTGGGAAAACAGGAACTGAGGTCCATACAATTGACACTCGCGACGCAACTCCGGTGAAAGATAGGCAGTACCCAGTTTCCCCAGCGGTGCAGAAGCTTATGTATGCGGAGCTGGATAGGATGCTTGACTTAGGAGTCATTGAGGAAAGCGAGAGTCTATGGAGTCATCCGGTGACGCTTGTCCGAAAGGGCGAGAAGAATCGGCTGTGCCTGGACGCTCGCAAACTCAATGCTCTGGCTGTCAAGGACGCCTATCCGCTCCCGCATATCGAGGGTCTTCTTAGCCGCCTGGGAAACACTTATTATATTTCGAGTGTCGGGCTGTGTAACGCTGCCCAGAGGTTATGCCGTTTAATGGATAAGGTTATCCCAGCCGCACTTCGTGAAAGAGTTTTTGTCTACTTGGATGATCTATTGGTGGTATCGCCAGATTTCCACACCCACCTAGAGTTGCTGAGCAGAGTGGCCAATTGTCTGGCTGAGGCAGGGTTAACCATTAACGTAGCTGAGTCGAAGTATGGCTTCAAAGAGCTACGTTATTTGGGCTACATTGTTGGTGGAGGTAAGCTAAAGACAGACCCAAAAAGTCGAAACAATCATGAAGTTTTCGATACCCTTTCCCGATATAACATAGAAGAGGTTTCGGCGGACATAGATCTTCTGATAGATTTTGATTCCCCAGCCTTTAAATCAGATGAGTACCAATATCTAGTCAAGAAAATCAGTGAGAATGCGTCCCAATTACCGGATATCCGAGTAGTCGACGGCCTGGTTTACTAGCGAGCTCGACCTTATGGCGGAATTCCGGTAAATGAGGATTTTTCATGGAAACTGTGGGATCCAATTGAACTCACGGATGAGCTAGTTCGGAAAGCCCACTGTCCACCACAAGTTTCTCATGGAGGCTTCCACAAAACTTTGAAAATAATTCGAGAATATTTTTATTGGCCGAACCAAAGCACTCAGGTGCGAAAGTTTGTGGTAGCTTGCGCTATTTGCAAAGAGTCCAAGCCCGCCAATATGACCCTTTGACCTCCAATGGGAAACGAGTGTGTGACTGTGAGAACTTTCCAACAAATTTTTATAGAATTCTTAGGACCATATCCCAGATCGAAGTCCGGGAACGCTTTTATTTTCATCGTGTTAGATCACCTATCTAAATATGTTCTTTTGAAAGCCATGCCAAAGGCAAGCTCGAAAAATGTGGTTAGATTCCTAATTTCAGAAGTTTTTCATAAATTCGGTACCCCGGAGACAGTTGTGTCAGACAACGGAAAACAGTTTGTCAGCCAGGAGTTCGCCGATATGGTGAAAAACTTCGGAATCAATCACATGCGAACTGCTTCCCATTCCCCCAAGCCAACGCATCAGAGAGAGTGAACCAGTCTATATTAGCAGCAATACGAGCCTATTTGCAGGAGGACCACCGCGACTGGGACAAGTATTTGGCCGAAATCGAATGTTCGCTGCGATCCTCCGTGCACAGCTCTACTGGCGTCACTGTTTGGTGTCAACATGATCAGCCATGGTAGCGTTTACAAAATAGCGAAAAAACTTGCGGATTCTGAATCAGAAGTACTTCCCCATCCCGTAAAAATGGACTTAGGTAGGGAAAAGATTAGAGAATGTCTACACAAAGCTCATATAAGACATATAACCTCCGGTGTAGGAAGGTGAAGTTTATCCCGGGACAAGAAGTCTTCAGAAGAAGCTTCCATCAAAGTTCCTTTAAAGATAACTACAATTCAAAACTAGACAAAAAGTTTTTCAAATGTCGCATCATTCGTCCTATTGGAAATAATTTATATGAAGTGGAATCCGAAATGGATCTCCGTTGAAACATTGCATCAAGCATTGTGGACTTTGGTGCGGACTGGGGACGCAAATGTCTGCCTACCTCTCTCCTGACCGTGTTGGATGAAGAGAAAAATAATGAAATATCTAGCGCAAAGCCAGAGGTCGACAAGAATTAGGGACAACAAGGTCTGGTAAAAAAAAACTTTCATCTTGTCACAGCAAAATAGGAATGTAAAATTCCAGTGACAAGGAACATAATAATAACAACAGCTCATCAAGGAATTCGATTATATCACCACAAATCGTTCTTGAAAATTTGTTTCGAAAAACTTATTTTTTTAGTCATATCTTTCTGTCAAAATGGCTATAAAATAGCATTGCCTTCTCACAAGATTGTGATAGAATGTACGTTTAAAATCTTGTTTCCGTTAAGCGGGATGTTTAATAAGAGGAAAAAAAATAGAAACGCCATACATATATTTCAATCGGATTTTATTCATTTATCTGGCATTAAAAATCATGTAAATAAGTATACCCACAATCAGTTATATACAGTAAATGTCCTTATGTTTCTCCCACTTTCTTTTAGAAGTGAATATCCTTGCATTGGAGCTCTCCAGAACAGCATTCACGCAGTGATCATTTTCAAGTATCTTAGACTGGAAGCGTCCGGTTCCAAAATGCACCGGAAATTCATCCGCACTGGAACTTCTATCCACAGGGCCGCCATGGTATAGTTTCCACCAAGTTTCCTGAAGAACTTTCCAGAAGTCAATCTAGGGTTAAGTGCAAGTATGGATTCCCTTCATCACTTCGGGTTGGTTTGCGAAACGCCTCCATTGCTTTCTGCTGCCAAGTTTCGGTTTGGTGGACCATCCTTTAAATTTCTAATACCAGCTTCAGATGATTCCATCATTAATTACATTTAATTTTTCATTCGTCAAACGAAGTCATTTCGTTTTTATTTTTAAAGAAATCTTTAAAGCTCTTTTTTAAAAAAAAATCCTTAATGCTGTTTTTATTTATTTTTTTTTTCTTAAATCTTTATCGTCTTATTTATTTATTTATTTTTTTTTTTGAAAAATTTGAAACGCTTTATTTTTTTTATCTGTATCGCTTTATTTATTTATTTTTCTTTAAATCTTTAATGCTATGATGATTTCAGATTACACAAAGAAAACTCGAGGTAAACGACTGCCGGACCGAATCATCCTGGAGTACAACAAAAAAATTCCGGAACGTACTGGCAGGTCACCTATAGAAGTACTGAACCCGAGTTCAGTGTAAGAGAAAGCGTTGTATCAGCTTTATTCGGTCTATGTGGCTTATTTCATCCTATGAAACGTCTGACAAATGTTTTTTCTAAGTCCACACAAGTATTTCAGTATAGTATACGATTGTTCAGTTAACCACCATAACCACGAAAATTATTCTCATCATAATAGGCTAGAGGTTCTCCCTGTTCGTCGCTGTAAGCCATGGCAAGAATCTCAATAGAAATCCCAACCAGAATTACAATAAAAACCCGAAAAACTGACCGGGTAAAAAGAAGCAGACTTAAGCTTATCTTTTAATTACTTAAGGTCACTAAGTTACGCGTTTAAAGAAATCATCCTCAGATTTTTGTGTAAAAATAAAACTAATTGTAATAGAAGGAAATGCACTTACCGAAATTAATCCACGAGAGATATCCCTTAGAATTTTCCAGTCACATGTCCGCTTCCTTTGCTGGCATTTCATTTTCCTCCGATTCTCCTGTCCCAAGTAGAATCTAGAAGGAAAAAAAATAGATAAATTTGAACATATGAATTGAATTTTTGATTAGATTTTAAATTTTTTAGGTATTAGTTAAGTTAGTATATAAATGATTTTTTTTTATTGGATTGTTATCTTACCTCTTATAGTGTAGGGAATATTGAATCCCTCAGCACTTTGTCTTTTTTGGTTTCCTTAGGGCTTTTCCTTGCCTGCAATTCACATCTGTGCTGGAAGAGAAAAAAAAGAAGGAAAAAACCATTAGCACTTAATTTTTTTTTTATTTGAAATCTGAATTTTTATTTTGTAGAAACAGTAAAGAAAAAAACAAGAAAAAATTATACAAAATCTTTGCTATTTTTGTTAAAGTTTTCTTCACTAAAACCATTTGAAAAAAAGGTCACCAAGCTCGGTTTTCGGTCACTTTCGAGAAAATTCTTTTAGTTGGTTTACGTCGGCTTAAATTTGGGCTTGAACAAAAAAAAACGTTAATTTTTAGTTAAAGCTCTTATTTATTTCACTTATTCCATCTCTCATCTTCACTTTAATTTATCAAAACATTTTCTCTTCACATCACCGTTTAAATTTACCAATTTTTTTTTTCATTTTGTTTTTATTTTTCAGAGAAAAAAAAATATATTGTTGAAAAATCATTTTATTTTTCGATTTCACTTTTTGTTTTCTCAATTAAATTTAATTTTGCAGTCCAATCATTTTTTATTTCATATTTCCTTTGGGTAAACACACATTAAATTCACTTTATTTTTCCACTATACTTTTTGTTTAACTAATTAAATTTAATTTTCCGGTCCAATCAGTTTTTATTTCACATTTTCCTTTGTTTCTAAAAACAATTTAGTAACAAACGAAATTCGACTGATTAGCTTTTGGCCATTTCTTTCCCCAAACGATAAGAAATCGGGTTTTTTTATATTTTTTTTTGTGATAAATTTTTGAAAGTACATTTTAAAGAAAAGATTCCTTGAATTATATCCGAAATTTAAATTTTTTGTATATTATTATCGCCATGAATGGTGAAAGCTGAACAAGTTAAACTTACAACGAATGAAATTTCGCTCGCAATAAAGCAACACATTGTACTATTCCTGAAACGAAAATTCTAAAGATGTTTTTTATGGGCTAGATAGCTTAGTCCGTGGTAGATAGAGAGACTAAAGGCACGTAAGTAGAGAGGCATATTTGGGATACCAAGAAACAATACATACTTGAAGTGAAATAGAGAAAGCCTTGTTAAGCCAATACCAACGTTACGAAAATGAATTTCAAATCCAAACCCAGATTCTCAATCGTCGGCAGCTTCCTCAAGAGGCATTTGAGGATTGTTACAATGCTGTTATTAGGCTGAGGACACAGCAGAAGACGCCGTACCAAGAACACGAGATGGTGGAAATTATGAGGGGAAATCTTAAGCCATCGCTCGCCCAGATGTTATTTTCGGCCAATATGCGAAACCTGGGAGTTTTACCGGTAAGCGAAATATATAAATTCCTTTTGTTCCTATAAGGAGCATAGGGCCTCAACGATTGCATTCCATTCTTTTTTGTCTGCTGCAAACGGCTTCACCTAAGCGAAAAGGGCCGAGAATTTGATTGCTTCTCAGAGGCAGCAGTACCAACGCCAGAATTTCCCACAGAGAGTCCACGAAATAGCCTTGGAGGAACAGGAGTTCCAGGAGGACATGGAGGTGGATGCAATGACAGCGCAAACGAGATACAAGTGTTGGAATTGTGGAGTGGAGGGTCATAGCTGGGTTGACTGTAAGGCGACGCGCAAATACTTTTGCTATAAGTGTGAGCATGATGGAGTGACCGTGTCCAAAGTGTCGGGGAAACCGACAGCGGAGCCCATCTCGAACTGGGGAGGTGAGGTCCACGGCTCTTTAAACCCAGTAGATAGTAGTGTTAAGCAGGTTAAGATTTCGAAGAATTTAGAAAGAACTGAAGTAGAATTAGAACCTAGACTTAGGAAATTAAAGTCTCTTCATGTCCGCGTTAGGAAATATAGAGAGGCTAAGGAGAGCATTTTTGGAACAGTGACGAATCGGATTAGGAAAGCCAGGGAGAGATACAAACGTAGGAAGCGTATCAGGTAGGAAATAGCGTCGGCGACGCTATACGAGGGTGATGACATCAATTAACGGTCAAGTAATCGAGGGGTTACTAGATAGTGGAACTACCGTTTCATGTCTGGGGAAGGACTGTATCAGTTTTGTGGAACGAGCAGGGTTGGGAGCATATAGTAGCCCTCACCAAATTCTGGGACGAGTAAAGGCGACCATTATCTTTAACAAGCGCAGTCATGAAATCACTTTCTACCTTGTGCCATCTCTGAGTAGGGAATTATTCCTAGGGGTAGATTTCATGAGAAGTTTCGGTCTTTTTGCTCATGTCGATAGTTTAGTTACCAACGATGTCAGTCTCTGTGCCGAAGCTGAGAAGACTTATGATGACATCAAACTGCACTCCTTGTCAGACCAGCAGCGGTAACGCTTGCATGTGATGAAGGATAAGTGTCCTTGTTTTACCAAGCTTTGACTTGGAAAAACAGGAATTGAGGTCCATACAATTGACACTCGCGACGCAACTCCGGTGAAAGATAGGCAGTATCCAGTTTCCCCAGCGGTGCAGAAGCTTATGTATGCGGAGCTGGATAGGATGCTTGACTTAGGAGTCATTGAGGAAAGCGAGAGTCTATGGAGTCATCCGGTGACGCTTGTCCGAAAGGGCGAGAAGAATCGGCTGTGCCTGGACGCTCGCAAACTCAATGCTCTGGCTGTCAAGGACGCCTATCCGCTCCCGCATATCGAGGGTCTTCTTAGCCGCCTGGGAGACACTTATTATATTTCGAGTGTCGATCTAAAGGATGCCTTCTGGCAAATACCCTGCATCAGCCAAGTAGAGAAAAGACTGCTTTTACTGCGCCTGGGAGACCCCTTTACCATTTCACGGTCATGCCTTTTGGGCTGTGTAACGCTGCCCAGAGGTTATGCCGTTTAATGGATAAGGTTATCCCAGCCGAACTTCGTGAAAGAGTTTTTGTCTACTTGGATGATCTATTGGTGGTATCGCCAGATTTCGACACCCACCTAGAGTTGCTGAGCAGAGTAGCCAATTGTCTGGCTGAGGCAGGGTTAACCATTAACGTAGCTAAGTCGAAGTTTGGCTTCAAAGAGCTGCGTTATTTGGGCTACATTGTTGTTGGAGGTAAGCTAAAGACAGACCCGGCAAAAGTCGAAACAATCATGAAGTTTTCGTACCCCAAAACCCAGAAACAGGTGAGAAGTTTTATGGGGACGACTGGCTGGTATAGGCAATTCATCGCTGACTACGCCACCATCGCCGCCCCCATCTTCGAGACCCTCAAAAAAGGGAAGACGTTCCACTTCTCAGATGAGGCCAAGGTAGCATTTTATAGATTGAAGGAAGCGCTGGTTACTAGTTCGGTGTTAGTTCACCCGGACTTTACGAAGGTCCAGTGCGATGCCTCGGACGTGGGTATAGGTGCCGTGCTCTTTCAAAGAGATGAAGCAGAGGGAGAGCCCAACGGAATTACTCAGTTACGGAAAGGGAATGTCTGGCTGTGGTGATGGCGATCAAGAAATTCCGCCCCTACATTGAGCTACTGCCTTTTTCGGTCATTACGGACCATAGCAGTCTCAAATGACTTATGCCGCAGTGTAACTTAAGCGGTAGGTTGGCGAGGTGGAGCCTTCATCTGCAATCATTTTCTTTTGAAATTGAGCACAGGAAAGGCACACAGAACGTAGTACCGGATACCCTTTCCCGATATAACTTAGAAATGGTTTCGGCGGACATAGATATTCTGATAGATTTTGATTCCCCAGCCTTTAAATTAGATGAGTACCAATATCTAGTCAAGAAAATCAGTGAGAATGCGTCCCAATTACCGGATATCCGAGTAGTCGACGGCCTGGTTTACTAGCGAGCTCGACCTTATGGCGGAATTCCGGTAAATGAGGATTTTTCATGGAAACTGTGGGATCCAATTGAACTCACGGATGAGCTATTTCGGAAAGCCCACTGTCCACCACAAGATTCTCATGGAGGCTTCCACAAAACTTTGAAAAGAATTCGGGAATATTTTTATTGGCCGAACCAAAGCACTCAGGTGCGAAAGTTTGTGGTAGCTTGCGCTATATGACCCTTCGACCTCCACACTCGGAAACGAGTGTGTGACTGTGAGAACTTTCCAACAAATTTTAATAGAATTCTTAGGACCATATCCCAGATCGGAGTCCGGGAACGCTTTTGTTTTGATCGTGTTAGATCACCTATCTAAATATGTTCTTTTGAAAGTCAAGCCAAAGGCAAGCTCGAAAAATGTGGTTAGATTCCTAATTTCGGTAGTTTTCCATAAATTCGGTACCCCGGAGACAGTTGTGTCAGACAACGGAAAACAGTTTGTCAGCCAGGAGTTCGCCGATATGGTGAAAAACTTCGGAATCAATCACATGCGAACTGCTTCCCATTCCCCCCAAGCCAACGCATCAGAGGGAGTGAACCAGTCTATATTAGCAGCAATATGCAGGAGGACCACCGCGATTGGGACAAGTATTTGTCCGAAATCGAATGTTCGCTGCGATCCTCCGTGCACAGCTCTACTGGTGTCACTGTTTGGTGTCAACATGATCAGCCATGGTAGCGTTTACAAAATAGCAATAAAAATTTGGAATTCTGAATCGGAAGTACTTCCCCATCCCGTAAAAATGGACTTAGTTAGGGAAAATATTAGAGAATGTCTACACAAAGCTCATATAAGACATATAACCTCCGTTGTAGGAAGGTGAAGTTTGTCCCGGGACAAGAAGTCTTCAGAAGAAGCTTCCGTCAAAGCTCCTTTAAAGATAACTACAATTCAAAACTAGATAAAAAGTTTTTCAAATGTCGCATCATTCGTCCTATTGGAAATAATTTATATGAAGTGGAAGACCTCCAGGGGAAAACCTTGGTAATCTTCCATGGAAAAGATTTGAAGCAATAGGCGAAAACCGACGCAATAGCAAATCATAACCTTACCATGCCACTAATAAAGTCTTATTAGGCATTATGGTTTATACCCCCATCAACAAGTCAGTTCAAGGGACAGAAGCATCTGACGACAAAGCCCGGAAGTTTTTTTGGCTTCTAACTTGCTCTAAAACTGCAAATAGTGAGAGGACAATTTATGTTCATCATGAAATCTCAACGATGTGCCACCTTGCTCTAATGGAACTTAACAGAGCCAAGAACTTAACAATTATTCATATAGTGAGAGCAGTTAGAATTGAAAAAAAAACACATAACGAAAATCCGAACTGGATCTCCGTTGAAACATTGCATCAAGCATTGTGGACTTTGGTGCGGACTGGGGACGCAATTGTCTGCCTACCTCTCTCCTGACCGTGTTGGATGAAGAGAAAAATAATGAAATATCTAGCGCAAAGCCAGAGGTCGACAAGAATTAGGGACAACAAGCCCTGGTAAAAAGAAAAAACTTTCATCTTGTCACAGCAGAATAGAATGTAAAATTCCAGTGACAAGGAACATAATAATAACAACAGCTCATCAAGGAATTCGATTATATCACCACAAATCGTTCTTGAAAATTTGTTTCCAAAAACTTATTTTTTTTAGTCATATCTTTCTGTCAAAATGACTATAAAATAGCATTGCCTTCTCACAAGATTGTGATAGAATGTACGTTTAAAATCTTGTTTCCGTTAAGCGGGATGTTTAATAAGAGGAACAAAATAGAAACGCCATACATATATTTCAATCGGATTTTGTTCATTTATCTGGCATTAAAAATCTTGTAAATAAGTATACCACAATCAGTTATATACAGTAAATGTCCTTATGTTTCTCCCACTTTCTTTTAGAAGTGAATATCCTTGCTTTGGAGCTTTATTTATTTTTTTATCTGTATCGCTTTATTTATTTATTTTTCTTTAAATCTTTAATGCTATGATGATTTCAGATTACACAAAGAAAACTCGAGGTAAAGTTTACTCTATCACTGGTCATTTGGAACGACTGCCGGACCGAATCATCCTGGAGTACAACACAAAAATTCCGGAACGTACTGGCAGGTCACCTATAGAAGTCGGCAGATCACCAAGTATATCGTCGCTGTAAGCCATGGCAATAATCTCAATAGAAATCCCAACCAGAATTACAATAAAAACCCGAAAAACTGACCGGGTAAAAAGAAGCAGACTTAAGCTTATCTTTTAATTACTTAAGGTCACTAAGTTACGCGTTTAAAGAAATCGTCCTCAGATTTTTGTGTAAAAATAAAACTAATTGTAGTAGAAGGAAATGCACTTACCGAAATTAATCCACGAGAGATATCCCTTAGAATTTTCCAGTCACATGTCCGCTTCCTTTGCTGGCATTTCATTTTCCTCCGATTCTCCTGTCCCATATACCTTTAAGTTAGAAGTAGAATCTAGAAGGAAAAAAATAAATAAATTTGAATTAGTACATATGAATTGAATTTTTGATTAGATTTGAAATTTTTTAGGTATTAGTTAAGTTAGTATATAAATGAATTTATTTTTTTTATTGGATTGTTATCTTACCTCTTATAGTGTAGGGAATATTGAATCCCGCAGCACTTTGTCTTTTTTGGTTTCCTTAGGGCTTTTCCTTGCCTGGAATTCACATCTGTTCTGGAAGAGAAAAAAAGAAGGAAAAAACCATTAGCACTTAAATTTTTTTTATTTGAAATCTGAATTTTTATTTTGTAGAAACAGTAAAAGAAAAAAAGCGAAAAAACAAGAAAAATTATACAAAATCATTGCTATTTTTGTTAAAGTTTTCTTCACTAAAACCATTTGAAAAAAAACACTTAAATTCACTTAAAAAAAAGAAAGGTCACCAAGCTCGGTTTTTCGGTCACTTTCGAGAAAATTCCTTTAGTTGGTTTATGTCGGCTTAAATTTGGCCTTAAACAAAAAAAATACGTTAATTTTTAGTTAAAGAACTTATTTATTTCACTTATTCCATCTCACATCTTCACTTTAATTTTTCAAAATATTTTCTCTTCACATCACCGTTTAAATTTACCAAATTTTTTTTTCATTTTGTTTTTATTTTTCAGAGAGAAAAAATATATTGTTGAAAAATCATTTTATTTTTCGATTCCACTTTTTGTTTTCTCAATTAAATTTAATTTTGCAGTCCAATCATTTTTTATTTCATATTTCCTTTGGGTAAACACACATTAAATTCACTTTATTTTTCCACTACACTTTTTGTTTAACTAATTTAATTTTCCGGTCCAATCAGTTTTTATTTCACATTTTCCTTTGTTTCTAAAAACAATTTAGTAACAAACGAAATTCGACTGATTAGCTTTTGGCCATTTCTTTCCCCAAACGATAAGAAATCGGGTTTTTTATATTTTTTTTTGTGATAAATTTTTGAAAGTACATTTTAAAGAAAAGATTCCTTGAATTATATCCGAAATTTAAATTTTTTGTATATTATTATCGCCATGAATGGTGAAACCTGAACAAGTTAAACTTACAACGAATGAAATTTCGCTCGCAATAAAGCAACACATTGTACTATTCCTGAAACGAAAATTCTAAAGATATTTAATATGGCCTAGATAGCTTAGTCCGTGGTAGTTAGAGAGGTTAAAGGCACGTAAGTAGAGAGGCATATTTGGGATACCAAGAAACAATACATAAGGTATCATGGTGAGGTCGGTCATTTACTCGGACAGCCAGGCTGCCATCAATTCTCTGGAGGCCACATCCCTAAATTCACAAATAGCCCTCGACTGCCGCAGATCTCTTAACGAGATGGCTGAGCAGTTTAATATACACCTCATATGGGTGCCTGGGCATAGGGATATCCCGGGGAACTGCAAAGCCGATGAACTTGCTAGGAAAGGGACGACTTTACAAATTCTCGAAGAATTTGCATATATTGGTGCGCCACTATCCACGTGCAAGCTTTGGATAAGGCAAGAGGCAATCAGGCAGTCCAATGACAGATGGACACAAATCGGCACCTGTAGGGTAGATAGACAAATCTGGCCAAGGTATGACCTGAGAAGGTCAAAATATCTCCTCGCGCTGGAAAGGATAAGATTATCTACGTTAGTATCAGTTCTGACGGGACACTGCCTGATCGGCGAACACGCCAGAAGATTGGGTATTAACTCCAATGACTTCTGCAGAAGCTGTGGAGATGAGGAAGAAGTGGAGAGCATTGAGCACTTGCTATGCGATTGTCCCGCTTTGAGTAAACGACGACTGGACCTACTGGGGTCGGCCTTTCCAGGCAGCCTAACAGATCTTTCCAGTACCTATATTCGTGCTATCGATACATTTGTATATCAAACAGGTTGGTTTCGATTAAGGGCATTTTAGCCCGTGGTACCACTAGGGACCTAAACTAGTCTACGTGAGCTGAAGAATAAAAAAAAATGATGGTGAGGTCTGTTCGATCTCTCGAGGGTGGGCCTAGTCCTGGCAAGTCATCAGCCAGGCCATTTCTGAGTGTCTGTGAGTAGTTCCTTCCTTTCTTTTCATTTGTTGTTACTTTTCTCCTTCTTTCCTTTCATTTTCCATTATTTTCTCTCTCCTTTCTCTTGCTTCGTGTTCCCCCTTTCTCTCTTTTTCTTTTTATGGATGTCAACGACCAGTATGATTTTCTTTTTTGTTTTGCTGTTGTCCAAACGTCAGAATGGTTGGAAAGAACCACCCCCATCCGTCGAGCTTAGCCGCGCGAAACGCCAGCATACCGGCAAAGCCAATCTTCTGGCAGCAATGGTCATTCACCAAGTGGCCACCTAGTGGATAGTTGTCTTTTAGGCAATGTAAAGTAGCATTACAAAAATGGCGCCCAAGCGTGGGGCCCGAAGCAAGTCCTTTGCCCTTCCTTACCGTCTAGGGTAGACATTTCTAGGAGTACGGCAAGTCTTTCGGTTAAATGTCTCATGGAAAGGAGTCCCTGGTACTTTCAATCTCTTTCTGTTTCCTGGAGTCTGCGGTCGGAGTCCTTTTCCAGGAGTGTCAATCCCGCTTTTCACAGGTAGATATACCGCTGAGCGCGAAGCTGATATTTATGGAGGAGGGTGACGGTACGTAGGTCTCAGGAGCACATATACTACTTTTAGCCACACAATAGCCCAGAGGTTAGTTGTTTCTTTGATAATGAGCGAACTTGTCCTTTTTCCGACCCGATCGATAGACAAGGCCATATTGGAGAAATTTCGTGCGTCTTGTAGCGGAGAGGCTTTGTTCAGAGACTACAATTGTGCCGGAGTTCTCTGATTTGGCTACGCCCACAACTTATCTCCATTTTCTTTCCAAAAATTATAGAATTACTGATTTATACACTCAGAATATGTTTTGTGTTCTACTTACGTTGTTTTTTTTTCTCCTCGAAGCTACCACGACATTGCCATTATAGAGTTTTTGAAGTACAATTTATTTTAGTTGGAAATTGAATAAGTTTAGATTTATTTTTTTGCATATCGATTACTTTAGTGTAGAATCATGGTCCCAAGATAGAGACCAAGCCAGTCGGCCCATCCTTGTAGTACGGTCGATCCACAAACAATTCCAACCACAGCCACCAACACAGTTCCAGCAAGCTCGTCTGCAGCTCCATCAGTTCCATCTTGTTTCCGGGATGGCTCCCAATCTATTAATGCATCGTTTTGGTCGCAAGGTTCTATCCCATCTCCAGATTATAGCAACCTAACAGCTCTAAATCAGCCACAAACCAGACCAGATGATCCGATTATACCGGCAGGGGTTAGCACTGGTGTACGGGAGATAATTAATTCGGCAGTGGGTTTAGCCCGGCAACAGGTTATGAGGGGGGAAGAAGAGTGACTTCGAGAGTTGATACCCCGAATTGTCGAAGCCACAAGACGTTCGTTGGGGATATATTTGCCGCCATCTATTACCAATCAAGTACCATTTCCAGCTCTAGATGCCCTCGCCATCACAACCAGCAACTTACCACAAACTCAGATACAGCAGGATGCTTTGCCGTCACACTACAGTTTTCCACCGAATACTGTGTATGCGGACTGGGGACGCAAATGTCTGCCTACCTCTCTCCTGACCGTGTTGGATGAGAGAAAAATAATGAAATATATAGTGCAAAGTCAGAGGTCGACAAGAATTAGGGACAACAAGGTCTGGTAAAAAGAAAAAAAATTTCATCTTGTCACAGCAGAATAGGAATGTAAAATTCCAGTGACAAGGAACATAATAATAACAACAGCTCATCAAGGTATTCGATTATATCACCACAAATCGATCTTGAAAATTTGTTTCGAAAAACTTATTTTTTTTAGTCATATCTTTCTGTCAAAATGGCTATAAAATAGCATTGCCTTCTCACAAGATTGTGATAGCATGTACGTTTAAAATATTGTTTCCGTTAAGCGGGATGTTTAATAAGAGGAAAAAAATGGAAACGCCATACATATATTTCAATCGGATTTTATTCATTTATCTGGCATTACAAATCATGTAAATAAGTATACCCACAATCAGTTATATACAGTTAATGTCCTTATGTTTCACCCACTTTCTTTTAGAAGTGAATATCCTTGCTTTGGAGCTCTCCAGAACAGCATTCACGCAGTGATCATTATCAAGTATCCTAGACTGGAAGCGTCCGGTTCCAAAATGCACCGGAAATTCATCCGCACTGGAACTCTTATCCACAGGGCCGCCATGGTATAGTTTCCACCAAGTTTCCAGAAGCCAATCCAGGGTTAAGTCCAAGTATGGATTCCCTTCATCACTTCGGGTTGTTTTGCGAACCTCCTCCATTGCTTTCTGCTGCCAAGTTTCGGTTTGGTGGACCATCCTTTGAATTTCTAAGACCAGCTTCAGATCACTCTATCATTAATAACATTTAATTTTTCATTCGTCAAACGAAGTCATTTCGTTTTTTATTTTTAAAGAAATCTTTAAAGCTCTTTTTAAAAAAAAAAAAATTTAATGCTGTTTTTAAAAAAAATCTGTAACGTGTTATTTATTTTTTTTTAAATCTTTATCGTCTTATTTTTTTTTTAATCTTTATCGTCTTATTTTTTTTTAAATCTGAAACGCTTTATTTATTTTTTTTTATCTGTATCGCTTTATTTATTTTTCTTTTAATCTTTAATGCTATGATGATTTCAGATTACACAAAGAAAACTCGAGGTAAAGTTTACTCTATCCCTGGACATTTGGAACGACTGCCGGACCGAATCATCCTGGAGTACAACAAAAAAAATCCGGAACGTACTGGCAGGTCACCTATACTAGGACTGAACCCGAGTTCACATTTCGAGCCGAGAAAATTGCCAGTGGTAAGAGAAAGCGTTGTATCAGCTTTATTCGGTCTATGTGGCTTATTTCATCCTGTGAAACGACGGACAAATGTCTTTTCTAAGTCCACACAAGTATTTCATACCGAAGGTTATGCTTATCAGCAAAACAGAAACAACGTCTGTTCAGTTAACCACCATAACCACGAAAATTATTCTTATCATAATAGGCTAGAGGTTCTCTCTGTTCGATTTTTGTGTCAAAATAAAACTAATTGTAGTAGAAGGAAATGCACTTACCGAAATTAATCCACGAGAGATATCCCTTAGAATTTCCCAGTCACATGTCCGCTTCCTTTGCTGGCATTTAATTTTCCTCCGATTCTCCTGTCCCATATAGCCTTAAGTTAGAAGTAGAATCTAGAAGGAAAAAAAATAAATTTCAATTAGTACATATGAATTGAATTTTTGATTAGTTTTTAAATTTTTTAGGTATTAGTTAAGTTAGTATATAAATGAATTTATTTTTTTTATTGGATTTTTATCTTACCTCTTATAGTGTGGGGAATATTGAATCCCGCAGCACTTTGTCTTTTTTGGTTTCCTCCTTAGGGCTTTTCCTTGCCTGGAATTCACATCAGTTCTGGAAGAGAAAAAAATGAAGGCAAAACCCATTAGCACTTAATTTTTTTTTATTTGAAATCTGAATTTTTATTTTGTAGAAACAGTAAAAGGCGAAAAAAAAACAAGACAAAATTATACAAAATCATTGCTATTTTTGTTAAAGTTTTCTTCGCTAAAACCATTTGAAAAACATCACTTAAATTCACTTAAAAAAATAAGAAAGGTTTATGACGGCTTAAATTTGAGCTTAAACAAAAAAATACGTTAATTTTTAGTTAAAGCACTTATTAATTTCACTTATTCCATCTCACATCTTCACTTTAATTTTTCAAAATATTTTCTCTTCACATCACCGTTTAAATTTACCAAAATTGTTTATCATTTTGTTTTTATTTTTCAGAGAAAAAAATATATTGTTGAAAAAGCATTTTATTTTTCAATTTCACTTTTTGTTTTCTCAATTAAATTTAATTTTGCAGTCCAATCATTTTTTATTTCATATTTCCTTTGGGTAAACACACATTAAATTCACTTTATTTTTCCACTACACTTTTTGTTTAACTAATTAAATTTAATTTTCCGGTCCAATCAGTTTTTATTTCACATTTTCCGTTGTTTCTAAAAACAATTTAGTAACAAACGAAATTCGACTGATTAGCTTTTGGCCATTTCCTTCCCCAAACGATAAGAAATCGGGTTTTTTTATATTTTTTTTTTTGTGATACATTTTTAAAAGTACCTTTTAAAGAAAAGATTCCCTGAATTATATCCGAAATTTAAATTTTTTGTATATTATTATCGCCATGAATGGTGAAACCTGAACAAGTTAAACTTACAACGAATGAAATTTCGCTCGCAATAAAGCAACACATTCATTATACTATTCCTGAAACTAAAATTCTAAAGATATTTAATATGGCCTAGATAGCTTAGTCCGAGGTAGCTAGAGAGGTTAAGTAAGTAGAGAGGCATATTTGGCATACCAAGAAACAATACATACGGTATCATGGTGAGGTCGGTCATTTACTCGGCAGCCAGGCTGCCATCAATTCTCTGGAGGCCACATCCCTAAATTCACAAATAGCCCTCGACTGCCGCAGATCTCTTAACGAGATGGCTGAGCAGTTTAATATACACCTCATATGAGTGCCTGGGCATAGGGATATCCAGGGGAACTGCAAAGTCGATGAACTTGCTAGGAAAGGGACGACTTTACAAATTCTCGAAGAATTTGAATATTTTGGTGCGCCACTATCCACGTGCAAGCTTTGGCTTAGGCAAGAGGCAATCAGGCAGTCCAACGAAAGATGGACACAAATCGGCACATGTAGGGTAGCTGGACAAATCTGGCCAAGGTATGACCTGAGAAGGTCAAAATATCTCCTCGCACTAGATAGGAAACGATTGTCTACGTTAGTATCAGTTCTGACGGGACACTGCCTGATCGGCGAACACGCCAGAAGATTGGGTATTAACTCCAATGACTTCTGCAGAAGCTGTGGAGATGAGGAAGAAGTGGAGAGCATTGAGCACTTGCTATGCGACTGTCCCGCTTTGAGTAAACGACGACTGGACCTACTGGGGTCGGCCTTTCTAGGCAGCCTAACAGATCTTTTCAGTACCAATATTCGTGCTATCGATACATTTGTATATCAAACAGGTTGGTTTCGATTAAGGGCATTTTAGCCCGTGGTACCACTAGGGACCTAAACTGGTCTACGTGAGCTGAAGAATGAAAAAAAATGATGGTGAGGTCTGTTCGATCTCTCGAGGGTGGGCCTAGTCCTGGCAAGTCATCAGCCAAGCCATTTCTGAGTGTCTTTGAGTAGTTCCTTCCTTTCTTTTCATTTGTTGTTACTTTTCTCCTTCTTTCCTTTCATTTTCCATTATTTTCTCTCTCCTTTCTCTTGCTTCGCCTTTTCTCTCTATTTATTTTTATGGATGTCAACGACCGGTATGATTTTCTTTTTATACCCTACACCACACTGTGGTACAGGGTATTATAAGTTTGTTTCACGGCAGATGTTTGTAACACCTGAAAATAACACAGCTAGACCCACCTTAAAGTATACCGATCGACTTGGAATCACTAGCTGAGTCGATTTAACCATGTCTGTCCGTCCGTCCGTCCGTCTGTCCATGTAAAGTTGTTCGTCGACTACAGGTCGCAATTTCACTCCGATCGTTCTGAAATTTTGCAGTTTAGAGTATTTCGCAGCTGATAAGATCGCTATTGAATTTGGTTGAAATCGGTTCAGATTTAGATATAGCTCCCATATATATCTTTCGTCCGATTTGGCTCTTTAGTCCTATAGAAGCTGTATTTTACATCCAATCGTTTTGAAATTTAGAATGGTAGAGTTTCTTGATCCATGAACCAACACTACCGAATTTGAAGAAAATCGGTTAAGATTTAGCTATAGCTCCCATATATATGTTTCGTCCGATTTTGCTCTTTAGTCCTGTAGAAGCTGTATTTTACATCCAATCATTTAGAATGGTAGAGTTTCTTGATCCATGAACCAACATTGCCGAATTTGAAGAAAATCGGTTAAGATTTAGCTATAGCTCCCATATATATGTTTCGTCCGATTTTGCTCTTTAGTCCTGTAGAAGCTGTATTTTACATCCAATCATTTTGAAATTTAGAATGGTAGAGTTTCTTGATCCATGAACCAACACTATTGAATTTGAAGAAAATCGGTTATGATTTAGCTATAGCTCCCATATATATGTTTCGTCCGATTTGGCCCTTTAGTTCTATAGAAGCTATATTTTACATCCAATCGTTTTGAAATCTAGAATCGTAGAGTTTCTTGATCCATGAACCAATATTGCCGAATTTGAAGAAAATCGGTTAAGATTTAGCTATAGCTCCCATATATATGTTTCATCCGATTTGGCTCTTTAGATCCAATCGCTTTTATACCCTACACCACACTGTGGTAAAGGGTATTATTTAAGTATAAAATGTCCGAAAACTAAATTTATGTAAACAATATATACATGAATTACAAAATTTATATATCAGAGTTATGCAATATTACGAGAGTGGTGTAGGGTATTATATAGTCGGCCCCGCCCGACTTTAGCCTTTCCTTACTGGTTTTGTTTTGCTGTTGTCCAAACGTCAGAATGGTTGGCAAGAACCTCCCCCATCCGTCGAGCTTAGCCGCGCGAAACGCCAGCATACCGGCAAAGCCAATCTTCTGGCAGCAATGGTCATTCACCAAGTGGCCACCTAGTGGATAGTTGTCTTTTAGGCAATGGAAAGTAGCATTACAAAAATGGCGCCCAAGCGTGGGGCCTGAAGCAAGTCTAAGATCTAACCCCGTTGGCAACCCTGTTGAACGGACGTCAAATTTCGCGAGCGCGAACTCTGTCATACAAAATATAAAATTTATGTGATTTAAAGTTGTGTTCATACATAAAGTGACATTTGTACATAAAGAGTGATTGCATATCTCTCCGAGCAATATCGAAAATGCCCAATAACACCAGAAGGAGTGTAAATAATAAAAAGAGAATTTTGTGTCTGCAATGTAAGACTCCAGTGTTGGAAAGCGAAGATGCTATCGAATGTGATGGCTGTAAAAAAACACTTCACTGGCTGTGCACACAGCTGAATAAGGTTGAAATTGAGAGGCTTGTTGATGACTCCTCTCTTGAGTTTAAGTGTCATTTCTGTGAACCGCCAAATGATAGGTTTAAGTTAGGTTTAGGTTAGGGTGGCAGCCGTATTTTTTTTACAAGCTCACATAGACCAGTTTAGGTCCCTAGTGTTACCACGGGCTGAAATGCCCCTCATCGAAACCAACCTGTTTGATATATAAATTTATCGATATTACGAATATCAGTACTAGAAAGATCTGTTAGGCTGCCTAAAAAGGCCGACCCCAGTATGTCCAGTCGTCGTTTACTCAAAGCGGGACAGTCGCAAAGCAAGTGCTCAATGCTCTCCACTTCTTCCTCATCTCCACAGCTTCGACAGAAGTCATTGGAGTCAATACCCAATCTTTTGGCGTGTTCGCCGATCAAGCAGTGTCCCGTCAGAACCTGTACTAACGTAGACAATCGTTTCCTCTCTAGTGCGAGAAGATATTTTGACCTTCTCAGGTCATACCTTGGCCAGATTTGTCTAGCTACTCTGCAGGTGCCGATTTCTGTCCATCTTTCGTTGGACTGCCTGATTGCCTCTTGCCTAAGCCAAAGCTTGCACGTGGATAGTGGCGCACCAATATATGCAAATTCTTCGAGAATTTGTAATGTCGTCCCTTTCCTAGCAAGTTCATCGGCTTTGCAGTTCCCCGGGATATCCCTATGCCCAGGCACCCATATGAGGTGTATATTAAACTGCTCAGCCATCTCGTTAAGAGATCTGCGGCAGTCGAGGGCTGTTTGTGAATTTAGGGATGTTGCCTCCAGAGAATTGATGGCAGCCTGGCTGTCCGAGTAAATGACAACGCCAGTGTTGGTTACTATGTTGCGACTCAGCCACTTGGCGACTTCCCATATTGCCATTATTAGTTCTTCACAGTGTACTCCGAAGCCAACCTTTTCATCAAGCTTCGAACCATCCGTGTAAAAGTGGAGATGGTTTCTATTACCTGGTATTCTGCCGACCCATTCGTCTCTGGCGGGAATCATAGTGATGTAATTTCTCTCGAAGGTGTACACAGTTGGTATATAGTCCACTCGGTCGGTTACCATAGCACTACACTTTGATATCCTCATGTGACCATAGTTCTTGTACCTCCACAGTGATAGGCAGTTTAATCTTATTGCCGCTTTGGATGCAACTTCTCTCGCCACAATATTAATCGGCAGTATATGGAGTAGGGCTTGTAGAGACTCGGTCGCTGTAGTCCTTAAGGCTCCGCTTATGCTCAGGCAGGCAGTTCTCTGAACCTTTGTTAGTAGGTTGGTAATGGTTAGTTTGTCAGTTGCCGTCCACCATAACACAATACCGTATAACAGTATTTAACGAACTACTGCTATATATATCCAGTGGACGATTTTAGGAGAGAGTCCCCACCGCGACCCTACAGCCTTTTTGCAGGAATATAAGGCGACGTTGGCCTTCCTTACACGTTCCAATACGTTAAGTCTAAATAACATTTTCCTATCTAGAATTATTCCTAAAAATTTTGCACTTTCAGAAAAGACTAGATCTGTTCCATTTATCCGAGGTGGAGGGTCCAGATGTGGGACATTATTCATCCTAGTAAAGAGAACCAATTCTGTCTTGTTGGGGTTAACGCCCAAACCGCTGCTTCTGGCCCATCTAACCAACTTGTTCAGAGCCACTTGTAGGATGTCTCTGAGGACGTTTACGAATTTGCCACTCACTGCGATTGCCACGTCGTCCGCATATGCCACGACCTTGCAGCCACAACGTTCTAGATCTAGCAGGATTTCATTCACCGCTAGGTTCCAAATTAGTGGAGACAGTACTCCTCCTTGCGGGGTCCCTCTGTTTACATACCTTGTTAGAGTTGTGGACCCTAGACATGCTGTTATGCGTCTTCTGGTGAGCAGACTTTGAATTAGTCTAATCAAACTATTGTTAACTTTTAGATGTGACAGTGCCGCAATTACCGCATCTGAGTGAATGTTGTTAAAAGCCCCTTCTATGTCAAGAAATGCCACCATGGTGAATTCCTTGAAATGCAGGGACGATTCGATAGTGCTCACAAGTTCGTGCAGGGCTGATTCTGTAGACTTGCCCTTATTGTAGGCATGTTGGTTCCCCGACAGGAGTTTTGTATCCAGGTTTTCCCTAATGAAATGATCTAAAAGTCTTTCCAGACCTTTCAATAGGAAGGAGGATAGGCTAATTGGTCTGAAGTCTTTTGGCCTAGTGTGTGATATCTTTCCCGCTTTAGGTATGAATACCACTTTGGTATCCCTCCACCGATTAGGGACGTATGAAAGCCTGATACAGCCTACATAAATTTTCTCCAGCCAGGGGATAATGTACTTTAACATTTTCTGCATTTCTGCTGGAGTGATGCCATCTGGTCCAGGTGACTTGAAGGGCTCAAAGCTGTTAATAGCCCAGCTTATTCTGGATCTCTCAGTCAAGAAGCTAGCGACGCTCGCAGTCCACTCGCACTCTTGTTGGTCCTGCTGATCCTCGGGTTCTGTTACAGAGTTGCCCGGGAAATGTGTGTCGAGCAGTACATTGAGCGACTGCTCGCTGTTTTTGGTCCAGTTATTTGCCTCATCCTGTAAATATCCCACTGTACATGGTGAAGCAGGTAATATCTTCCTCAGCCTAGCGGCGTCGGAGACCTTTTCCACTTCACCACAGAAGGTATACCAAGAGCGCCTTTGCGCCTTTCTAAGCTCCTTCTTATAGATCTTGAGTTGCTCTTTATAGGCATCCCAATCATTAGCGACCCCAGTAGATTTAGCCTTATTGAATAGCTTGTTGCAGGTCTTTTTCATAGCCGTTAGCTCAGAAGTCCACCATTGGGGTTTAGTTTTACCCTTGTACCTTGTTTTCGGACAGGCTTCTTCAAGGGAACTATTGAATGATGTGGTGATATGATCGACCAGATTATCCAGACCGGCTTTGTCATTCGGTTCGTACAGAAGTTTAGAGTTGAGGACTTTCTTGAAATTCTTCTCATACAGGTGCCACTTTGTCTTCCTTACATTTCTGTGGACGGCAGGTTTAGGCGCTTTTTCCGCGAGTTTGAACTCAATATAATGGTGATCTGAGAATGAGTGGTCGTCCAGTACATTCCACCCAATGATTTTGTCTGACAGCCGGTCAGTAGCAAACGTTACGTCGAGTACCTCCTGTCTGTCTTTAATTGTAAAGGTCGGTTTATTACCTATGTTACAAATACTAAGGTTGGTAGTTAGAATAAAGTCAAGAAGCGAATCACCCCTATTGTTTATATCCGTACTACCCCAGATAGTATGATGAGCGTTCGTGTCTGCGCCAATAATCAGCTCGATCTCGTCAGACGTTGCTTCTTCCACTACTTCCCTGAATAGAGCAGTCGGTACTACAGATTCATAAGGCAAGTAGCTGGAGACCACCCAATATATGCGATTACCGATCTCCAGGCTAGCAGCTGTTTGGTCTTTACCACTTAAATTAGTCAGGAGAAAGATACTTAGATCTTTCCTGGCCAAAATGCAGGTTCTTGGAGTGCCTTCACAGTTGGCCACAAGCAGTTTAAAGTTGGGTGTCCTAATACCGCACACCCTTCCTCCCACTACGTAGGGCTCCTGTATCAGGACGATGTCTACTGCGCCTGTGGACAGGCGCAGCAATAGAGCCGCTGAGGCTGCTTTAGCGTGATGGAGGTTAATCTGTAGAATTCTTACCATCATTGGTAATTGACAGATTAACATCCACCCCGACAAGGGTGTTATCGAACTCTTCGTCCGTATCGTCGAGAAGCATGTCCCCGCCAGATGCGTCAAAGAGTCCGGAGACTCCCCTCAGCCTCTCTGTGTCCGAAGTAGAGCTTTTGTCCTCAGAGAAGGATGTTACAGATCTTCTGTTAGAGTTGGAGTCACCAGAAATAATAGGCGTGGGTACCTCCGCACTTCCAGGAAGTGCCACGGTGGACGACTCACCTTCTGCAGTATGAGCTATATCCTGCTTGTATATCTTCAAGACTATAGTCTCGAAGCCATATTGTGACTAGGGATGTTGTTTTTTTCGACGACATCCAACTGGGCACCCGGCCTCACCTCACCCGCTCGACTCAGAGCAGCCTTATACAGGTCTACTGATCTGGCATCACCGAAATATAAGAGCTTTACTCTCCCCTGATGCCATCCTGCATCGTTGCAGATTGGTGGTTTGCCCGGCATTTCTCTACGGACATCGAGGTAATGATGTCGCCAAATGATAACAAAACGGAATTAACAACCATAATAAAAGAAATGAGAGAGATGAAGGAGACGATGCAATTTATGTCTTGTCAATATGACACTATTTTGAAGGGTGTTAAAAAGAATACAACAAAAATAAAAACATTGCAAAAAGAAAATAAATGTTTGCGTGAAGACGTTAAAAAACTGAAATCCACTGTCGATTTTTTAAATGGTGTTAGAGTGCAGAATGACTGCATTATTAATGGTGTCAAAACGGACGTTAATTCAAAACCTGTCGATGTGGTGCTTGAAGTCGCAAAAAACTCTGGTGCTAGGGTTTAGGTTAGGGTGGCAGCCGTATTTTTTATACAAGCTCACATAAACCAGTATAGGTCCCTAGTGTTACCACGGGCTGAAATGCCCCTCATCGAAACCAACCTGTTTGATATACAAATTTGTCGATATTACGAATATCGGTACCGGAAAGATCTGTTAGGCTGCCTAGAACAGCCGACCCCAGTATGTCCAGTCGTCGTTTACTCAAAGCGGGACAGTCGCAAAGCAAGTGCTCAATGCTCTCCACTTCTTCCTCATCTCCACAGCTTCGGCAGAAGTCATTGGAGTCAATACCCAATCTTTTGGCGTGTTCGCCGATCAAGCAGTGTTCCGTCAGAACCTGTACTAACGTAGACAATCGTTTCCTCTCTAGTGCGAGAAGATATTTTGACCTTCTCAGGTCATACCTTGGCCAGATTTGTCTAGCTACCCTGCAGGTGCCGATTTCTGTCCATCTTTCGTTGGACTGCTTGATTGCCTCTTGCCTAAGCCAAAGCTTGCACGTGGATAGTGGCGCACCAATATATGCAAATTCTTCGAGAATTTGTAATGTCGTCCCTTTCCTAGCAAGTTCATCGGCTTTGCAGTTCCCCGGGATATCCCTATGCCCAGGCACCCATATGAGGTGTATGTTAAACTGCTCAGCCATCTCGTTAAGAGATCTGCGGCAGTCGAGGGCTGTTTGTGAATTTAGGGATGTTGCCTCCAGAGAATTGATGGCAGCCTGGCTGTCCGAGTAAATGACAACGCCAGTGTTGGTTACTATGTTGCGACTCAGCCACTTGGCTACTTGCCATATTGCCATTATTTCGGCTTGATAGACACTGCAGGTATCTGGTAGTCTGTGAGCTATATCCAATCTAAGCTCTGCACAGTGTACTCCGAAGCCAACCTTTTCATCAAGCTTCGAACCATCCGTGTAAAAGTGGAGATGGTTTCTATTACCTGGTTTTCTTCCAACCCATTCATCTCTCGCGGGAATCATAGTGATGTAATTTCTCTCGAAGGTGTACACCGTTGGTATATAGTCCACTCGGTCGGTTACCATAGCACTACACTTTGATATTCTCATGTGACCGTAGTTTTTGTACCTCCACATTGATAAGCAGTTTAATCTTATTGCCGCTTTGGTTGCAACTTCTCTCGCCACAATATTAATCGGCAGTATATGGAGTAGGGCTTGTAGAGACTCGGTCGCTGTAGTCCTTAAGGCTCCGCTTATGCTCAGGCAGGCAGTTCTCTGAACCTTTGTTAGTAGGTTGGTGATGGTTAGTTTGTCAGTTGCCGTCCACCATACCACAATGCCGTATAGCAGTATAGGACGAACTACTGCTATATATATCCAGTGGACGATTTTAGGAGAGAGGCCCCACCGCGACCCTACAGCCTTTTTGCAGGAATATAAGGCGACGTTAGCCTTCCTTACACGTTCCAATACATTAAGTCTAAATAACAGTTTTCTATCTAGAATTATTCCTAAGAATTTTGCACTTTCAGAAAAGACTAGATCTGTTCCATTTATCCGAGGTGGAGGGTGCACATGTGGGACTTTATTCATCCTAGTAAAGAGAACCAATTCTGTCTTGTTTGGGTTTATGCCCAAACCGCTGCTTCTGGCCCATCTAGCCAATTTGTTCAGAGCCACCTGTAGAATGTCTCGGAGGACGTTTTCGAATTTGCCACTCACTGTGATTGCAACGTCGTCCGCATATGCCACGACCTTGCAGCCACAACGTTCTAGATCTAGCAGAATTTCATTCACCGCTAGGTTCCAAATTAGTGGAGACAGTACTCCTCCTTGTGGGGTCCCTCTGTTTACAAACCTTGTTAGAGTTGTGGACCCAAGACATGCTGTTATGCGTCTTCTGTTGAGCAGACTTTGAATTAGTCTAATCAAACTAAAGTTAACATTAAGATGTGACAGTGCCGCAATTACTGCATCTGAGTGAATGTTGTTAAAAGCCCCTTCTATGTCAAGAAATGCCACCATGGTGAATTCCTTGAAATGCAGGGACGATTCGATAGTGCTCACAAGTTCGTGCAGGGCTGATTCTGTAGACTTCCCCTTATTATAAGCATGTTGGTTCACTGATAGGAGTTTTGTATCCAGGTTTTCCCTAATGAAATAATCTAAAAGTCTTTCCAGACCTTTCAATAGGAAGGAGGATAGGCTAATTGGTCTGAAGTCTTTTGGCCTAGTGTGTGATATCTTCCCCGCTTTTGGTATGAATACCACTTTGGTATCCCTCCATCGATTCGGGATGTATGAAAGCCTGATACAGCCTACATAAATTTTCTCCAGCCAGGGGATAATGTATTTCAACATTTTCTGCATTTCTGCTGGAGTGATGCCGTCTGGTCCAGGTGACTTGAAGGGCTCAAAGCTATTAATAGCCCAGCTTATTCTGGATCTCTCAGTCAACAAGCTAGCGACGCTCGCAGTCCACTCGCACTCTTGTTGGTCCTGCTGATCCTCTGGTTCTGTTAGAGAGTTCCCCGGGAAATGTGTGTCGAGCAGTACATTGAGCGACTGCTCGCTGTTTTTGGTCCAATTATTTGCCTCATCCTGCAAGTAACCCACTGTACAGGGTGAAGCTGATAATATTTTCCTCAGCCTTGCGGCGTCGGAGACCTTTTCCACTTCGCCACAGAAGGTATACCAAGAGCGTCTTTGCGCCTTTCTAAGCTCCTTCTTATAGATCTTGAGTTGCTCTTTATGGGCATCCCAAACATTAGCGACCCCAGTAGATTTAGCCTTGTTGAATAGCTTGTTGCAGGTCTTTTTCATAGCCGTTAGCTCTGAAGTCCACCATTGGGGTTTAGTTTTGCCCTTGTACCTTGTTTTTGGACAGGCTTCTTCAAGGGAACTATTGAATGATGTGGTGATATGCTCGACCAGATGATCCAGACCGGCTTTGTCATTCGGTTCGTACAGAAGTTTGGAGTTGAGGACTTTCTTGAAATTCTTTTCATACAGGTGCCACTTTGTCTTTCTCACATTTCTGTGGACGGCAGGTTCAGGCGCTTTTTCAGCGAGTTTGAACTCAATATAATGGTGATCTGAGAATGAGTGGTCGTCCAGTACATTCCACCCAATAATTTTGTCTGACAGCCGGTCAGTAGCAAACGTTACGTCGAGTACTTCTTGTCTGTCTTTAATTGTAAAGGTCGGTTTATTACCTATGTTACAAATACTTAGGTTGGTAGTTAGAATAAAGTCAAGAAGCGAATCACCCCTATTGTTTATATCCGTACTACCCCAGATAGTATGATGAGCGTTCGTGTCTGCGCCAACAATCAGCTCGACCTCGTCAGATGTTGCTTCTTCTACTACTTCCCTGAATAGAGCAGTCGGTACTACAGCTTCATAAGGCAAGTAACTGGAGACCACCCAATATATGCGATTACCGATCTCCAGACTAGCAGATGTTTGGTCTTTACCACTTAAATTAGCCAGGAGAAAGATACTTAGATCTTTCCTGGCCAAAATGCAGGTTCTTGGAGTGCCTTCACAGTTGGCCACAAGCAGTTTAAAGTTGGGTGTCCTGATACCGCACACCCTTCCTCCCACTGCGTAGGGCTCCTGTATCAGGACGATGTCTACTGCACCTGTGGACAGGCGCAGCAATAGAGCCGCTGAGGCTGCTTTAGCGTGATGGAGGTTAATCTGTAAAATTCTTACCATCATTGGTAATTGACAGATTAACTTCCACCCCTACAAGGGTGTTATCGAACTCTTCGTCCGTATCATCGAGAAGCGTGTCCCCGCCAGATGCGTCAAAGAGTCCGGAGACTCCCCTCAGCCCCTCTGTGTCAGAAGTAGAGCTTTCGTCCTCAGAGTAGGACGTTACAGATCTTCTGTTAGAGTTGGAGTCACCCGAAATAATGGGCGTGGATACCTCCGCACTTCCAGAAAGCTGTGTTTCAACCGCGGTTTACGACTCACCTTCCGCAGTGGGAACTATATCCTGCTTGTATACCTTCAAGACTATAGTCTCGAAGCCATACTGTAGGGTTGCACTTGCACGTTGTATATGGGAGGTGGATTCAGCGTTAAGGATCAAATTGACCTGCCGCTTTTTACCATCCGCCTCACCCACCTTGCTGATTCTCCAATTATGGGCGGGCAGACCAGGATTGGAATCTTTTATTATTTCTAATATGTCAGCCGGGTTGGAGGGCTCTTCTGTAACCCAGGTGATGGCTCTAGGGTGACTAGGGATGTTGTTTTTTTCGACAATATCCAACTGGGCACCCGGCCACACCTCACCCACTCGACTCAGAGCAGCCTTATACAGGTCTACTGATCTGGCATCACCGAAATGTAAGAGCTTTACTCTCCCTCTGGTGCTAACATATGTGAAGATGAAATTGAAGACGCGTACTTTTTAAATCGCAACAAGCAGACAAACAAAGCATCTGTGGTTGTTAAGTTCACCAGCAAAAGAAGCAAGTCGTTGTTTATGAAGGAAAAAAGGAAGTTGAATGAGGTGGCCGATATGAAAACAGTTTATGTTAATGACTTTCTTACCAAAGATACTTTGGAGCTATTAAAATATGCTAAATCCCTGAAAACAGTGGGCTACAAATTTGTTTATGCTAAAGCTGGTAAAATTTTCGCCAGGAAAGATGTGAATTCTAAACAAGTGCATCTGAAAGACTTGGAAGATGTGGATCATGTTTTGAAATCCTCTATTTCGAGGCAACCAAGAGCTTCAACTAGTCGTGCTGCTACTGCTGATGGTGATGCTACTGATTTTAGTGACGAAGAAGTTGATGATGATGACGATGATGGATTTTTGTCGCCGAATTAAGTGCTTTCTATTTGTTGTTTATTTAAATATTTAATAAATATATATTATAATATAATGATCTCTAATTATTTTAAAAACATAGAGTCTTACAACTCGTATATTACAAATCAAAGCGTTGAATTTTTTAATGTTATTTCTATTAATGCAAGAAGTGTTTCTTCAATAGGCAAATTTAACCGGTTTAGGAACGAAATTAGTAAATTCAGTAAATTGCCAGCAATAATAGCTATTCAAGAAACTTGGTTCAGCAGCCAAATGTTAAACTTATATTCGATTTTCGGATTTGATGCCGTTAACTGTAGTCGATCTGATGGTTTTGGTGGCACTACGATATATATTAACTCAAATTTGAGTCATAAAATTCAGCTTAATAAGAGTGAAGAAAACATGGATGTTATTGCTGTTGAGCTACAAGATGTAAAGGTGGACAATTCTAACTTGATTGTTATATCTGTTTACAGATCACAGCGCTGTAGCCTAAGTACGTTTCTGCGTAAAATGGATGATGTTTTACTTAATATTGGACCTGGTCCGAAATTGTTGGTTGGTGATGTTAACGTGGATTTTTTGAGCAACACAAGTAATAAACAATTGTTGAATAATATGTTTCAAGAATTCAATATGCAAACTTGTCATGAGCTCGTAACTAGACCACAGAGTAATACTTCAATTGATTGGGTGTTCAGTAATTTTCCAGAAGCAGTAATTGTTCGTAGTATAGAGAACAAATTGTCGGATCACAATTTTTTGAGTTGTTGCATATTTATGCTCCCATGTACAAAAGATAATATTGTTCAGCAAACGCATAGGACGGATTTTGGAAAACTTTCAAGGATTTTGGATGCAGAACTGCCCATTTTGCAGATGAACATATTTCATCTGAATTGTGTGAGAGATTTGTAAGGACATTTACTTCTGCAATATCTCGATGTACTTCAACAACGTATAAATCAGTTGATGTACGTTCGAATGTATCTCCATGGATAACAGATAAGTTATTGGCTTTAATAGAGTTCAAAAATAAACTGCTTAAACAAAGACGTAAAAGTCATGAAAAGAGCTTACTGACAAAACAATTGCGAAGAATTAGCAGAATTATAAAAGCTTGTAGCAAGAATCTGATGGAGAATTTCTATATGTATAATTTAAAGTCTTGCAAAGGAGATGTTAAGAAAACGTGGCATTTTTTAAACAGACAGCTTGGACGTTGCAACAAATCAAAGCAGGAAATATTTACAGAGGACGGCACGAGTATTTTGAATGATGATACAAAAACTTTAATTTTTAACAGCTATTTTTCTGATTCTGTAAATAAACTGAAAAACAATATACCAGCTTATTCCAATGATGACATCAACATGTTTTCAACAATAATTCCTGAACCCTGTCATTTTAACTTACTGCAAGTTGATGCAATAAAAGTTGAAAATATTCTGGACTCGCTAAAGTGGAACAAAAGTTGTGGCTTTGATAATATATCACCGAAAATGTTGTTTCTAAAGAAGCCGATTGTAACTAAACTGCTTGTTAACATGTTTAATAATATGATCACTGACAAAAAATATCCCGATGTGCTTAAAATTCACAAAATTTTGCCAATACCGAAGACAATTAATTCGCAGAATGTGTCTGATTTTAGACCTATATCAGTTCTATCAATCATCGACAAGATTTTCGAAAAACTAATTTACGAGCAATTGTCTGAATATATTCATGTTAATAATATTATGTATGAACAGCAATATGGCTTTAGGAAAGGATCTGGAACGGAGGAAGCAGTAGTAAATGTCATCGAGTATATTTGCTGTAAAATTGACTCTGGTTCTAAAGGGGTAGCAGGCGTTTTCTTCGATTTTTCTAAAGCGTTTGACCTAGTTGATCATACGATTTTGGCTAAAAAACTCAAAAACATTGGCTTACTAGATGAGACTCTAACACTACTTGAAGATTATTTGCATAGAAGACAACAATATGTACAAATTGGCCAGGCGAAAAGTAATATGTTGCCAGTTAATTATGGTGTTCCACAGGGAAGTGTGCTTGGTCCGCTTCTGTTCAAAATTTACATTAATGATCTAAAGCATATTAAATTCTATGGCAAGTTATTTTTGTTTGCCGATGATGTGTGTCTTTTCTACAGTTACAAATATGAACAAAATTTGCAAACCCAGATCGAATATGATGCTGCCATTTTAGTAGAATTTGATCGTCTCAACAAATTAATTCTGAATGCGAAAAAGACAAAATTTGTAAAATTCCAGCCACATGGTAACAGAAACCACGATATGTCTATTCACGTTGATGGTACAGCAGTCGCTGAATCCACTTGTGTTAAATATTTAGGTGTTACTTTTAACCATAATTTGATATGGGATACTCACATTGGTGTACTAAGAAACAAAATCTCAGCTGCAACCGGAATTCTGTATAAATTTAAGAAGAAGCTAAGTACTGAAACTAAAGAATTGATTTATCAGTCACTTGTACATAGTCATTTGACGTACCTCCCCATTATATATGGTTTCAGAACAAATAATAAACTGAAGTCATTGCAGTCCGCCCAAAATAAAGCACTTAAATTAGTCTACAACCTACCCTTAAGGTATCCAACACTTGATTTATATAAATATAAAGCAACGAATATATTACCGGTTAAAGGATTATACAAACAACAATTACTGATGTATATGTTCAAAGCATTAAGAGGCATTGGATCCACAACCATTACATTCAGACAAAACGGAACGGTAACTGGCAGAAATACTAGACAAGCAGATCATATTGAGGTTTCACGATGCCGTCTAGATCTGACGAAGCAGCGTATTGGCTTTGCTGGACCAAATGAATATAATAAATTACCTTCAAGTTTGAGAAATATATCCGCTGTTGCTACCTTCAAACGTTCTTTAAAAAATTATCTTTTGCAAAATTTAGAAACACTTCTGATTTAAAATCTCTTAACTTGCATATAAGTTTTATTTTGTTAATCTCTCTAATATTGATTATAATTTAAATTTCACAACATAAGATGTTAACTAGTTTATAATCTTGTTTTAGTTGCCATATAGCCTCTATAAAGCCTTAAAGGCGCTGAGGCACTAAACACAAATATTGTATAAAACATAATGTAAATAAAAACGAATCAAAAAAAAAAAAAAAAAAAAAGTCCTTTCTTCTTCTAATCTTCGTTAGATATATAGGTCCTCGTTTTCTTACGAACGCGTAGTCCCATTCGAGTTTTTAAAGAGTTCTCGACGCGCTGTTATGCAGGAGTTAGGAATCGTACGGAAAGTCTTTCGGTTAAATTTCTCATGGAAAGGAGTCCCTGGTACTTTCAATCTCTTTCTGTTTCCTGGAGTCTGCGGTCGGAGTCCTTTTCCAGGAGTATCAGTCCCGCTTTTTACAGATAGATATACCGCTGAGCGCGAAGCTGATATTTATGGAGGAGGGTGACGGTACGTAGGTCTCAGGAGCACATATACTACTTTTAGCCACACAATAGCCCAGAGGTTAGTTGTTTCTTTAATAATGAGCGAACTTGTCCTTTTTCCGACCCGATCGATAGACAAGGCCATATTGGAGAAATTTCGTGCGTCTTGTAGCGGAGAGGCTTTGTTCAGAGACTACAATTGTGCCGGAGTTCTCTGATTTGGCTACGCCCAAAACTAATCTCCATCTTCTTTCCAAAAATTATCGAATTACTCTCTGAAATTGATAAGAAGCAATTAATTCAAGATTTATACACTCAGAATATGTTTTGTGTTCTACTTACATTGTTTTTTTTCTCCTCGAAGCTACCACGACATTGCCATTATAGAGTTTTTGAGTACAATTTATTTTAGTTGGAAGTTGAATAAGTTTGGATTTCTTTTTTGCATGTCGATTACTTTACTCTACTTCCCAAGATAGATACCAAGCCAGTCGGCCCATCCTTGGGCAGGGTAGTACCGTCGATCCAACAATTGTCGCGACAAGTCAGCCGGCCATGACCATTACCACACAAACAATTCCAACCACAGCCACCAACACAGTACCAGCAAGCTCGTCTGCAGCTCCTTCAGTTCCATCTTATTTCCGGGATGGCTCCCAATCTATTAATGCATCGTTTTGGTCGCAAGGTTCTATCCCATCTCCAGATTATAGCAACCTAACAGCTCTAAATCAGCCACAAAATAGACCAGATGATCCGATTATACCGGCAGGGGTTAGCACTGGTGTACGGGAGATAATTAATTCGGCAGTGGGTTTAGCCCGGCAACAGGTTATGAGGGGGGAAGAAGAGCGACTTCGAGAGTTGATACCCCGAATTGTCGAAGCCACAAGACGTTCGTTGGGGATATATTTGGCGCCATCTAGTACCAATCAAGTACCATTATTTCCAGCTCTAGATGCCCTCGCCCTCACAACCAGCAACTTACCACAAACTCAAATACAGCAGGATGCTTTGCCGTCACACTACAGTTTTCCACCGAATACTGTGTATGCACCATACCAGCCAGAGCAGGCTCCACCAGCATTTACTCGAGCTGTTTCATTACCATCGCAGCCTCCAAATATTTGTTCAGGTGTGTCTTACACACAGCCGCCACCACCAATACCACGAGCTCCAGAGACAAATGCGTTTGGTTCACCGCCTGAAGCAGGTCGTCAGTGGAAGACCCCGCAAGGTATAAACCAGCTTCCACCATACTCGCAGCCGTTTTATTGCCATCAACATCAACCCAATACGGTGTTCCAATCAGAACCAGCTAGCTTATCACGCCCAAGAGGCAGCGCTTACTCGGAGTCAACAGGACGGTTTAACTTGGCCAAGTGGGGAGTTAAATTCGATGGTACAGACAAAACGATGAACGTACAAGAATTTATTTTTTGAGTGGGTCAATTAAAGCAGGATTATGATTGTCCGGAGGAGGAGTTTGTTACGAAATTTCACCAGCTCTTGGAGAATCCAGCCTTGGACAGGTATTGGAACCATAGAAAGTTCGTGCAGTTCCGTACTTGGAGTGAAATAGAGAAAGCCTTGTTAAGCCAATACCAACGTTACGAAAATGAATTTCAAATCCAAACCCAGATTCTCAATCGTCGGCAGCTTCCTCAAGAGGCATTTGAGGATTTTTACAATGCTGTTATTAGGCTGAGGACAGAATTTCCCACAGAGAGTCCACGAAATAGCCTTGGAGGAACAGGAGTTTCAGGAGGACGTGGAGGTGGATGCAATGACAGCGCAAACGAGATACTAGTGTTGGAATTGTGGAGTGGAGGGTCATAGCTGGGTTGACTGTAAGGCGACTCGCAAATACTTTTGCTATACATAAGTGTGGGCATGATGGAGTGACCGTGCTAGACTGTCCAAAGTGTCGGGATAACCGACAGCGGAGCCCATCTCGAACTGGGGAGGTGAGGTCCACGGCTCTTTAAACCCAGTAGATAGTAGTGTTAAGCAGGTTAAGAATTCGAAGAATTTAGAAAGAACTGAAGTAGAATTAGAATATAGACTTAGGGAATAAAAGTCTCTTCATGTCCGCGTTAGGGAATATAGATAGGCTAAGGAGAGAATTTTTGGAACAGTGACGAATCGGATTAGGAAAGCCAGGGAGAGATACAAACGTAGGAAGCGTATCAGGTAGGAAATAGCGTCGGCGACGCTATACGAGGGTGATGACAACCATTTTTACACGCTTTCAATTAACGGTCAAGTAATCGAGGGGATACTAGATAGTGGAGCTACCGTTCCATGTCTGGGGAAGGACTGTATCAGTTTTGTAGAACGAGCAGGGTTGGAAGTTCAGAACTTTCACTCGTTCATCAAGACAGCAGATAGTAGCCCTCACCAAATTCTGGGACGAGTAAAGGCGACCATTATCTTTAACAAGCGCAGTCATGAAATCACTTTCTACCTTGTGCCATCTCTGAGTAGGGAATTATTCCTAGGGGTAGATTTCATGAGACGTTTCGGTCTTTTTGCTCATGTCGATAGTTTAGCTACCAACGATGTCAGTCTCTGTGCCGAAGCTGAGAAGACTTATGATGACATCAAACTACACTCCTTGTCAGACCAGCAGCGGTAACGCTTGCATGTGGTGAAGGATAAGTGTCCTTGTTTTACCAAGCTTTGACTTGGAAAAACAGGAATTGAGGTCCATACAATTGACACTAGCGACGCAACTCCGGTGAAAGATAGGCAGTACCCAGTTTCCCCAGCGGTGCAGAAGCTTATGTATGCGGAGCTGGATAGGATGCTTGACTTAGGAGTCATTGAGGAAAGCGAGAGTCTATGGAGTCATCCGGTGACGCTTGTCCGAAAGGGCGAGAAGAATCGGCTGTGCCTGGACGCTCGCAAAGAATAAGAATTCTACAGATTAACCTCCATCACGCTAAAGCAGCCTCAGCGGCTCTATTGCTGCACCTGTCCACAGGACACCCAACTTTAAACTGCTTGTGGCCAACTGTGAAGGCACTTCAATAACCTGTATTTTGGCCAGGAAAGATCTAAGTATCTTTCTCCTGACTAATTTAAGTGGTAAAGACCAAACAGCTGCTAGCCTGGAGATCGATAATCGCATATATTGGGTGGTCTCCAGCTACTTGCCTTATGAATCTGTAGTACCGACTGCTCTATTCAGGGAAGTAGTAGAAGAAGCAACGTCTGACGAGCTCGAGATTATTATTGGGGCAGACACGAACGCTCATCATACTATCTGGGGTAGTACGGATATAAACAATAGGGGTGATTCGCTTCTTGACTTTATTCTAACTACCAACCTTAGTATTTGTAACATACGTAATAAACCGACCTTTACAATTAAAGACAGACAAGAAGTACTCGACGTAACGTTTGCTACTGACCGGCTGTCAGACAAAATTATTGGGTGGAATGTACTGGACGACCACTCATTCTCAGATCACCATTATATTGAGTTCAAACTCGCGGAAAAAGCGCCTAAACCTCAACTCTAAACTTCTGTACGAACCGAATGACAAAGCCGGTCTGGATAATCTGGTCGATCATATCACCATATCATTCAATAGATCCATTGAAGAAGCCTGTCCAAAAACAAGGTACAAGGGTAAAACTAAACCCCAATGGTGGACTTCTGAGCTAACGGCTATGAAAAAGACCTGCAACAAGCTATTCAATAAGGCTAAATCTACTGGGGTCGCTAATGATTGGGATGCCTATAAAAGCAACTCAAGATCTATAAGAAGGAGCTTCGAAAGGCGCAAAGGCGCTCTTGGTATACCTTCTGTGGTGAAGTGGAAAAGGTCTCCGACGCCGCTAGGCTGAGGAAGATATTATCTGCTTCACCCTGTACAATGGGATATTCACAGGATGAGGCAAATAACTGGACCAATAACAGCGAGCAGTCGCTCAATGTACTGCTCGACACACATTTCCCGGGGAACTCTGTAACAGAACCCGAGGATCAGCAGTACCAACAAGAGTGCGAGTGGACTGCGAGTTTCGCTAGCTTCTTGACTGAGAGATCCAGAATAAGCTGGGATATTAATAGCTTTGAGCCCTTCAAGTCACCTGGACCAGATGGCATCACTCCAGAAGAAATGCAGAAAATGTTAAAGTACATTATCCCCTGGCTGGAGAAAATTTATGTAGGCTGTATCAGGCTTTCATACGTCCCGAATCGATGGAGGGATACCAAAGTGGTATTCATACCTAAAGTGGGAAAGATATCACACACTAGGCCAAAAGACTTCAGACCAATTAGCCTATCCTCCTTCCTATTGAAAGGTCTGGAAAGACTTTTAGATCATTTCATTAGGGAAAACCTGGATACAAAACTCCTGTCGGGGAACCAACATGCTTACAATAAGGGCAAGTCTACAGAATCAGCCCTGCACGAACTTGTGAGCACTATCGAATCGTCCCTGCATTTCAAGGAATTCACCATGGTGGCATTTCTTGACATAGAAGGGGCTTTTAACAACATTCACTCAGATGCTGTAAGTGCGGCACTCTCACATCTAAAAGTTAACACTAGTTTGATTAGACTAATTCAAAGTCTGCTCACCAGAAGACGCATAACAGCATGTCTAGGGTCCACAACTCTAACAAGGTTTGTAAACAGAGGGACCCCGCAAGGAGGAGTACTGTCTCCACTAATTTGGAACCTAGCGGTGAATGAAATCCTGCTAGATCTAGAACGTTGTGGCTGCAAGGTCGTGGCATATGCGGACGACGTGGCAATCGCAGTGAGTGGCAAATTCGTAAACGTCCTCAGAGACATCCTACAGGTGGCTCTGAACAAGTTGGCTAGATGGGCCAGAAGCAGCGGTTTGGGCGTTAACCCCAACAAGACAGAATTGGTTCTCTTTACTAGGATGAATAATGTCCCACATGTGGACCCTCTACCTCGGATAAATGGAACAGATCTAGTCTTTTCTGAAAGTGCAAAATTTTTAGGAATAATTCTAGATAGGAAAATGTTATTTAGACTTAACGTATTGGAACGTGTAAGGAAGGAGAATGTCGCCTTATATTCCTGCAAAAAGGCTGTAGGGTCGCGGTGGGGACTCTCCCCTAAAATCGCCCCCTGGATATATATAGCAGTAGTTCGTCCAATAACGTTACACGGTATTGTGGTATGGTGGACGGCAACTGACAAACTAACCATCACCAACCTACTAACAAAGGTTCAGAGAACTGCCTGCCTGAGCATAAGCGGAGCCTTAAGGACTACAGCGACCGAGCCTCTACAAGCCCTACTCCATATACTGCCGATTAATATTGTGGCGAGAGAAGTTGCAACCAAAGCGGCAATAAGATTAAACTGCCTATCAATGTGGAGGTACAAGAACTATGGTCACATGAGGATATCAAAGTGTAGTGCTATGGTAACCGACCGAGTGGACTATATATCAACTGTGTACACCTTCGAGAGAAATTACATCACTATGATTCCCGCCAGAGATGAATGGGTCGGCAGAATACCAGGTAATAGAAACCATCTCCACTTTTACACGGATGGTTCGAAGCTTGATGAAAAGGTTGGCTTCGGAGTACACTGTGAAGAACTTAGTCTGGATATAGCTCACAGACTACCAGATACCTGCAGTGTCTATCAAGCCGAAATAATGGCAATATGGGAAGTCGCCAAGTGGCTGAGTCGCAACATAGTAACCAACACTGGCGTTGTCATTTACTCGGACAGCCAGGCTGCCATCAATTCTCTGGAGGCAACGTCCCTAAATTCACAAACAGCCCTCGACTGCCGCAGATCTCTTAACGAGATGGCTGAGCAGTTTATTATACACATCATATGGGTGCCTGGGCATAGGGATATCCCGGGGAACTGCAAAGCCGATGAACTTGTCAGGAAAGGGACGACATTACAAATTCTCGAAGAATTTGCATATATTGGTGCGCCACTATCCACATGCAAGCTTTGGCTCAGGCAAGAGGCAATCAGGCAGTCCAACGAAAGATGGACAGAAATCGGCACCTGCAGGGTAGCTAGACAAATCTGGCCAAGGTATGACCTGAGAAGGTCAAAATATCTCCTCGCACTAGAGAGGAAACGATTGTCTACGTTAGTACAGGTTCTGACGGGACACTGCTTGATCGGCGAACACGCCAAAAGATTGGGTATTGACTCCAATGACTTCTGCCGAAGATGTGGAGATGAGGAAGAAGTGGAGAGCATTGAGCACTCGCTTTGCGACTGTCCCGCTTTGAGTAAACGACGACTGGACATACTGGGGTCGGCCTTTTTAGGCAGTCTAACAGATCTTTCCAGTACTGATATTCGTACTATCGATAAATTTATATATCAAACAGGTTGGTTTCGATGAGGGGCATTTCAGCCCGAGGTAACACTAGGGACCTAAACTGGTCTATGTGAGCTTGTAAAAAAATACGGCTGCCACCCTAACCTAACGTGGACGCTCGCAAACTCAATGCTCTGGCTGTCAAGGACGCCTATCCGCTCCCGCATATCGAGGGTCTTCTTAGCTGCCTGGGAGACACTTATTATATTTCGAGTGTCGATCTAAAGGATGCCTTCTGGCAAATACCCTGGATCAGCCAAGTAGAGAAAAGACTGCTTTTACTGTGCCTGGGAGACCCCTTTACCATTTCACGGTCATGCCTTTTGGGCTGTGTAACGCTGCCCAGAGGTTATGCCGTTTAATGGATAAGGTTATCCCAGCCGCACATTGTGAAAGAGTTTTTGTCTACTTGGATGATCTATTGGTGGTATCGCCAGATTTCGACACCCACCTAGAGTTGCTGAGCAGAGTGGCCAATTGTCTGGCTGAGGCAGGGTTAACCATTAACGTAGCTAAGTCGAAGTTTGGCTTCAAAGAGCTACGTTATTTGGGCTACATTGTTGGTGGAGGTAAGCTAAAGACAGACCCGGCAAAAGTCGAAACAATCATGAAGTTTTCGTACCCCAAAACCCAGAAACAGGTGAGAAGTTTTATGGGGACGACTGGCTGGTAGTATAGGCAATTCATCGCTGACTACGACACCATCGCCGCCCCCATCTTCGAGACCCTCAAAAAAGGGTCTAGGTGCCGTGCTCTTTCAAAGAGATGAAGAAGAGGGAGAGCACCCCATAGCTTATTTTTCCCAAAAATTGACGTCCGCCCAACGGAATTACTCAGTTACGGAATGTCTGGCTGTGGTGATGGCGATCAAGAAATTCCGCCCCTACATTGAGCTACTGCCTTTTTCGGTCATTACGGACCATAGCAGTCTCAAATGGCTTATGCCGCAGTGTGACTTAAGCGGTAGGTTGGCGAGGTGGAGCCTGCATCTGCAATCATTTGCTTTTGAAATTGAGCACAGGAAAGGCACACAGAACGTAGTACCTGATACCCTTTCCCGATATAACTTAGAAGAGGTTTCGGCGGACATAGATCTTCTGATAGATTTTGATTCCCCAGCCTTTAAATCAGATGAGTACCAACATCTAGTCAAGAAAATCAGTGAGAATGCGTCCCAATTACCGGATATCCGAGTAATCGACGGCCTGGTTTACTAGCGAACTCGATCTTATGACGGTATTCCGGTAAATGAGGATTTTTCTTGGAAACTGTGGGATCCAATTGAACTCACGGATGAGCTAGTTCGGAAAGCCCACTGTCCACCACAAGTTTCTCATGGAGGCTTCCACAAAACTTTGAAAAGAATTCGGGAATATTTTTATTGGCCGAACCAAAGCACTCAGGTGCGAAAGTTTGTGGTAGCTTGCGCTAGTTGCAAAGAGTCCAAGCCCGCCAATATTCTTAGGACCATATCCCAGATCGAAGTCCGGGAACACTTTTATTTTCATCGTGTTAGATCACCTATCCAAATATGTTCTTTTGAAAGCCATGCCAAAGGCAAGCTCGAAAAATGTGGCTAGATTCCTATTTGTTTGGGTTTTGTGGTTGTGTACAATTGTTGTGTTTGTTTAATATTGTATGTGTGTTTAAGCAAGTAAAAGTGTACAATATATGTTAACAATTTCTTTCAATTTCAATTCGTGTTTATTTGTAAGTTAAATTATGTGTTCTTAATGTAATTTACAATGTTTATTTTTGGGTCTTTATTTTCACTATGTTAATTTCAGATGTTGGCACTTGTATTTTTTCACTAACACTTTTATCACGGGGGAGAGGCGCACGAGTTTGGTTTAAGGATCGGTAAAAGACTGATTACTTGTGCTTGCCATCTATCTCTTCTAAGCTTACTTAACGACTTTCGTTAAGCTACAGATGGCAAGCGACAAGTAAACAAACAAATAAGAAAAAGGGAAATTAGAGTAATGAGTGCATGTAATGAGTGCTTTAGAGTGATGAGTGCATAGGTTACGCATGTATGGGCATATAAATGCATTCGCATTTACACACCTACACATAATGCCGCGCAGCAGTGGACGTTTCACACTGATGTTCAAAAGTGCGGTGTCACCTTTGAACATTCTCCCCCCCCCCGTGATATAGTGTAGATTATTCTATCTTAAACTAGCTTAGTCTAGAACTGCAGCTCATGTGGCTTCCGTGGATGAAAACCCCATCCAGTTTTGGGGCCTGTCACGGATCCAAGGCTTGAATAATAAATGTTGATGGAAATGCGATGGCGGGTCTTAGTAGGGTCGAAGTTGTAGGGTACTGGATACCACAGCATCTGTCTTCAGGGTATATGGGCTGTCATCGTGTCGTATAACGGTACTTCGTGAATTGGATGAGTCACGACGCTGGGTTGGGCTAGGCAACTGAGAAACCATATCTAGGATAGAAGAGATGTGAGTGCCAAGTTCTTCTACATAAAAATAAATTGTTAGTCAATCTGAAAATAGTTTGACGATTTTCGTTATCGGTCTACTAACTACTCCGTGTGCTGTCCGAATATCTACGACCCTAATGTTTTGATCCGTTCCAAGGTAAGTTCTTTCTATGCGGCCTAATTTCCATTCAGTCGGGGCCAGTCTCTCATCTTTAATTACAATCAAATCGTCTTCCTTTACATTTTCTGTTTGATACTTCCACTTATATCGACGATGTAGCTCATTTAAATACTCAGTTTTCCATCTTTGGCAAATATATTGAGAGATAATCTTTAATCGTTTCCATCGATTGGCAAGGGTAATGTTTCCGTCTGAAACATCGGGTTCTGCGAAATGTTGGGATCTTGCATGTGTGAAAGCCGGGCAGTGACACAGAAAATGTTCCATCGTTTCGATGTTTTCTCTGCATGCCCTGCATTCGTCGTTTCCTGCTAGTCCTATGCGATGAAGATGTGCTTGTAAGCTTGAGTGTCCCGTTAGAACACTCATCATCTTACTAATATCGATCTTGTTTAGCTTCAGAAGACTTCTTGTTTTCTTTTCATTTGGGTCACCCCACAGTATCTTTGCAGTTGCTCCTACTGTTGCGCTATTCCACACAGTTTTGTGAGCCATCACTGTCCAGTGCTTCAACTCATTTTTCGTGGCTTCGAAGGGTTTCCAATTTTCCAAGTTTATTACTCGAAGTTCTCTGCCCTTTGAAGCCAAGTTGTTTGCCCGTTCATTTCCAATCACTCCGTTGTGTCCTGGTACCCAGCAAATACGCAATTGACCATGGGCTGAGTAAACATTTATCGTTCTTTTACAGTCCAACACAGTTCTGGATATGACCCTTTCCGATGTTATTGCTTTAATCGCCATTTGGCTATCTGTGAAGATGTTGGCATATTTAGGCTTTGTCGTGTTACTGAGCCAGTTCACACACTCCGTGATTGCTCGAACTTCTGCTTGAAATACCGTGTTATGGTCAGGGAGGCGGAAGTGAAGTTCGACTTCTGGTTCATCAATAAAAAGTCCCAGACCCGTCCTTCCTCCTCGCTTGGACCCATTCGTGTAGCAGCTGGTTCCCACTGGCACATGGGCCAAAGTTCCATTTTCCCAGGAGCGTCTGTCTGGCACAAACGTATCACAGGTAGCTGTAAGCCGCACTTCAGGAATGCGGTCCGAGATTTCTGGCGTTTGAATGTGACCAACTAGATATTCTAAAATCTTCTGATGGTACGACTTGTGGTCTCGATTAATCCATTCACCCATCACTTGTAGACGTCTTGCTGTGAGGGCTGCCTCATACTTTATACGGATGTCTATTGGTTGGATGTGCAGTATAGTCTCCAACGCTTTTGTTGGTGCAGTTCTAAATGCCCCGCTTATGCCTAGACAGCACATACGTTGAATTTTTTGCAAAGATATTACGTTGCAATTCTTGTCCATTGATGTCCACCACACTACAGAGGCGTAGGTGATTATTGGTCTAATCACGCTCATGTAAAGCCAGTGAGTCATATTTGGACGTAGTCCCCATTTTAAACCTATAGCTCTTCTGCACAACGACCAACATCTGTGTGCCTTTGTAACTCTTTCTTCAAGATGATCTTTCCAGTACAGTTTCTGATCCAAGATTACTCCCAAGTATTTTACCTTTTTAGTTATAGCAATTGTCTTATTCAGGAATCGAGGCGGGGTAAAACGTGGGATCTTCGTTTTCCTTGTAAATCGACATATTTCTGTTTTATCTGGGTTAACATTTAATCCCCTTGTGCCCAGTTATATGCTATGTTAAGTGCCTCTTCAGCTCTTCTGCATAATATATTTGGATGAAAGCCCCTTAGAAGTATTACAACGTCGTCTGCATAACAGACTGGTTTAAGTCCTTCATTGGTGAGGGCTTTTAGGAGACTGTGTATCGTCGTAACCCATAGAAGAGGCGATAAAATGCCCCCCTGAGGTATACCACGATTTACCTTGTCTCTAATTTTTACGTCATATGACCCACAAATAATCCACCTATTCCTTAGCATATTGTTGATCCAGTTTTTCAGCGCCCGGTCAACCTGAAACTCGTCTAAGGACTGGATAAGTGTATCGGTCTGTACATTGTTAAATGCGCCCTCAATGTCTATGCAAACAGCAAGTGTATACATTTCTTTACTGAAGGACTCTTCTATGTGGTGCACTACCTCATGCAGAGCTGTTTCCACTGATCTTCCTTTGACATAGGCGTGTTGTTTGAATTTTAGCCTGTCATCCGCTATTTTACCTTTGACCATGCCATCAATTATTCGCTCCATTGTTTTTAACAGGAAAGAAGTAAGGCTAATGGGTCGATAAGCCTTTGGGGTCGTGTAACTCGCCTTGCCAGGCTTTGGTATGAAGACCACCCTTGATTCCTGCCAGTTTTTTGGGGTATACGAATGGGTTAGGCATGCAGTGAACACTCCAGCCAGATGAGTTGATACCAGATCCACCTCATTCTGCAGAAGTGCTGGAAATATTCCATCCGGTCCCGCAGCCTTAAAGGGAGAGAAACTTTTTATCGCTTCTTTAACCATACCATCTGTTATATCCGTAATAGGTACTTGATGCAATACATTTTCATTCTGTAACTGTTCCTCTGTTGGTCCAGCATTACCAGTCGGAAAATGAGTTTTCATCAAGAGCCTTACGGTATCCTCTACAGTTTCCATCCTTTTACCCGTTTCATCCACCAGTGTTTCGGTTTGGACATGAGTTTTTGAGAGGAACTTTTTCATTTTAGACATGCTGTTAACGCGGTCTACCTGTTAACAGAAAAGCCTCCAGGAGTTACGTTTCGCCGATCTAACGATTTTATTGTATTCTTTGAGTCTTCTGTGGTAGTCGTCCCAATATACTGATTGTTTTTTACGTCGAGCTCTGTTGTAAAGTCTGCGGACATATTTGCCAATCGAGCGAATTTGTCCTGTCATCCAGGGTTTCTCAAAGGCAGATTTCCTTTCTCGAAGTGGGCAACTATCTTCGAATGATTTTACAAGAGCCTCGGTAATCTTCTTAACATTGATATCAATGTCTTCTGCACATAGATAATCGCGTGTAGGCTGACCCAATCGATTTCTAAGTAGATTTCCGAATTTAGTCCAGTCGGTCTTAGCCTTATTACGGAAACCTATGGGGTTTGGCGGTGGCCGTGCAATTTTAAACCTTATATAACGGTGGTCTGAATAGGAGTGTTCATCCGAAACCCTCCACTCATGAATCTCATCAATAAGATTTTCTGAACATATCGTTATATCTAATACTTCTTCCCTAATTTTGTTAACAAAGGTTGCAGTGTTTCCTATGTTAAGAGTTATGAGGTTATTTGTATTCAAAAATTCGATAAGGGCGTGTCCCCTTTTATTGGTGTTAGTACTACCCCAAGCGATATGATGGGAGTTGGCGTCACATCCAGCTAATAACTCATTACTTGTGTGTTTGGATTCCCTCACCAGACGTTGTAATTCCGACGTAGGTGGCAATGTCGGCGCATCGAATGGCAGATATATTGACGCCAGGTACATATTTCCATTACCTTGCCTCAGCACCGTTGCGTCCGATGTTGACAACTCTGGAGAGAAAATAAAACATAAGTTTTTATGGCACAGAATACAAGTCCTTGGACGAGTACCTGTGTTAGCGTAGAAAAGGTTATAGTTCACATGGTTTAATCCAGTAACCTTGTTGCTAGTTGTCCATGGTTCCTGGATCAAAGCAATATGAACCCTGCCTTTATTTATGATGTCCATCAGAGCGTTGGAAGCTGTCTCGCTCCGGTGGAGGTTTATCTGGATGACCTCAATCATTGTTTTTCCAGTAAAAGTTTCTTTTGGGAGTCTATCCTATCTGGTGGCACCCCCTCATTATTTGGTAGTGGGTCATTCTCCTCCTTTCGTTCACTACCTATTACACCATCTTCCAGTCGACAATTTTGGAAGGCGGTGTTATTTTTTGTCGCTCCCTCATTGGTTTGAATCGTTTTGTGGCTCTTTTTATTTTGATCACCACCTTTGCTGGGAACTTCCTGCCAAAGTGGCGGTACTATTGGTGAACTGGTGGTGTTATTGACTACTTCCATATCAGTTTTTGGTAGTGTCTCACTTGTCTCCATCCGTTCAATACCAGTGTTTGCCTATTCAGACAGTATATTTGGACTCGATTCATTTGTCCAGCCAATCGGGACCTTTCCAATTTTGAAAAAGACTGTCCAGATCAAGAAGTACGCCATGCCCTTCGCCATGACAAGATTGTTCTTGGATTCTGGGTCTATGCCTAACACGAGGAGAGTACCCTCGGTGTCATCCTTCCTATAGAAGACTTCCCACTTTCTCACGGAAAGTTTTGAATTCTGTTTGCCAATGATGTCGAGTATGTACTCTGATGAGAACTTACTGGGACATCCCTTAACATATAGGGTCGTTTTTATGAGTTCAGGAATGTCGCTTTTCCTTACCAATTTTAGCTTTGCGCCGTCCCAAGGTGAGGGGAAGCTATCCACAAGTTTTACGAGGACACCAGCGCAGCGTTGTGATGCCAGCCTTAGCATCAAAACACCCCTCTCAAACTTGCAACTCATTACTTCGATTGGTGGTTCATCCTTAGATTCGAGGACGTATTCCGCTATCCTCGTATAGACCAAATCTTCGAAGTTACTCTTTTGGTCTTCGGGGATTCTGCCAGATGCACTACTGCAATCAATTATGGCGTAGCATAGATCGTCTCGAAAATGTTGTTTAGCTATATTAGAATAAAACGGTGGCTTCTTACCCTTCTTTACGGCCAATTTATTTTTCCGTGTCTGTAGAGTCTTTTTGGTTAAAGCCTCATCCTTAACGGATGATTTGGTTGACTTGACCTGCGTTACTGGGTCAACTTTACCGCCCACAATCGAAGGACCCAGATTAGAGACCTCCTTTTGTGTGGTTACGTTAGGCTTATCCGAATTACTGGAAGACGGCGAGCCCTTTTTCTTCTTAGTCACTTTCACAGCGTTATGTTCTTCGGGAGACTTGACTCTTTTAGCGGCCTCCATGTTTGTATTGGAGGTAGAATTGTCAGGTTCATCCCGTAATAGGTTCTGTCGGTTCAACTTATTCAGTTTCCTTCTTTGTGCCCCTGACAGTCTCTTTGAGTTAGCAACAATAGTGATATTGTTTTCATTTGATGATTCAGAGTCAGAGTCCCCACTGGCTTTTAAAGGCTGCGTAGTAGGTAGGTGAATAGGTATTGCGTAATAGGTTAAAAACTATCCGCTCTGCGATAACACGTCCGTTCGCTACGACAGGCGGCGAACGGTAAATGGTCGAGAATTCTTCAAAGGTAAAATTCATTTGCGGTATAAATTTTCGTGGATGTGTTTTGAATGATTTAACTCCCGCCTCCCATAATCCTCCCATATGAGGGGTACCTGGAGGAATAAAACTCCATTCTAAATTTTGATAAATGTTGTTTTGGGTTGCGTCTTTTTTCAGAGTTTCCATAAACTCTCTCCTATCTTTCATTATCAATTCTGCTGCTCCTACAAAATTGGTACCATTATCAGAGTAAACCTTTGCTGGGCATCCATGGCGCCCGATAAAACGCGATAAAGCGGCTAAAACAGACTGAGTTGACAGATCACTAGTGGGTTCTAAGTGAATTGCTTTTGTAGAAAAGCAAACGAAGACGCAAACATAACCCTTTGTTATAAAACAAGCTCTTCCTGTAAAATTCTTTATGTTCAAGGGTCCTGCAAAATCTACTCCAGTGTTGGTAAAAGGGTATGTATGTGCAGCAATGTGTAGGTATGTACGTGCAAGCTAACTGCAGTTACGTATTCAGTTATTTTTGTATATATGTAAAAGGCGAAAACCAAGCCAGCGTCGTACATAGGGCCAGACCCGCCAAAATCTCCTTCATATATCAATATGGCGGAGTTCGAAAAAAATGGTTTTGGCACCCTATGTAACAACGCTAATTGCACAACTTTTTTGGGTACTCACTTTGATCCTTTTATGTATTTGGGGTACCTGTTGTTGGCGTTGGCGTTGGTCGCTGGTTCTTCCTTCCTTCCTTCTAGGGGTTCAAGCGTGATGTTGTTGGGTTATGTTTCCAAGGGGTCTTGTGTTGCTGGCTTGTGTTGGGTCACTTTGAATCTTTGGGTCACTGGTTTTGTGGGTCACTTTTTATACCCTACACCACACTGTGGTACAGGGTATTATAACTTTGTGCATTTGTTTGTAACACCCAAAAGGAGAAAAAATAGACCCATCGTTTATTATACCGATCGACTTAGAATCACTTTCTGAGTTGATTTAGCTATGTCCGTCTGTCCGTCTGTCTGTCTGTCTGTCTGTCCGTCTGTCTGTCCGTCTGTCTGTCTGTGCATGTATTCTTGTAATCAAAGTACAGGTCGCAATTATGGTCCGATCTCGACGAAACTTTACACACATCTTTTTTTTGGCCCAAGGACGATCCCTATTCAATTTGGTTAAAATCGGTTCAGATTTAGATATAGCCCCCATATATATGTTACCCCCGATTTGACATGTAAGCGCTGTAAAAACTTTATTTTATATCCGATCAGTATGAAATTCGGCAGAAAGAGGTTTCTTATTATATGGATGAACACTATTAAATTTGGAAGAAATCGGTTCAGATTTAGATATAGCCACCATATATACGTTACCCCCGATTTGACATGTAAGCGCTGTAAAAACTTTATTTTATATCCGATCAGTATGAAATTCGGCAGAAAGAGGTTTCTTATTATATGGATGAACACTATTAAATTTGGAAGAAATCGGTTCAGATTTAGATATAGCCCCCATATATATGTTACCCCCGATTTGACCTGTAAGCGCTGTAAAAACTGTATTTTATATCCGATCAGTGCGAAATTCGGCAGAAAGAGGTTTCTTATTACATGAAGGAATACTGCCAAATTTGGAGAAAATCGGTTCAGATTTAGATATAGCTCCCATATATATGTTACCCCCGATTTGACATGTAAGCGCTGTAGAGACTGTATTTGATATCCGATCAGTACGAAATTCGACAGAAGGAGGTCTTTTTACATGAATAAGTATTCAGGGAAGATCGGTTCAGATTTACATTAAAGCTCCATATATATGTTCCTCCTGATTTTACTCCGATCATTAAAATTTTCCAGAAAGATGTTTCTCACTTTAGGAACGAATATTGCTTAATTTAGCGATTATCGTTTCAGAATTAGAATACGTTTCTACCCATTTACCAATTATTCCAAATTATTATGGCAATGACCCTTATCGCATTGTTAGGGAGGTGTAGGGTATTATATAGTCGGCCCCGCCCGACTTTCTGCCTTTCCTTACTGGTTTCTTGTTGTTTTTCAATTTTAAGTTTTCGCGTACCGTACCGAAATTTGTTGTATATAATTTATTTTAAATTCACCGGTCAAATTAAATTTTCACTACAAAATATTTTCCACACAACACTTGATTTTGTTTTTTAATAATTTAAACCAGTAAGGAAAGGCAGAAAGTCTGGCGGGGCCGACTATATAATACCCTACACCTCCCTAACAATGCGATAAGGGTCATTGCCATAATAATTTGGAATAATTGGTAAATGGATAGAAACATATTATCTAATTCTGAAACGATAATCGCTAAATTAAGCAATATTCGTTCCTAAATTGAGAAACATCTTTCTGGAAAATTTTAATGATCGGAAGTAAAATACAACTTCTATAGCGGTTTGATACCAAATCAGGAGGAACATATATATGGAGCTTTAATATAAATCTGAACCGATCTTCCCTGAATACTCATTCACGTAAAAAGACCTCCTTCTGTCGAATTTCGTACTGATCGGATATAAAATACAGTCTCTACAGCGCTTATATATCAAATCGGGGGTAACATATATATGGGAGCTATATCTAAATCTGAACCGATTTTCTCCGAATTTGGCAGTATTCCTTCATGTAACAAGAAACCTCTTTCTGGCGAATTTCGCACTGATCGGATATAAAATACAGTTTTTACAGCGCTTACAGGTCAAATCGGGGGTAACATATATATGGGTGTTATATCTAAATCTAAACCGAGTTTCTCCGAATTTGGCAGTATTCCTTCATATAGAAAGAAACCTCTTTTTGCCGACTTTCGCACTGATCGGATATAAAATAACATTTTTACAGCGCTCACATGTCAAATCGGGGGTAACGTATATATGGGGGCTATATCTAAATCTGAACCGATTTCTTCCAAATTTAAAAGTGTTCATTCATATAATAGGAAACCTCTTTCTGACGAATTTCATACTGATCGGATATAAAATACAGTTTTTACAGCGCTTACATGTGAAATCGGGGTAACATATATATGGGGGCTATATCTAAATCCGAACCGATTTTAACCAAATTCAATAGGGATCGTCCCTGGTCCAAAAAAAAAGATATGTGTAAAGTTTCGTCGAGATCGGACAATAATTGCGACCTGTACTTCGATTACAAGAATACATGCACAGACAGACAGACGGACATAGCTAAATCAACTCAGAAAGTGATTCTAAGTCGATCGGTATAATAAACCATGGGTCTATTTCTCTCCTTTTGGGTGTTACAAACAAATGCACAAATTTATAATACCCTGTACCACAGTGTGGTGTAGGGTATAAAAACACACTTTTTATCCGGTTCGCATAGGACCAAATGTTTAGCCTTGCAGCTAATGGTTTTGTTTCCTTTCAAAATAAGAAAGCTTATTTTTCAATTTTTTATACGTTTTATTAGTTCAATTTGTTTGGGTTTTGTGGTTGTGTACAATTGTTGGGTTTGTTTAATATTGTATGTGTGTTTAAGCAAGTAAAAAGTGTACAATATATGTTAACAATTTCTTTCAATTTCAATTCGTGTTTATTTGTAAGTTAAATTATGTGTTCTTAATGTAATTTACAATGTTTATTTTTGGGTCTCTATTTTCACTATGTTAATTTCAGATGGCACTTGTATTTTTTCACTAACACTTTTATCACGGGGGAGAGGCGCACGAGTTTGGTTTAAGGATCGGTAAAAGACTGATTACTTGTGCTTGCCATCTATCTCTTCTAAGCTTAAGTGAGCTTAGAAGAGATATATGGCAAGCACGACTTTCGTTAAGCTACAGATGGCAAGCGACAAGTAAACAAACAAATAAGAAAAAGGGAAATTAGAGTAATGAGTGCATGTAATGAGTGCTTTAGAGTGATGAGTGCATAGGTTACGCATGTATGGGCATATAAATGCAGTCGCCGCGCAGCAGTGGACGTTTCACACTGATGTTCAAAAGTGCGGTGTCACCTTTGAACAGTAGCGTTTACAAAATAGCGAAAAAAACTCGCGGATTCTGAATCGGAAGTACTTCCCCATCCCGTAAAAATGGACCTAGTTAGATAAAATATTAGAGAATGTCTACACACAGCTCATATTAGACATATAACCTCCGGTGTAGGAAGGTGAAGTTTGTCCCGTGACAAGAAGTCTTCAGAAGAAGCTTCCGTCAAAGCTCCTTTAAAGATATCTACAAATCAAAACTAAATAAAAAGTTTTTCAAATGTCGCATCATTCGTCCTATTGGAAATAATTTATATGAAGTGGAAGACCTCCAGGGGAAACCCTGGGTTGGGCTAGGCAACTGAGAAACCATATCTAGGATAGGAGAGATGTGAGTACCAAGTTCTTCTACATAAAAATAAATTGTTAGTCAATCTGAAAATAGTTTGACGATTTTCGTTATCGGTCTACTAACTACTCCGTGTGCTGTCCGAATATCTACGACCCTAATGTTTTGATCCGTTCCAAGGTAAGTTCTTTCTATGCGGCCTAATTTCCATTCAGTCGGGGCCAGTCTCTCATCTTTAATTACAATCAAATCGTCTTCCTTTACATTTTCTGTTTGATACTTCCACTTATATCGACGATGTAGCTCATTTAAATACTCAGTTTTCCATCTTTGGCAAAAATATTGAGAGATAATCTTTAATCGTTTCCATCGATTGGCAAGGGTAATGTTTCCGTCTGAAACATCGGGTTCTGCTGGGGTAAAAATGGAGGTACCTATCAGAAAATGAGCTGGGGTAAGAGGATTTAAATCGGAAGGGTCGTCGCTGGCTGGACTTAGGGGTCGAGAATTAAGACAGGCTTCAATTCGCGGTAAAATGGTCGAGAATTCTTCAAAGGTAAAATTCATTTGCGGTATAAATTTTCGTGGATGTGTTTTGAATGATTTAACTCCCGCCTCCCATAATCCTCCCATATGAGGGGTACCTGGAGGAATAAAACTCCATTCTAAATTTTGATAAATGTTGTTTTGGGTTGCGTCTTTTTTCAGAGTTTCCATAAACTCTCTCCTATCTTTCTTTATCAATTCTGTTGCTCCTACAAAATTGGTACCATTATCAGAGTAAACCTTTGCTGGGCATCCATGGCGCCCGATAAAACGCGATAAAGCGGCTAAAAAGACTGAGTTGACAGATCACTAGTGGGTTCTAAGTGAATTGCTTTTGTAGAAAAGCAAACGAAGACGCAAACATAACCCTTTGTTATTAAACAAGCTCTTCCTGTAAAATTCTTTATGTTGAAGGGTCCTGCAAAATCTACTCCAGTGTTGGTAAAAGGGTATGTATGTGTAGGTATGTAAGTGCAAGCTAACTGCAGTTAAGTATTCAGTTATTTTTGTATATATGTAAAAGGCGAAAACCACGCCAGCGTCGTACATAGGGCCAGACCCGCCAAAATCTCCTTCATATATCAATATGGCGGAGTTGGAAAAAAATGGTTTTGGCACCCTATGCAATAACGCTAATTGCACAACTTTTTTGGGTACTCACTTTGATCCTTTTATGTATTTGGGGTACCTGTTGTTGGCGTTGGCGTTGGTCGCTGGTTCTTCCTTCCTTCCTTCTAGGGGTTCAAGCGTGATGTTGTTGGGTTATGTTTCCAAGGGGTCTTGTGTTGCTGGCTTGTGTTGGGTCACTTTGAATCTTTGGGTCACTGGTTTTGTGGGTCACTTTTTTCTTGTTGTTTTTCAATTTTAAGTTTTCGCGTACCGTACCGAAATTTGTTGTATATAATTTATTTTAAATTCACCGGTCAAATTAAATTTTCACTACAAAATATTTTCCACACAACACTTGATTTTGTTTTTTAATAATTTAAACCAGTAAGGAAAGGCAGAAAGTCGGGCGGGGCCGACTATATAATACCCTACACCTCCTTAACAATGCGATAAGGGTCATTGCCATAATAATTTGGAATAATTGGTAAATGGATAGAAACATATCTAATTCTGAAACGATAATCGCTAAATTAAGCAATATTCGTTCCTAAATTGAGAAACATCTTTCTGGCAAATTTTAATGATCGGAAGTAAAATACAACTTCTATAGCGGTTTGATACCAAATCAGGAGGAACATATATATGGAGCTTTAATATAAATCTGAACCGATCTTCCCTGAATACTCATTCATGTAAAAAGACCTCCTTCTGTCGAATTTCGTACTGATCGGATATAAAATACAGTCTCTACAGCGCTTACATATCAAATCGGGGGTAACATATATATGGGAGCTATATCTAAATCTGAACCGATTTTCTCCGAATTTAGCAGTATTCCTTCATGTAATAAGAAACCTCTTTCTGGCGAATTTCGCACTGATCGGATATAAAATACAGTTTTTACAGCGCTTACAGGTCAAATCGGGGGTAACATATATATGGGTGTTATATCTAAATCTAAACCGAGTTTCTCCGAATTTGGCAGTATTCCTTCATATAGAAAGAAACCTCTTTTTGCCGACTTTCGCACTGATCGGATATAAAATAACATTTTTACAGCGCTCACATGTCAAATCGGGGGTAACGTATATATGGGGGCTATATCTAAATCTGAACCGATTTCTTCCAAATTTAAAAGTGTTCATTCATATAATAGGAAACCTCTTTCTGACGAATTTCATACTGATCGGATATAAAATACAGTTTTTACAGCGCTTACATGTGAAATCGGGGTAACATATATATGGGGGCTATATCTAAATCCGAACCGATTTTAACCAAATTCAATAGGGATCGTCCCTGGGCCAAAAAAAAGATATGTGTAAAGTTTCGTCGAGATCGGACCATAATTGCGACCTGTACTTGGATTACAAGAATACATGCACAGACAGACAGACGGACATAGCTAAATCAACTCAGAAAGTGATTCTAAGTCGATCGGTATAATAAAAAATGGGTCTATTTCTTCTCCTTTTGGGTGTTACAAACAAATGCACAAATTTATAATACCCTGTACCACAGTGTGGTGTAGGGTATAAAAACACACTTTTTATCCGGTTCGCATAGGACCAAATGTTTAGCCTTGCAGCTAATGGTTTTGTTTCCTTTCAAAATAAGAAAGCTTATTTTTCAATTTTTTATACGTTTTATTAGTTCAATTTGTTTGGGTTTTGTGGTTGTGTACAATTGTTGGGTTTGTTTAATATTGTATGTGTGTTTAAGCAAGTAAAAAGTGTACAATATATGTTAACAATTTCTTTCAATTTCAATTCGTGTTTATTTGTAAGTTAAATTATGTGTTCTTAATGTAATTTACAATGTTTATTTTTGGGTCTTTATTTTCACTATGTTAATTTCAGATGTTGGCACTTTTTCACTAACACTTTTATCACGGGGGAGAGGCGCACGAGTTTGGTTTAAGGATCGGTAAAAGACTGATTACTTGTGCTTGCCATCTATCTCTTCTAAGCTCACTTAACGACTTTCGTTAAGCTACAGATGGCAAGCGACAAGTAAACAAACAAATAAGAAAAAGGGAAATTAGAGTAATGAGTGCTTTAGAGTGATGAGTGCATAGGTTACGCATGTATGGGCATATAAATGCAGTCGCCGCGCAGCAGTGGACGTTTCACACTGATGTTCAAAAGTGCGGTGTCACCTTTGAACAGTAGCGTTTACAAAATAGCGAAAAAACTTGCGGATTCTGAATCGGAAGTACTTCCCCATCCCGTAAAAATGGACCTAGTTAGATAAAATATTAGAGAATGTCTACACAAAGCTCATAAAAGACATATAACCTCCGGTGTCGGAAGGTGAAGTTTGTCCCGTGACAAGAAGTCTTCAGAAGAAGCTTCCGTCAAAGCTCCTTTAAAGATAACTACAATTCAAAACTAAATAAAAAGTTTTTCAAATGTCGCATCATTCGTCCTATTGGAAATAATTTATATGAAGTGGAAGACCTCCAGGGGAAACCCTTGATAATCTACCATGGAAAAGATTTGAAGCAATAGGCGAAAACCGACGCAATAGCAAATCATAACCTTACCATGCCACTAATCAAGTCTTATTAGGCATTATGGTTTATCCCCATCAACAAGTCAGTTCAAGGGGCAGACGACGAAGCCCGGAAGTTTGTTTGGTTTCTTACTTGCTCTAAAACTGCAAATAGTGAGAGGACAATTTATGTCCATCATGAACACTCAACGATGTGCCACCTTGCTCTAATGGACGCTATGTCACACGCGCCAGTGTTGATATCAGAGCCATGAACTTAACAGTTATTCATATTGTGAGAGCAGTTAGAATTGAAAAAAACACATAACGAAAATCCGAACTGGATCTCCGTTGAAACATTGCATCAAGCATTATGGACTTTGGTGTGGACTGGAGACGCAAATGTCAACAAGGTCTGGTAAAAAGAAAAAAATTGCATCTTGTCACAGCAGAATAGGAATGTAAAATTCCAGTGACAAGGAACATTATAATAACAACAGCTCATCAAGGAATTCGATTATATCACCACAAATCGTTCTTGAAAATTTGTTTCGAAAAACTTATTTTTTTAGTCATATCTTTCTGTCAAAATGGCTATAAAATAGCATTGCCTTCTCACAAGATTGTGATAGAATGTACGTTTAAAATCTTATTTCCGTTAAGCGGGATGTTTAATAAGAGGCAAAAAATAGAAACGCCATACATAAGTATTTCAATCGGATTTTATTCATTTATCTTGCATTAAAAATCATGTAAATAAGTATACCCAAAATCAGTTATATACAGTTAATGTCCTTATGTTTCAGCCACTTTCTTTTATAAGTGAATATCCTTGCTTTGGAGCTCTCCAGAACAGCATTCACGCAGTGATCATTTTCAAGTATCCTAGACTGGAAGCGTCCGGTTCCAAAATGCACCGGAAATTCATCCGCACTGGAACTCCTATCCACAGGGCCGCCATGGTATAGTTTCCACCAAGTTTCCTGAAGAACTTTCCAGAAGCCAATCCAGGGTTAAGTCCAAGTATGGATTCCCTTCATCACTTCTGGTTGGTTTGCGAACCTCCTCCATTGCTTTCTGCTGCCAAGTTTCGGTTTGGTGGACCATCCTTTGAATTTCTAAGACCAGCTTCAGATCATTCCATCATAAATTACATTTAATTTTTCATTCACGAAGTCACTTCGTTTTTTATTTTTAAAGAACTCTTTAAAGTTCTTTTTTAAAAAAAATCCTTAACGTTATTTTTAAAAAAATCTGTAACGCGTTATTTATTTTTTTTTTTCTTAAATCTTTATCGTCTTATTTATTATACCCTACACCACACTGTGGTACAGGGTATTATAACTTTGTGCATTTGTTTGTAACACCCAAAAGGAGAAAAAATAGACCCATCGTTTATTATACCGATCGACTTAGAATCACTTTCTGAGTTGATTTAGCTATGTCCGTCTGTCCGTCTGTCTGTCTGTCTGTCTGTCCGTCTGTCTGTCCGTCTGTCTGTCTGTGCATGTATTCTTGTAATCAAAGTACAGGTCGCAATTATGGTCCGATCTCGACGAAAGTTTACACACATCTTTTTTTTGGCCCAAGGACGATCCCTATTCAATTTGGTTAAAATCGGTTCAGATTTAGATATAGCCCCCATATATATGTTACCCCCGATTTGACATGTAAGCGCTGTAAAAACTTTATTTTATATCCGATCAGTATGAAATTCGGCAGAAAGAGGTTTCTTATTATATGGATGAACACTATTAAATTTGGAAGAAATCGGTTCAGATTTAGATATAGCCACCATATATACGTTACCCCCGATTTGACATGTAAGCGCTGTAAAAACTTTATTTTATATCCGATCAGTATGAAATTCGGCAGAAAGAGGTTTCTTATTATATGGATGAACACTATTAAATTTGGAAGAAATCGGTTCAGATTTAGATATAGCCCCCATATATATGTTACCCCCGATTTGACCTGTAAGCGCTGTAAAAACTGTATTTTATATCCGATCAGTGCGAAATTCGGCAGAAAGAGGTTTCTTATTACATGAAGGAATACTGCCAAATTTGGAGAAAATCGGTTCAGATTTAGATATAGCTCCCATATATATGTTACCCCCGATTTGACATGTAAGCGCTGTAGAGACTGTATTTGATATCCGATCAGTACGAAATTCGACAGAAGGAGGTCTTTTTACATGAATAAGTATTCAGGGAAGATCGGTTCAGATTTACATTAAAGCTCCATATATATGTTCCTCCTGATTTTACTCCGATCATTAAAATTTTCCAGAAAGATGTTTCTCACTTTAGGAACGAATATTGCTTAATTTAGCGATTATCGTTTCAGAATTAGAATACGTTTCTACCCATTTACCAATTATTCCAAATTATTATGGCAATGACCCTTATCGCATTGTTAGGGAGGTGTAGGGTATTATATAGTCGGCCCCGCCCGACTTTCTGCCTTTCCTTACTGGTTTTTTTTTGAAAAAATCTGAAACGCTTTATTTATTTATTTTTCTTTTAATCTTTAATGCTATGATGATTTCAGATTACACAAAGAAAACTCGAGGTAAAGTTTACTCTATCACTGGTCATTTGGAACGACTGCCGGACCGAATCATCCTGGAGTACAACAAAAAAATTCCGGAACGTACTGGCAGGTCACCTACAGAAGGACTGAACCCGAGTTCACATTTCGAGCCGAGAAAATTGCCAGGGGTAAGAGAAAGCATTGTATCAGCTTTATTCGGTCTAGTAGTCGCGACATATAGGACGGTGTAAGAAAAAACATTTTTTATGTGACTTATTTCATCCTATGAAACGACAGACAAATGTCTTTTCTAAGTCCACACAAGTATTTCATACCGAAGGTTATGCTTATCAGCAAAACAGAAACAACGTCTGTTCAGTTAACCACCATAACCACGAAAATTATTCTCATCATAATAGGCTAGAGGTTCTCTCTGTTCGCCGCTGTAAGCCATGGCAATAATCTCAATAGAAATCCCAACCAGAATTACAAATACAGACTTAAGCTTATCTTTTAATTACTTAAGGTCACTAAGTTACGCGTTTTTCGTTCACTTTCCTCAGATTTTTGTGTAAAAATAAAACTAATTATAGTAGAAGGAATCCCTTAGAATTTTCCAGTCACATGTCCGCTTCCTTTGCTGGCATTTCATTTCACAACAACAAAAGAAAACACAAACAGATGACAAGCAGCATTTCATTTTTTTTTATTTTGGAACATGCACGAACTAGAAAAATATTAAATGTTGAATTTGTTGGAAATACTAAATACAAACAGGTAAGAATTTAATTTTTAACTATTATAGTTTTAATTAAAATGTGATTTTCAGATTAACAGCGAAGATATGATTGAAATAGCTTGGACACTGCACACTTACGGAATACAAAGGAGCCTCTCCACAAATGTGTAAAAATCAAGAAGTTCACATGGCAAGCAATTTCTCTGGAGTTGTCAACACCAAGTAAATTCCAAAACTTTAAAATATGTACCAGCATCTTTGTCTTAATGTGTGTTCATTCAACAGAAAGGTGGGGAACCTACTCATGCTGCTTGGACGCAAGGAATCCATTTTCAAGAACACATTTTGATTCCAGTCGGATCGAACCCAAGAAAATCGTTAGTCCAGGTGTTTGCTCTTCCTACAATGATGCTTGTTACCTAAACAAAAAACAAAACAAAACACAAGTAAACAAAGTTTAAATAAACACACACACATACATATTTTTCGCATCACAATACAACAACACGGGAGAGCCACCGCTGACCAGTCCAACGTTGGAGGCGCAGATTTGGCATCACCAAGCCTTGGATGCCTGGTATTCCACAAGTGTCTACAAACAACATACAGTGACTTCGGACGACCAGACGGACTGGACTGTGAATAAAAGAAAAGAGACAAATAAAAAGCGATTAGTGCCGGTGTTATCATAAGGACAAAATCGTGTTACTTACATAAATTCAGACCCTTTGTACAGTAAAAGGGGCGTGGATAGGGTTCTCAGGGTTGAGCTCAAGCCTAGGGACTTTCGCTTGTGGTAGGGGGGTTGAGTGGCCCAGATTTTCACTGTTTCGTCCATGCTAGATAGGAGAAATAAACGGCAAGAGTAAATAAATTATTTGTATTTTTCTTACTTACTTACCAAGAACTCGGACGAAGACGGACGACACACTTCGAAGACTACTTCGCCATCGTCATATCAGACAGCTGTTGCCAGTACTCAGCTCCAGCCTTTCATCAGCTATTTCACTATCCGTTTCGTGCCTGCCGAAGACGTCCTCTGGAACCAAACTCCGTGAAAGAAGAGAAACAATAAATATATTAGAAAACGCCAATTAAATGAAATCGATTTTCTCAACTTAAAAACAATTTAGAAACAAACGAAATTCGACTGTTTAGCTTTTGGTCATTTCTTTCCCCAAACTATAAGAAATTGGGTTTTTTATATTTTTTTTTGTGACACATTTTTGAAAGTACATTTTAAAGAAAAGATCCCTTGAATTATATCCGAAATTTAAATTGTTTGTATATTAGGTTAGGTTAGGTTGAAGGGAGGAGACGTTTAAACGTCTCATGTCCATGGACATACACTTAAGCCAGTGGTTCGGCCTGTTGTGCGGTCCTTATTTATGATCTTTTTATACCTCACGAGTTACAGAAAATCGGTACTAGACACGAATTTTCTCAGTATCTTCCAGTCATATTCTCTGAGATGAGTCAAGTCTGATAATATGTCGGACCCGAAATGTTGGGATCTTGCATGACTTGCAGTGACACAGAAAATGTTCCATCGTTCCGATGTTTTCCCTGCATGCCCTGCATTCGTCGTTTCCTCCTTGTCCTATGCGATGAAGATGTGATTGTAAGCTTGAGTGTCCCGTTAGAACACTCATCATCTTACTAATATCGATCTTGTTTAGCTTCAGAAGACTTCTTGTTTTCTTTTCATTTGGGTCACCCCACAGTATCTTTGCAGTTGCTCCTACTGTTGCGCTATTCCACACAGTTTTGTGAGCCATCACTGTCCAGTGCTTCAACTCATTTTTCGTGGCTTCGAAGGGTTTCCAATTTTCCAAGTTTATTACTCGAAGTTCTCTGCCCTTTGAAGCCAAGCTGTTTGCCCGTTCATTTCCAATCACTCCGTTGTGTCCTGGTACCCAGCAAATACGCAATTGACCATGGGCTGAGTAATCATTTATCGTTCTTTTACAGTCGAACACAGTTCTGGATTTGACCCTTTCCGATGTTATTGCTTTAATCGCCATTTGGCTATCTGTGAAGATGTTGGCATATTTAGGCTTTGTGGTGTTACTGAGCCAGTTCACACACTCCGTGATTGCTCGAACTTCTGCTTGAAATACCGTGTTATGGTCAGGGAGGCGGAGGTGATGTTCGACTTCTGGTTCATCAATAAAAAGTCCCAGACCCGTCCTTCCTCCTCGCTTGGACCCATCCGTGTAGCAGCTGATTTCCACCGGCACATGGGCCAAAGTTCCATTTTCCCAGGAGCGTCTGTCTGGCACAAACGTATCACAGCCGCAATTCAGGAATGCGGTTGGAGATTTCTGGCGTTTGAATGCCTATATGCCTATAAAGCACATACGTTGAATTTTTTGCAAAGGTGTTACGTTGCACTTCTTCTCCATTGATGTCCACCACAGGTGATTATTGGTCTAATCACCCTCATGTAAAGCCAGTGAGTCATATTTGGACGTAGTCCCCATTTTGAACCTATAGCTCTTCTGCACAACGACCAACATCTGTGGGCCTTTGTAACTCTTTCTTCAAGATGATATTTCCAGTACAGTTTCTGATCCAAGATTATTTTACTTTTTTAGTTATAGCATTTGTCTTATTCAGTTATATGCTACGTTAAGTGCCTCTTCAGGTCTTCTGCATAATTGATTTGGATGAAAGCCCCTTAGAAGTATTACAACGTCGCACAGTGGGCTAAAATGGAAAAAAATGGACATAATTCTGCCATTTCAAAACCACTTATCGTATGGCGATGAAATTTTAGGTGTGTATACAAGAGGTGTTAGAGAGTTTAAGTTCGGAACTTGGGCCCCCTATCTCATACAGGGGCGGAGCTACAGGGCCCGATATACTCCTAGACCAGACCTACAATAAACATTTTATATAAAATTTAGACTCATTTTAAAGGAGACGTTTCACAGAATCTGCTAGAGAAAATCAGAAGCGAAAATTTTAATTGGTGTGGTTGCAACCATTCTCCGATTTGGACCTTTTTTTACATAAATTTCAAAAGTTTGATCGATTTTCTCCAATCGCAAAGCTAAATTGTTAAATTTTTCTTTTTATTTTTTTTGTATTAGGGTATAACAAAATCGACTGCAAAGGGAATCCCGAGCGCGGCTTTTCATATCGAAGATATAGGACTAAAAGTAAAAATCCCATTTTTGGGGATTTTTAATGTATTTTTTGGGAATCGATGTTGACAACTCTGGAGAGAATTTAAAACGTAAGTTTTTATGGCACAAAATACAAGTCCTTGGACGAGTACCTGTGTTAGCGTAGAAGGTTATAGTTCATATGGTTTAATCCAGTAACCTTGTTACTAGTTGTCCATGGTTCCTGGATCAACGCAATATGAACCCTGCCTTTATTTATGATGTCCATCAGAGCGTTGGATGCTGTCTCGCTCCGGTGGAGGTTTATCTGGATGACCTCAATCATTGTCTTTCCAGTAAAAGATTCTTTTGAGAGTCTATGCTATCTGATGGCACTCCCTTATTATTTGGTAGTGGGCCACTCTCCTGCTTTCGTTCACTACCTATTACACCATCTTCCAGTCGACAATTTTGGGAGGCGGTGTTACATATTTTTTGTCGCTCCCTCATTGTTTTGAATCGTTTTGTGGCTCTTTTTATGTTGATCACCACCTTGGCTGGGAACTTCCTGCAAAAGTGGTAGTACTATTGGTGAACTGGTGGTGTTATTGACTACTTCCACATCAGTTTTTGGCAGTGTCTCACTTTTCTCCATCCGTTCACTACCAGTGTTTGCCTCTTCAGACAGTACATTTGGACTCGATTCATCTGTCCTGCCAATCGGGACCTTTACAATTTTGAAAAAGACTGTCCAGATCAAGAAGTACGCCATGCCCTTCGCCATGACAAGATTTTTCTTGGATTCTGGGTCTCTGCCCAACACGAGGAGAGTACCCTCGGTATCATCCTTCCTATAGAAGACTTCCCACTTTCTCACGGAAAATTTTGAATTCTGTTTGCCAATGATGTCGAGTATGTAACTGATGAGCATTGGCGTAGCACTGGATTTCTGCTGGGGTGGGCTATAGCCCCAAGAAGAAAAGTTTGTTTTTATGCTTTTAAATTATTCACGGATGAAATTGTCAACGAAAGGTAAGAAATTAATTTATATTGAAATCAGATTTATTACAACCTTTCTATGATAAATTAATATTTTACATAAACATGAATTCGGTCTTTTAAAACAACAATTGTTTAAAAACAATTAATACTAATAATTTTATTAATTAATTAAAGAGGAATTAAATATTTTATAATGGACATAAAAAATAGTAGTATGGAATAAAATATAATAAGAATAAAAAATTAATTATTGTACTCTTAAAAAAAAAGAATATCAATAACAATTTTACTATTTCGTTTTTGATATTTAAAATGGTCAAATTTCAAAATGGATCTTGGAACATTGTAGATCTTAGTCATGTTTTAATTCGACGCGCCATCGCATCGATGTCCTGCACAGCCAGAAAAGTGTGGAAGCCTTATTGAAAATTACAAACTTTTAAAGAATTCGGATAAATATTTAAAAAGATTTTGTTTTTATTCTATCTTTTTTTGAATCAACATTTTATGTATTTCTATCAACTATTTCTTTCTCTGATTGGCTTATTGTTGTATGAGTCTTGAAGATATTTTTAGCACAAGAGTTTCTACAATTATCGATTCCTTATCAATTTGCAGGTTACTTCTAAAGGGTCCGCCATCTAACGTTTTTTTTTCAACTAGCGCTTATTTCGTGAATGGTAACACTTAGCTCATGTCTGATTTGACAGATAATTAGTTTTATCCTTCCGCTGAACGAATATGTGTATATTGCGAATATTGCGACATTACTTTGAAAATCATTGTAATGTTGCAGAATGTGTGCGAATACGTCAGCTCCGTATGTTCGTTATCTTGTGAAAAAAGTGAAAGAAACTGGCATCCTCATCGATAAACCAAAGCGTGAAAAGCCAAAAACAGTGCGTTCACCCGAGAATATTGCTGCTGTGGCAGAAAGTGTGCGTGAAGCGCCATCAACATCAATTCACCGTCGTTCTCAACAATTGAACAGTTCGGAGACATCCTTGAGACGAATTTTGCATAAAGACCATACAAAGTCCAATTGGTTCAGGAGTTGAAGCCAACTGACCATCCAATGCGTTTTCAGTAGTTTTTTTTTATAGCATTTTCAAAAAAAAAAGTTATTTGGCGGACCCTTTATAATCATCAATAAATTCAGAAGTTCCATTCAAAGCTTTACCAAACAATTTACTGCTTTAGTTAGTGGAAAACTTAAATCTGTTCTCCAATATTAAAATGCTATCGTATCATCAGGCAAATCTACATATTGGCCTTTAACTAATGTTGAATTAACCGAAACAAATTTGGTAAGCGTTTTGTTGGCAGCGCAGCTGTTTTCGTGTAACAAGTTAATGTCAAACATGTTCAGTTTGCTCTATAATATAACCATGTTCAGTTTGCTCTATAATATAACCATGAATCGACTTACAAACGAACAACGCTTGTAGATTATTAAGTTTATTTCACTTTGGGGGCGGTCAATTGGCCGCATAGATCGTGCGATTTAACGCCTTTAGATTATTTGTTGTTGGGCTACGTTAAGGCTAATGTCTGTAGGGACAAATCCGCAACGGTTGACGCACTGGAAACCAATATTGAAGAATTTATTAGTGAGATACCGGCCGATGTGTTGGAGAGAGTATGCCACAATTGGACCCAGCGTATGAACCATTTGAGGCGCAGCCGCGGTCAACATTTACATGAAATCATCTTTAAACATTGGATTATATAGACCGTTCTCGACTCAAACAAAAATTTCATACATTTCTCTAAATTTTATGTGTTTTCTTTTAATCAAATCCGAAAGCTCTTAACAAATCTCTCGATAGTTGCCGTAACCGTTCAGTATGCCTCTCCGAGCCTTGCATTTGTTGTTTGAAAATATTTGCTTAAATTATTTATGTTTTGTAGAGCAGTGTTAAATACATGAAGATTCATAACGGATTCAGGTTTAGTGATTATATTTAATAATCCCAAAGCATCCACAGTATTTTTGTGTCGTGATGCACTTGCTTCCTACTCTACACTATTTTTTAGTTTTACTAAAACTTCAAACTTCCAAATATTTTATTTGTAAAACATTGCATATTCTTTTGAAATCCATATGATTTCCAGGTTTGTAAATATGTACAGCATTGACAAATGATGATTGATTGTATGTTCGAATAGGAGTCGACAATTACCCAATTTTAATTTGTATGCCTCGCAGTGATTTAAAACACATACATTTGCACCATTATAAGACTTCCAATTATTAAAACATTTCCCATCTTATTTTTCCAAAAAAAAATCAGTTTAAGTAAAGAATTGGCATATCTGCTTACAGAAATATCTACGAAACCTAAGAATCGTTCTTCTACTTCAAAATTGATTGCAAACCTTTGAGTTTTTAGATTTATAACAGAACTAGCTGGACCCGGTCCACTTCGTTGCCCCAGATTGAGATTTCCGATCCCGTCCATTTTTGAACCAATTACGTAGACTGCCATCAAATGCATATTTACTAATTACAACACTCTCGCTAACAAATTGTTCAAGGTATTTCAATTTCAGAAATTTGCTTATAAGGGTGGGCCACGCTCATTGGTCCGATCCCAACCCTTTTGGGCCATTCACGTAGACTATCACCAGATATATATACACGAAATTACAGCACTCTCGGTAAAAAATTGTGCAAGATATGACTCTCAATTTCAAAATTTGACTTATACTCGCATAGGCAGGGCAACGTCCATTGTTCTGATCCCGCCTATTTTTGGTCGAATCACGTAGACTGTCATCAGATACATATACCCAAAACTGCAGCGCTCACTTAAACAAATTGTGCAAGATATCTCAATTTAAAAATTAGGCTCCTATTGGCGGTGCCGCCCTTTTTTGTGTAATCACGTAGACTGCGTGAGATGCACAAAATCACAGCACTCTCGCTAACAAATTGTGCATGATATCTCAATTTCAAAATTTGGTTTATATGGGCGGGGCGAGGCCCATTGATCCGATCCCGCCACTTTTTAGAACATTCACGTAGGCTATCATCAGATACATATGCACAAAATTACAGAACTATCGCTAAACAATTGTGTAAGACATCTCAATTTCAAAATTTAGTTTATATGGGCAGGGCCACGGCCATTGATCCGATCCCGACCCTTTTTGGACCAATAACGTAGACTACCACCAGACATCACTCTCGCTAAAAATTGTGCAAGATATGTGTCTCAATTTCAAAATTTGGCTTATATAGGCGGAGCCACGTCCATTGGTCTGATCCCGCCAATTTTTGGGCGAATCGCTAAGACAGTCATCAGATACATATGTCCAAAACTGCAGCACTCTCGATAATAAATTGTGCAAGATATTTTAATTTCAAAATTTGGCTTATATGGACGTGGCCACACCCATTGGTTCGATGCCGCTCATTTTTGGACCAATCACGTAGACTATCACCAGATACACGAAATTACAGCACTCTCGGTACAAAATTGTGCAATATATCTCAATTTCAAAATTTGGCTTATATGGGGGGGTGGGCACGCCCATTGTTCTGATCCCGCCCATTTTTTGACCAATCACGTAGACTGCCACTATATACATATACACAAAATTGCAGCACTCTCGCTATCAAATTGTGCAAAATATCTCAATTTCAAAATTTGGCTTATATGGGCGGGGCCACGCCTATTGGTCCGAACCCGCCCATTTTTTGGACCAATCATGTAGGTCGCCAACGGATATATATATGTACAAAATTCCAGGTCTCTCGGTAACAAATTGTGCAAGATATCACATTTTTTAAATTTGGCTTATATGAGCGGTGCCACTCCCATTGGTCCGATCCCGCACATTTTTGGAAAAATCACGTGGACTGCTACCAGATACATACGAACAACATTACAGCACTCTAGCTAACAAATTCTGCAAGATATCTCAATTTAAAAATTTGGCTTGTATGGGCGGGGCCACGCCTATTGGTCCGATCCCGCCCATTTTTTGACCAATTACGTAGAATGCCACCAGATACATATACGCAACATTGCAGCACTCCCGCTAGCAAATGGAGCAAGATATCAAAATTTCAAAATTTGGTCTATGTGGGCGGGGCCACGCCCATTGGGTCGATCCCGCCCATTTTTGGACCAATCACGTAGACTGCCACCATATATATATACATAAAATTTCAGCACTCTCGCTAACAAATTGTGCAACATATCTCAATTTCAAAATTTGGCTTATATGGGCGGGGCCACGCCCATTGGTCCGATTCCGCCCATTTTTGGAAAATTCACATAATATGCCACTAAATGCATACACACAAAATTTCAGCACTCTAGCTAAAATTTTTTCTCAATATCAAAATTGGACCCATATGGGCGGGTCCACGCCCACTTGATATATCGAAAATTCAAGTAGCCTATTTTCAGCACCCCCTACACATGTACATTCTGTGAAAATTTCAAGATGATCGGTCTAGCCGTTTAGACGTCTATACGGAACAAACAAACAAACCCACAAACAAACGATTTGCCACGCCCACATTTTCCCCGCCCACTATTTGCAAAATTTTTTTCCCAAAACCATCTCAGACCAAATAGCTTTCAAACAAAAGAAAAAATTTTAAAATCGGTCCAGTGGTTTAAGCGTCTATAAAACACATACATACATACATACATACATACATACATACATACATACATACAAACATTTTTCCATTTTTATATATGGGGAAAAACACGTCAAAAGGCCCACTTTTTTAAATTTTATTCCGATCGCGTCAAAACTTGGTGGGGTTGCAGAAGTACTTTGGGTATGCTATGTGCTTAAAATACAGCTTCCTAGCGTGATACGTTATGAAGATACAGGGTGTCAAAGTTGGAAATTTTGACCATTGTATCACCCGACTACGTGGGCCGATTTGAATGAACCGTGGCTTATATGGCAGCTATTTAGAAACGCACAAAATGTGCATTGATAATTGTTTGCAAATATTCAATTTTCATATTTTTTTCTCGCGACTTATGTTTTCCTCGCGATTTTAATTGTGTTCCGCGGATGGGATTCTATATCTTTAAACTACAAAAATGAAGTCCATTCTGTTTACTTTATCAATACGAATTTTCGCTTTGGGATGAAAACCACAACAAAAGCTATGGAAATTTTGAATGTCAAACCTACTATTTTTTCATTACTTCTTTCGTATTATGAAGTAAGTTTATTCTAAGATGTGGACCGGAAACACGATTAATAAAATGTAATGGTGGCATTCTATAGCCAAATACGCCAGAACAACAAAATAACTTATTTCGCAAAAAGTCGACGTCGCATTTTTTACACTGGCCTACAATATTGCACTGGTCAACTCGAATCCTAGCGAGCAGATATCGGACACGATCTCGATGGATTTTGAGGTTCTAAATCCGAATATAAAATCAAAAATGCAATATATATTCGCGTTTTTGCGATATTGTATTAATTATGTGATAAAAATGCTGATTTTACAGCTTTTATGAATAAAGAAACGCGAAAGACGCACTTTTACAAAAAAAAATCAGTTTTCGGAAAATAATCGCTTTTCAATTAATACGAGTATTCAACAACTGTAATAATCGTAAGTCATCTCCGAGAAATCTCCCGGGAAACCTAGTCGGAGAAATCGTATTTTTAATATAGCTACAATTGGAAAAATAAAAAAAAATTAAAATATGATATCTACGAGATGGTGTAAGATTTTGACCCTTTATAAAATTAACTTTTAATTCGTTTGATACTCGTTTTAATAGCAAAGCGATTATTTTGAGAAACCTGCAATTTTTTTTTGGTAAAAGTGCGTCTGTCGCGATTCTGTTTTCAAAAAGCCTAAAATCAGCACTTTTATCACATAATTAATACAATATCGCAAATACGCGAATATATATTGCATTTTTGATTTTATATTCGGATTTAGAACCTCAAAATCCATCGAGATCGTGTCCGATATCTGCTCGCTAGGATTCGAGTTGACCAGTGCAATATTGTAGGCCAGTGTAAAAAATGCGACGTCGAATTTTTGCGAAATAAGTTATTTTGTTGTTCTGGCGTATTTGGCTATAGAATGCCACCATTACATTTTATTAATCGTGTTTCCGGTCCACATCTTAGAATAAACTTACTTTATAATACGAAAGAAGTATTGAAAAAATAGTAGGTTTGACATTCAAAATTTCCATAGCTTTTGTTGTGGTTTTCATCCCACAGCGAAAATTCGTATTGATAAAGTAAACAGAATGGACTTCATTTTTGTAGTTTAAAGATATAGAATCCCATCCGCGGAACACAATTAAAATCGCGAGGAAAACATAAGTCGCGAAAAAAAAATATGAAAATTGCACATTTTGTGCGTTTCTAAATAGCTGCCATATAAGCCACGGTTCATTCAAATCGGCCCACGTAGTCGGGAGATACAATGGTCAAAATTTCCAACTTTGACACCCTGTATCTTCATAACGTATCACGCTAGGAAGCTGTAATTAAGCACATAGCATACCCAAAGTACTTCTGCAACCCCACCAAGTTTTGACGCGATCGGAATAAAATTGACAAAAGTGGGCCTTTTGACGTGTTTTTCCCCATATATAGATTTTGAAATATTCATTTTAATTCTGTTATTAGTAATTGTAAAATTGATAGATGATTGGAATTGATAAAATTAAAAAATCCAACTCAAATATCTGTGGGGTGGGCTAAAAAACTTCTGGGGTGGTAATAGACCACCCCAGCCACCCCCTTCCTACGCTTATGCTGATGAGAACTTGCTGGGACATCCCTTAACATATAGGTCGTTTTTATGAGTTCAGGAATGTCGCTTTTCCTTACCAATTTTAGCTTTGCGCCGTCCCAAGGTGAGGGGAAGCTATCCACAAATTTTACGAGGACACCAGCGCAGCGTTGTGATGCAAGCCTTAGCATCAAATCACCCCTCTCAAACTTGCAACTCATTACTTCGATTGGTGGTTCATCCTTAGATTCGAGGACGTACTCCGATACCCTCGTATAGACCAAATCTTCGAAGTTCCTCTTTAGGTCTTCGGGAATTCTGCCAGATGCACTACTGCTATCAATTATGGCATAGCATAGATCGTCTCGAAAATGTTGTTTAGCTATATTAGTATAAGATGGTGGCTTCTTACCCTTCTTTATGGCCAATTGATTTTTCCGTGTCTGTAGAGTCTTTTTGTTTAAAGCCTCATCATTAACGGATGATTTGGTTGACTTGACCTGCGTTACCCAGACTAGAGACCTCCTTTTGTGTGGTTACGTTAGGCTTCTCCGAGTTACTGGAAGACGGCGAGCCCTTTTTCTTCTTAGTCACTCTCACAGCGCTATGTTCTTCGGGAGACCTGACTCTTTTAGCGGCCTCCATGATTGTGTTGGAGGTAGAATTGTCAGGTTCATCCCGTAATAGGTTCTGTCGGTTCAACTTATTCAGTTTCCTTCTTTGTGCCCCTGACAGTCTCTTTAAGTTAGCAACAATAGTGATATTGTTTTCATTTGATGATTCAGAGTCAGAGTCCCCACTGGCTTTTAAAGGCTAGGGTTGCTTAGAGCCTCAGCTGGGTTCTGCTTCATCTGTCTTATCATTTGTTTTGCCTGCGGCTGGATGTGCTCTTGTTTCATTTTCGACTACGGGATCAAACACACCAAAGATCGTAGAATTTGCTTGCTCATGATTGTTCGATAACGACGACACATGACTCGTGAGTGAATCAACGCTTGTCGCCGGCACTGGGTTTTCCCTCCCCTGCGCCGTAATCTCCTTCGTCTTTTTTGGATTAATCATAAATTGGTTGGGGGAGACACCCCCATAGCCAGTATTAGCCCGTAATAGGTACGTCGATATAGGCCTTCCAGACTGAGCTCAGAAAATTCTGTCCAGAGACCGATGCATCCAATTCAACCTACGCTTTATAAACAACAAACCTCCTGGTTGTGTAGTAGGTAGGTGAATAGGTATTACGTAATAGGTTAAAAACTATCCGCTCTGCGATAACACGTCCGTTCGCTACGACAAGCGGCGACTGACTTGTTGTATATTATTATCGCCATGAATGGTGAAACTTGAACAAGATAAACTTACAACGAATGAAATTTCGCTCGCAATAAAGCAACACATTGTACTATTCCTGAAACGAAAATTCTAAAGATGTTTTATATGGGCTAGATAGCTTAGTCCGTGGTAGCTAGAGAGGTTAAAGGCACGTAATTAGAGAGTCAGATGTGGGATACCAAGAAACAATACATTGAAGGTATCATGGTGAGGTCGGCTCGATATCTAGAGGGTGGGCCTAGTCCTGGCAAGTCATCAACTAGGCCATATCTGAGTGTCTTTGAGCAGCTCCTTCCTTTCTTTTCATTTGTTGTTACTTTTCTCCTTCTTTCCGTTCATTTTCAATCTCCTTTCTCTTGCTTCGGGTTCCCCTTTTCTCTCTTTTTCTGTTTATGGATGTCAACGACCGGTATGATTTTCTTTTTTTGTTTTGCTGTTGTCCAAACGTCAGAATGGTTGGCAAGAACCTCCCCAATCCATCGAGCTTAGCCGCGCGAAACGCCAGCATACCGGCAAAGCCACTCTTCTGGCAGCAATGGTCATTCACCAAGTGAATGAATGACCAACTATTGTATAGTTGTCTTTTATTGCCTGGGCTAAAGGCGTCATAGATGCTTCTAAAGCCAATGAGTCGGCTGAAAGAGCCACAAATTCAGCTGTGTTAACGGCTAATAAAGTCAAAAGAATCAGATCACCTGATGAACCCCTGCCTTCAAAAAAGGCAAGAGGCCCTAATTTCATCACCAACAGGGCACTCACCCAGCTCTTCAATGAAGAAGCTCCTACGCTAGTCTAGTGATGGCTGTTATAGACAGAAGTATTGAGGAGGGATACATCCTCAAGGACAAATGGAGCCATGTGCAATCCGCCATTATGGCTCATTACCTCGATGGCCGAAGAGAAATGCCGGGCAAACCACCAGTCTGCAACGATGCAGGATGGCGTCAGGGGAGAGTAAAGCTCTTATATTTCGGTGATGCCAGATCAGTAGATCTGTATAGGGCTGCTCTGAGTCGAGCGGGTGAGGTGTGGCCGGGTGCCCAGTTGGATGTTGTGTAAAAAAACAACATCCCTAGTCACCCTAAAGCCATAACCTGGGTTACAGAAGAGCCCTCCAACCCGGCTGACATATTAGAAATAATAAAAGATTCCAATCCTGGTCTGCCCGCCCATAATTGGAGAATCAGCAAGGTGGGTAAGGCGGATGGTAAAAAGCGGCAGGTCAATTTGATCCTTAACGCTGAATCCACCTCCCATATACAACCTGCAAGTGCAACCCTACAGTATGGCTTAGAGACTATAGTCTTGAAGGTATACAAGCAGGATATAGTTCCCACTGCGGAAGGTGAGTCGTCCACCGCGGTTGATACACAGCTTTCTGGAAGTGCGGAGGTATCCACGCCCATTATTTCGGGTGACTCCAACTCTAACAGAAGATCTGTAACGTCCTACTCTGTGGACGAAAGCTCTACTTCTGACACAGAGGGGCTGAGGGGAGTCTCCGTACTCTTTGACGCATCTGGCGGGGACACGCTCCTCGATGATACGGACGAAGAGTTCGATAACACCCTTGTCGGGGTGGAAGTTAATCTGTCCATTACCAATGATGGTAAGAATTTTACAGATTAACCTCCATCACGCTAAAGCAGCCTCAGCGGCTCTATTGCTGCGCCTGTCCACAGGTGCAGTAGACATCGTCCTGATACAGGAGCCCTACGCAGTGGGAGGAAGGGTGTGCGGTATCAGGACACCCAACTTTAAACTGCTTGTGGCCAACTGTGAAGGCACCCCAAGAACCTGCATTTTGGCCAGGAAAGATCTAAGTATCTTTCTCCAGGCTAATTTAAGTGGTAAAGACCAAACATCTGCTAGTCTGGAGATCGGTAATCGCATATATTGGGTGGTCTCCAGTTACTTGCCTTATGAAGCTGTAGTACCGACTGCTCTATTCAGGGAAGTAGTAGAAGAAGCAACATCTGACGAGGTCGAGCTGATTGTTGGCGCAGACACGAACGCTCATCATACTATCTGGGGTAGTACGGATATAAACAATAGGGGTGATTCGCTTCTTGACTTTATTCTAACTACCAACCTAAGTATTTGTAACATAGGTAATAAACCGACCTTTACAATTAAAGACAGACAAGAAGTACTCGACGTAACGTTTGGTACTGACCGGCTGTCAGACAAAATTATTGGGTGGAATGTACTGGACGACCACTCATTCTCAGATCACCATTATATTGAGTTCAAACTCGCTGAAAAAGCGCCTGAACCAGCCGTCCACAGAAATGTGAGAAAGACAAAGTGGCACCTGTATGAAAAGAATTTCAAGAAAGTCCTCAACTCCAAACTTCTGTACGAACCGAATGACAAAGCCGGTCTGGATAATCTGGTCGAGCATATCACCACATCATTCAATAGTTCCCTTGAAGAAGCCTGTCCAAAAACAAGGTACAAGGGTAAAACTAAACCCCAATGGTGGACTTCTGAGCTAACGGCTATGAAAAAGACCTGCAACAAGCTATTCAACAAGGCTAAATCTACAGGGGTCGCTAATGTTTGGGATGCCTATAAAGAGCAACTCAAGATCTATAAGAAGGAGCTTAGAAAGGCGCAAAGACGCTCTTGGTATACCTTCTGTGGCGAAGTGGAAAAGGTCTCCGACGCCGCAAGGCTGAGGAAAATATTATCAGCTTCACCCTGTACAGTGGGTTACTTGCAGGATGAGGCAAACAACTGGACCAAAAACAACGAGCAGTCGCTCAATGTACTGCTCGACACACATTTCCCGGGGAACTCTAACAGAATCAGAGGATCAGCAGGACCAACAAGAGTGCGAGTGGACTGCGAGCGTCGCTAGCTTGTTGACTGAGAGATCTAGAATAAGCAGGGCTATAAACAGCTTTGAGCCCTTCAGGTCACCTGGACCAGACGGCATCACTCCAGCAGAAATGTTAAAGTACATTATCCCCTGGCTGCAGAAAATGTATGTAGGCTGTATTAGGATTTCATACATCCCGAATCGATGGAGGGATACCAAAGTGGTATTCATACCCAAAGCGGGGAAGATATCGCACACTAGGCCAAAAGACATCAGACCAATTAGCCTATCTATCCTCTTTCCTATTGAAAAGTCTGGAAAGACTTTTAGATTATTTCATTAGGCAAAACCTGGATACGAAACTCCTGTCGGGGAACCAACATGCTTACAATAAGAGAAAGTCTACAGAATCAGCCCTGCACGAACTTGTGAGCACTATCGAATCGTCCCAGAATTTCAAAGAATTCACCATGGTGCCGTTTCTTGACATAGAAGGGGCTTTTAACAACATACACCCAGATGCGGTAATCGCGGCATTGTGACATCTAAAGGTGAACTCTAGCTTGATTAGACTAATTCAAAGACTACTCAACAGAAGACACATAACAGCATGTCTTGGGTCCACAACTCTAACAAGGTTTGTAAACAGAGGGACCCCACAAGGAGGAGTACTGTCTCCACTAATTTGGAACCTAGCAGTGAATGAAATCCTGCTAGATCTAGAACGAGTGGCAAATTCGAAAACATTCTCCGAGATATTCTCCGGTTTGGTTGTTAACCCAAACAAGACAGAATTGGTTCTCTTTACTAGGATGTATAATGTCCCTCATGTGGACCATCCTCCTCGGATAAATGGAACAGATCTAGTCTTTTCTGAAAGTGCAACATTTTTAGGAATAATTTTGGTTAGGAAACTGTCATTCAGACTAAACGTACTGGAACGTGTAAAGAAGGCCAACATCGCCATATATTCTCTCCTAAAATTGTCCATTGGATATATATAGCAGTGGTTCGTCCAATACTGTTATACGGCATTGTGGTATGATGGGCGGCAACCGACAAACTAACCATCACAAACCTGCTATCAAGGGTTGAGAGAACTGTGCATAAGCGGAGCGTTAAGGACTACAGCGACTGAGTCTCTACAAGCCCTTCTCCATATACTGCCGATTAATGTTGTGGCGAGAGAAGTTGCAACCAAAGCGGCACTAAGATTAAACTGCCTATCAATGTGGAAGAACTACGGTCACATGAGAATATCAAAATGTAGTGCTATGGTAACCGACCGAGTGGACTATATATCAACGGTGCGCACCTTTGTGAGGAACTTCATCACTATGATACCAGCCAGGGATGAATGGGATGGCAGAATACCCGGAAATAGAAACCATCTCCACTTCTATACGGATGGTTCGAAGCTTGATGAAAAGGTTGGCTTCGGAGTACACTGTGAAGAACTTAATTTGGATATAGCTCACAGACTACCAGATACCTGCAGTGTCTATCAAGCCGAAATATTGGCAATATGGGAAGTCGCCAAGTGGCTGAGTCGGAACATAGTAACCAACACTGGCGTTGTCATTTACTCGGACTGCCAGGCTGCCATCAATTCTCTGGAGGCCACATCCCTAAATTCACAAATAGCCCTCGACTGCCGCAGATCTCTTAACGAGATGGCTGAGCAGTTTAATATACACCTCATATGGGTGCCTGGGCATAGGGATATCCCGGGGAACTGCAAAGCCGATGAACTTGCTAGGAAAGGGACAACTTTACAAATTCTCGAAGAATTTGCATATATTGGTGCGCCACTATCCACGTGCAAGCTTTGTCGTAGGCAAGAGGCAATCAGACAGTCCAAGTAAAGATGGACACAATCGGCACCTGTAGGGTAGCTAGACAAATCTGGCCAAGGTATGACCTGAGAAGGTCAAAATATCTCCTCGCACTAGAAAGGAAAAGATTGTATACGTTAGTAGACAATATTCAAAAAAGCGTGTCGTGGCTGACAGTATCGAAGGTCTAGCGCCACGAGGACGATCCTATCACCGGGTTTGTTCTGGTTAAGACCGCGGCTCACATATGTGGATATGGCGTGTAAAGCAGTAGTCATACTATGCCGCTTTCGGAATCCGCGCTGATGATCAGCAATTGGAAAATGTCCAATCAGGCTTGGGAGGATAACCGCCTCAAGCGTGTTTGCTACTGACGAGAGAAGGGAGATAGGCCTGCACTCTGCCAATTTTCCAGGCTTCGGGTATTATCAGAGTGCTCAAGGACAGATTGAGGCCCCAGTCAGATACCCAACTCCCGGTATGTCCAACTGCTTCAACATCAGCATCGAGATTCCGTCGGGGCCAAGCGCTTTGGATGACTTAGCGCTATGACATCTGCAACTTCTCCAACTGTAAATTGTGGTGGTACTTCTTCAGCTCGGAGAGCATGGATACCGCGCATTACTCTCCATTTCGCTCTGTCACTCAGGGGTGCTCTATAAATTGTCGGTTAAAATAACGCGCGCACCTCTTCGGGTCAGTCACAGTGGTGGCACCAAATGTGACTGCTGTCCGGTCGTCTTTCCTGCCTGGATTCGAGAGTGACTTAAACGTTTCCCACAATTTACCAATACCGGAACTTAAGTTGCACTGCTTCAGTTGATCTACCCATTTATTCAGCTTATATTCGTCGACTTTCCTATTGAGTTCTAGACACAGTTCCCTGATTCTAGGATCAGCAGGATTAGAACGACGACTTTCATCATGCACGTCTGCTACTCCCACTGCATCTGCTGGGAAATTAGGTCGTATCTCGGGTATTCGCCCAGCAGGGATAAAGCAAGCGGCTGCTGCGTTGATGATGCCACGGAATTTCTTCTCAGGTACCCGAACATCTGAGGGGATGGGTAAACTGAAGCTGCGGTTGGGGAATTCTCTGAACCCGTTTCTGTCCGCTTTCCTTTGATTCAGGAAAGTACGTCTATGGAGAGGATTATGGGAGGTGGTCTGATCCCAATGAAATGACGGGCTGCCAGGTGACGTCATTTATCAGATCAGGCGACACGATGGTGATATCTGGCGAGCTGCTGCAATCACCCATAATCCGTGTGGGGGCGTCCTCATTCACTGTGCAGAACGTAGAGCCATCGATCTGCTCAGCCAAGGCTATGCCTCTATGTCATTAGCTAGGAGTCGGTGGTCGCAACTTTAAGAGCGCTTACTCCAATTTTTGGCCGTAATAATCGTCCCCCGACAGGCTGTGCGTGCTATAGTGGATAAATTTGAATGCAAATTTTCGTCATGTTACCGTCAGTTATAAAATTATTTTTGGCCAGAATTGGATGAGCTTGACATCGCCGATATGTGGCTTCAACAAGACGGTGCCACTAGCCACGCAGCACACGTTACAATCGATTTACTGAAAGGCAAATTCGGTGAACGTGTTAGCTCGTGAAATGGTCCGGTCGAATGGCCACCTCGTTCATAAGATTTAACGCCATTGGATTTCTTTTTATGGGCCACATCAAGTCGTTGGTCTATGCCAACAAGCCAGCAACTTTAGACGAGCTCAGAGACAACATCCAATGCGAAATTGCTAACGCTCCGGTCGAAATGTGCAAGAGTTGTGGAAAATTGGGTCCAAAGAATAGATCGCTGTAGAGGGGCTCGTGGTGATCATATGACCGAAATCGAAATTCATTCTTAAAATGTAACATTTGCACTACACCTGGAATAAATTTGAAATCTATATCTTAAAAATTCTGTGTTTTATTAATATATAAAATTATTATGTCCATAAGGAAGACCCCTTATGAAGAGAATATACTTTCCAAAAAAATGTTTTTCATCCCTGCTTGTACTTGGATTCCAATTTAGTGGTGCGATCCTCTCTCGGGGTCGTGCGATCCTCTCACAAATTCCATATGCCTTCTCAATCCCATATGCATTCTCAATCCCACATGCCATTTGAAATCCCATATGCCTTCTCAATCCCATATGCCTTTTGAAATCCCATAATAATTAATTATTTCAATCAATTTATTTTTTATTTAACATATTTCTTTATTTATTATTTACATATAATATATTATTTACATATAGTATAATATAATTAAAGATAATATAATAATGAATATAATTAAAGATAATGTAATGAATATGTAAAGAATGAATATATTTATTATTTACATATTATTACTCCTTCCTTCCACAAATTCAGCTGTGTTAACGGCTAATAAAGTCAAAAGAATCAGATCACCTGATGAACCCCTGCCTTCAAAAAAGGCAAGAGGCCCTAATTTCATCACCAACAGGGCACTCACCCAGCTCTTCAATGAAGAAGCTCCTACGCTAGTCTAGTGATGGCTGTTATAGACAGAAGTATTGAGGAGGGATACATCCTCAAGGACAAATGGAGCCATGTGCAATCCGCCATTATGGCTCATTACCTCGATGGCCGAAGAGAAATGCCGGGCAAACCACCAGTCTGCAACGATGCAGGATGGCGTCAGGGGAGAGTAAAGCTCTTATATTTCGGTGATGCCAGATCAGTAGATCTGTATAGGGCTGCTCTGAGTCGAGCGGGTGAGGTGTGGCCGGGTGCCCAGTTGGATGTTGTGTAAAAAAACAACATCCCTAGTCACCCTAAAGCCATCACCTGGGTTACAGAAGAGCCCTCCAACCCGGCTGACATATTAGAAATAATAAAAGATTCCAATCCTGGTCTGCCCGCCCATAATTGGAGAATCAGCAAGGTGGGTAAGGCGGATGGTAAAAAGCGGCAGGTCAATTTGATCCTTAACGCTGAATCCACCTCCCATATACAACCTGCAAGTGCAACCCTACAGTATGGCTTCGAGACTATAGTCTTGAAGGTATACAAGCAGGATATAGTTCCCACTGCGGAAGGTGAGTCGTCCACCGCGGTTGATACACAGCTTTCTGGAAGTGCGGAGGTATCCACGCCCATTATTTCGGGTGACTCCAACTCTAACAGAAGATCTGTAACGTCCTACTCTGTGGACGAAAGCTCTACTTCTGACACAGAGGGGCTGAGGGGAGTCTCCGTACTCTTTGACGCATCTGGCGGGGACACGCTCCTCGATGATACGGACGAAGAGTTCGATAACACCCTTGTCGGGGTGGAAGTTAATCTGTCCATTACCAATGATGGTAAGAATTTTACAGATTAACCTCCATCACGCTAAAGCAGCCTCAGCGGCTCTATTGCTGCGCCTGTCCACAGGTGCAGTAGACATCGTCCTGATACAGGAGCCCTACGCAGTGGGAGGAAGGGTGTGCGGTATCAGGACACCCAACTTTAAACTGCTTGTGGCCAACTGTGAAGGCACCCCAAGAACCTGCATTTTGGCCAGGAAAGATCTAAGTATCTTTCTCCAGGCTAATTTAAGTGGTAAAGACCAAACATCTGCTAGTCTGGAGATCGGTAATCGCATATATTGGGTGGTCTCCAGTTACTTGCCTTATGAAGCTGTAGTACCGACTGCTCTATTCAGGGAAGTAGTAGAAGAAGCAACATCTGACGAGGTCGAGCTGATTGTTGGCGCAGACACGAACGCTCATCATACTATCTGGGGTAGTACGGATATAAACAATAGGGGTGATTCGCTTCTTGACTTTATTCTAACTACCAACCTAAGTATTTGTAACATAGGTAATAAACCGACCTTTACAATTAAAGACAGACAAGAAGTACTCGACGTAACGTTTGGTACTGACCGGCTGTCAGACAAAATTATTGGGTGGAATGTACTGGACGACCACTCATTCTCAGATCACCATTATATTGAGTTCAAACTCGCTGAAAAAGCGCCTGAACCAGCCGTCCACAGAAATGTGAGAAAGACAAAGTGGCACCTGTATGAAAAGAATTTCAAGAAAGTCCTCAACTCCAAACTTCTGTACGAACCGAATGACAAAGCCGGTCTGGATAATCTGGTCGAGCATATCACCACATCATTCAATAGTTCCCTTGAAGAAGCCTGTCCAAAAACAAGGTACAAGGGTAAAACTAAACCCCAATGGTGGACTTCTGAGCTAACGGCTATGAAAAAGACCTGCAACAAGCTATTCAACAAGGCTAAATCTACAGGGGTCGCTAATGTTTGGGATGCCTATAAAGAGCAACTCAAGATCTATAAGAAGGAGCTTAGAAAGGCGCAAAGACGCTCTTGGTATACCTTCTGTGGCGAAGTGGAAAAGGTCTCCGACGCCGCAAGGCTGAGGAAAATATTATCAGCTTCACCCTGTACAGTGGGTTACTTGCAGGATGAGGCAAACAACTGGACCAAAAACAACGAGCAGTCGCTCAATGTACTGCTCGACACACATTTCCCGGGGAACTCTCTAACAGAATCAGAGGATCAGCAGGACCAACAAGAGTGCGAGTGGACTGCGAGCGTCGCTAGCTTGTTGACTGAGAGATCTAGAATAAGCAGGGCTATAAACAGCTTTGAGCCCTTCAGGTCACCTGGACCAGACGGCATCACTCCAGCAGAAATGTTAAAGTACATTATCCCCTGGCTGCAGAAAATGTATGTAGGCTGTATTAGGATTTCATACATCCCGAATCGATGGAGGGATACCAAAGTGGTATTCATACCCAAAGCGGGGAAGATATCGCACACTAGGCCAAAAGACATCAGACCAATTAGCCTATCTATCCTCTTTCCTATTGAAAAGTCTGGAAAGACTTTTAGATTATTTCATTAGGCAAAACCTGGATACGAAACTCCTGTCGGGGAACCAACATGCTTACAATAAGAGAAAGTCTACAGAATCAGCCCTGCACGAACTTGTGAGCACTATCGAATCGTCCCAGAATTTCAAAGAATTCACCATGGTGCCGTTTCTTGACATAGAAGGGGCTTTTAACAACATACACCCAGATGCGGTAATCGCGGCATTGTGACATCTAAAGGTGAACTCTAGCTTGATTAGACTAATTCAAAGACTACTCAACAGAAGACACATAACAGCATGTCTTGGGTCCACAACTCTAACAAGGTTTGTAAACAGAGGGACCCCACAAGGAGGAGTACTGTCTCCACTAATTTGGAACCTAGCAGTGAATGAAATCCTGCTAGATCTAGAACGAGTGGCAAATTCGAAAACATTCTCCGAGATATTCTCCGGTTTGGTTGTTAACCCAAACAAGACAGAATTGGTTCTCTTTACTAGGATGTATAATGTCCCTCATGTGGACCATCCTCCTCGGATAAATGGAACAGATCTAGTCTTTTCTGAAAGTGCAACATTTTTAGGAATAATTTTGGTTAGGAAACTGTCATTCAGACTAAACGTACTGGAACGTGTAAAGAAGGCCAACATCGCCATATATTCTCTCCTAAAATTGTCCATTGGATATATATAGCAGTGGTTCGTCCAATACTGTTATACGGCATTGTGGTATGATGGGCGGCAACCGACAAACTAACCATCACAAACCTGCTATCAAGGGTTGAGAGAACTGTGCATAAGCGGAGCGTTAAGGACTACAGCGACTGAGTCTCTACAAGCCCTTCTCCATATACTGCCGATTAATGTTGTGGCGAGAGAAGTTGCAACCAAAGCGGCACTAAGATTAAACTGCCTATCAATGTGGAAGAACTACGGTCACATGAGAATATCAAAATGTAGTGTTATGGTAACCGACCGAGTGGACTATATATCAACGGTGCGCACCTTTGTGAGGAACTTCATCACTATGATACCAGCCAGGGATGAATGGGTTGGCAGAATACCCGGAAATAGAAACCATCTCCACTTCTATACGGATGGTTCGAAGCTTGATGAAAAGGTTGGCTTCGGAGTACACTGTGAAGAACTTAATTTGGATATAGCTCACAGACTACCAGATACCTGCAGTGTCTATCAAGCCGAAATATTGGCAATATGGGAAGTCGCCAAGTGGCTGAGTCGGAACATAGTAACCAACACTGGCGTTGTCATTTACTCGGACTGCCAGGCTGCCATCAATTCTCTGGAGGCCACATCCCTAAATTCACAAATAGCCCTCGACTGCCGCAGATCTCTTAACGAGATGGCTGAGCAGTTTAATATACACCTCATATGGGTGCCTGGGCATAGGGATATCCCGGGGAACTGCAAAGCCGATGAACTTGCTAGGAAAGGGACAACTTTACAAATTCTCGAAGAATTTTCATATATTGGTGCGCCACTATCCACGTGCAAGCTTTGTCGTAGGCAAGAGGCAATCAGACAGTCCAAGTAAAGATGGACACAATCGGCACCTGTAGGGTAGCTAGACAAATCTGGCCAAGGTATGACCTGAGAAGGTCAAAATATCTCCTCGCACTAGAAAGGAAAAGATTGTATACGTTAGTAGACAATATTCAAAAAAGCGTGTCGTGGCTGACAGTATCGAAGGTCTAGCGCCACGAGGACGATCCTATCACCGGGTTTGTTCTGGTTAAGACCGCGGCTCACATATGTGGATATGGCGTGTAAAGCAGTAGTCATACTATGCCGCTTTCGGAATCCGCGCTGATGATCAGCAATTGGAAAATGTCCAATCAGGCTTGGGAGGATAACCGCCTCAAGCGTGTTTGCTACTGGCGAGAGAAGGGAGATAGGCCTGCACTCTGCCAATTTTCCAGGCTTCGGGTATTATCAGAGTGCTCAAGGACAGATTGAGGCCCCAGTCAGATACCCAACTCCCGGTATGTCCAACTGCTTCAACATCAGCATCGAGATTCCGTCGGGGCCAAGCGCTTTGGATGACTTAGCGCTATGACATCTGCAACTTCTCCAACTGTAAATTGTGGTGGTACTTCTTCAGCTCGGAGAGCATGGATACCGCGCATTACTCTCCATTTCGCTCTGTCACTCAGGGGTGCTCTATAAATTGTCGGTTAAAATAACGCGCGCACCTCTTCGGGTCAGTCACAGTGGTGGCACCAAATGTGACTGCTGTCCGGTCGTCTTTCCTGCCTGGATTCGAGAGTGACTTAAACGTTTCCCACAATTTACCAATACCGGAACTTAAGTTGCACTGCTTCAGTTGATCTACCCATTTATTCAGCTTATATTCGTCGACTTTCCTATTGAGTTCTAGACACAGTTCCCTGATTCTAGGATCAGCAGGATTAGAACGACGACTTTCATCATGCACGTCTGCTACTCCCACTGCATCTGCTGGGAAATTAGGTCGTATCTCGGGTATTCGCCCAGCAGGGATAAAGCAAGCGGCTGCTGCGTTGATGATGCCACGGAATTTCTTCTCAGGTACCCGAACATCTGAGGGGATGGGTAAACTGAAGCTGCGGTTGGGGAATTCTCTGAACCCGTTTCTGTCCGCTTTCCTTTGATTCAGGAAAGTACGTCTATGGAGAGGATTATGGGAGGTGGTCTGATCCCAATGAAATGACGGGCTGCCAGGTGACGTCATTTATCAGATCAGGCGACACGATGGTGATATCTGGCGAGCTGCTGCAATCACCCATAATCCGTGTGGGGGCGTCCTCATTCACTGTGCAGAACGTAGAGCCATCGATCTGCTCAGCCAAGGCTATGCCTCTATGTCATTAGCTAGGAGTCGGTGGTCGCAACTTTAAGAGCGCTTACTCCAATTTTTGGCCGTAATAATCGTCCCCCGACAGGCTGTGCGTGCTATAGTGGATAAATTTGAATGCAAATTTTCGTCATGTTACCGTCAGTTATAAAATTATTTTTGGCCAGAATTGGATGAGCTTGACATCGCCGATATGTGGCTTCAACAAGACGGTGCCACTAGCCACGCAGCACACGTTACAATCGATTTACTGAAAGGCAAATTCGGTGAACGTGTTAGCTCGTGAAATGGTCCGGTCGAATGGCCACCTCGTTCATAAGATTTAACGCCATTGGATTTCTTTTTATGGGCCACATCAAGTCGTTGGTCTATGCCAACAAGCCAGCAACTTTAGACGAGCTCAGAGACAACATCCAATGCGAAATTGCTAACGCTCCGGTCGAAATGTGCAAGAGTTGTGGAAAATTGGGTCCAAAGAATAGATCGCTGTAGACGGGCTCGTGGTGATCATATGACCGAAATCGAAATTCATTCTTAAAATGTAACATTTGCACTACACCTGGAATAAATTTGAAATCTATATCTTAAAAATTCTGTGTTTTATTAATATATAAAATTATTATGTCCATAAGGAAGACCCCTTATGAAGAGAATATACTTTCCAAAAAAATGTTTTTCATCCCTGCTTGTACTTGGATTCCAATTTAGTGGTGCGATCCTCTCTCGGGGTCGTGCGATCCTCTCACAAATTCCATATGCCTTCTCAATCCCATATGCATTCTCAATCCCACATGCCATTTGAAATCCCATATGCCTTCTCAATCCCATATGCCTTTTGAAATCTCATAATAATTAATTATTTCAATCAATTTATTTTTTATTTAACATATTTCTTTATTTATTATTTACATATAATATATTATTTACATATAGTATAATATAATTAAAGATAATATAATAATGAATATAATTAAAGATAATGTAATGAATATGTAAAGAATGAATATATTTATTATTTACATATTATTACTCCTTCCTTGCTGGAGTTGTGTCATATAAGGCGTATTTTCGTTACACCATAAGTGCTTAATTTGTATGGGGAGCTAAGCACTATTAGTTCCCGAAGAAGTTTTGTGCTTGTGTTCATGTCTTCATCGAGTATGATGTTGCCAGATTGGCAACATGGCATCCCATTTTTGGAGAGATTGTTATCAATTATTGTGAATTAACGGGAAGAAGAAGAACAAAAATGGGAAATTATTTTAATATTTGCAAAACGAGTGTAAACAATTGAACATAGAATAGTAAATATATGTTTTATAAATACTTTTCACGTTTTTTTTGTCTGTTTCGCACTGTTCTTTCTTCGCAACTCATACAAATTATGCACTTATGGTGTAACGAAAACACGCATATTTTGTGTGCTGCCCTGATGGTGCGACTTGTGCGCAGGGTTGCCAGAAAAAAATTGCTGTTGTCCCCAAAAAATCACAAGAAAATCCCCAACTTAACCCCACATAAAACTATTTTTATAGAAAGCAAGTCAAACATATAAAAAACTGCAGAATCGAAATAAATCCAAAAACACACATTTTAAAAATTACTCCTTTTGATTTTAATAAACTTTAAACATCTTCTTTGCGTTTTTAGTTTTTCGAACTTCGTTGTAGTTTTTATTGTACATATCTCAGGATTTTTTTCTAAAAATTGCTTTTGTTAAAATTGTCATATCTTGTCATATCTTGACTGGTGGTCAGTATATAAAAAACAGCCTTAATCCTTGAAGAGTATCAATTAAGGTCCTTTATTTTGTTGATACTAAAGTGTCAAACTATTACCAACTGACCATGAAAAACTCAGAAAACTAAAAATGGAACCTTGATTGTCCTTAAAAATAATATTTAATATTTCAATGTTAGAATATTTCTTGTACTTTTTTATATAGAATTTAAGATTCGTCGGTCGGACTAGTGTAACTTCTAAACATTTAAAAAAATTATGCATGACATCTATATATTTTGCAATGTGGTAATAAATTTTAGCCATTTAAAAGTTTATATACTTCAGCATCACCATCAATACCTGAAGTATAATTTTTTCAGATTTTCATTTGATTGCAATTTATACATACCTAATAGTGCAAAGTATCGTACTAACCAAACCAAATCTGGTAAAATCATTGTAGAAAATACTCGTTGAATGATGTTTCCAAAACATTATATTTTCAAGAAAGTGTTTCGTTTACTAAGGACTTTAAATAGCCAAAAATTTTAACTTTATAATCAAATCTATCAATTACAAATTCGTTCTCTCGTATAAATTCTTAGCAACTTACAGCACTTGTTGAGTTTTGTATTAAAAACATAATGATTAAAAAAATCTTTATATTGCATCAAATAAACCTCAAGAAACCCCAACAAAATTTACAAAAATCCCCTTTCAATAACCCCATTCCCAAATTATTTATTTAAATCCCAATTTGCATTGACTAAACCCCAGTATTGAGGTCAAAACCCCAGTTCTGGCAATCCTGCCTGTGCGACCTGTACTTTGATCGCAAGAATGCATGCACAGACGGACACAGTTAAACCGACTCGGAAAGTGATTCTATATCGATCGGTACACACAGAATACAGTTTGGTTGCCTCAACCGAATTATTTGCCAACCGAATTTTGGTAGTTCTGTCTACTATCATGCGATTCCATCAGGACAACCAATATGGTTGTGGTATACTTCTGCTTCCATGTTGACAACAATCATATTTGGTTGCGCCAACTACAAAAATGGTGGCTTAAATTATCTGTTGTAGTTGCCACAACCAACTGTTTTAAAAAATTGGTTGTTCTGACAATTTATCAGTCATATACTACCGACAATTAATTAAAAACAGTTTTCATAAATTTTTATTTTATTTATTGAACAAAAAACAAAACAATTCATAACAAAATTAAAAATCCCATATTACAACTTCATCCCTATTTTGAGATGTGAAAATATTTGACACACATTTGAGTCCACGAAAAAAAAACACAAAACTTTTATGCAAATATCGCTTAACCCTGTGCTTTCAATTTCATGATTGTTGCTTTTATTTTTTATTTATGTAAAACATTTTGCACAACATATTCTGCATTCCACACATTATTATCCATACGGGATTATTTTTGATTACCTATACCGTTCTTGAACAAAATGTTGAAGATTTTTTATGTCGAGTAATTTTATTTTTTGTTTGTCATGTATCATGTATGTAAAATTTTAAATTGGTTACCACAACTAACCGAGTGCCAATGAAAACAACAATCTTAATTCGATTGATACAACCATCGATTTAGTTGCAAGCATTTTAATTTGATCGTATCCATGTTATTATTGTTGTTTCAACTAATTATATTTAAATACAACCGACAGACGGTGTAGGCAACATACTTTTTGTTGCAAGTACTATTTTTTATTGTTACAATCGAATTCCAACCAATTATTTTCCTGGGCGTATAATAGACGATACGTCTATCTCTTCTCTACATGCACATGTATAAATATACGTATATATAAATAATTTAAACAGAAATTATGGTAATTAATTAAACCCTATACGAGTATATCGCTTGTTCTTTATTCGCACAGCTACATCTGCCTTCGTGATCTTCACGGTCGGATATAGCCTACCAATGCGCCTTGCTATTGTGGCGTAAAGTTCACTGAGTTTGCCAAAAATCAAAACAAGGAATGTTCAAATGATTCAATTATGGAATATTGTAAGGGTAGAAAATACCTAGTTGACACTGTTGACGAGAATAGGTTGATGAAAAGAATTTTGCAAAACTATCGGCGATTGACAGATCACCACAGAATTCTTCACCATCAATTCTAACCCTTGAAGGCCTTGGATCAGACTACGTTTCATATTGACTAAAGCGAAAAACGATTTAGGGTTCATCTTAAAATTGTGAGCTAACTTCTCTAAGTAGAGCCCATAGCACTTACGAGATTCAATATTATACTTTGATCTGGCTACAGAATTTTTGAATTTCTTAAATAGTCTGCTCTTAACTGTGCCCTCGTCACGTGGGGGGTATATAGAAGAAGAGTCCGAGATGTCATACAGCATGGAAATACCCAGCGTACGATGGTAACTATCCTCCGCATCGCCGCACTGCAGATGGGGTCGCCATATATGGTTTATGTATGGCTGAGTGCATATGCACTCAGAACTACTTAGGCAAGCATTTTTTACACTGTTCGAGATCTTATTCGAGTAGATGCCACTTGTATGACAATTTTGTGAAGCGATTCCTAACCCTCGACTATGATTTCCTCCAAGATGTTAATATATTATTCCTTTATTCTTTACATAGAAACTAAGAGAACACGAGTACATGTACGTGTATTTATGACAGAGCACAAACATATATCCTTATGTTTTACTGAATATATATTGCACATGTATAATCACAGTTCGGTTTCCAAGTACTCTATCACAAGTTCTCAGGTACATCCTGTTTTATAGTTTTATGTCTTTGGTGTGGCAACTACCTACGGGGCACAGTGGTTCAGAATCGTTTTTTACTGGCCAAAACTCTGCAACTTTGGAACAGATAGTGATATATTAGTAATTTTTTTTTGTTCGACAGTTCAATAAAATCGGGTTAGCAGTTATTGAGGAATTAAAGGTCAAAGTTGAACTTTTGAATTTTTTAATATTTAGCATGGTTTGTTTTGTTTTCATCTTCTTTATTTATTAAAAGAATGTCATATGTTGATAAATATGTTTAATAATAAATTTTGTAAAACTAAAAATTTTTTTTTTCGTCAAAAAAATTTCCTTGATGTTTAAAAAAACACCTTGCATAGCAAACTTTTTTTATATTTTGTATTTGAACAACATTAAAAAAACATTTATTTTTTACTTATATACATATGTAACAAAAACAGTAAATAATAATTTTTATTCGTTCGGTTGAAAAATTGCCTGCAAATATTCCATATTTTGTTCCGTACTATTTCTGTCCTCTATCAGCCCTCTCGCATCTTCATCTAAATCCCGATGTTCCACTTTCCATTGATTTCGAATGCTGGTGATGAGGGGATCTGACGTTGCCAACAAGATATTAAATAGATCTTCGTTTGTACAATTTCGAGATATTTTTCTGGTATTGTGCTCTCTATAAAACCTGTAAACCTTATTTCTTTTTTTCCTGGGCTTCCTCTGATAGATCTCCTATTGGTACCAAGTGATGCTTAATGACATCTCCTCCATGATAAAGAATTTTGTGAACTGTTGCAGACATATTTCTCCATGAATATTTGGTATTATATATTCGTGCAGTTTCCTTGGTATATTCATTAAATTTTTTAGCATTATTTTGTTTATGGCACGCAAGTACATCCATATTTGTTTTAAATCTTGAAATGAGATTTATATCAACACCAGTTATTTCAGATGTTTTTTCGGAATCAGAAAAGAATCTTATTGATGTATTCCCATCATTGGTATTGCCTGATCCTTGTTTTGGTTGGTCTATAATCAACCCACATTTGAGAAATTCATCCTGAACATGTTTCTTTTTTTAAATTTCTTAAATCCATGTTGGTGTCGTTGTTTCTAATTTATCCTGTAGGTCCAAAATCCAAATCATAACTGATTTTAAGTATGTGTTTCATAAATCGTGTTCTTGTATGTAGTGGCGATAATCCAAATTCATATCCATCAGTATTATCTACTGATTTTTCCGGGATTTGGTTTAATTTGCTTGATGTAGATTGGCATATAATGCAGCTGGATGAAGCCTTTGTGTCAGTCAAAGCCTGGCCAACTTTTCCAGCGTTTAGCTGCATGATTAAGTAGGTCTTGAAGTTTTACCTCTGCCGAACTCGATGTGATTTTAATAGTGTCCGTTGGTGGCAAACAGTCCTTTTTAGAAGCAAGTATGTGATGATATGATGGAAAGAGATTTGAGCTTTTGCAATCGCACGCAACCTGAGCTGTGTATATTGGTGTTTTGAAAACTTCAAATCCAAAAATAATGCTAATGCCTCTTCATTTGAGAACATCGCTTGGAGTTGGAATACTCTTAAAAATCCGTTATATTCTCAGAAAACGTTTTAAAACGTTTTCAACAATTTCGGCTTTTGTGTGTTGTTTTTGTGTGTCAATTGATGTAACAAGCTTTCTGCAATAGTTTCACATCCGATTTCTTCATTGATATCCTTAAGTTTCCTCCTTTTAGATATATCGCAACAGTTACCGAGTGATTTTGGTGGTCTCCCACAATTGTTTTGATTTGTACTTTTTGAAGATACTTGGACACTAAGTTCGCCCTATAACCATATTGCAAAGGTCTTATAAAATTTATGTGTATCCCATCCAACTTGTTTGTAGCGCTTAGTTAAGTTGTTGATGAAAATATTTACTTTGCAGTTCCACTTGTATTTCGACTCTTGAGGAATTTACTTTGCTTTGAACGTAACTTAAAACATCCTTCTTTTTGTTTATAAACTACTCTTCTGATAATTCTTCCTAGCTGAAGTTCTCAATTTTTTAATATTCTAAAATTTGATTGATTGTATTCGAATACCACTGGATTTTATCCTTTTATTACATGTATAGTGCCATACTCTGTTCATAAGTAGCATAAACATAAGTAAAACCAGTAAGGAAAGGCTAAAGTCGGGCGGTGCCGACTATATAATACCCTACACCACTCTCGTAATATTGAATAACTCTGATATATAAATTTTGTAATTCATGTATAAATTGTTTACATAAATTTACTTTTGGGACATTTTATACTTAAATAATACCCTGTACCACAGTGTGGTGTAGGGTATAAAAAACGATTGGATCTAAAGAGCCTAATCGGATGAAACATATATATGGGAGCTATAGCTAAATCTTTACCGATTTTCTTCAAATTCGGAAATGTTGGTTCATGAATCAAGAAACTCTACCATTCTTAATTTCAAAACGATTGGATGTAAAATATAGCTTCTATAGAACTAAAGGGCCAAATCGGACGAAACATATATATGGGAGCTATAGCTAAATCTTAACCGATTTTCTTCAAATTCGGTAGTGTTGGTTCATGGATCAAGAAACTCTACCATTGTAAATTTCAAAACGATTGGATGTAAAATACAGCTTTTATAGGACTAAAGGGCCAAATCGGACGAAACATATATATGGGAGCTATAGCTAAATCTTAACCGATTTTCTTCAAATTCGGCAATGTTGGTTCATGGATCAAGAAACTCTACCATTCTAAATTTCAAAATGATTGGATGTAAAATACAGCTTCTACAGGACTAAAGAGCAAAATCGGACGAAACATATATATGGGAGCTATAGCTAAATCTTAACCGATTTTCTTCAAATTCGGCAGTGTTGGTTCATGGATCAAGAAACTCTACCATTCTAAATTTCAAAATGATTGGATGTAAAATACAGCTTCTATAGGACTAAAGGGCCAAATCGGACGAAACATATATATGGGAGCTATAGCTAAATCTTAACCGATTTTCTTCAAAATCAATAGTGTTTGTTCATGGGTCAAGAAACACTACCATTCTAAATTTCAAAATGATTGGATGTAAAATACAGCATTTACAGGACTAAAGAGCAAAATCGGACGAAACATATATATGGGAGCTATAGCTAAATCTTAACCGATTTTTTTCAAATTCGGCAATGTTGGTTCATGGATCAAGAAACTCTACCATTCTAAATTTCAAAACGATCGGATGTAAAATACAGCTTCTATAGGACTAAAGGACCAAATCGGACGAAAGATATATATGGGAGCTATATCTAAATCTGAACCGATTTCAACCAAATTCAATAGCGATCTTAACAGCCGCGAAATACTGTAAACTGCAAAATTTCAGAACGATCGGAGTGAAATTGCGACCTGTAGTCGACGAACAACTTTACATGGACAGACGGACGGACGGACGGTATACTTTAAGGTGGGTCTAGCTATAGTATTTTCAGGTGTTACAAACATCTGTCATGAAACAAACTTATAATACCCTGTACCACAGTGTGGTGTAGGGTATAATAAAACACGACCCAAAAAAATTAAGAAAGGGTTAAGATGTCATAAAACACACACAACTTGATTTGGTGTACCTACAACATAGTCATATGAACAGGTAAAATAAAAAGAACAGTAAATTTTTTCCCGAGTAATTTCATTAAAATTAAAAATGCTTAAAGAGGACACTTTCACCTTTCTTCTGGTACCAAAATCTTCTTGAAGTCTCTTGATGCTAAAAAGTTGAATTCCACTAACATTTCAATTTGTCAAAAATATAGTACCTGTGTAAATATGTTATAATAAACCACGTGTAAACAGTACAGTAATACTTTGGCAAATCAATTAACCGTTTATCGATAATAGTTTGCGAGAAATGACAATTTCCTTCTACAAAAATATACAAAAAATATTTGTTTTCAGCACACCACGCCCACAATAATAAATATTTTGATCTAATTTTTTGGCTACCCTACACGGGGCAAAATCGCCTTTTTTGATATGTTTGAATCGAAAGAAAATATATTTGGAACACAAATTTTTAAATATTATATATTTCTTAGCAAATAAATTTTATTTGAAAATCAATAAAATATATTTGGAACGCATATATTAATATATTACAACAAATTATATTTGCAAACTAAATTTATCAAATAAAATATGTGTTTAAATACAAATAAAATTATTATTTAGGAATTTTTCTAAATATATTTTATTTAAAAAATATTTCCAAAACTTTTGCTGAGTTTTTCATATTTCAGTTTCAATTTTTCTTGGGTTTCGAATTGTACCTCCCAGTTATGATACCATATGCAGCATTACCTTTTGTTTTAAATCAATCATTTCAAATTTCTGAGTATTCCAAGCCATCATTAGTTGTCAATCCTCTAAGTACTTTATATTGATCCAAGATTATATGATTTCAATTATTATTTTTTACGAACATTAAAAGTTTCTAAAAAGTTAACTTTGAATTACTGAAAAATTTGACACAATTAATGTATTTTATGAATACTTAAATGCAAATAAATATTTGTTTCGAAAATAATGGTCCCAAATAAAAATATATTGGAATGTAAACAAATATTTGTTTAGAACAACATCTTCCCAAATACACAATTTTTGTGTGTACCAAATATTACATGCTTAGAGTCTACCCCAAACATATATATGTTTCAAGCCGAATATGTTTGGGACAATATACTACAGAAGCGATTTTTTTTCAGCGTGTAGTCTCAAAGCAAACATTGCTATTGAATGGCATTAAAATTTTAGAATTCAGCGATGACAAAAATTAGACTTTTAGCCAGTAAAATTCAATTCTGAACCACAGTGCGGGGTTACCTTGCAAGTCTTCCACTTCCACCATATTGTTTCCCACGAATTTTACACTTCGACATCTCAAATATTTCCGTGCGAATTTCGCATTAAAGTTTCTGCCAATGTCACTCAGTACGTGGTTCTTTCCGTAAACTTCCTGTCCAGGCAAAAGCTTACCTATTATAAGAACTTAGCTTTCGGACGAGGTTATAGTCAGTTCCGCTTGTAGATCGGCTATGTAGATTTTCTGAAATGGCCGTTCTGTTATTACCTCCTGACCTATAGTAGGCTGGGTATGTCGATTATCTGGCTTTGTTTCTTTGCAAATCAGAAACTTAGAAACATATTGTCTCCGGGTCGCGGATATATCGACGATTTGTCTTCGCGAGGGCCGAGCTGAAGGCCACTGGACGGGTCACAGGTTGCCGATAGTGAATTGTCTTTAGATATAAAGGTTAGCTGCGAATAACTGCTGTAGCTCAAATAAGCACTCCCGGACTATACTATAAAAGTATCCCCCCAATGTCGAGGTGTTACACGACCCTGTGCCTGTCGATGTTTATTAAAATTTCGTAGTCGGGGGTAAATGACTATGTTTGAACGGAGCCTCGATGATACCTGGGCGCCTCATCGAGTATTTTTAAGCTTCTTCGCCAAGTCCTTACCATAGTAATGGGGGCTATGCTATGGCCGACCTCTCTTCCCCTACACACCAAAATCAACAAAAACAAACACAACCATTACAACTACAACAATTACCAGTAGCATTGGGGTTTCATCCCAAACAATGCCTACTGACTGTCTTTCTCTTAGTCCGATCTCCATCTCTATTTGCTCCAGTCCCCTACCTAGAAGTTTTATTGCCCGTCCGAATATAGTCCGTCATAACGTTACAAGTCCGTCACCTCTGAATCTCGTAATGGATTATGCGAAGCGAACAATCCGAGCTCAGGGACATCGACGCGCTGAACAGAGAAATTTCCGCCCAATTTGGTGAGCTCTGTCAGCAATTATCGGAATTGGTGAGTGATGGATCTCTCATCGGAGTCAGTCAGGAAAGCGTGCCTGCTGGATTGTTGGATGTCCTCACCCTATCGGATGAGGATAGAGAAACTACGGTTATCTCTGCCCCGAAATTCGATAGAAGTAGGTCAGACAAATTTACGCCGGTGGCCAACAAGGCTGCAGTCGCGATCAATGTCAACGCTACTTCACCGACTCCGCCTTCTGTGGTAAACGAGCCTTCAAGTGTCGGTGGCTTGATTCTGACGCGGCAAGGAGCTTTAGACTCAGGATCTCCTGTGAGTAAACTCCCTAAAAGCGGAAGAAGTAAGTCACCTGCAAAAGGCTCGCTATGCCTATCACAGGGCTTGTTCTTATCTTCGCACGTTTGAAGGTAAGAGCGAGACCGATTTAACAATGAGAGAAAAGGGTTTCATCAGAGCAAACTGGAACACGATTCTTCAACATGAGCGACGACATCCCGCCATTGTGAAGAGATCAGTTCTTCTCTCACTTCAATGGTTGTGACAGCAACTCCTACGTCCTCTGTGGTAGCGGTGACAGCAGCTCCCACTAATGTACCACCAAAGGTACAGATCAGTGTTGGCTCACAAACGACCACACATACTAACAAACAAGATACTGACAGTAACTTTCTGTCTCTTTTCGAAGGTCACTCAACCTCGCGACAAGCTGCGGCCTCAATACGATCTTCTGCTTTACAGAATACTGTGAAACGGACGAGGTCGAACGAGGAGTCGCATCCGGCTGCGAACCTCCGAAAACGAAGCAGGAAAGTTAATAACTAACCATCAAGTCTACCAGAGCGTAATACCTTCTGGAGGTAAAGGACCCTCTGGGTTTAGACCAGCAAGGAAGGTGGTTAAGCCCTATTCAAGACCTCAAGATAGGAAACCAGATATCCCTTTCCAGAAAACCTTAGGCCAGCAGGTGGCGGTAGTAGACATGGCGGACCCCGACGGCAGGATAAGCTCTTCCAATTGGAAGCTACTAGAACTGATGCTGCTCAATCTAACACTTTCAGATAGGTGGAGCAGTAGCGATGTAATCTTCGATGGAGCGCAATGGAAAGATGGTATTAAGCTTATCAAATGTCCTTGTACTTTCTTCGATGGGCCGTAGATAACGTGAAATCCCCCTGGCCTGGCGCACAAATCAAAGTTCTGCCTTCTACTGATTTACCTCTTCGAACGACAGCGACAGTGGATCCCAACTGAATTAATTCAGACTGATCCACTGAAACTGCTCGCGAAGCAGAACGCCGGTCTCAATACAGCTCTTTGGACGACACTGCTGAACGTGGTCAGAAGAGTAGGTAAGATAGGGATTTGGTATCAGCCACTTCCGCATTCAAACCTCAAAAGGAAACTAGTTCGAGAAAGCTAAGAGTAGTGCAGATAAATCTGCATCACTCAATAGCAGCCTCGAACGAACTTCTAATTGCCCTCTCTAACTCTTCAGTTGACATCGCTCTAATCCAGGAACCCTATATCGTTAATAATAAGGTAACTGGACTGAGAAATGTAAATTTTATCACGTACTCACCTACCACTACAGATAAGGTGAGGACCTTTATTGTAGGTAGGAAAAATTTAAACCTAATCCATCATTTGAATTACAGCAATGGTGATCAGACAACTGTGAGGTTAGAAACGAAAAAAAACCAACCGCTACTACTCGCATCAGTTTATCTACCGTATTAGGAAATCAACCCGCCAAACGAGTTAGAGAGCAAGCTGGTGCATGACATTATACGCTTAACAAGGCTGGTTATAGGATGCGACGCCAACGCCCACCACTCTCAATGTGGAAGCTCTAACATTGACACTCGAGGTGAATAACTTTTGTAATGTTGGTAGTGATATAAATCTAAATTTCAAAACGATTGGATGTAAAATACAGCTTTTATAGGACTAAATGGCCAAATCGGACGAAACATATATATGGGAGCTATAGCTAAATCTTAACCGATTTTCTTCAAATTCGGCAGTATTGGTTCATGGATCAAGAAACTCTACCATTCTAAATTTCAAAACGATCGGATGTAAAATACAGCTTCTATAGGACTAAAGGACCAAATCGGACGAAAGATATATATGGGAGCTATATCTAAATCTGAACCGATTTTCTTCAAATTCGGTAGTGTTGGTTCATGGATCAAGAAACTCTACCATTCTAAATTTCAAAATGATTGGATGTAAAATACAGCTTCTACAGGACTAAAGAGCAAAATCGGACGAAACATATATATGGGAGCTATAGCTAAATCTTAACCGATTTTCTTCAAATTCGGCAGTGTTGGTTCATGGATCAAGAAACTCTACCATTCTAAATTTCAAAATGATTGGATGTAAAATACAGCTTCTATAGGACTAAAGGGCCAAATCGGACGAAACATATATATGGGAGCTATAGCTAAATCTTAACCGATTTTCTTCAAAATCAATAGTGTTTGTTCATGGGTCAAGAAACACTACCATTCTAAATTTCAAAATGATTGGATGTAAAATACAGCTTTTACAGGACTAAAGAGCAAAATCGGACGAAACATATATATGGGAGCTATAGCTAAATCTTAACCGATTTTTTTCAAATTCGGCAATGTTGGTTCATGGATCAAGAAACTCTACCATTCTAAATTTCAAAACGATCGGATGTAAAATACAGCTTCTATAGGACTAAAGGACCAAATCGGACGAAAGATATATATGGGAGCTATATCTAAATCTGAACCGATTTCAACCAAATTCAATAGCGATCTTAACAGCCGCGAAATACTGTAAACTGCAAAATTTCAGAACGATCGGAGTGAAATTGCGACCTGTAGTCGACGAACAACTTTACATGGACAGACGGACGGACGGACGGACGGACGGACAGACATCGTTAAATCGACTCAGCTAGTGATTCTGAGTCGATCGGTATACTTTAAGGTGGGTCTAGCTATAGTATTTTCAGGTGTTACAAACATCTGCCATGAAACAAACTTATAATACCCTGTACCACAGTGTGGTGTAGGGTATAATAAAAAACGACCCAAAAAAACTAAGAAAGGGTTAAGATGTCATAAAACACACACAACTTGATTTGGTGTACCTACAACATAGTCATATGAACAGGTAAAATAAAAAGAACAGTAAATTTTTTCCCGAGTAATTTCATTAAAATTAAAAAAGCTTAAAGAGGGCACTTTCACCTTTCTTCTGGTACCAAAATCTTCTTGAAGTCTCTTGATGCTAAAAAGTTGAATTCCACTAACATTTCAATTTGACAAAAATATAGTACCTGTGTAAATATGTTATAATAAACCACGTGTAAACAGTACAGTAATACTTTGGCAAATCAATTAACCGTTTATCGATAATAGTTTGCGAGAAATGACAATTTCCTTCTACAAAAATATACAAAAAATATTTGTTTTCAGCACACCACGCCCACAATAATAAATATTTTGATCTAATTTTTTGGCTACCCTAGTCTCAATATGTTTGCTATTGAATGGCATTAAAATTTTAGAATTCAGCGATGACAAAAATTAGACTTTTAGCCAGTAAAATTCAATTCTGAACCACAGTGCGGGGTTACCTTGCAAGTCTTCCATTTCCACCATATTGTTTCCCACGAATTTTACACTTCGACATCTCAAATATTTCCGTGCGAATTTCGCATTAAAGTTTCTGCCAATGTCACTCAGTACGTGGTTCTTTCCGTAAACTTCCTGTCCAGGCAAAAGCTTACCTATTATAAGAACTTAGCTTTCGGACGAGGTTATAGTCAGTTCCGCTTGTAGATAGGCTATGTAGATTTTCTGAAATGGCCGTTCTGTTATTACCTCCTGACCTATAGTAGGCTGGGTATGTCGATTATCTGGCTTTGTTTCTTTGCAAATCAGAAACTTAGAAACATATTGTCTCCGGGTCGCGGATATATCGACGATTTGTCTTCGCGAGGGCCGAGCTGAAGGCCACTGGACGGGTCACAGGTTGCCGATAGTGAATTGCCTTTAGATATAAAGGTTAGCTGCGAATAACTGCTGTAGCTCAAATAAGCACTCCCGGACTATACTATAAAAGTATCCCCCCAATGTCGAGGTGTTACACGACCCTGTGCCTGTCGATGTTTATTAAAATTTCGTAGTCGGGGGTAAATGACTATGTTTGAACGGAGCCTCGATGATACCTGGGCGCCTCATCGAGTATTTTTAAGCTTCTTCGCCAAGTCCTTACCATAGTAATGGGAGCTATGCTATGGTCGACCTCTCTTCCCCTACACACCAAAATCAACAAAAACAAACACAACCATTACAACTACAACAATTACCAGTAGCATTGGGGTTTCATCCCAAACAATGCCTACTGACTGTCTTTCTCTTAGTCCGATCTCCATCTCTATTTGCTCCAGTCCCCTACCTAGCAGTTTTATTGCCCGTCCGAATATAGTCCGTCATAACGTTACAAGTCCGTCACCTCTGAATCTCGTAATGGATTATGCGAAGCGAACAATCCGAGCTCAGGGACATCGACGCGCTGAACAGAGAAATTTCCGCCCAATTTGGTGAGCTCTGTCAGCAATTATCGGAATTGGTGAGTGATGGATCTCTCATCGGAGTCAGTCAGGAAAGCGTGCCTGCTGGATTGTTGGATGTCCTCACCCTATCGGATGAGGATAGAGAAACTACGGTTATCTCTGCCCCGAAATTCGATAGAAGTAGGTCAGACAAATTTACGCCGGTGGCCAACAAGGCTGCAGTCGCGATCAATGTCAACGCTACTTCACCGACTCCGCCTTCTGTGGTAAACGAGCCTTCAAGTGTCGGTGGCTTGATTCTGACGCGGCAAGGAGCTTTAGACTCAGGATCTCCTGTGAGTAAACTCCCTAAAAGCGGAAGAAGTAAGTCACCTGCAAAAGGCTCGCTATGCCTATCACAGGGCTTGTTCTTATCTTCGCAAGTTTGAAGGTAAGATCGAGACCGATTTAACAATGAAAGAAAAGGGTTTCATCAGAGCAAACTGGAACACGATTCTTCAACATGAGCGACGACATCCCGCCATTGTGAAGAGATCAGTTCTTCTCTCACTTCAATGGTTGTGACAGCAACTCCTACGTCCTCTGTGGTAGCGGTGACAGCAGCTCCCACTAATGTACCACCAAAGGTACAGATCAGTGTTGGCTCACAAACGACCACACATACTAACAAACAAGATACTGACAGTAACTTTCTGTCTCTTTTCGAAGGTCACTCAACCTCGCGACAAGCTGCGGCCTCAATACGATCTTCTGCTTTACAGAATACTGTGAAACGGACGAGGTCGAACGAGGAGTCGCATCCGGCTGCGAACCTCCGAAAACGAAGCAGGAAAGTTAATAACTAACCATCAAGTCTACCAGAGCGTAATACCTTCTGGAGGTAAAGAACCCTCTGGGTTTAGACCAGCAAGGAAGGTGGTTAAGCTCTATTCAAGACCTCAAGGTAGGAAACCAGATATCCCTTTCCAGAAAACCTTAGGCCAGCAGGTGGCGGTAGTAGACATGGCGGACCCCGACGGCAGGATAAGCTCTTCCAATTGGAAGCTACTAGAACTGATGCTGCTCAATCTAACACTTTCAGATAGGTGGAGCAGTAGCGATGTAATCTTCGATGGAGCGCAATGGAAAGATGGTATTAAGCTTATCAAATGTCCTTGTACTTTCTTCGATGGGCCGTAGATAACGTGAAATCCCCCTGGCCTGGCGCACAAATCAAAGTTCTGCCTTCTACTGATTTACCTCTTCGAACGACAGCGACAGTGGATCCCAACTGAATTAATTCAGACTGATCCACTGAAACTGCTCGCGAAGCAGAACGCCGGTCTCAATACAGCTCTTTGGACGACACTGCTGAACGTGGTCAGAAGAGTAGGTAAGATAGGGATTTGGTATCAGCCACTTCCGCATTCAAACCTCAAAAGGAAACTAGTTCGAGTAAGCTAAGAGTAGTGCAGATAAATCTGCATCACTCTATAGCAGCCTCGAACGAACTTCTAATTGCCCTCTCTAACTCTTCAGTTGACATCGCTCTAATCCAGGAACCCTATATCGTTCATAATAAGGTAACTGGACTGAGAAATGTAAATTTTATCACGTACTCACCTACCACTACAGATAAGGTGAGGACCTTTATTGTAGGCAGGAAAAATTTAAACCTAATCCATCATTTGAATTACAGCAATGGTGATCAGACAACTGTGAGGTTAGAAACGAAAAAAAACCAACCGCTACTACTCGCATCAGTTTATCTACCGTATTAGGAAATCAACCCGCCAAACGAGTTAGAGAGCAAGCTGGTGCATGACATTATACGCTTAACAAGGCTGGTTATAGGATGCGACGCCAACGCCCACCACTCTCAATGTGGAAGCTCTAACATTGACACTCGAGGTGAATAACTTTATGATTTTATTTTAAATTCTGGTCTAAAGATTTGTAATGTTGGTAGTGATATAAAATAGAAATTATTTTATAAAATCAATAATACTAATAACACTATGCAACAAATGAACACTTTTTGAAAAATACATGAACCTGACTGTATAGCTTCGATTCTACTACCAAATGGTAGTATAACCCTATACTCAGTTTGGCAAATTTGGTGACCATTTTTTGTATGGGCCTCGAAAGATTCGGAAAATCAGTCGACCCCCTGAAAAAAGGTGTCATCGGTTTTTGAGCAACAGCTACTTCAGACTTGGTGATAGCGCTTAACTATATTAGGCAATAATGTTGCTAAGAACACGTAGAACAAAGTCTGTTAACATTTCATGCCAAAAAAATTTTGTTTTCCTGCACTTTTTTTCGAAAAACATAGGATTAAATTTATTTTTTTTCACTTTTTTCGGCATAACTTTAAGGGATCGCTGATTTTTTACTAACAATATTTGGCAATATTGTAGCCACGGTAAATCTGAACAACTTTTGTGAACATGTCATTACAATCTGAACGTGTCTAGGCACTCTAAAAAGCTCAAAAAACCACATTGTACCCCAAAAATTTAAGTATTTCACTGTTATGTAACAAAAATATATTTTTCTGGTATAGGGTATGTTCAGCAACTTTATAGAAAATTTTAAGGCCAATATTTTTGTGGAACATTTTAACCCTCTAGCTCCCCCACATAACTGTAATTTTTGGCCCCATTTTAACAAATCGTGAAAAACACCCCTTAAAAGTGGGAGGGCGGGGATGAAATGTTCTACAAAAATGTTCGCCATCAAATTTTACTATATGTGTCAGAACACACTAAAACCCAAATCTTAACACAAAAACCCAAAACACGGTCAAATTCCTGTCAACAACGTTATTTACAATATCTTCATTGCTTCAACCACTAGATCGTACGACTAACATTCCTGCATGATCAGGAATTTGACCTTTTTTGGTGTTTGTGTTATGTTTTGAGCTCTGGTGTGTTCTGACACAGATGGGGTCGCCATATATGGTTTATGTATGGCTGAGTGCATATGCACTCAGAACTACTTAGGCAAGCATTTTTTACACTGTTCGAGATCTTATTCGAGTAGATGCCACTTGTATGACAATTTTGTGAAGCGATTCCTAACCCTCGACTATGATTTCCTCCAAGATGTTAATATATTATTCCTTTATTCTTTACATAGAAACTAAGAGAACACGAGGACATGTACATATATTTATAACAGAGCACAAACATATATCCTTATGTTTTACTGAATATATATTGCACATGTATAATCACAGTTCCGTTTCCAAGTACTCTATTACAAGTTCTCATCCAGTTTTATAGTTTTATGTCTTTGGTGTGACAACTACCTACGGGACACAGTGGTTCAGAATCGTTTTTTACTGGCCAAAACTCTGTAACTTTGGAACCGATAGAGATATATTAGTAATTTTTTTGTTCGACAGTTCAATAAAATCGGGTTAGCAGTTATTGAGGAATTCAAGGTCAAAGTTGAACTTTTGAATTTTTTTAATATTTAGCATGGAAATGTGTGGTTTTGTTTTGTTTTCATCTTCTTTATTTATTAAAAGAATGTCATATGTTGATAAATATGTTTAATAATAAATTTTGTAAAACTAAAAAAAAATTGTTTTTTTTTCGACAAAAAAAATTTCCTTGATGTTTAAAAAAACACCTTGCATAGCAAATTTTTTTATATTTTGTATATGTACAACATTAAGGGAAAGCATTTATTTTTACTTATATATGTAACAAAAACAGTAAATAATAATTTTTATTCGTTCGGTTGAAAAATTGCCTGCAAGTATTCCATATTTTTTTCCGTATTATTTCTGTCCTCTAGCAGCCCTCTTGCATCTTCATCTAAGTCCCGATGTTCTACTTTCCATTGATTTCGAATGCTGGAGATGAGGTTGCCAACAAAATAATAAATAGATCTTCGTTTGTACAATTTCGAGATATTTTTCTGGTATTGTGCTCTCTATAAAACCTGTAAACCTTATTTCTTTTTTTCCTGGGCTTCCTCTGATAGATCTCCTATTGGTACCAAATGATGCTTAATGACATCTCCTCCATGATAAAGATTTTTGTGAACTGTTGCATACATATTTCTCCACGAATATTTGGTATTATATATTCGTGCAGTTTCCTTGGTATATTCATTGAATTTTTTAGCATCATTTTGTTTATGGCACGCAAGTACATCCATATATGTTTTAAATCTTGAAATGAGATTTATATCAACACCAGTTATTTCAGATGTTTTTTCGGGATCAGAAAACAATCTTATTGCTGTATTCCCATCATTGGTATTGCCTGATCCTTGTTTTGGTTGGTCTATAATCAAACCACATTTGAGAAATTCATCCTGAACATGTTTCTTTTTTAAATTTCTTAAATCCTTGTTGGTGTCGTTGTTTCTAATTGATCCTGTAGGTCCAAAATCCAAATCATAACTGATTTTAAGTATGTGTTCCATAAATCGTGTTCTTGTATATAGTGGCGATAATCCAAATTCATATCCATCAGTATTATCTACTGATTTTTCCGGGATTTGGTTTAATTTGCTTGATGTAGATTGGCATATAATGCAGCTGAATGATGCCTTTGTGTCAGTCAAAGCCTGGCCAGCGTTGAGCTGTATGATTAAATAGGTCTTGAAGTTTTATCTCTGCCGAACTCGATGTGATTTTAATAGTGTCCGTTGGTGGCAAACAGCCCTTTTTAGAAGCAAGTATGTGATGATATGATGGATAGAGATTTGAGCTTTTTCAATCGCACGCAACCTGAGCTGTGTATATTCAAATCGAAAAATAATGCTAATGCCTCTTCATTTGAGAACAGTGTTTCATCGCTTGGAGTTGGAATATTCTAAAAAACCCGTTATATTCTGTAAACCTCTTTCAGATATTTACAATTTTTATACTTTATACTTACACCCCTATTCTCGACCGAGTGACAAGAACATTTTTGTGATAGTAACAACATTTGTGATAGTAAAAACAATTTGCTATTCTGGGTTTCAAATGGAAGCCCTTTTTGTTATAATTTTCAATGATAGCAGTCACAACCCCAATAGCTCATGATAAGATATATTTTGTTTATAGAAAACTGTTTTTTCAGCGTTTTCTTGTTAGTGTTGTTATCGGAAAGGAAAAAAGGCGATGTCTGGATGCGGGATTTTTGCATCTCAGACAATTTACCTGACCCTGCTATGATTTTCTTCCTCTAAAGAAACATCTCTATTTGTTAAATTATTATGCTATGTGGGGATATACATGATGGGGATTAATTAAGAATGGGTGCAGAAAGACCTCAAATCTTCCAACATACATATTTCATGCTATTGTACATATATTTTTTGCCTGACAAAATTTGGGGATGATCTGTTCATTTTAAATTTATTTTTGAATTTTTTTCTATGTCATAATAAAAAATCATGCCATATTGGAAAATTTTGAATTTCAGTAGATTTCTTCATACACAAAAGCTTTAATTAATGTATTTTTTTTCATTGGGCAGCAATGCCGAATTTTTTTAAATTATAAAGCTTTCATTTTGTCACAGGAATTTCAGAATAGATATTTAAAATTCCAATGATAAGAAATGTGATAGTAAAAACTCTTTAATGATTATTGTTATGTATTCGAGAATAGCACCGTTAATTGTAATTTGAAAACGTGAACATAGAAACGATTGAAAAGAAGGAGTTCGTCAAGAAAATTTTTGATTAGAAGTTTTCATAATTTTGAAAGGAATGAAAAACATATCATTCATTCTGGAAATAGAGAGCAAAGACAAATCTATCTTCTATCTATATATATAAAAATGGAAAAATGTTTGTAAGTATGTATGTATGTATGTATGTGTTTTATAGACGCTTAAACCACTGGACCGATTTTAAAATTTTTTCTTTTGTTTGAAAGCTATTTGGTCTGAGATGGTTTTGGGAAAAACAATTTTGCAAATAGTGGGCGTGGCAAATCGTTTGTTTGTGGGTTTGTTTGTTTGTTCCGTATAGACGTCTAAACGGCTAGACCGATCATCTTGAAATTTTCACAGAATGTACATGTGTAGGGGGTGCTGAAAATAGGGTATATCAAGTGGGCGTGGACCCGCCCATATGGGTCCAATTTTGATATTGAGAAAAATTTTTAGCTAGAGTGCTGAAATTTTGTGTGTATGCATTTAGTGGCATATTATGTGAATTTTCCAAATATGGGCGGAATCGGACCAATGGACGTGGCCCCGCCCATATAAGCCAAATTTTGAAATTGAGATATGTTGCACAATTTGTTAGCGAGAGTGCTGAAATTTTATGTATATGTATATGGTGGCAGTCTACGTGATTGGTCCAAAAATGGGTGGGATCGACCCAATGGGCGTGGCCCCGCCCACATAGACCAAATTTTGAAATTTTGATATCTTGCACCATTTGCTAGCGGGAGTGCTGCAATGTTGCGTATATGTATCTGGTGGCATTCTACGTAATTGGTCAAAAAATGGGCGGGATCGGACCAATAGGCGTGGCCCCGCCCATACAAGCCAAATTTTTAAATTGAGATATCTTGCAGAATTTGTTAGCTAGAGTGCTGTAATGTTGTTCGTATGTATCTGGTAGCAGTCCACGTGATTTTTCCAAAAATGTGCGGGATCGGACCAATGGGAGTGGCACCGCTCATATAAGCCAAATTTAAAAAATGTGATATCTTGCACAATTTGTTACCGAGAGACCTGGAATTTTGTACATATATATATCCGTTGGCGACCTACATGATTGGTCCAAAAATGGGCGGGTTCGGACCAATAGGCGTGGCCCCGCCCATATAAGCCAAATTTTGAAATTGAGATATTTTGCACAATTTGATAGCGAGAGTGCTGCAATTTTGTGTATATGTATATAGTGGCAGTCTACGTGATTGGTCCAAAAATGGGCGGGATCAGAACAATGGGCGTGCCCACCCCCCCATATAAGCCAAATTTTGAAATTGAGATATATTGCACAATTTTGTACCGAGAGTGCTGTAATTTCGTGTATAAATATCTGGTGATAGTCTACGTGATTGGTCCAAAAATGAGCGGCATCGAACCAAAGGGTGTGGCCACGTCCATATAAGCCAAATTTTGAAATTAAAATATCTTGCACAATTTATTATCGAGAGTGCTGCAGTTTTGGACATATGTATCTGATGACTGTCTTAGCGATTCGCCCAAAAATTGGCGGGATCAGACCAATGGACGTGGCTCCGCCTATATAAGCCAAATTTTGAAATTGAGACACATATCTTGCACAATTTTTAGCGAGAGTGATGTCTGGTGGTAGTCTACGTCCAAAAAGGGTCGGGATCGGATCAATGGCCGTGGCCCTGCCCATATAAACTAAATTTTGAAATTGAGATGTCTTACACAATTGTTTAGCGATAGTTCTGTAATTTTGTGCATATGTATCTGATGATAGCCTACGTGAATGTTCTAAAAAGTGGCGGGATCGGATCAATGGGCCTCGCCCCGCCCATATAAACCAAATTTTGAAATTGAGATATCATGCACAATTTGTTAGCGAGAGTGCTGTGATTTTGTGCATCTCACGCAGTCTACGTGATTACACAAAAAAGGGCGGCACCGCCAATAGGAGCCTAATTTTAAAATTGAGATATCTTGTTTAAGTGAGCGCTGCAGTTTTGGGTATATGTATCTGATGACAGTCTACGTGATTCGACCAAAAATAGGCGGGATCAGAACAATGGACGTTGCCCTGCCTATGCGAGTATAAGTCAAATTTTGAAATTGAGAGTCATATCTTGCACAATTTTTTACCGAGAGTGCTGTAATTTCGTGTATATATATCTGGTGATAGTCTACGTGAATGGCCCAAAAGGGTTGGGATCGGACCAATGAGCGTGGCCCCACCCTTATAAGCAAATTTCTGAAATTGAAATACCTTGAACAATTTGTTAGCGAGAGTGTTGTAATTTAGTAAATATGCATTTGATGGCAGTCTACGTAATTGGTTCAAAAATGGACGGGATCGGAAATCTCAATCTGGGGCAACGAAGTGGACCGGGTCCAGCTATATATAATAAAATCATAAACTTTTACTGGAGTCACGAAAGGTGAAGGAGTCCGTGTAGAAAAGAAACAAAATGGGCTGACATTCATTAACGATATAAATGTCAGCGGGGTGGTTGGGTTTAAGAGCAGGGACGACAGCAGAAGATACATAGCTGCTCCTCTATTAGCAATTAGCATTATACTTTCTTCCTATCAAAATACACTACACTAACACATGAGAGCTACCTTACACTTTTGGTTTATGCATACGAGCCCTAGTCTGTTTCAAAAGGAAAAGAACCGCCCCGAGACTGAGCACGGCCGGGGCCAGAAGGTAGCCACCTCCGGAGGAAGCAGGGCCAGTTGGTAGGATCGTCACAATTCTCAGAGGACTAGCGTTTAAAACGTTTTCAACAATTTCGGCTTTTGTGCGTTGTTTTTGTGTGTCAATTGATGTAACAAGCTTTCTGCAATAGTTTCACATCCGATTTCCTCATTGATAACCTTAAGTTTCCTCCTTTTAGATATATCGCTACAGTTGCCGAGTGATTTTGGTGGACTCCCACAATTGTTTTGATTTGTACTTTCTGAAGATTCTTGGACACTAGGTTTAGGTTTAGGTTAGGGTGGCAGCCGTATTTTTATAGAAGCTCACATAGACCAGTTTAGGTCCCTAGTGTTACCCTAGTGAGATGCCCCTCATCGGAACCAACCTGTTTGATATACAAATTTGTCGATAGTACGAATATCGGCACTAGAAAGATCTGTTGTGCTGCCTAGAAAAGCCGACCCCAGTATGTCCAGTCGTCGTTTACTCAGAGCGGGCCAGTCGCATAGCAAGTGCTCAATGCTCTCCACTTCTTCCTCATCTCCACAGCTTCTGCAGAAGTCATTAGAGTCAATACCCAATCTTTTGGCGTGTTCGCGATCAAGCAGTGTCCCGTCAGAACTGATACTAACGTAGACAATCTTTGCCTCTCTAGTGCGAGGAGATATTTTGATCTTCTCAGGTCATACCTTGGCCAGATTTGTCTAGCTACTCTGCAGGTGCCGATTTCTGTCCATCTTTCGTTGAACTGCCTGATTGCCTCTTGCCTAAGCCAAAGCTCGGCTTTGCAGTTCCCCGGGATATCCCTATTCCCAGGCACCCATATGAGGTGTATATTAAACTGCTCAGCCATCTCGTTAAGAGATCTGAGAATTGATGGCAGCCTGGCTGTCCGAGTAAATTACAACGCTAGTGTTGGTTACTATGTTGCGACTCAGCCACTTGGCTACTTCCCATATTGCCATTATTTCGGCTTGATAGACACTGCAGGTATTTGGTAGTCTGTGAGCTATATCCAATCTAAGCTCTGCACAGTGTACTCCGAAGCCAACCTTTTCATCAAGCTTCGAACCATCCGTGTAAAAGTGCAGATGGTTTCTATTACCTGGTACTCTTCCAACCCATTCATCTCTGGCTGGAATCATAGTGATGTAATTTCTCTCGAAGGTGTACACCGTTGGTATATAGTCCACTCGTTCGGTTACCATAGCACTACACTTTGATATCCTCATGTGACCGTAGTTTTTGTACCTCCACATTGATAGGCTGTTTAATCTTATTGCCGCTTTGGTGGCAATTTCTCTCGCCACAATATTAATCGGCAGTATATGGAGTAGGGCTTGTAGAGACTCGGTCGCTGTAGTCCCTAAGGCTCCGCTTATGCTCAGGCAGGCTGTTCTCTGAACCTTTGTTAGTAGGTTGGTGATGGTTAGTTTGTCAGTTGCCGTCCACCATACCACAATGCCGTATAGCAGTATAGGACGAACTACAGCTATATATATCCAGTGGACGATTTTAGGAGAGAGGCCCCACCGCGACCCTACAGCCTTTTTGCAGGAATATAAGGCGACGTTGGCCTTCCTTACACGTTCCAACACGTTAGGTCCAAATAACAGTTTTCTATCTAGGATTATTCCTAAAAATGTTGCACTTTCAGAAAAGACTAGATCTGTTCCATTTATCCGAGGTGGAGGGTCCACATGTGGGACTTTATTCATTCTAGTAAAGAGAACCAATTCTGTCTTGTTTGGGTTTACGCCCAAACCGTTGCTTCTGGCCTATCTAGCCAATTTGTTCAGAGCCACCTGTAGAATGTCTCGGAGGACGTTTTCGAATTTGCCACTCACTGCGATCGCAACGTCGTCCGCATATGCCACGACCTTGCAGCCACAACGTTCTAGATCTAGCAGGATTTCATTCACCGCTAGGTTCCACATTAGTGGAGACAGTACTCCTCCTTGTGGAGTCCCTCTGTTTACAAACCTTGTTAGAGTTGTGGACCCAAGACATGCTGTTATGCGTCTTCTGTTGAGCAGACTTTGAATTAGTCTAATCAAACTAGAGTTAACTTTTAGATGTGACAGTGCCGCAATTACCGCATCTGAGTGAATGTTGTTAAAAGCCTCTTCTATGTCAAGAAATGCCACCATGGTGAATTCCTTGAAATGCAGCCCTGCACAAGTTCGTGCAGGGCTGGTTCTGTAGACTTCCCCTTATTTTAAGCATCTTGGTTCACCGACAGGAGTTTTGTATCCAGGTTTTCCCTAATGAAATAATTCAAAAGTCTTTCCAGACCTTTCAATAGGAAGGAGGATAGGCTAATTGGTCTGAAGTCTTTTGGCCTAGTGTGTGATATCTTCCCCGCTTTAGGTATGAATACCACTTTGGTATCCCTCCATCGATTCGGGATGTATGAATTAATGATACAGCCTACATTAATGTTCTCAAGCCAGGGGATAATGTACTTCAACATTTTCTGCATTTCTGCTGGAGTGATGCCGTCTGGTCCAGGTGACTTGAAGGGCTCAAAGCTATTAATAGCCCAGCTTATTCTGGATCTCTCAGTCAACAAGCTAGCGACGCTCGCAGTCCACTCGCACTCTTGTTGGTCCTGCTGATCCTCTGATTCTGTTAGAGAGTTCCCCGGGAAATGTGTGTCGAGCAGTACATTGAGCGACTGCTCGTTGTTTTTGGTCCAATTATTTGCCTCATCCTGCAAGTAACCCACTGTACAGGGTGAAGCTGATAGTATTTTCCTCAGCCTTGCGGCGTCGGAGACCTTTTCCACTTCGCCACAGAAGGTATACCAAGAGCGTCTTTGCGCCTTTCTAAGCTCCTTCTTATAGATCTTGAGTTGCTCTTTATATGCATACCAAACATTAGCGACCCCTGTAGATTTAGCCTTGTTGAATAGCTTGTTGCATGTCTTTTTCATAGCCGTTAGCTCAGAAGTCCACCATTGGGGTTTAGTTTTACCCTTGTACCTTGTTTTTGGACAGGCTTCTTCAAGGGAACTATTGAATGCTGTGGTGATATGCTCGACCAGATTATCCAGACCGGCTTTGTCATTCGGTTCGTACAGAAGTTTGGAGTTGAGGACTTTCTTGAAATTCTTTTCATACAGGTGCCACTTTGTCTTTCTCACATTTCTGTGGACGGCAGGTTCAGGCGCTTTTTCAGCGAGTTTGAACTCAACATAATCGTGATCTGAGAATGAGTGGTCGTCCAGTACATTCCACCCAATAATTGTGTCTGACAGCCGGACAGTAGCAAACGTTACGTCTAGTACTTCTTGTCTGTCTTTAATTGTAAAAGTCGGTTTATTACCTATGTTACAAATACATAGGTTGGTAGTTAGAATAAAGTCAAGAAGCGAATCACCCCTATTGTTTATATCCGTACTACCCCAGATAGTATGATGAGCGTTCGTGTCTGCGCCAACAATCAGCTCGACCTCGTCAGACTTTGCTTCTTCCACTACTTCCCTGAATAGAGCAGTCGGTACTACAGCTTCATAAGGCAAGTAGCTGGAGACCACCCAATATATGCGATTACCGATCTCCAGACTAGCAGATGTTTGGTCTTTACCACTTAAATTAGCCAGGAGAAAGATACTTAGATCTTTCCTGGCCAAAATGCAGGTTCTTGGAGTGCCTTCACAGTTGGCCACAAGCAGTTTAAAGTTGGGTGTCCTGATACCGCACACCCTTCCTCCCACTGCGTAGGGCTCCTGTATCAGGACGATGTCTACTGCACCTGTGGACAGGCGCAGCAATAGAGCCGCTGAGGCTGCTTTAGAGTGATGGAGGTTAATCTGTAAAATTCTTACCATCATTGGTAATTGACAGATTAACATCCACACCGACAAGGGTGTTATCGAACTCTTCGTCCGTATCATCGAGAAGCGTGTCCCCGCCAGATGCGTCAAAGAGTCCGGAGACTCCCCTCAGCCCCTCTGTGTCAGAAGTAGAGCTTTCGTCCTCAGAGTAGGACCTGACAGATCTTCTGTTAGAGTTGGAGTCACCAGAAATAATGGGCGTGGATACCTCCGCACTTCCAGAAAGCTGTGTATCAACCACGGTGGACGACTCACCTTCCGCAGTGGGAACTATATCCTGCTTGTATACCTTCAAGACTATTGTCTCGAAGCCATACTGTAGGGTTGCACTTGCACATTGTATATGGGAGGTGGATTCAGCGTTAAGGATCAAATTGACCTGCCGCTTTTTACCATCCGCCTCATCCACCTTGCTGATTCTCCAATTATGGGCGGGCAGACCAGGATTGGAATCTTTTATTATTTCTAATATGTCAGCCGGGTTTGAGGGCTCTTCTGTAACCCAGGTGATGGCTCTAGGGTGACTAGGGATGTTGTTTTTTCGACAACATCCAACTGGGCACTCGGCCACACCTCACCCGCTCGACTCAGAGCAGCCTTAACCAGGGCTACTGATCTGGCATCACCGAAATATAAGATAGTAATGGGGGCTATGCTATGGCCGACCTCTCTTCCCCTACACACCAAAATCAACAAAAACAAACACAACCATTACAACTACAACAATTACCAGTAGCATTGGGGTTTCATCCCAAACAATGCCTACTGACTGTCTTTCTCTTAGTCCGATCTCCATCTCTATTTGCTCCAGTGTCCTACCTAGCAGTTTTATTGCCCGTCCGAATATAGTCCGTCATAACGTTACAAGTCCGTCACCTATGAATCTCGTAATGGATTATGCGAAGCGAACAATCCGAGTTCAGGGACATCGACGCGCTGAACAGAGAAATTTCCGCACAATATGGTGAGCTCTGTAAGCAATTATCAGAATCGGTGAGTGATGGATCTCTCATCGGAAAGGAAAGGAAAGCGTGCCTGCTGGATTGCTGGATGTCCTCACCCTATCGGGGAGGATAGAGAAACTACGGTTATCTCTGCCCCGAAATTCGATAGAAGTAGGTCAGACAAATTTACGCCGGTGGCCAACAAGGCTGCAGTCGCGATCAATGTCAACGCTACTTCAACGACTCCGCCTTCTGTGGTAAACGAGCCTTCAAGTGTCAGTGGCTTGACTCTGACGCGGCAAGGAGCTTTAGACTCAAGATCTCCTGTGAGTAAACTCCCTAAAAGCGGAAGAAGTAAGTCATCTGCAAAAAGGCTCGCTATGCCTATCACAGGGCTTGTTCTTAATCAATGGAAGACGTTTCTTCAACATGAGCGACGACATCCCGCCATTGTGAAGAGATCAGTTCTTCTCTCACTTCCCTGGTTGTGACAGCAACTCCTACGCCCTCTGTGGTAGCGGTGACAGCAGTCCCACTAATGTACCACCAAAGGTACAGATCAGTGTTGGCTCACAAAAGACCACACATACTAACAAACAAGATACTGACAGTAACTTTCTGTCTCTTTTCGAAGGTCACTCAACCTCGAGACAAGCTGCGGCCGTTTTACAGAATACTGTGAAACGGACGATGTCGAACGAGGAGTCGCATCCGGCTGTGAAGAAGCGTCAGCATGTGACCTCCGAAAACGAAGCAGGAAAGTTAACACCTAAAGTCCAACAGAGCGTAATACCTTCTGGTGGTAAAGAACCCTCTGGGTCTAGACCAGCAAGGAAGGTGGTTAAACCCTATTCAAGACCTCAAGGTAGGAAACCAGATATCCCTTCCCAGAAACCCTTAGACCAGCAGGTGACGGTAGTAGACATGGCCGACCCCGACGGCAGGATAAGCCCTTCCAATTGGAAGCTACTAGAACTGAAGCTGCCCAATCTAACACTTTCAGATAGGTGGAGCAGTAGCGATGTAATCTTCGATGGAGCGCAATGGTATTAAGCTTATCAAATGTCCTTGTACTTTCTTCGATGGGACGTAGATAACGTGAAAGCCCCCTGGCCTGGCGCACAAATCAAATTTCTGCCTCCTACTGCTTTACCTCTTCGATCGACAGCGACAGTGGATCCCAACTGAATTAATTCAGACTGATCCACTGAAACTGCTCGCGAAGCAGAACGCCGGTCTCAATATAGCTCTTTGGACGACACAATCGGCTAAGGAGTGTGCTGAACGTGGTGGTCTGAACCTCAAAGTTGCAATTGACAAAAATCAGAAGAGTATGTAAGATAGGGATTTGGTATCAGCCACTTCCGCGTTCAAACCTCAAAAGGAAACTGGTTCGAGTAAGCTAAGAGTAGTGCAGATAAATCTGCATCACTCTATAGCAGCCTCGAACGAACTTCTAATTGCCCTCTCTAACTCTTCAGTTGACATCGCTCTAATCCAGGAACCCTATATCGTTAAGAATAAGGTAACTGGACTGAGCAATGTAAATTTTATCACGTACTCACCTACCACTACAGATAAGGTGAGGACCTTTATTATAGGTAGGAAAAATTTAAACCTAATCCATCTACATAATTACAGCAATGGTGATCAGACAACTGTGAGGTTAGAAACGAAAAAAAACCAACCGTTACTACTCGCATCAGTTTATCTACCGTATGAGGAAATCAATCCGCCAAACGAGTTAGTGAGCAAGCTGGTGCATGACATTATACGCTTAACAAGGCTGGTTATAGGATGCGACGCCAACGCCCACCACTCTCTATGGGGAAGCTCTAAAATTAACACTCGAGGTGAGTCACTTTATGATTTTATTTTAAAATCTGGTCTAAAGATTTGTAATGTTGGTAGTGATATAAAATAGAAATTATTTTATAAAATCAATATTACTAATAATAATAGTAATGATAATGATAATAATAATAATTTATAAAATAATACTTACGTTTTTTCATGCGTAGATTGATTAGCGCCTTCCTTTATCGGTCAGTATTTTTTGACGTTGCTCGTTATCTGAAATAGCGGCCTCTACTTCCCTCATTTATGAAGTGGAGTTATAAAATATGTTCTCCAAATAAATGGGAAATATCCATACTTTAACGAATTATTGAAAAGCAATGTGAGCGGGACAGCAATACTTTGAGCACATAGCTTCAGGATTACACTCGGTATACGATCTGGGCCAGCACTGTTAGAAGTCTTAAGCTTGCCTAAACTTGACGATACGAAAGATAAATCAAAACAAGGAATGTTCAAATGATTCAATTATGGAATATTGTAAGGGTAGGAAATACCTAGTTGACACTGTTGACGAGAATAGGTTGATGCAAAGAATTTTGCAAAACTATCGGCGATTGACTGATCACCACCGAATTCTTCACCATCAATTATAACCCTTGAAGGCCTTGGATCAGACTTACGTTTCATATTGACAAAATCAAAGAACGATTTAGGGTTCATCTTAAAATTGTGAGCTAACTTCTCTAAGTAGAGCTCATAGCACTTACGAGATTCAATATTATACTGTGATCTGGCTACAGAGTACCTGTCGTAATCGACATCGGATCCAGACCTTTTCAATTTCTTAAATAGTCTGCTCATAACTGTGCCCTCGTCACGTGGGGGTATATAGAAGAAGAGTCCGAGATGTCATACAGCATGGAAATACCCAGCGTACGATTGTAACTATCCTCCGCTTCGCCGCACTGCTGATGGGGTCGCCATATATGGTTTATGTATGGCTGAGTGCATATGCACTCTGAACTACTTAGGCAAGCATTTGTTACACTGTTCGAGATCTTATTCGAGTAGATGCCACTTGTATGACAATTTTGTGAAGCGATTCCTAACCCTCGACTTGCACACGTATAATCACAGTTCCGTTTCCAAGTACTCTATCACAAGTTCTCAGGTACATCCTGTTTTATAGTTTTATGTCTTTGGTGTGGCAACTACCTACGGGGCACAGTGGTTCAGAATACTTTTTTACTGGCCAAAACTCTGTAACTTTGGAACCGATAGAGATATATTAGTATTTTTTTTGTTCGACAGTTCAATAAAATTGGGTTGCAGTTATTGAGGAATTCAAGGTCAAAGTTGAACTTTTGATTTTTTTTAATATTTAGCATGGAAATGTGGGGTTTTGTTTTGTTTTCATATTCTTTATTTATTAAAAGAATGTCATATGTTGATAAATATGTTTAATAATAAATTTTGTAAAACTAAAAAAAATTTTTTTTTCGACAAAAAAATGTGCTTGATATTTAAAAAAACACCTTGCATAGCAAACTTTTTTTATATTTTGTATTTGAACAACATTAAGGGAAAGTATTTATTTTTTACTTATATATGTAACAAACACAGTAAATAATAATTTGTATTCGTTCGGTTGAAAAATTTACTGCTTTCCGATGTTCTACTTTCCATTGATTTCGAATGCTGGAGATGAGGGGATCTGACGTTGCTAACAAAATATTAAATAGATCTTCGTTTGTACAATTTCGAGATATTTTTCTGGTATTGTGCTCTCTATAAAACCTGTAAACCTTATTTCTTTTTTTCCTGGGCTTCCTCTGATAGATCTCCTATTGGTACCAAATGATGCTTAATGACATATCCTCCATGATAAAGAATTTTGTGAACTGTTGCATACATATTTCACCATGAATATTTGGTACATATATTCGTGCAGTTTCCTTGGTATATTCATTAAATTTTTTAGCATCATTTTGTTTATGGCACGCAAGTACATCCATATTTGTTTTAAATCTTGATATGAGATTTATATCAACACCAGTTATTTCAGATGTTTTTTCGGGATCAGAAAAGAATCTTATTGCTGTATTCCCATCATTGGTATTGCCTGATCCTTGTTTTGGTTGGTCTATAATCAACCCACATTTGAGAAATTCATCCTGAACATGTTTCTTTTTTAAATTTCTTAAATCCTTGTTGGTGTCGTTGTTTCTAATTGATCCTGTAGGTCCAAAATCCAAATCATAACTGATTTTAAGTATGTGTTCCATAAATCGTGTTCTTATGTAGTGGCGATAATCCAAATTCATATCCATCAGTATTATCTACTAATTTTTCCGAGATTTGGTTTAATTTTCTTGATGTAGATCAAAGCCTGGCCAACTTTTCCAGCATTAGGCTGTGTGATTAAGTAGGTCTTGAAGTTTTATCTCTGCCGAACTCGATGTGATTTTAATAGTGTCCGTTGGTGGCAAACAGCCCTTTTTAGAAGCAAGTATGTGATGATATGATGGATAGAGATTTGAGCTTTTTCAATCGCACGCAACCTGAGCTGTGTATATTCAAATCGAAAAATAATGCTAATGCCTCTTCATTTGAGAACAGTGTTTCATCGCTTGGAGTTGGAATATTCTAAAAAACCCGTTATATTCTGTAAAACTCTTTCAGATATTTACAATTTTTATACTTTATACTTACACCCCTATTCTCGACCGAGTGACAAGAACATTTTTGTGATAGTAACAACATTTGTGATAGTAAAAACAATTTGCTATTCTGGGTTTCAAATGGAAGCCCTTTTTGTTATAATTTTCAATGATAGCAGTCACAACCCCAATAGCTCATGATAAGATATATTTTGTTTATAGAAAACTGTTTTTTCAGCGTTTTCTTGTTAGTGTTGTTATCGGAAAGGAAAAAAGGCGATGTCTGGATGCGGGATTTTTGCATCTCAGACAATTTACCTGACCCTGCTATGATTTTCTTCCTCTAAAGAAACATCTCTATTTGTTAAATTATTATGCTATGTGGGGATATACATGATGGGGATTAATTAAGAATGGGTGCAGAAAGACCTCAAATCTTCCAACATACATATTTCATACTATTGTACATATATTTTTTGCCTGACAAAATTTGGGGATGATCTGTTCATTTTCAATTTATTTTTGAATTTTTTTCTATGTCATAATAAAAAATCATGCCATATTGGAAAATTTTGAATTTCAGTAGATTTCTTCATACACAAAAGCTTTAATTAATGTATTTTTTTTCATTGGGCAGCAATGCCGAATTTTTTTAAATTATAAAGCTTTCATTTTGTCACAGGAATTTCAGAATAGATATTTAAAATTCCAATGATAAGAAATGTGATAGTAAAAACTCTTTAATGATTATTGTTATGTATTCGAGAATAGCACCGTTAATTGTAATTTGAAAACGTGAACATAGAAACGATTGAAAAGAAGGAGTTCGTCAAGAAAATTTTTGATTAGAAGTTTTCATAATTTTGAAAGGAATGAAAAACATATCATTCATTCTGGAAATAGAGAGCAAAGACAAATCTATCTTCTATCTATATATATAAAAATGGAAAAATGTATGTATGTATGTATGTATGTATGTATGTATGTGTTTTATAGACGCTTAAACCACTGGACCGATTTTAAAATTTTTTCTTTTGTTTGAAAGCTATTTGGTCTGAGATGGTTTTGGGAAAAACAATTTTGCAAATAGTGGGCGGGGAAAATGTGGGCGTGGCAAATCGTTTGTTTGTGGGTTTGTTTGTTTGTTCCGTATAGACGTCTAAACGGCTAGACCGATCATCTTGAAATTTTCACAGAATGTACATGTGTAGGGGGTGCTGAAAATAGGGTATATCAAGTGGGCGTGGACCCGCCCATATGGGTCCAATTTTGATATTGAGAAAAAATTTTAGCTAGAGTGCTGAAATTTTGTGTGTATGCATTTAGTGGCATATTATGTGAATTTTCCAAAAATGGGCGGAATCGGACCAATGGGCGTGGCCCCGCCCATATAAGCCAAATTTTGAAATTGAGATATGTTGCACAATTTGTTAGCGAGAGTGCTGAAATTTTATGTATATGTATATGGTGGCAGTCTACGTGATTGGTCCAAAAATGGGTGGGATCGACCCAATGGGCGTGGCCCCGCCCACATAGACCAAATTTTGAAATTTTGATATCTTGCACCATTTGCTAGCGGGAGTGCTGCAATGTTGCGTATATGTATCTGGTGGCATTCTACGTAATTGGTCAAAAAATGGGCGGGATCGGACCAATAGGCGTGGCCCCGCCCATACAAGCCAAATTTTTAAATTGAGATATCTTGCAGAATTTGTTAGCTAGAGTGCTGTAATGTTGTTCGTATGTATCTGGTAGCAGTCCACGTGATTTTTCCAAAAATGTGCGGGATCGGACCAATGGGAGTGGCACCGCTCATATAAGCCAAATTTAAAAAATGTGATATCTTGCACAATTTGTTACCGAGAGACCTGGAATTTTGTACATATATATATCCGTTGGCGACCTACATGATTGGTCCAAAAATGGGCGGGTTCGGACCAATAGGCGTGGCCCCGCCCATATAAGCCAAATTTTGAAATTGAGATATTTTGCACAATTTGATAGCGAGAGTGCTGCAATTTTGTGTATATGTATATAGTGGCAGTCTACGTGATTGGTCCAAAAATGGGCGGGATCAGAACAATGGGCGTGCCCACCCCCCCCCCCATATAAGCCAAATTTTGAAATTGAGATATATTGCACAATTTTGTACCGAGAGTGCTGTAATTTCGTGTATAAATATCTGGTGATAGTCTACGTGATTGGTCCAAAAATGAGCGGCATCGAACCAAAGGGTGTGGCCACGTCCATATAAGCCAAATTTTGAAATTAAAATATCTTGCACAATTTATTATCGAGAGTGCTGCAGTTTTGGACATATGTATCTGATGACTGTCTTAGCGATTCGCCCAAAAATTGGCGGGATCAGACCAATGGACGTGGCTCCGCCTATATAAGCCAAATTTTGAAATTGAGACACATATCTTGCACAATTTTTAGCGAGAGTGATGTCTGGTGGTAGTCTACGTCCAAAAAGGGTCGGGATCGGATCAATGGCCGTGGCCCTGCCCATATAAACTAAATTTTGAAATTGAGATGTCTTACACAATTGTTTAGCGATAGTTCTGTAATTTTGTGCATATGTATCTGATGATAGCCTACGTGAATGTTCTAAAAAGTGGCGGGATCGGATCAATGGGCCTCGCCCCGCCCATATAAACCAAATTTTGAAATTGAGATATCATGCACAATTTGTTAGCGAGAGTGCTGTGATTTTGTGCATCTCACGCAGTCTACGTGATTACACAAAAAAGGGCGGCACCGCCAATAGGAGCCTAATTTTTAAATTGAGATATCTTGTTTAAGTGAGCGCTGCAGTTTTGGGTATATGTATCTGATGACAGTCTACGTGATTCGACCAAAAATAGGCGGGATCAGAACAATGGACGTTGCCCTGCCTATGCGAGTATAAGTCAAATTTTGAAATTGAGAGTCATATCTTGCACAATTTTTTACCGAGAGTGCTGTAATTTCGTGTATATATATCTGGTGATAGTCTACGTGAATGGCCCAAAAGGGTTGGGATCGGACCAATGAGCGTGGCCCCACCCTTATAAGCAAATTTCTGAAATTGAAATACCTTGAACAATTTGTTAGCGAGAGTGTTGTAATTTAGTAAATATGCATTTGATGGCAGTCTACGTAATTGGTTCAAAAATGGACGGGATCGGAAATCTCAATCTGGGGCAACGAAGTGGACCGGGTCCAGCTATATATAATAAAATCATAAACTTTTACTGGAGTCACGAAAGGTGAAGGAGTCCGTGTAGAAAAGAAACAAAATGGGCTGACATTCATTAAAGATATAAATGTCAGCGGGGTGGTTGGGTTTAAGAGCAGGGACGACAGCAGAAGATACATAGCTGCTCCTCTATTAGCAATTAGCATTATACTTTCTTCCTATCAAAATACACTACACTAACACATGAGAGCTACCTTACACTTTTGGTTTATGCATACGAGCCCTAGTCTGTTTCAAAAGGAAAAGAACCGCCCCGAGACTGAGCACGGCCGGGGCCAGAAGGTAGCCACCTCCGGAGGAAGCAGGGCCAGTTGGTAGGATCGTCACAATTCTCAGAGGACTAGCGTTTAAAACGTTTTCAACAATTTCGGCTTTTGTGCGTTGTTTTTGTGTGTCAATTGATGTAACAAGCTTTCTGCAATAGTTTCACATCCGATTTCCTCATTGATAACCTTAAGTTTCCTCCTTTTAGATATATCGCTACAGTTGCCGAGTGATTTTGGTGGACTCCCACAATTGTTTTGATTTGTACTTTCTGAAGATTCTTGGACACTAGGTTTAGGTTTAGGTTAGGGTGGCAGCCGTATTTTTATAGAAGCTCACATAGACCAGTTTAGGTCCCTAGTGTTACCCTAGTGAGATGCCCCTCATCGGAACCAACCTGTTTGATATACAAATTTGTCGATAGTACGAATATCGGCACTAGAAAGATCTGTTGTGCTGCCTAGAAAAGCCGACCCCAGTATGTCCAGTCGTCGTTTACTCAGAGCGGGCCAGTCGCATAGCAAGTGCTCAATGCTCTCCACTTCTTCCTCATCTCCACAGCTTCTGCAGAAGTCATTAGAGTCAATACCCAATCTTTTGGCGTGTTCGCCGATCAAGCAGTGTCCCGTCAGAACTGATACTAACGTAGACAATCTTTGCCTCTCTAGTGCGAGGAGATATTTTGATCTTCTCAGGTCATACCTTGGCCAGATTTGTCTAGCTACTCTGCAGGTGCCGATTTCTGTCCATCTTTCGTTGAACTGCCTGATTGCCTCTTGCCTAAGCCAAAGCTCGGCTTTGCAGTTCCCCGGGATATCCCTATTCCCAGGCACCCATATGAGGTGTATATTAAACTGCTCAGCCATCTCGTTAAGAGATCTGAGAATTGATGGCAGCCTGGCTGTCCGAGTAAATTACAACGCTAGTGTTGGTTACTATGTTGCGACTCAGCCACTTGGCTACTTCCCATATTGCCATTATTTCAGCTTGATAGACACTGCAGGTATTTGGTAGTCTGTGAGCTATATCCAATCTAAGCTCTGCACAGTGTACTCCGAAGCCAACCTTTTCATCAAGCTTCGAACCATCCGTGTAAAAGTGCAGATGGTTTCTATTACCTGGTACTCTTACAACCCATTCATCTCTGGCTGGAATCATAGTGATGTAATTTCTCTCGAAGGTGTACACCGTTGGTATATAGTCCACTCGTTCGGTTACCATAGCACTACACGTTGATATCCTCATGTGACCGTAGTTTTTGTACCTCCACATTGATAGGGTGTTTAATCTTATTGCCGCTTTGGTGGCAATTTCTCTCGCCACAATATTAATCGGCAGTATATGGAGTAGGGCTTGTAGAGACTCGGTCGCTGTAGTCCCTAAGGCTCCGCTTATGCTCAGGCAGGCTGTTCTCTGAACCTTTGTTAGTAGGTTGGTGATGGTTAGTTTGTCAGTTGCCGTCCACCATACCACAATGCCGTATAGCAGTATAGGACGAACTACTGCTATATATATCCAGTGGACGATTTTAGGAGAGAGGCCCCACCGCGACCCTACAGCCTTTTTGCAGGAATATAAGGCGACGTTGGCCTTCCTTACACGTTCCAACACGTTAGGTCCAAATAACAGTTTTCTATCTAGGATTATTCCTAAAAATGTTGCACTTTCAGAAAAGACTAGATCTGTTCCATTTATCCGAGGTGGAGGGTCCACATGTGGGACTTTATTCATTCTAGTAAAGAGAACCAATTCTGTCTTGTTTGGGTTTACGCCCAAACCGTTGCTTCTGGCCTATCTAGCCAATTTGTTCAGAGCCACCTGTAGAATGTCTCGGAGGACGTTTTCGAATTTGCCACTCACTGCGATCGCAACGTCGTCCGCATATGCCACGACCTTGCAGCCACAACGTTCTAGATCTAGCAGGATTTCATTCACCGCTAGGTTCCACATTAGTGGAGACAGTACTCCTCCTTGTGGAGTCCCTCTGTTTACAAACCTTGTTAGAGTTGTGGACCCAAGACATGCTGTTATGCGTCTTCTGTTGAGCAGACTTTGAATTAGTCTAATCAAACTAGAGTTAACTTTTAGATGTGACAGTGCCGCAATTACCGCATCTGAGTGAATGTTGTTAAAAGCCTCTTCTATGTCAAGAAATGCCACCATGGTGAATTCCTTGAAATGCAGCCCTGCACAAGTTCGTGCAGGGCTGGTTCTGTAGACTTCCCCTTATTTTAAGCATCTTGGTTCACCGACAGGAGTTTTGTATCCAGGTTTTCCCTAATGAAATAATTCAAAAGTCTTTCCAGACCTTTCAATAGGAAGGAGGATAGGCTAATTGGTCTGAAGTCTTTTGGCCTAGTGTGTGATATCTTCCCCGCTTTAGGTATGAATACCACTTTGGTATCCCTCCATCGATTCGGGATGTATGAATTAATGATACAGCCTACATTAATGTTCTCAAGCCAGGGGATAATGTACTTCAACATTTTCTGCATTTCTGCTGGAGTGATGCCGTCTGGTCCAGGTGACTTGAAGGGCTCAAAGCTATTAATAGCCCAGCTTATTCTGGATCTCTCAGTCAACAAGCTAGCGACGCTCGCAGTCCACTCGCACTCTTGTTGGTCCTGCTGATCCTCTGATTCTGTTAGAGAGTTCCCCGGGAAATGTGTGTCGAGCAGTACATTGAGCGACTGCTCGTTGTTTTTGGTCCAATTATTTGCCTCATCCTGCAAGTAACCCACTGTACAGGGTGAAGCTGATAGTATTTTCCTCAGCCTTGCGGCGTCGGAGACCTTTTCCACTTCGCCACAGAAGGTATACCAAGAGCGTCTTTGCGCCTTTCTAAGCTCCTTCTTATAGATCTTGAGTTGCTCTTTATATGCATCCCAAACATTAGCGACCCCTGTAGATTTAGCCTTGTTGAATAGCTTGTTGCATGTCTTTTTCATAGCCGTTAGCTCAGAAGTCCACCATTGGGGTTTAGTTTTACCCTTGTACCTTGTTTTTGGACAGGCTTCTTCAAGGGAACTATTGAATGCTGTGGTGATATGCTCGACCAGATTATCCAGACCGGCTTTGTCATTCGGTTCGTACAGAAGTTTGGAGTTGAGGACTTTCTTGAAATTCTTTTCATACAGGTGCCACTTTGTCTTTCTCACATTTCTGTGGACGGCAGGTTCAGGCGCTTTTTCAGCGAGTTTGAACTCAACATAATCGTGATCTGAGAATGAGTGGTCGTCCAGTACATTCCACCCAATAATTGTGTCTGACAGCCGGACAGTAGCAAACGTTACGTCTAGTACTTCTTGTCTGTCTTTAATTGTAAAAGTCGGTTTATTACCTATGTTACAAATACATAGGTTGGTAGTTAGAATAAAGTCAAGAAGCGAATCACCCCTATTGTTTATATCCGTACTACCCCAGATAGTATGATGAGCGTTCGTGTCTGCGCCAACAATCAGCTCGACCTCGTCAGACGTTGCTTCTTCCACTATTCGCTGAATAGAGCAGTCGGTACTACAGCTTCATAAGGCAAGTAGCTGGAGACCACCCAATATATGCGATTACCGATCTCCAGACTAGCAGATGTTTGGTCTTTACCACTTAAATTAGCCAGGAGAAAGATACTTAGATCTTTCCTGGCCAAAATGCAGGTTCTTGGAGTGCCTTCACAGTTGGCCACACGCAGTTTAAAGTTGGGTGTCCTGATACCGCACACCCTTCCTCCCACTGCGTAGGGCTCCTGTATCAGGACGATGTCTACTGCACCTGTGGACAGGCGCAGCAATAGAGCCGCTGAGGCTGCTTTAGAGTGATGGAGGTTAATCTGTAAAATTCTTACCATCATTGGTAATTGACAGATTAACATCCACACCGACAAGGGTGTTATCGAACTCTTCGTCCGTATCGTCGAGAAGCGTGTCCCCGCCAGATGCGTCAAAGAGTCCGGAGACTCCCCTCAGCCCCTCTGTGTCAGAAGTAGAGCTTTCGTCCTCAGAGTAGGACCTGACAGATCTTCTGTTAGAGTTGGAGTCACCAGAAATAATGGGCGTGGATACCTCCGCACTTCCAGAAAGCTGTGTATCAACCACGGTGGACGACTCACCTTCCGCAGTGGGAACTATATCCTGCTTGTATACCTTCAAGACTATTGTCTCGAAGCCATACTGTAGGGTTGCACTTGCACGTTGTATATGGGAGGTGGATTCAGCGTTAAGGATCAAATTGACCTGCCGCTTTTTACCATCCGCCTCATCCACCTTGCTGATTCTCCAATTATGGGCGGGCAGACCAGGATTGGAATCTTTTATTATTTCTAATATGTCAGCCGGGTTTGAGGGCTCTTCTGTAACCCAGGTGATGGCTCTAGGGTGACTAGGGATGTTGTTTTTTCGACAACATCCAACTGGGCACTCGGCCACACCTCACCCGCTCGACTCAGAGCAGCCTTAACCAGGGCTACTGATCTGGCATCACCGAAATATAAGATAGTAATGGGGGCTATGCTATGGCCGACCTCTCTTCCCCTACACACCAAAATCAACAAAAACAAACACAACCATTACAACTACAACAATTACCAGTAGCATTGGGGTTTCATCCCAAACAATGCCTACTGACTGTCTTTCTCTTAGTCCGATCTCCATCTCTATTTGCTCCAGTGTCCTACCTAGCAGTTTTATTGCCCGTCCGAATATAGTCCGTCATAACGTTACAAGTCCGTCACCTATGAATCTCGTAATGGATTATGCGAAGCGAACAATCCGAGTTCAGGGACATCGACGCGCTGAACAGAGAAATTTCCGCACAATATGGTGAGCTCTGTAAGCAATTATCAGAATCGGTGAGTGATGGATCTCTCATCGGAAAGGAAAGGAAAGCGTGCCTGCTGGATTGCTGGATGTCCTCACCCTATCGGGGAGGATAGAGAAACTACGGTTATCTCTGCCCCGAAATTCGATAGAAGTAGGTCAGACAAATTTACGCCGGTGGCCAACAAGGCTGCAGTCGCGATCAATGTCAACGCTACTTCAACGACTCCGCCTTCTGTGGTAAACGAGCCTTCAAGTGTCAGTGGCTTGACTCTGACGCGGCAAGGAGCTTTAGACTCAAGATCTCCTGTGAGTAAACTCCCTAAAAGCGGAAGAAGTAAGTCATCTGCAAAAAGGCTCGCTATGCCTATCACAGGGCTTGTTCTTAATCACTGGAACACGTTTCTTCAACATGAGCGACGACATCCCGCCATTGTGAAGAGATCAGTTCTTCTCTCACTTCCCTGGTTGTGACAGCAACTCCTACGCCCTCTGTGGTAGCGGTGACAGCAGTCCCACTAATGTACCACCAAAGGTACAGATCAGTGTTGGCTCACAAAAGACCACACATACTAACAAACAAGATACTGACAGTAACTTTCTGTCTCTTTTCGAAGGTCACTCAACCTCGCGACAAGCTGCGGCCGTTTTACAGAATACTGTGAAACGGACGATGTCGAACGAGGAGTCGCATCCGGCTGTGAAGAAGCGTCAGCATGTGACCTCCGAAAACGAAGCAGGAAAGTTAACACCTAAAGTCCAACAGAGCGTAATACCTTCTGGTGGTAAAGAACCCTCTGGGTCTAGACCAGCAAGGAAGGTGGTTAAACCCTATTCAAGACCTCAAGGCAGGAAACCAGATATCCCTTCCCAGAAACCCTTAGACCAGCAGGTGACGGTAGTAGACATGGCCGACCCCGACGGCAGGATAAGCCCTTCCAATTGGAAAATGCAGGTTCTTGGAGTGCCTTCACAGTTGGCCACACGCAGTTTAAAGTTGGGTGTCCTGATACCGCACACCCTTCCTCCCACTGCGTAGGGCTCCTGTATCAGGACGATGTCTACTGCACCTGTGGACAGGCGCAGCAATAGAGCCGCTGAGGCTGCTTTAGAGTGATGGAGGTTAATCTGTAAAATTCTTACCATCATTGGTAATTGACAGATTAACATCCACACCGACAAGGGTGTTATCGAACTCTTCGTCCGTATCGTCGAGAAGCGTGTCCCCGCCAGATGCGTCAAAGAGTCCGGAGACTCCCCTCAGCCCCTCTGTGTCAGAAGTAGAGCTTTCGTCCTCAGAGTAGGACCTGACAGATCTTCTGTTAGAGTTGGAGTCACCAGAAATAATGGGCGTGGATACCTCCGCACTTCCAGAAAGCTGTGTATCAACCACGGTGGACGACTCACCTTCCGCAGTGGGAACTATATCCTGCTTGTATACCTTCAAGACTATTGTCTCGAAGCCATACTGTAGGGTTGCACTTGCACGTTGTATATGGGAGGTGGATTCAGCGTTAAGGATCAAATTGACCTGCCGCTTTTTACCATCCGCCTCATCCACCTTGCTGATTCTCCAATTATGGGCGGGCAGACCAGGATTGGAATCTTTTATTATTTCTAATATGTCAGCCGGGTTTGAGGGCTCTTCTGTAACCCAGGTGATGGCTCTAGGGTGACTAGGGATGTTGTTTTTTCGACAACATCCAACTGGGCACTCGGCCACACCTCACCCGCTCGACTCAGAGCAGCCTTAACCAGGGCTACTGATCTGGCATCACCGAAATATAAGATAGTAATGGGGGCTATGCTATGGCCGACCTCTCTTCCCCTACACACCAAAATCAACAAAAACAAACACAACCATTACAACTACAACAATTACCAGTAGCATTGGGGTTTCATCCCAAACAATGCCTACTGACTGTCTTTCTCTTAGTCCGATCTCCATCTCTATTTGCTCCAGTGTCCTACCTAGCAGTTTTATTGCCCGTCCGAATATAGTCCGTCATAACGTTACAAGTCCGTCACCTATGAATCTCGTAATGGATTATGCGAAGCGAACAATCCGAGTTCAGGGACATCGACGCGCTGAACAGAGAAATTTCCGCACAATATGGTGAGCTCTGTAAGCAATTATCAGAATCGGTGAGTGATGGATCTCTCATCGGAAAGGAAAGGAAAGCGTGCCTGCTGGATTGCTGGATGTCCTCACCCTATCGGGGAGGATAGAGAAACTACGGTTATCTCTGCCCCGAAATTCGATAGAAGTAGGTCAGACAAATTTACGCCGGTGGCCAACAAGGCTGCAGTCGCGATCAATGTCAACGCTACTTCAACGACTCCGCCTTCTGTGGTAAACGAGCCTTCAAGTGTCAGTGGCTTGACTCTGACGCGGCAAGGAGCTTTAGACTCAAGATCTCCTGTGAGTAAACTCCCTAAAAGCGGAAGAAGTAAGTCATCTGCAAAAAGGCTCGCTATGCCTATCACAGGGCTTGTTCTTAATCACTGGAACACGTTTCTTCAACATGAGCGACGACATCCCGCCATTGTGAAGAGATCAGTTCTTCTCTCACTTCCCTGGTTGTGACAGCAACTCCTACGCCCTCTGTGGTAGCGGTGACAGCAGTCCCACTAATGTACCACCAAAGGTACAGATCAGTGTTGGCTCACAAAAGACCACACATACTAACAAACAAGATACTGACAGTAACTTTCTGTCTCTTTTCGAAGGTCACTCAACCTCGCGACAAGCTGCGGCCGTTTTACAGAATACTGTGAAACGGACGATGTCGAACGAGGAGTCGCATCCGGCTGTGAAGAAGCGTCAGCATGTGACCTCCGAAAACGAAGCAGGAAAGTTAACACCTAAAGTCCAACAGAGCGTAATACCTTCTGGTGGTAAAGAACCCTCTGGGTCTAGACCAGCAAGGAAGGTGGTTAAACCCTATTCAAGACCTCAAGGTAGGAAACCAGATATCCCTTCCCAGAAACCCTTAGACCAGCAGGTGACGGTAGTAGACATGGCCGACCCCGACGGCAGGATAAGCCCTTCCAATTGGAAGCTACTAGAACTGAAGCTGCCCAATCTAACACTTTCAGATAGGTGGAGCAGTAGCGATGTAATCTTCGATGGAGCGCAATGGTATTAAGCTTATCAAATGTCCTTGTACTTTCTTCGATGGGACGTAGATAACGTGAAAGCCCCCTGGCCTGGCGCACAAATCAAATTTCTGCCTCCTACTGCTTTACCTCTTCGAACGACAGCGACAGTGGATCCCAACTGAATTAATTCAGACTGATCCACTGAAACTGCTCGCGAAGCAGAACGCCGGTCTCAATACAGCTCTTTGGACGACACAATCGGCTAAGGAGTGTGCTGAACGTGGTGGTCTGAACCTCAAAGTTGCAATTGACAAAAATCAGAAGAGTATGTAAGATAGGGATTTGGTATCAGCCACTTCCGCGTTCAAACCTCAAAAGGAAACTGGTTCGAGTAAGCTAAGAGTAGTGCAGATAAATCTGCATCGCTCTATAGCAGCCTCGAACGAACTTCTAATTGCCCTCTCTAACTCTTCAGTTGACATCGCTCTAATCCAGGAACCCTATATCGTTAAGAATAAGGTAACTGGACTGAGCAATGTAAATTTTATCACGTACTCACCTACCACTACAGATAAGGTGAGGACCTTTATTATAGGTAGGAAAAATTTAAACCTAATCCATCTACATAATTACAGCAATGGTGATCAGACAACTGTGAGGTTAGAAACGAAAAAAAACCAACCGTTACTACTCGCATCAGTTTATCTACCGTATGAGGAAATCAATCCGCCAAACGAGTTAGTGAGCAAGCTGGTGCATGACATTATACGCTTAACAAGGCTGGTTATAGGATGCGACGCCAACGCCCACCACTCTCTATGGGGAAGCTCTAAAATTAACACTCGAGGTGAGTCACTTCATGATTTTATTTTAAAATCTGGTCTAAAGATTTGTAATGTTGGTAGTGATATAAAATAGAAATTATTTTATAAAATCAATATTACTAATAATAATAGTAATGATAATGATAATAATAATAATTTATAAAATAATACTTACGTTTTTTCATGCGTAGATTGATTAGCGCCTTCCTTTATCGGTCAGTATTTTTTGACGTTGCTCGTTATCTGAAATAGCGGCCTCTACTTCCCTCATTTATGAAGTGGAGTTATAAAATATGTTCTCCAAATAAATGGGAAATATCCATACTTTAACGAATTATTGAAAAGCAATGTGAGCGGGACAGCAATACTTTGAGCACATAGCTTCAGGATTACACTCGGTATACGATCTGGGCCAGCACTGTTAGAAGTCTTAAGCTTGCCTAAACTTGACGATACGAAAGATAAATCAAAACAAGGAATGTTCAAATGATTCAATTATGGAATATTGTAAGGGTAGGAAATACCTAGTTGACACTGTTGACGAGAATAGGTTGATGCAAAGAATTTTGCAAAACTATCGGCGATTGACTGATCACCACCGAATTCTTCACCATCAATTCTAACCCTTGAAGGCCTTGGATCAGACTTACGTTTCATATTGACAAAATCAAAGAACGATTTAGGGTTCATCTTAAAATTGTGAGCTAACTTCTCTAAGTAGAGCTCATAGCACTTACGAGATTCAATATTATACTGTGATCTGGCTACAGAGTACCTGTCGTAATCGACATCGGATCCAGACCTTTTCAATTTCTTAAATAGTCTGCTCATAACTGTGCCCTCGTCACGTGGGGGTATATAGAAGAAGAGTCCGAGATGTCATACAGCATGGAAATACCCAGCGTACGATTGTAACTATCCTCCGCTTCGCCGCACTGCTGATGGGGTCGCCATATATGGTTTATGTATGGCTGAGTGCATATGCACTCTGAACTACTTAGGCAAGCATTTGTTACACTGTTCGAGATCTTATTCGAGTAGATGCCACTTGTATGACAATTTTGTGAAGCGATTCCTAACCCTCGACTTGCACACGTATAATCACAGTTCCGTTTCCAAGTACTCTATCACAAGTTCTCAGGTACATCCTGTTTTATAGTTTTATGTCTTTGGTGTGGCAACTACCTACGGGGCACAGTGGTTCAGAATACTTTTTTACTGGCCAAAACTCTGTAACTTTGGAACCGATAGAGATATATTAGTATTTTTTTTGTTCGACAGTTCAATAAAATTGGGTTGCAGTTATTGAGGAATTCAAGGTCAAAGTTGAACTTTTGATTTTTTTTAATATTTAGCATGGAAATGTGGGGTTTTGTTTTGTTTTCATATTCTTTATTTATTAAAAGAATGTCATATGTTGATAAATATGTTTAATAATAAATTTTGTAAAACTAAAAAAAAAATTTTTTTCGACAAAAAAATGTGCTTGATATTTAAAAAAACACCTTGCATAGCAAACTTTTTTTATATTTTGTATTTGAACAACATTAAGGGAAAGTATTTATTTTTTACTTATATATGTAACAAAAACAGTAAATAATAATTTGTATTCGTTCGGTTGAAAAATTTACTGCTTTCCGATGTTCTACTTTCCATTGATTTCGAATGCTGGAGATGAGGGGATCTGACGTTGCCAACAAAATATTAAATAGATCTTCGTTTGTACAATTTCGAGATATTTTTCTGGTATTGTGCTCTCTATAAAACCTGTAAACCTTATTTCTTTTTTTCCTGGGCTTCCTCTGATAGATCTCCTATTGGTACCAAATGATGCTTAATGACATATCCTCCATGATAAAGAATTTTGTGAACTGTTGCATACATATTTCACCATGAATATTTGGTACATATATTCGTGCAGTTTCCTTGGTATATTCATTAAATTTTTTAGCATCATTTTGTTTATGGCACGCAAGTACATCCATATTTGTTTTAAATCTTGATATGAGATTTATATCAACACCAGTTATTTCAAATGTTTTTTCGGGATCAGAAAAGAATCTTATTGCTGTATTCCCATCATTGGTATTGCCTGATCCTTGTTTTGGTTGGTCTATAATCAACCCACATTTGAGAAATTCATCCTGAACATGTTTCTTTTTTAAATTTCTTAAATCCTTGTTGGTGTCGTTGTTTCTAATTGATCCTGTAGGTCCAAAATCCAAATCATAACTGATTTTAAGTATGTGTTCCATAAATCGTGTTCTTGTATGTAGTGGCGATAATCCAAATTCATATCCATCAGTATTATCTACTAATTTTTCCGAGATTTGGTTTAATTTTCTTGATGTAGATCAAAGCCTGGCCAACTTTTCCAGCATTAGGCTGTGTGATTAAGTAGGTCTTGAAGTTTTATCTCTGCCGAACTCGATGTGATTTTAATAGTGTCCGTTGGTGGCAAACAGTCCTTTTTAGAAGCAAGAATGTGATGATATGATGGATAGAGATTTGAGCTTTTTAAATCGCACGCAACCTGAGCTGTGTATATTGGTGTTTTGTAAACTTCAAATCCAAAAATAATGCTAATGCGTCTTCATTTGAGAACTGTGTTTCATCGTTGAAGTTGGAATACTCTTAAAAAACCGTTATATTCAATTCAAACCGTTATTTATACAATTTCGGCTTTTGTGCGTTGTTTTTGTGTGTCAATTGATGTAACAAGCTTTCTGCAATAGTTTCACATCCGATTTCTTCATTGATATCCTTTTAGATATATCGCTACAGTTGCCGAGTGATTTTGGTGGTCTCCCACAACTGTTTTGATTTGTACTTTCTGAAGATACTTGGACACTATGTTCGCCATCAAACCATATTACAAATGTCTTATAAAATTTATGTGTATTCCATCCAACTTGTTTGTAGCGCTTAGTTAAGTTGTTAATGAAAATATTTACTTTATTTTGCAGTTCCAATTGTATTTCGACTCTTGAGGAATTTACTTTGCTTTGAACGTAACTTAAAACATCTTCCTTCTTTTTGTTTATAAAATACTCTTCTGATAATTCTTTATAGCTGAAGTTCTCAATTTTTTAATATTCTAAAATTTGATTGATTGTATTAGAATACCACTGGATTTTATCCTTTTCTTACATGTATAGTGTCATACTCTGTTCATAAGTAGCATAAACATAGGTAAAATAAACCAGTAAGGAAAGGCAGAAAGTCGGGCGGGGCCGACTATATAATACCCTACACCTCCCTAACAAAGCGATAAAGGTCATTGCGATAATTATTTGGAATAATTGGTAAGTAGGTAGGAACATATTATCTAATTCTGAGCCGATAATCGCTAAATTAAGCAATATTCGTTCGTAAATTGAGAAACATCTTTCCGGAAAATATTAATGATCGGAAGTAAAGTACAACTTCTATAGCGCTTTGATACCAAATCAGGAGGAACATATATATATATGGAGGTTATATATAAATCTGAACGGATTTTCCTTGAATACTCATTCATGTAAAAAGAAACTTCTTTCTGTCAAATTTCGTACTGACCGGATATAAAATACAGTCTCTACAGCACTTACATGTCAAATCGGGGCTAACATATATATGGGGGCTATATCTAAATCTGAACCGATTTCCCTCAAATTTGGCAGTCTTAATTCATGTAATGAGAAACCTCTTCTGACAATTTTTTTACTGATCGGATATAAAATACAGTTTCTACAGCGCTTACATGTCAAATCGGGGGTAACATATATATGTAGGCTATATCAAAATCTCAACAGATTTCTCTCAAATTTGGCAGTATTAATTCATGTAATAAGAAACCTCTTTCTGCCGAATTTCGTACTGATCGGATAAAAAATACACTTTTTACAGCGCTTACATGTAAAATCGGGGGTAAAATATATCTAAATCTGAACCGATTTTCTCCGACTTTGGCAGTATTCCTTCATGTAATAAGAAACCCCTTCCTGCCGAATTTCACACTGATCGGTTATAAAACAAATTTTTTACGGCGCTTACATGTGAAATCGGGGGTAACGTATATATGGGGGCTATATCCAAATCTGAACCGATTTTAACCAAATTAAATTTTTTGGTCCTTGGGCCAAAAAAAAGATATGTGTAAAGTTTCGTCAAGATCGGGCCATAATTGCGACCTGTACTTTGATTACAAGAATACATCTACAGACGGACAGACAGACGGACATAGCTAAATCGACTCAGAAAGTGATTACAAGTCGATCGGTATAAGAAACAATGGATCTATCTATTCTCCTTTTGGGTGTTACAAACAAATGCACAAAGTCATAATACCCTGTACCACAGTGTGGTGTAGGGTATAAAAATAATAATAAAGAAGTAGTTTTTCTACAGCTCTAACGATTACATTTAAATTCACCGCTTTCGAAGATTGAATGGGTAATTTGCCCGATATCTAAATATGAATCCATTCTTGGATCAAGAAACTAAAATTTCAAAATGCTGAACCTATATAACGCAAATAAGCGAAGTTGTGAAAAAATTTATGTAATGTTTTAATTTTCATTTCCGCTGAATCCTTTCAGGTCTCTAAAATAGCGCTTATATAAAAACATATTATCTAATTCTGAGCCGATAATCGCTAAATTAAGCAATATTTGTTCCTAAATTGAGAAACATCTTTCCGGAAAATATTAATGATCGGAAGTAAAGTACAACTTCTATAGCGCTTTGATACCAAATCAGGAGGAACATATATAGGTATGGAGGTTACATATAAATCTGAACCGATTTTCCCTGAATACTCATTCATTTAAAAAGACCTCTTTCTGTAGAATTTCGTACTGATCGGATATAAAATACAGTCTCTACAGCGCTTACATGTCAAATCGGTTTTAACATATATATGGGGGCTATATCTAAACCTGAACCGATTTTCTCCGAATTTGGCAGTATTTCTTCGAGTAATAAGAAACCTCTTTTTGTCGAATTTCGCACTGATCGGATATAAACCAGTAAGGAAAGGCAGAAAGTCGGGCGGGGCCGACTATATAATACCCTACACCTCCCTAGCAATGCGATAAGGGTCATTGCCATAATAATTTGGAATAATTGGTAAATGGGTAGAAACATAATATCTAATTCTGAAACGATAATCGCTAAATTAAGCAATATTCGTTCCTAAATTGAGAAACATCTTTCTGGAAAATTTTAATGATCGGAAGTAAAATACAACTTCTATAGCGGTTTGATACCAAATCAGGAGGAACATATATATGGAGCTTTAATATAAATCTGAACCGATCTTCCCTGAATACTCAGTCATGTAAAAAGACCTCCTTCTGTCGAATTTCGTACTGATCGGATATAAAATACAGTCTCTACAGCGCTTACATGTCAAATCGGGGGTAACATATATATATGGGTCTTATATCTAAATCGAGTTTCTTCGAAGTTGGCAGTATTCCTTCATGTAATAAGAAACCTCTTTCTGCCGAATTTCGCACTGATCGGATATAAAATACAGTTTTTACAGCGCCTACAGGTCAAATCGGGGGTAACATATATATATGGGTCTTATATCTAAATCTAAACCGAGTTTCTCCGAAGTTGGCAGTATTCCTTCATGTAGAAAGAAAAATCATTTTGCCGACTTTCGCACTGATCGGATATAAAATAACATGTTTGCAGCGCTCACATGTCAAATCGGGGGTAACGTATATATGGGGGATATATCTAAATCTGAACCGATTTCTTCCAAATTTAAAAGTGTTCATTCATATAATAGGAAACCTCTTTCTGACGAATTTCATACTGATCGGATATAAAATACAGTTTTTACAGCGCTTACATGTGAAATCGTGGGTAACATATATATGGGGGCTATATCTAAATCCGAACCGATTTTCTCCGAATTTGGCAGTATTCCTTAATGTAATAAGAAACCTCCTTCTGCCGAATTTAAAAGTGTTCATTCATATAATAGGAAACCTCTTTCTGACGAATTTCATACTGATCGGATATAAAATACAGTTTTTACAGCGCTTACATGTCAAATCGGGGGTAACGTATATATGGGGGCTATATCTAAAACTGAACCGATTTCTTCCAAATTTAACAGTGTTCATTCATGTAATAAGAAATATCTCTTTGCCAAATTTCATACTGATCGGATATAAAATAAAGTTTTTACAGCGCTTACATGTCAAATCGGGGGTAACATATATATAGGGGCTATATCTAAATCTGAACCGATTTTCTCCGAATTTATCAGTATTCCTTCATGTAATAAGAAACCTCTCTTTGCTGAATTTCATACTGATCGGATATAAAATAAAGTTTTTACAGCGCTTACATGTCAAATCGGTGCTAACATATATATGGGGGCTATATCTAAATCTGAACCGATTTTAACCAAATTCAATAGGGATCGTCCTTGGGCCAAAAAAAAGATATGTTTAAAGTTTCGTCGAGATCGGACCATAATTGCGACCTGTACTTTGATTACAAGAATACATGCACAGACGGACAGACGGACAGACAGACAGACGGACATAGCTAAATCAACTCAGAAAGTGATTCTAAGTCGATCGGTATAATAAACGATGGGTCTATTTCTTCTCCTTATGGGTGTTACAAACAAATGCACAAAGTTATAATACCCTGTACCACAGTGTGGTGTAGGGTATAAATACAGTTTCTACAGCATTTACATGTCACATCGGGGGTAACATATATGGGGGCTATATCTAAATCTGAACCGATTTTCTCCGAATTTGGCAGTATTCCTTTGAGTAATAAGAAACCTCTTTCTGCCGAATTTCGCACTGATCGGATATAAAATACAGTTTCTACAGCATTTACATGTCAAATCGGGGGTAACATATATATGGGAGCTATATCTAAATCTGAACCGATTTCCCTCAAATTTGGCAGTGTTAATTCATGTAATGAGAAACCTCTTCTGACAATTTTTTTACTGATCGGATTTAAAATACAGTTTCTACAGCGCTTACATGTCAAATCGGGGGTAACATATATATGTGGGCTATATCTAAATCTGAACCGATTTTCTCCAAATTTGGCAGTATTCCTTCATGTAATAAGAAACCTCTCTCTGCCGAATTTCACACTGATCGGTTATAAAATAAATTTTTTACGGCGCTTACATGTGAAATCGGGGGTAACGTATATATGGGGGCTATATCTAGGTTAGGTTAGGTTAGGTTGAAAGGGACGCCCGTCAGAATACAACTGACGAGTTCACTCGGGGCCGACAATTCGGACCATTGTGTTTCCCATTAGGTAGAAAGGAAGGATAGAAGAAATAATTGGAGGTTGACAGATTAGGAAGATGGAGAAAAGGTTTCGGAAGAGGGAGGGGCGATTTAGGAAGGGGAAGAAGAAGATCTAATTGTTCTCGTTTGTCCTCGTGGCTTTACTAAACCAGAGGGATTTGCTGATGAATTTGAGAAGGGATTTGAGCGGTGCATCTGCTAGATCGTCTAGGTTTACGAAGAACCTATATAACGCAAATAAGCGAAGTTGTGAAAAAATTTATGTAATGTTTTAATTTTCATTTCCGCTGAATCCTTTCAGGTCTCTAAAATAGCGCTTATATAAAAACATATTATCTAATTCTGAGCCGATAATCGCTAAATTAAGCAATATTTGTTCCTAAATTGAGAAACATCTTTCCGGAAAATATTAATGATCGGAAGTAAAGTACAACTTCTATAGCGCTTTGATACCAAATCAGGAGGAACATATATAGGTATGGAGGTTACATATAAATCTGAACCGATTTTCCCTGAATACTCATTCATTTAAAAAGACCTCTTTCTGTAGAATTTCGTACTGATCGGATATAAAATACAGTCTCTACAGCGCTTACATGTCAAATCGGTTTTAACATATATATGGGGGCTATATCTAAACCTGAACCGATTTTCTCCGAATTTGGCAGTATTTCTTCGAGTAATAAGAAACCTCTTTTTGTCGAATTTCGCACTGATCGGATATAAACCAGTAAGGAAAGGCAGAAAGTCGGGCGGGGCCGACTATATAATACCCTACACCTCCCTAGCAATGCGATAAGGGTCATTGCCATAATAATTTGGAATAATTGGTAAATGGGTAGAAACATAATATCTAATTCTGAAACGATAATCGCTAAATTAAGCAATATTCGTTCCTAAATTGAGAAACATCTTTCTGGAAAATTTTAATGATCGGAAGTAAAATACAACTTCTATAGCGGTTTGATACCAAATCAGGAGGAACATATATATGGAGCTTTAATATAAATCTGAACCGATCTTCCCTGAATACTCAGTCATGTAAAAAGACCTCCTTCTGTCGAATTTCGTACTGATCGGATATAAAATACAGTCTCTACAGCGCTTACATGTCAAATCGGGGGTAACATATATATATGGGTCTTATATCTAAATCGAGTTTCTTCGAAGTTGGCAGTATTCCTTCATGTAATAAGAAACCTCTTTCTGCCGAATTTCGCACTGATCGGATATAAAATACAGTTTTTACAGCGCCTACAGGTCAAATCGGGGGTAACATATATATATGGGTCTTATATCTAAATCTAAACCGAGTTTCTCCGAAGTTGGCAGTATTCCTTCATGTAGAAAGAAAAATCATTTTGCCGACTTTCGCACTGATCGGATATAAAATAACATGTTTGCAGCGCTCACATGTCAAATCGGGGGTAACGTATATATGGGGGATATATCTAAATCTGAACCGATTTCTTCCAAATTTAAAAGTGTTCATTCATATAATAGGAAACCTCTTTCTGACGAATTTCATACTGATCGGATATAAAATACAGTTTTTACAGCGCTTACATGTGAAATCGTGGGTAACATATATATGGGGGCTATATCTAAAACTGAACCGATTTCTTCCAAATTTAACAGTGTTCATTCATGTAATAAGAAATATCTCTTTGCCAAATTTCATACTGATCGGATATAAAATAAAGTTTTTACAGCGCTTACATGTCAAATCGGGGGTAACATATATATAGGGGCTATATCTAAATCTGAACCGATTTTCTCCGAATTTATCAGTATTCCTTCATGTAATAAGAAACCTCTCTTTGCTGAATTTCATACTGATCGGATATAAAATAAAGTTTTTACAGCGCTTACATGTCAAATCGGTGCTAACATATATATGGGGGCTATATCTAAATCTGAACCGATTTTAACCAAATTCAATAGGGATCGTCCTTGGGCCAAAAAAAAGATATGTTTAAAGTTTCGTCGAGATCGGACCATAATTGCGACCTGTACTTTGATTACAAGAATACATGCACAGACGGACAGACGGACAGACAGACAGACGGACATAGCTAAATCAACTCAGAAAGTGATTCTAAGTCGATCGGTATAATAAACGATGGGTCTATTTCTTCTCCTTATGGGTGTTACAAACAAATGCACAAAGTTATAATACCCTGTACCACAGTGTGGTGTAGGGTATAAATACAGTTTCTACAGCATTTACATGTCACATCGGGGGTAACATATATGGGGGCTATATCTAAATCTGAACCGATTTTCTCCGAATTTGGCAGTATTCCTTTGAGTAATAAGAAACCTCTTTCTGCCGAATTTCGCACTGATCGGATATAAAATACAGTTTCTACAGCATTTACATGTCAAATCGGGGGTAACATATATATGGGAGCTATATCTAAATCTGAACCGATTTCCCTCAAATTTGGCAGTGTTAATTCATGTAATGAGAAACCTCTTCTGACAATTTTTTTACTGATCGGATTTAAAATACAGTTTCTACAGCGCTTACATGTCAAATCGGGGGTAACATATATATGTGGGCTATATCTAAATCTGAACCGATTTTCTCCAAATTTGGCAGTATTCCTTCATGTAATAAGAAACCTCTCTCTGCCGAATTTCACACTGATCGGTTATAAAATAAATTTTTTACGGCGCTTACATGTGAAATCGGGGGTAACGTATATATGGGGGCTATATCTAGGTTAGGTTAGGTTAGGTTGAAAGGGACGCCCGTCAGAATACAACTGACGAGTTCACTCGGGGCCGACAATTCGGTCCATTGTGTTTCCCATTAGGTAGAAAGGAAGGATAGAAGAAATAATTGGAGGTTGACAGATTAGGAAGATGGAGAAAAGGTTTCGGAAGAGGGAGGGGCGATTTAGGAAGGGGAAGAAGAAGATCTAATTGTTCTCGTTTGTCCTCGTGGCTTTACTAAACCAGAGGGATTTGCTGATGAATTTGAGAAGGGATTTGAGCGGTGCATCTGCTAGATCGTCTAGGTTTACGAAGAGCCTGTGCCCTAAAAAGGCCAAACGGTACTCTTGCAGTCCTTTGCATGAACATAGCAGGTGCTGTACTGACTCCTCCTCTTCTTCATCTAAGCAACTTCTACAGAAGTCTTCATAAGGAAGCTTCATGCGTGCAGCCATATTGCCTATCACGCAGTGCCCTGTGATGACTCCTGTGAGGATGCTAAGTTTGGTCTTCCTGAAGGACAGCAATTCTTTGGAACGGTTCACATCAATGGATGGCCAAAGGGTTCGTGCAGTCCTGCAGTTTTGTACTGTGTCCCACCTCGATCTGGTTAGTGTTGCTCCGCGTTCGTCGATTTCGTTTTTAAGTTCCACGAACGGAATTTGCACGTCCAGAGTCGCGGTTTCGTTTCGCGCACCTGATCCTATCCTGGCACATTCGTCTGCTAATTCGTTGCCCTGTATGTTGCTATGTCCTGGCACCCAGCAGAGCGTGATTTCGTGCGTCTGAATATGGTTTAGGGCTAGAAAGCAGTCCATTGTGCAGCGTGAGTTAATATTTCTGGAGCTCAAGGCCTTGAGAGCTGCCATGCTGTCGACGTAGATCTTGAATTTTTTTGGAGAAATATCCCGTTCCAAAATCTGATTCGCGGCAATGTTAATGGCATAGATCTCTGCCTGGAAGACCGTGCATTCATCTGGGAGTCTGGTGGATATTCTGAGATTGAGGGTGTCGGAAAATACTCCCGAACCCGTGCCCGTCTCCATTTTCGATCCGTCCGTGAAAATTGAGATCTCATCGTCCTCTATAACGCTATTTGATGCCCAATCTTCACGGCTAGGAAAAGTTACTTTAAAGTTTCTATCTTGAATTGTTCGTGGTGTCAAGTAGTCCGTTGTCCTATTGATTTTGTCTGTTATACCCATGTCTTCCAGGATTGAGCCGTGTCCTTGTGTGGTATTGATGGCTATTCCTGATTCCCTTAGCCGAAGGGTCACTTTCGCTGCGGTACACTTTATGTATATATCGATTGGTTGAAGGTTCAGCATCGCCTCCAATGCCATTTGTGGAGCAGATCTGAGGGCGCCCGTTATCCCGACGCAAATCAGTCTTTGCACTTTGGCTAGGTGAGAGAGATGTGATTTCTTCATTACCGATTTCCACCATACAACTGATCCGTAAGTGAGTATCGGTCTGATGATCGATGTATACATCCAGTGTATCATTTTCGGTTGCAAACCCCATTTGCGTCCAAACATTTTCCTGCAGGCATAAAAGGCGCATAGCGCTTTTTTACCCCTTTCCTCCAAATTCCTTTTCCAGGACAGCTTAGAGTCTAGGGTGATGCCTAAGTACTTAGCTTCTTTCGACAGTTCAAGTACCTTTCCCTGTAATGTAGGGAGCTGATAGTTCGGAATTTTATTTCTTCTAGTGAAAAGGACCAGTTCCGTCTTCCCTGGGTTGACTCCTAGTCCATTCTTTTGTGCCCAGCGTGATAGTCGTTTTAGTGATCTTTCCATGATCTCGCTGACCGTAGGCATAAATTTGCCCCTAATCAAAATCACGACGTCGTCTGCATACGCTATGATTTTAATTCCGGTATTTCCAAGATCCATTAGGATTTCGTTTATCACTAGGTTCCATAATATTGGTGAGACCACTCCACCTTGCGGAGTACCTCTCGTAACTCGCCTTCTAGCCGAACCATTGCCCATTGTTGAGTTAATGATTCTGCTTTTGAGCATATTACCGGTCCACCTGGTTATGCCTGGGTGTGAGCCTATGCCGTCTAGTGCGTTAAGTATAAATGCTATTTTAACATTGTTAAAAGCGCCCTCTACATCGAGGAACGCTGCCATGGTGTAGTCTTTGTAATGAAGGGAGTCCTCGACAAATCCTACCACTTCATGTAAGGCCGTTTCCACAGATTTACCTTTCAGGTAGGCGTGTTGTGCCTTGCTGAAGTTGTTTGGTGTCAGTTTTCCCCTCACGTTAAGATCAACTAGTCTTTCCATGGTTTTCAACAGAAACGATGATAGACTGATTGGTCTGTAGTCCTTTGTCGTACTGTGGTTTATTTTTCCCGCTTTGGGGATAAAGACCACCTTGACTTCTCTCCATGCCTTGGGTATATATGACCATTGCAAACTTGCAGAAAAAATTGCGCGTAGCCATGGTAAAATAAGTTCCAAGGATTCTTGTAAGAGAGCTGGAATGATGCCATCCGGGCCCGCCGATTTGAAGGGCTTGAATGATCTCACCGCCCAGCATATTTTCTCGTCATCTATAACAGTTCTGATAAGTTCCTCCATATTGTCCGTGGGGAGGTCTTCGCCCACTTCCACGGCATCTGAAACTTCGTTGCAACCCGGAAAATGGGTGTCCATCAGAAGTTCTAGAGTCTCTTGGTTGTTCTCTGTGAGTAGTCCATCAGGTCCCATGAGGAAGTCTGGTGTGCTGGGATCTTTGGATAGGACTTTACGGAGCCTAGAGGCTTCACTAATGTCTTCCAGTTCTTCGCAGAAATTCGTCCAGGACTTCCTTTTTGCCTTTCTGGACTCTCTTTTGAAAGTTCTGGTGGATGCTTGGTATTCTTCCCAGCTTTCCGGTGTTTTCTCTTTTTTGGCCTTGTTGAATAGCATTCTTCTTTCCTTCCTGAGTTGCTTCAGTTCCGAAGTCCACCATGTTTGGTTGATTTTCCGGGGAGGTGAGCGTTCTGGACAGGACGCAAAGAAGGCATCGACAAGGTTACCTGTCATACGGCCAACTGCACATTCCAGACCCTGCAAGTCATGTATCTCCGTATTTGGTGGTGGATACGATTGCATAAGTTGTCTGAATTTGTCCCAGTTTGCCTTCCTGGGGTTACGATAAGGTTTCCCCTTAGTAGCCTCGTGCTCAATGTTGAAGTGTATCGTAAGATGATCCGAGAAGGAGCATTCATTTGATACTCTCCACCTGGATACTCTTGTTGAATCGCTATTAGATACTAAAGTTAAATCTATAACCTGTTCCCTGATTTTGTTAAAGAATGTGGGCCTATTGCCCTTATTACAGATAACTAGATCAGTGGATAATAAGTATTCAAGTAGTGACTCACCTCGTTTGTTTATGTCTGTGCTGCCCCATATGGTATGGTGCGCGTTTGCATCTCCTCCGATGATTAGGTCGTGTCCTTTACTCTTACACCAACTTACCAGAGAACGTACCTTGTCTGAGGGGGGATCGGCGGATTCATACGGCAGGTACATGGATGCGAAGACCAGGGTTGGTTTACCCTGGCGTTCCATAGCTACCACTGTAAGGTCTTCGTTGCTATAGCGGGAGATCATTGTCAGAGTTATGTTTCTACAGGCTACGATACAGCTACGAATCTTACCTTCTGTCTTCGGGGAAATGAGCGTGAGATTACGTGACCTGAGACCGCGGACTTTGTTGCTCGCCAACCAAGGTTCCTGTATAAGGGCCACGTCTATCTTTTCTTTCCCCATTATTCTCAACAGCTCGTCCGACGCTGCTTCAGAGTGGTGTAGATTTAGCTGCACCACTTTCATGCCGCCCGGAGTTGCTGCTCTCTTCTTCCACGTCGGGGACGGACGTCCGGAGTCGGTTTAGTCCGAACTTTATCGTTCCGTTCGAGAGCCTCAGGAGATTTAGGGACTCCGGACCTATCTTGATCCAGAGGTCCTTTCCGTCTCCCTTGTCTCTCGCTCGACCTCGGACTATCTTCCAATCCCCAGCTTGTAGGCTCTTATTCTGCCTTTTTAGGAGGTCCAGAATAACCTTATCCTCCAGGATTGGAGGAGGGACCCAAACTTTAATAGTGGTCCAGCTGGGGATTTCGTCGAGTGGCACTACGCTGATGTTCATATCAGGCCAGAGTCCGCTAAGATTGTTGACGCATGCCGTTAAGAACTCGAGAGCTCTAGGGTTGTCGCATCCAACAATCTTCACGCCCTTATGCCATTTGGCCCCGTCGAACTCGGTGAATGCATCATCCTCGTCCGTAGCAAGGGCTTCATGCATCTTCAGCAGAATGCCTTCTTCTACCATCATCCATCTTTCAGTAGAGATTCTGCCTTCTGGATTGCTCCGGTCGAGAATCGCTACTTGAAGCTCAGGCGCCGATGTTAGGCTGGCAGATTTTTTAATACGCTTGCCTTCTGGAACCTGAGAGTCGTTCGAACGTTGCCTTTTGACAGCGTTCTTATCGTCTGTACGGCCAGAGGTGCCTGCCGCGGCAGGTTGAACTACTCTCTTTGCTTTCTTGCCTTTGGAAGGGCCTGGAGAAATGTTTTTGCCATCATCCTTAGCTACCGGCGCTGGTGGATTGATGGACTTTTTAGGTATCGTCGCGTGTGTACTTGTTTGTGTTGTATTTGGTGCGTTAGTATATGTTTTAGTGTTAGTGTCAGTGTTTTTGTCCTTTGTCGCAGGTGGAGGGCATACTTCCACGACCGTAGTATTTACGAGAGACTCGTACTTCCGGACGTGGAATTTATGCTTCCGGATTAAGCGCTTGTCGCGTATTGTGAGGGATGCTGGGTCTTTCGACAGCATACTCCTCAGATACCGCTGCGAGCGCTTATATCCAGCCTCCATTCTCTGCTCGTCCGTCTTGGTTGACTTTCCCCTAGCGACGGTACCCATGTCTTCCTTATCTGACTTAGCTGCCAGCCCGGACCTATCCGATTCCATCGTCTTGATGTCATCTTCATCGGTTTCAGAAAGCTGGATTTTGCTAAGTGCAGAAAGTCCGTCATTTGTATCGTCGCTAAGGTAGAGTTCAAGGCTGTCTTGTCTCGTTAGTCTTGTTTGTGTATCTGTAGCGTTTTGAGTGGTTAATGTTGTTTTTAGTGCGTTTTTTGTTGTTGTTGTTGGGTTAGATGAGCTTGGGGCCTGCAGATATTCTGCCCCTGCCAATGCATCATCAACAGATGATGAATTGGGTGGATTACCAGTTCCCGCCTGGAGACCACCTGCAGAGTTCAAATTAATATTTTTACTCATCATTGTATGTGTGGGTAACCTTTAGTTGAGGTTACATATGGTTGTCAATGTCTACAGATTGGAGTGGTTAGGCTTTAGCTGTTTACTTCGGCTTAACCACTGCATCCTGGAGACATCAACATCCTTATGCAACCCGTAAGCCCCCGCATCGCGACAAGATTGTTACCCGCGACGGGGGGGGCTATATCTAAATCTGAACCGATTTCCCTCAAATTTGGCAGTATTAATTCATGTAATAACAAACCTCTTTCTGCCGAATTTCGTACTGATCGGATTAAAAATACACTTTTTACAGCGCTTACATGTAAAATCGGGAGTAACATATATATGCGGGCTATATCTAAATCTGAACCGATTTTCTCCGAATTTGGCAGTATTCCTTCATGTAATAAGAAACCTCTCTCTGCCGAATTTCACACTGATCGGTTATAAAATAATTTTTTTACGGCGCTTACATGTGAAATCGGGGGTAACGTATGTATGGGGGCTGTATCTAAATCTGAACCGATTTCTTCCAAATTTAACAGTGTTCATTAATATAATAAGAGACCTCTTTCTGCTGAATTTCATACTGATCGGATATAAAATAAAGTTTTTACAGCGCTTACATGTCAAATCGGGGCTAACATATATATGGGGGCTATATCCAAATCTGAACCGATTTTAACCAAATTAAATAGGGATCGTCCTTGGGCCAAAAAAAAAAATTTGTGTAAAGTTTCGTCAAGATCGGGCCATAATTGCGACCTGTACTTTGATTATAAGAATACATCTACAGACGGATACAGTTTCTACAGCATTTTCATGTAGGTTTAGGTTAGGGTGGCAGCCGTATTTTTTTACAAGCTCACATAGACCAGTTTAGGTCCCTAGTGTTACCACGGGCTGAAATGCCCCTCATCGAAACCAACCTGTTTGATATATAAATTTATCGATAGTACGAATATCAGTACTGGAAAGATCTGTTAGGCTGCCTAAAAAGGCCGACCCCAGTATATCCAGTCGTCGTTTACTCAAAGCGGGACAGTCGCAAAGCAAGTGCTCAATGCTCTCCACTTCTTCCTCATCTCCACAGCTTCGGCAGAAGTCATTGGAGTCAATACCCAATCTTTTGGCGTGTTCGCCGATCAAGCAGTGTCCCGTCAGAACCTGTACTAATGTAGACAATCGTTTCCTCTCTAGTGCGAGGAGATATTTTGACCTTCTCAGGTCATACCTTGGCCAGATTTGTCTAGCTACCCTGCAGGTGCCGATTTCTGTCCATCTATCGTTGGACTGCCTGATTGCCTCTTGCCTAAGCCAAAGCTTGCACGTGGATAGTGGCGCACCAATATATGCAAATTCTTCAAGAATTTGTAATGTCGTCCCTTTCCTAGCAAGTTCATCGGCTTTGCAGTTCCCCGGGATATCCCTATGCCCAGGCACCCATATGAGGTAAATCGGGGGTAACATATATATGGGGGCTATATCTAAATCTGAACCGATTTTCTCCGAATTTGGCAGTATTCCGTTGAGTAATAAGAAACCTCTTTCTGCCGAATTTCGCACGGATCGGATATTAAATACAGTTTCTACAGCATTTACATGTCAAATCGGGGGTAACATATATACGGGGGCTATATCTAAATCTGAACCGATTTCCCTCAAATTTGGCAGTATTAATTCATGTAATAAGAAACCTCTTTCTGCCGAATTTCGTAATGTTCGGATTAAAAATACATTTTTTACAGCTCTTACATGTAAAATCGGGGGTAACATATATATGAGGGCTATATCTAAATCTGAACCGATTTTCTCCGAATTTGGCAGTATTCCTTCATGTGATAAGAAACCTCTCTCTGCCGAATTTCACACTGATCGGTTATAAAATAAATTTTTTACGGCGCTTACATGTGAAATCGGGGGTAACGTATATATAGGGGCTATATCTAAATCTGAACCGATTTCTTCCAAATTTAACAGTGTTCATTAATATAAAAAGAGACCTCTTTCTGCTGAATTTCATACTGATCGGATATAAAATAAAGTTTTTACAGCGCTTACATGTCAAATCGGGGCTAACATATATATGGGGGCTATATCTAAATCTGAACCGATTTTAACCAAATTAAATAAGGATCGTCCTGGGGCCAAAAAAAAGATATGTGTAAAGTTTCGTCAAGATCGGGCCATAACTGCGACCTGTTCTTTGATTACAAGAGTACATCTACAGGCGGACAGACAGACGGATATAGCTAAATCGACTCAGAAAGTGATTACAAGTCGATCGGTATAATAAACAATGGATCTATCTCTTCTCCTTTTGGGTGTTACAAACAAATGCACAAAGTCATAATACCCTATACCACAGTGTGGTGTAGGGTATAAAAACGACCCAAAAAACTAAGAAAGGGTTAAGATGTCATAAATATGTTAAATATGTCATAAAACACACACAACTTGACTTGGTGTACCTACAACATAGTCATATGAACAGGTAAAATAAAAAGAACAATACATTTTTTCCCGAGAATTTCATTAAAATTAAAAAAGTGTTCTACAGGCTAGTCGGGGTTGGTACAAACGTATATATAGGCTTAAAGAGGACACCTTCACCTTTCTTCTGGTACCAAAATCTTCTTGAAGTCTCTTGATGCTAAAAAGTTGAATTCCACTAACATTTCAATTTGACAAAAATATAGTACCTGTGTAAATATGTTATAATAAACCACGTGTAAACAGTACAGTAATACTTTTGGCAATTCAATTAACCCTTTATCGATAATAGTTTGCGAGAAATGACAATTTCCTTCTACAAAAATATACAAAAAATATTTGTTTTCAGCACACCACGCCCACAATAATAAATATTTTGATCTAATTTTTTGGCTACCCTAGTCTCAATATGTTTGCAATTGAATGGCATTAAAATTTTAGAATTCAGTGATGACAAAAATTAGACTTTTAGCCAGTAAAATTCAATTCTGAACCACAGTGCGGGGTTACCTTGCAAGTCTTCCACTTCCACCATATTGTTTCCCACGAATTTTACAATTCGACATTTCAAATATTTCCGTGCGAATTTCGCATTAAAGTTTCTGCCAATGTCACTCAGTACGTGGTTCTTTCGGTAAACTTCCTGTCCAGGCAAAAGCTTACCTATTCCCGCTCTCTCATTATAGCGTTTGGCACTTTTTTCGTAGGAATTGTGCAGATTGGTACGAATTTTTTCTCGGGTCAGATCCATTTCTGTCGAGATTTAAAATTTCGTGATCGGTAAGGTAAGTTCCGCTTGTAGATCGGCTATGTAGATTTTCTGAAATGGCCGTTCTGTGCAAATCTGACAGTTAGAAACATATTGTCTCCAGGTCGCGGTTATATCGAAGATTTGTCTTCGCGAGGTCCGAGCTAAAGGCCACCGGACGGGTCACAGGTTGCGGATAGTGAATGACCTTTAGATATAAAGGTTAGCTGCGAATAAGTGCTGTAGCTCAAATAACCACTCCCGGACAATCAGCGGTCGATAGCACCCTATGCTTCATCGACATCAGTCAAAAGGTTTATACGAGGTAATTCCCTTTCATCATGGGCCTCTATATTTCCATATGCTAGATATAGTAGTGATACTATACTATAAAAGTATCCCCCAATGTCGATGTGATACACGACCCTGTGCCTGTCGATATTTATTAAAATTTCGTAGTCGGGGGTAAATGACTATGAACGGAGCCTCGATGATACCTGGGCGCCTCATCGAGTATTTGTAGGCTTCTTCGCCAAGTCCTTACCATAGTAATGGGGGCTATGCTATGGCCGACCTCTCTTCCCCTACACACCAAAATCAACAAAAACAAACACAACCATTACAACTACAACAATTACCAGTAGCATTGGGGTTTCATCCCAAACAATGCCTACTGACTGTCTTTCTGTTAGTCCGATCTCCATCTCTATTTGCTCCAGTCCCCTACCTAGCAGTTTTATTGCCCGTCCGAATATAGTCCGTCATAACGTAACAAGTCCGTCACCTCTGAATCTCGTAATGGATTATGCGAAGCGAACAATCCGAGCTCAGGGACATTTTATTTTTAGGCTTCTTCGCCAAGTCCTTACCATAGTAATGGGGGCTATGCTATGGCCGACCTCTCTTCCCCTACACACCAAAATCAACAAAAACAAACACAACCATTACAACTACAACAATTACCAGTAGCATTGGGGTTTCATCCCAAACAATGCCTACTGACTGTCTTTCTGTTAGTCCGATCTCCATCTCTATTTGCTCCAGTCCCCTACCTAGCAGTTTTATTGCCCGTCCGAATATAGTCCGTCATAACGTAACAAGTCCGTCACCTCTGAATCTCGTAATGGATTATGCGAAGCGAACAATCCGAGCTCAGGGACATCGACGTGCTGAACAGAAAAATTTCCGGCTCTGTCAGCAATTATCAGAATTGGTAAGTGATGGATCTCTCATCGGAGTCACTCAGGAAAGCGTGCCTGCTGGATTGTTGGATGTCCTCACCCTATCGGATGAGGATAGAGAAACTACGGTTATCTCTGCCCCGAAATTCGATAGAAGTAGGTCAGACAAATTCAGGTCGGTGGCCAACGAGCCTGCAGTCGCGATCAATGTCAACGCTACTTCACCGACTCCGCCTTCTGTGGTAAACGAGCCTTCAAGTGTCGGTGGTGGCGCGAGAGCGAGTACACCGCAAGCGGCGATGAACACTTTACTAAACCTTCAACCGATAGGCCAATATATTAAGTGTAGCGCCACCAAGTGTGCTATTAGACTCCGCGAATCACTTATGTGGCGTAACTCAAACTGCGGACACTCAAAGATCCTTAAGGAGGCATCTAACAGGCCCAAACTGAGGGTTCTAACAGGACAAACTGATTATTTGCCACCTGTTCTGAATTTCTCCACAAGGTTGGACACGACGATCCCTTCTAGATAAGATTGGCTGGATGGCGATCTCCCCTTTCGTAACCACGCTATTTACACAGATGGATCAAAGATGAATGTGGGACGGGGCTGGCATCTTTAGAAAATCTGTTAGCATTAGCAGATCTTTGCCTGAAAGACACCTGCAGTGTCTTTCAGACGGAGGTTTTTGCTACCTGGTTACCTTGCGTTTAATCAGCGACGTTTTTTCCAGGCAGGGTGAAAACATAACTGTCTATGAGACTATAGTGAAAGTCAAGCTGCTCTGAAGACCCTGAACTCCAACGTCATTAATTCCAAGTTAGTAAATGATTGCATATTAGAAATACAGAAATTAACAGTTAACGTCAAGCTCTGCTGGGTCCCAGGACACTGTGACATCAACGGAAACTAGAAGGCTGATGAGCTTGCACGGAATGGGTCAGCGATGGAAACCACTAGTGCGGTGTCATCACTTTATCCACCAGTATGTGAGTACTTCGGCATGATCGAGCGCTCAAGTTAACCAGAATTGGTTAGCCAGACCGGACTGTAAAATCTCTCTGGCCTCTTATGTCACAAACAAGAACCAGCGACTTGCTGAACATCACAACGAGGGATTTACGCCTGTTAGTGGGCGTTTTCACAGGCCACTGTAACGTTAGAACGTTTACATCAATGTGGCAACGGGACACAGAAGACTACTGTCGTCTCTATACGGACGAAGAGGAACTTGAAACGATATAGCACCTTCTTTGCCAATGTCCTTTTCTTTCTAGAAGAAGACATTGCTACCTAGGTGCCTTTACGATCGAAGATCTCGAAGCTCTGTCATCGCAAAAAATCATCAGCATCCTCAATTATATTAGATGCCTGAAGTGGCTGGGGATGACAACCGATCATCCATCCGCCTAAACGGCATTGTATCTCTAACCTCTCCTCTTTTAATTCAACATTTCTTTTTTCCGCTGTTCTCACTTATTAATGGGGGCCCCCTCCAAATTGCTTTTTGAAGAGCTATTTGCCTTTTAGGATATTAAAATAGTGGTACATATATGGTTTGCCGAAACAATTTCTAATTAGGACTACTTTGCATGCGTAACTTACAACCACGTTGAAGCTGTGAGCTGCACAATGTGAATACAGTTCTAAGCTGTACTTTTCTTAGATATATGCTTGCGCCCCATGAAATTCTCCGTTCATTGCTCTTGCGCCGTCATAGCATTGCCCAAATAAATACTTCCAACCAATACCAGAAGTTTCGAGGAAATTTAGAATAACATCAGCCAAACCTTTTCCGTCGAACTGTTTTGTTGGGACGAAACTCAAAAAATCTTCGCAAATCATTGTTTTTGTTTTTTGTTATTCGATCTGTTGTGACTTTTCATAGTTTTGTTTTTGACTATTGAGTTCGAGATCGTTGTTTTTGTTTTCTGTTAAACAGAAAAACAAACCTTCTTTAAATAAGAAGAATAAGAAATGTGTGAAATGTATTAAGGGTGGTCACTGGTTGGTGGACGATATCGTTTCGGAAGCTACCAAGCAACCTCATCGGCACCTTGGACAAAATACCCTGTCAATAATTGGCACAATATGAGAGCAGCTCAATATGAAATAATTGAGAACTGGCTTCTAAGTCCCATATCTCCAAAACATTGCAGACAGTATTTCTCAACCTTAATACATCCCCACACTGCTTGTTTGATTTGTTGTGTGTCCCTGCAATTTGCGGGGAAGGCACACGATTTGTTGTTATTGTCGCTTCTTACAGCGACAACAAACTTTCGGCCGTACTCTGCCTCATTCATCATTGTTTTTGTTTTTTGTTATTCGATCTGTTGTGACTTTTCATAGTTTTGTTTTTGACTATTGAGTTCGAGATCGTTGTTTTTGTTTTCTGTTAAACAGAAAAACAAACCTTCTTTAAATAAGAAGAATAAGAAATGTGTGAAATGTATTAAGGGTGGTCACTGGTTGGTGGACGATATCGTTTCGGAAGCTACCAAGCAACCTCATCGGCACCTTGGACAAAATACCCTGTCAATAATTGGCACAATATAAGAGCAGCTCAATATGAAATAATTGAGAACTGGCTTCTAAGTCCCATATCTCCAAAACATTGCAGACAGTATTTCTCAACCTTAATACATCCCCACACTTCTTGTTTGGTTTTTTGTGTGTCCCTGCAATTTGCGGGGAAGTCACACGATTTGATGTTATTGTCGCTTCTTACAGCGACAACAAACTTTCGGCCGTACTCTGCCTCATTCATCATTGTTTTTGTTTTTTGTTATTTGTTATTCGATCTGTTGTGACTTTTCATAGTTTTGTTTTTGACTATTGAGTTCGAGATCGTTGTTTTTGTTTTCTGTTAAACAGAAAAACAAACCTTCTTTAAATAAGAAGAATATGAAATGTGTGAAATGTATTAAGGGTGGTCACTGGTTGGTGGACGATATCGTTTCGGAAGCTACCAAGCAACCTCATCGGCACCTTGGACAAAATACCCTGTCAATAATTGGCACAATATGAGAGCAGCTCAATATGAAATAATTGAGAATTGGCTTCTAAGTCCCATATCTCCAAAACATTGCTGACAGTATTTCTCAACCTTAATACATCCCCACACTTCTTGTTTGGTTTTTTGTGTGTCCCTGCAATTTGCGGGGAAGGCACACGATTTGTTGTTATTGTCGCTTCTTACAGCGACAACAAACTTTCGGCCGTACTCTGCCTCATTCATCATTGTTTTTGTTTTTTGTTATTCGATCTGTTGTGACTTTTCATAGTTTTATTTTTGACTATTGAGTTCGAGATCGTTGTTTTTGTTTTCTGTTAAACAGAAAAACAAACCTTCTTTAAATAAGAAGAATAAGAAATGTGTGAAATGTATTAAGGGTGGTCACTGGTTGGTGGACGATATCGTTTCGGAAGCTACCAAGCAACCTCATCGGCACCTTGGACAAAATTCCCTGTCAATAATTGGCACAATATGAGAGCAGCTCAATATGAAATAATTGAGAACTGGCTTCTAAGTCCCATATCTCCAAAACATTGCAGACAGTATTTCTCAACCTTAATACATCCCCACACTTCTTGTTTGGTTTTTTGTGTGTCCCTGCAATTTGCGGGGAAGGCACTCGATTTGTTGTTATTGTCGCTTCTTACAGCGACAACAAACTTTCGGCCGTACTCTGCCTCATTCATCATTGTTTTTGTTTTTTGTTATTCGATCTGTTGTGACTTTTCATAGTTTTGTTTTTGACTATTGAGTTCGAGATCGTTGTTTTTGTTTTCTGTTAAACAGAAAAACAAACCTTATTTATTAAAGAAGAAGAAGAAATGTGTGAAATGTATTAAGGGTGGTCACTGGTTGGTGGACGATATCGTTTCGGAAGCTACCAAGCAACCTCATCGGCACCTTGGACAAAATACCCTGTCAATAATTGGCACAATATGAGAGCAGCTCAATATGAAATAATTGAGAACTGGCTTCTAAGTCCCATATCTCCAAAACATTGCAGACAGTATTTCTCAACCTTAATACATCCCCACACTTCTTGTTTGGTTTTTTGTGTGTCCCTGCAATTTGCGGGGAAGGCACACGATTTGTTGTTATTGTCGCTTCTTACAGCGACAACAAACTTTCGGCCGTACTCTGCCTCATTCATCATTGTTTTTGTTTTTTGTTATTCGATCTGTTGTGACTTTTCATAGTTTTGTTTTTGACTATTGAGTTCGAGATCGTTGTTTTTGTTTTCTGTTAAACAGAAAAACAAACCTTCTTTAAATAAGAAGAATAAGAAATGTGTGAAATGTATTAAGCGTGGTCACTGGTTGGTGGACGATATCGTTTCGGAAGCTACCAAGCAACCTCATCGGCACCTTGGACAAAATACCCTGTCAATAATTGGCACAATATGAGAGCAGCTCAATATGAAATAATTGAGAACTGGCTTCTAAGTCCCATATCTCCAAAACATTGCAGACAGTATTTCTCAACCTTAATACATCCCCACACTTCTTGTTTGGTTTTTTGTGTGTCCCTGCAATTTGCGGGGAAGGCACTCGATTTGTTGTTATTGTCGCTTCTTACAGCGACAACAAACTTTCGGCCGTACTCTGCCTCATTCATCATTGTTTTTGTTTTTTGTTATTCGATCTGTTGTGACTTTTCATAGTTTTGTTTTTGACTATTGAGTTCGAGATCGTTGTTTTTGTTTTCTGTTAAACAGAAAAACAAACCTTCTTTAAATAAGAAGAATAAGAAATGTGTGAAATGTATTAAGGGTGGTCACTGGTTGGTGGACGATATCGTTTCGGAAGCTACCAAGCAACCTCATCGGCACCTTGGACAAAATACCCTGTCAATAATTGGCACAATATGAGAGCAGCTCAATATGAAATAATTGAGAACTGGCTTCTAAGTCCCATATCTCCAAAACATTGCAGACAGTATTACAACGATCTCGAACTCAATAGTCAAAAACAAAACTATGAGAAATCTTCGCAAATTTTATATCGCCCATCGTTTTCGATGGAATGAATTATCAGCTAATTCGTCCGCCATGACGGTGAAAGCTTTGGAATTATTGATTCTCTTAATAAGTTGTCGGTGTATAAGAGTGTGACAAATACTTACAGCCGTATTCATAAAAAATCCTAATTATGATTTAAAGTGCACATTAGTTAACAAACACTTTTGGCCTAATAAACGATTATTAAAAAATCGTATTCACATACAGCATTTTAACTAATAAACATTTTAATGACTTCGTCAATGTAATTCTGGCAACACCATCTTTTTCACACACCATTTTCTCTCTTAATGACGCATTAATACGATTATCAACTGTAAGGGCATCTCTTAAATACCGGTGAATTGCGTCCAACGTCTGTCAAAGTGTTGTTGTATGCACAGAAAACAATAAGATGAAATTTGAGTTTGACAGACGCCGGACGCATTCACCGGTATTTAAGAGATACCCTAAGAGTAGTCGAATATATAAATTATTGTACTGTTTATTTTAAAAACAACTGTATTAATTAAAAAAAATGATGCTCACTTGTATAATAAATAAAAAAACAACAACTAAAGATCAAATAAATGACGAATGACATCCTCTGGCAACCTTTTACCATGCAAGAGTAAATAATTTCTACTGCTGGCTATTTCGTGTATTATAAATTAAAACAATAGTTATCTTAAATATATTTTTAATTAAAAAGTTGCTTAAATTTGTCTAGTGTGTGGAAAACATAAATTTTGTTCTCATACGTATCACATAAACATCATATTACATAAATTAATTGCTGCTGCCGTCAAAGTTCGTTTGGTGTTTTCCTTTTGGTTATTTTCGCACATTGTTTATAAACATGGCACCTGCTACAACAACTGTTTGCCCTGTTTGCAAGGAAAATGTTACAAAAACAAGCGGTGGTGTTTCATGTTACATATGTAATAAATGGTTTCACCGAGATGACTGTTCGCAAGTAACAGAAAACGCATTCAACATATTGGCGAAAAATAAAACCATTCGATGGAGATGCCACGAATGTTCGGCTTTCAGTATCGTTAGTGACGAGGAAAAGGTGTGGAAAGCTTTGGACCAACTATCATCTAAGTTGGACAATTTAGTGGAGACCTTACCATCCAACATCAAAAAAGAAATTGATCGCAGTCTCTCAAATATTAAAAAAGAAATTGATACCAGCCTCTCCACCATTAAAGATGCAATTGAGATGGAAAAGTCGAAAAACAACGAGTTTCGAATGAAGGTTAATGCGAGATTGGATATGGTTGAACGAGAAACCCATAGGATAAGGCAACAAAATTGCAGAAATGACATTTTGGTGTACGGTTTACCATCCAACACTGAGCCGGAACAAATGGCTTTGAACATTTCAAAAGCTGTTGGCGTCAATTTGAAGGTGGATGATTTAAATTGCTGTTTCTGGTTGGGAAAGTCCAAGAAGACACTACTAATTAAATTCGTCTCGGGGATGAAAAGAGATGAAGTTATGAAAAAATACTTGGCATCAAAAAAGCTGAAACTCAGCCAAGTTGTGCCTACAGACATAGAATCCAGAATCTATCTAAATGAGAATTTAGCACCTGCTGCAATTAAGGCGAAAAACTTATGTCGACACTTGCAAAAAACAAAAGCAATTAAGAGCTTCCGTTTGATCGCCTCCATTCCTGCAGCTAACATCACTCGTTGCAACGGTTCAAGATCGTTCTGCAATCTGGAACAACTTTCGGCTCTGGCAAGAGAAAGTGGAGAAGACAACATCCTCATTCATCGCCGTTTTGGCCGCAGAAGCAACGCTCCGCAAATCGTATTGAACGATACACCAACGTTTGGAACGCCTCATTTAATGTGATACGTAACATGTAGATTGTATAATTTATCTAGATATGGTAGGGTGGGTGGGTGAGATTATCGGGTTGATTGTGTATAACATTTGACCCGATAACTTCACACTAGATATAACTTTTCAATTCCCCAGTCTATACCTAGATTTGGTAGGGAGGGAGGGTTAGTGATCGGGTTAGATTGCGTTTGTAATCTAATCCGGTTTTATATAATCTAGGTGCCTTTTTTTCTTATTTGTTTTCAGTTTAGTCAGCTATGATTACATGATTTTTTCCTATATGTTTTTTTTAATATTAAGTATAATGTATTTACTAACGCACATTTTCTCAAACATGTTAAATGATTTCGGTTAATTGTATTGGTGATGTTGTCAGTGACGATTCTTACATTAGAAGATTCTGCTCGGGTCAGAACTTTCTAAATATTGGCTTTTTTAATGCTCAGTCGCTAAAGCCAAGTAATGCATCAACCAAATTTGATGAGGTGAACAACTTATTGAGTAATGGGTTTCTTAATATTATAGGTGTGTCTGAAACATGGCTTAAGTCATATGTGCCTAATAAAGCCGTTAGCATTTCAGGCTACAAACTTTTCAGAGCTGATCGGTCTGGAATGCGTGGTGGCGGCGTTGGCCTTTACATTTCAAATAATCTGAAAGCAACGGTTTTATCGTCCTTGTCTGAACCAAATTCCTGTGAAGCACTATTTTTAAATATTACTTGCAGAATCTATAGCTTGATTGTCGGAATAGTATACTTACCTAATGGAAACATAGACGCTCTGGAAGCTTATATAACTGACATTGTCACAAGATTTACAAACGTTATTATTCTTGGCGATTTTAACTGCGACATATCTGACTCCAGAAAATATTCAAAACTTAAACTTCTATTAACTCGCTGTAACTTGACTGTTGTACATAATAACAAGCCTACTCACTACGATTTGATCCACAATTCGACATCTATTATTGATTACTCTTTGGTCAGCAACCCAGCTTCTGTCATTAGCAGTAGTCAATTCAATTTTCCGTCTCTAAATTCCAATCATGCTTTTATGCTCATGCAGTATATGGTACCAACTCACGAACAAATTATATACAAGTCTTTTCGTGATTATAATTCAATTAATATTGATTCGTTATTGACTGATACTTATAATGCTGATTTTTCACCAATTTATATGACTAATGATACAGATTCCCAATTATTACATCTAAATTGTTTATTATTGAACTTGTTTGAAAATCATGTACCTGAGAAAATCAAAGTAATAACTTATGGGAAACCTATGTGGCACAATAATAGTGAAATAAAATTAGCGATACAAAATAGAGACCTAGCGTATAGAGCATGCCTTGAAAATAATTCTGACTGGAATAAGTCTATATATAAAACGTATAGATCTATTGCTCGAAGGACTATAAGGCAAGTGAAACGTTCGTATGGGCTTAGACTTTTTAATGGCACGACAGATTCCAGAGAACTGTGGTCTAGAATTCGATCCACTGGTGGACTCGATTCTGATAATTACTGTGATACTAACTGTGATATAGATGCTAATTTATTAAATAATTACTTCACATCTGTTTCATCTAATTATGTACCTAATTTTAGTAACAACTCTTTTTCAGATTTCCGCAATAATTCTTTATACTTTCGGAACATTAACCTTATAGAATTACACAGTGCAATATTTAGAATTAAGTCCAATGCCTTGGGAACTGATGGTATACCAATTCGATTCATCAAACTGATATTCCCGTATGTACAGCTCCATATCCTGCACATTTTTAATACAATATTAATGACCTCAAAGTTCCCTTTAATATGGAAGTTAGCTAGGATTACACCTTTGCGGAAGAAAAGTACAACCGGCGTAAACTGCTCTGATTATCGCCCGATCTCTATTTTACCTGCTTTGTCTAAAGCTTTCGAGATTTTGATTAAAGACCAATTAACTGAGCACTTGGATTATTTCTCCCTTGTTGATCCTTGTCAGTCAGGTTTTCGACGTCACCACAGCACCACATCTTTAATGGTAAAACTTACCGATGATATAAGACGTACTATCGATAGAAGAAATCCTGGAGTTCTTGCTGCTCTTGATCTGAGCAAGGCGTTCGATTCTGTCGATCACAATGTTCTTTGTTCTAAACTATACAACCAGTTTAATTTGTCTGCCACTTCATGTAAACTTATTTCGTCATTTCTGTCAGAACGCTCGCAATACGTACTTTGCCATAATCGTAGTTCTAATGTAAAGCCAATTTTTGCTGGTGTTCCTCAAGGCTCCATACTTGGCCCGGTCTTGTTTATGTTATATGTAAATGATGTTCGTCGTTGTATACGAAATTCTGATTTAGCAATATATGCGGACGACTTTCAGTTGTTTAGCACATGTATCTCGGGTTCGATTGAAAACTGTATCTCTGATTTAGATGATGATATTGGACGTATTTGTGAATGGGCTCGTTGCAATAAACTCACGATAAATATTAGCAAAACCAAATGCGTAGTATTTAATGGTTTGCGTAATCAGCATGTCGAACACAACATCACTGTTCAAAATAGTGTTATCAATTCCTTAAGTTCAATTACTTCTCTTGGCTTTATAATCGACCACAGTCTTCAGTTCACAACGCATATAGCGCATATTTGCTCCAAGTTGAACTTAATACTTAAAAAGTTATATAGTCTCAATGTTATTCTACCTACTCAGATAAAATATATGTTGGCTCACTCCTTGCTCATGCCTCATATACTGTACGGAGCGGAAGTATTTATGGGTACCAATAGAGCAAATATTCGTAAGCTCACTTCATGTTTTCATGGTATCCTTCGTTTTGTGTATGGTTCGCGTTGTAGGCGTGATTATTCTCATTTCAGCAAGCAGTTTCTAGGCTGTACCTTTGAACATTTTCTAGAGTTAAGGTGCCTTTCTTTCTTTTTCGGCGTGTTAAAGCACCATCAACCTTTATATTTGATATCACCGTTTCACTTCCTGAACTCTGCAAGAAATTCTCAAATACTTATAGAACAATTTAATAACAATATTTTTGAACGATCTTTTGTAATTCGTGTGGCAAGGTTGTGGAATATGTTACCTCCTAACGTTAAAGATATTTCGGTTTGTCCTCGAACATTTCGAAATAAACTGCTCGTTTACTATTCTGATCAATCAAACTAGAATTATATTTTTTTTTATTATCACTGACAACATTCGTTTCACCATTTAAATTAATTTTAATATGTATATCATCGTTTGAGAGAGTGTGCGTTAGGTTAGGGTTATTATTAGTAATATATATTCATTAGATAATTTTGATATTATAAAACTAAAATTTTGTTAACTATCAACATATAGTCCATGAGGGCTCAGTTTGATTAATAAATAAATAAATAAATAAAAATAAAATTCAGATAATTTTTTTTATTACATACAAAAAGGTATTCGAATAACGAATAATATTTAACACATATTGATTATTTACATATCACTAGTGAATTTTGTACAATTTGCATTTCTTGTGTTGTGATTTTGCAACAATATAAGTTTTTGGTCTTTCGTGAAACAATATAGGAAAAAAGAATGCGAAAATTCGTTATTATACCGATTTACAATATGGTGAAAAAGAAGAATGCAAAAATGCATTTTATATACCGATGGACGCAGAATCATTCCCGAGTCGATTTAGCCATGTCCGTCCGTCTGTGACAATCTAAGTACTGATCGAAAAAAGGAAACAATCCTTACGAAATTTTTGGGATAAGGAGCAGCTTATGTTGCACAATGCCTTTAACTCTTCCTGAAAAAATACGACAAATCGGTCCACGTTTTGATACACCTCCCATTTAATGGTACATTCCTTATTGACTTAAACACGTTCCATAAGGCACAGTTACGTATTCTATTCTATTTTTCTTATTTTAACCTAAACCATTTCTAGAAAATATGTTCAAAATCAGTCTTATAATTTTTTTCTTTTAATTAAAAAATTCCATAAAAATGTTTTGCAAATACATACGAAGAAGAAGAAAATGGCACTTAACAAACGCTTGATGTAGGGTCGAACCAATATTAAAATTCACGCATTTAACAATGGTTTACAAAAGGTGTTTTAGGCTAATAATCGTTTATGAATACAGTTTTAACAAATTTTGCTTAACAAAGGTTTGTAAAGCTGTTTTAAGTTTTTATGAATACGGCTGTAAATGTCTACATAAATACTAGTTTTGACGATGATGACGAGTTAAAAATTAAACGCTCAAGTAGACAGTATTGAGTTGAATGGCCAAAACTACTGTTTATATACCGATTTAGTTTTAATGAAACTTTAATAACTCCGCCAATTGAAAACGGATTTTTAAGAGACTGGTTGCATTTTTTTCCTTATAAAATATACCATATACGTGAAATAATTAATCGTACGGTTTTCTCACAATATAATTGGTAAAAACATTACCTAAACTAGAAAATGACGGACAAAAATGTTTGTAGGACAATCAAACCTATATTTCTATACCTTCAAATAAACAAAATATACATCGTTCGAAAGGTCAAATTCTCTTCTTTCCAAATTCTATTAGAGATTTAAAATCGGTTAATTATTAACAGAGTTATAGGCGTTTAAGTGAAAAAATGCAAGAAATTCTGTTTTTTACCCGTAAATCCGGATTTTAGGGGTGTCCGGGGAATTCCAAAAAAAGATTCGTGTTTTACTCGACAAGACCTACAGGAAAAATAGTATCGCGTCATTTGCTTCTCAACTTGAGTTTATTTTGTCGCACTGTGTAATTGGATAAAAAGCATTGGACGTATTTCGCCACCACTCATCACTCGAATACCATAGAAACAGTGTATTGAAGGCCAGCGTCCATCGATAAACAATAAAAACTAAAAAAGCATTTGGAAGCAATAGTTCAAACAGTAGTCCTTTGTGGTCGACAAGGCTTAGCCCTAAGAGGAAGTTGTGATACAGGCAGAATCGATTCAAATTAATCTATTCAAAACCAGTAAGGAAAGGCAGAAAGTCGGGCGGGGCCGACTATATTATACCCTACACCTCCCTAACAATGCGATAAGGGTCATTGCCATAATAAATAAAATTTGGAATAATTGGTAAATGGGTAGAAACGTATCATCTAATTCTGAAACGATAATCGCTAAATTAAGCAATATTCGTTCCTAAAGTGAGAAACATCTTTCTGGAAAATTTTAATGATCGGAAGTAAAATACAATTTCTATAGCGGTTTGATACCAAATCAGGAGGAACATATATATGGAGCTCTAATATAAATCTGAACCGATCTTCCCTGAATAATTACTCATGTAAAAAGACCTCCTTCTGTCGAATTTCGTACTGATCGGATATAAAATACAGCCTCTACAGCGCTTAGATGTCAAATCGGGTGTAACATATATATGGGAGCTATATCTAAATCTGAACCAAATTTGGCAGTATTCCTTCATGTAATAAGAAACCTCTTTCTGCCGAATTTCGCACTGATCGGATATAAAATACAGTTTTTACAGCGCTTACAGGTCAAATCGGGGGTAACATATATATGGGGCTATATCTAAATCTGAACCGATTTCTTCCAAATTTAATAGTGTTCATCCATATAATAAAAAACCTCTTTCTGCCGAATTTCATACTGATCGGATATAATATAAAGCTTTTACAGCGCTTACATGACAAATCGGGGGTAACGTATATATGGGGGCTATATCTAAATCTGAACCGATTTCTTCCAAATTTAATAGTGTTCATCCATATAATAAGAAACCTCTTTCTGCCGAATTTCGTACTGATCGGATATAAAATAAAGTTTTTACAGCGCTTACATGTCAAATCGGGGGTAACGTATATATGGGGGCTATATCTAAATCTTAACCGATTTCTTCCAAATTTAATAGTGTTCATCCATATAATAAGAAACCTCTTTCTGCCGAATTTCATACTGATCGGATATAAAATACAGTTTTTACAGCGCTTAAATGTCAAATCGGGGCTAACATATATATGGGGGCTATATCTAAATCTGAACCGATTTTAACCAAATTCGATAGGGATCGTCCTTGGTCAAAAAAAAAAATATGTGTAAAGTTTCGTCGAGATCGGACCATAATTGCGACCTGTACTTTGATTACAAGAATACATGCACAGACGGACAGACAGACGGACATAGCTAAATCAACTCAGAAAGTGATTCTAAGTCGATCGGTATAATAAACGATGGGTCTATTTCTTCTCCTTTTGGGTGTTACAAACAAATGCACAAAGTTATAATACCCTGTACCACAGTGTTGTGTAGGATATAATGATGGCAATTTTAGAGCCTTGATAAGGTATCGGGCGATAACGGATTCAAATTTCAATAGTCACTTGACAAATTCACCCGGAAACGCAATGTATATAAGCAATCATGTTCAAAATTAAATTATAACAGCCGTATTCATAAAAACTTAAACAGCTTTACAAACCCTTGTTAGGCAAAATTTGTTAAAACTGTATTTATAAACGATTATTAGCCTAAAACACCTTTTGTAAACCATTGTTAAATGCGTGAATTTTAATATTGGTTCGATCCTACTATAAGCGTTTGTTAAAGTGACATTTTCTTCTTCTTCGTATGTATTTGCAAAACATTTTTATGGAATTTTTTAATTAAAAGAAAAAAAATTATAAGATTGATTTTGAACATATTTTCTAGAAATGGTTTAGGTTAAAATAAGAAAAATATAATAAAATACGTAACTGTGCCTTATGGAACGTGTTTAAGTCAAAACGGAATGTACCATTAAATGGGAGGTGTATCAAAACGTGGACCGATTTGTCGTATTTTTTCAGGAAGAGTTAAAGGCATTGTGCACATAAGCTGCTCCTTATCCCAAAAATTTCGTAAGGATTGTTTTCTTTTTTCGATCAGTACTTAGATTATCACAGACGGACGGACATGGCTAAATCGAGTCGGGGAATGATTCTCCGTCCATCGGTATATAAAATGCATTTTTGCATTCTTCTTTTTCACCATATTGTAAATCTGTATAATAATGAATTTTCGCATTCTTTTTTCCTATATTGTTTCACGAAAAACATATATTGTTGCAAAATCACAACACAAGAAATGCAAATTGTACAAGATTCACTAGTGAGATGTAAATAATCAACATGTGTTAAATATTATTCGTTATTCGAATACCTTTTTGTATGTAATAAAAAAATTATCTGAATTCGTCATTTATTTGATCTTTAGTTGTTGTTTTTTATTTATTATACAAGTGAGCATAAACATATATTGTTGCAAAATCACTACACAAGAAATGCAAATTGTACAAGATTCACTAGTGAGATGTAAATAATCAACATGTGTTAAATATTATTCGTTATTCGAATACCTTTTTGTATGTAATAAAAAAATTATCTGAATTCGTCATTTATTTGATCTTTAGTTGTTGTTTTTTATTTATTATACAAGTGAGCATACATTTTTTTAATTAATACAGTTAATGAGTCATTAAGAGAGAAAATGGTGTGTGAAAAAGATGGTGTTGCCAGAATTACAGTGACGAAGTCATTAAAAAGTTTATTAGTTAAAATGCTGTTTGTGAATACGATTTTTTAATAATCGTTTATTAGGCCAAAAGTGTTTGTTAACTAATGTGCACTTTAATCATAATTACGATTTTTTTATGAATACGGCTGTTAGTTTTAATGAAACTTTAATAACTCCGTCAATTGCAAACGGATTTTTAAGAGACTGGTTGAATTTTTTCCCTTATAAAATATACCATATACGTGAATTAATTAATCGTACGGTTATCTCACAATATAATTGGTAAAAACATTGCCTAAACTAGAAAATGACGGACAAAAATTAAAAAAATGTGTTTGTAGGACAAACAAACCTATATTCCTATAGCTTCAAATAAACAAAATATACATCGTTCGAAAGGTCTAATTATCTTCTTTCCAAATCCTTTTAGAGATTGAAAATGGGTTAATAATTAACAAAGTTATACGCGTTCAAGTGAAAAAAAGCAAGAAAATTGTTTTTTTACGCGTAAAGCGTGGTACTATGTTCATTTTTCGCGTTGAAATCCCATATAAAAACTAAGTCGCGAAAAAAACCGCGAATTTTTTTCGTTTGTGGTACTATGTTATTTCAACGCGAAAAAGTAACATTTTGCGCCACCACAAATTTAACGCCGTTACAAATTGAACGCCGCAACAAATTTAATGCCGCCACCGTCACACTCCCATTTGTTTATATTTATTTTTGTTCGCAAGAAATTCAACTGTTGTAAATATTAGAAATAAAATTTCCTAATAAAGAATAATAAATTAAATTATCTTCCGAAATAAAGAAAAATAATGCAAAGATGTGAAAAGGAATATAATTATGTTTATGGAATAAACCAGGAGAGCGAAATTCCAATTGGATTGCAGTACAAAAGCAAACAAAATGTGCAAACCACTGGAAGGACATGTCACTAAATGTAATAATTCGGAATTTGTCTTGTAATTAGATATGTACATTTATGTTTAGAACAATTGTGTGCAAAAGCCTGGAGAAACATTATGTACAGCTAACGCTACCAAAGCAGTAGGACAATGGAATTGGACAGTGCCTGTGATCTCGATTTGCAAATGGTTGTAAAGAACATACATAGTTAGTTCTTGCCAGCCATAGAAGTTGTAAGAAGATATTCCGTTTATGGATGGAAGTATAATATATATGTCAACAAATATAATGTAAATCCTTAAATATTTATAATAATAACATATATTTTTCGGTTCATCAAAACATCATTTTATTTATTTATATTCGTACAACAGTAGGAAATTATTTTGTTATTTATAACATTGTACTACCATGGCTTTTGAAGCCTCACCAACATCGCCACCGCAACAACACAAAATAAATAATTAGCACAATGATCTCCAACAATATTTCCTTTCTGACATTTAAATTAACTATTTTCTAAGTCGGCAATTGTTTATTGATTAGAAATTTGTTTGGTTTCAAGAATTTTAGCAAAAAGAAAAAATGCACATACATATAAAAGTTACACTTTTACACACACACTTCCAAACTGCAATGCTACTTTAGTAAAAAAGCGTTCCATTTTTCAACTCGAAATAACATTTTGCGAAATTTTTTCGTGCCGAAAAACATAGTACCCACCTTAAATCCGGATTTTGGGGGTGTCCGGCAAATTGTTCTACTCGCCAAGACCTATAAGAAAAATAGTATCCCGGTTTTTGGACTGTCGTACTGTGTTATTTAATGGTCTTGATAGCAAATTTCCTAGTTTTTGTTTTTGCACTTCTGTATCCCTAGGAGCATATAATACACTTGTTTTGCAGAAAGCACCGACTTGACTTGATTCGCGGAGTACACCAACCATTTATATTTATGTAACCAAGAAAGTTGGAATTATGTAACCAAGAAAGTTGGAATTTTAAACTTCTTTGCACAGTCACTGGAAAACTATAATTACACTATGCAACAAAATTTTTGTCCAAGGGATGTGGATAACATTTTCTGGTGCAATTATGTGTCACAAACACGAAAAAAATATTAAAAAAAATGTTATGGTAATTTTAAATTCCAGCTTTCATGGAAAGTACATTCAGTAGTTGGACCAAAATTTTTCAAGTATAAGCCTGATTGAGCCGTGTTATGCCTCAAATTAATGGGAATTATGAAGGCTACATATGCAGCAAATAACGCAAAATATGAGAAAAAATGATTTAAAAAAAAACACTTTTTCCTGGTGCAAAAAAAAAACAGAAAAAATTATTCTATCGCATTTTTAACCAGTAAGGAAAGGCAGAAAGTCGGGCGGGGGACTATATAATACCCTACACCTCCCTAACAATGTGATAAGGGTCATTGCCATAATAATTTGGAATAATTGGTAAATGGGTAGAAACGTATCATCTAATTCTGAAACGATAATCGCTAAATTAAGCAATATTCCTTCCTAAAGTGAGAAACATCTTTCTGGAAAATTTTAATGATCGGAAGTAAAATACAATTTCTATAGCGGTTTGATACCAAATCAGGAGGAACATATATATGGAGCTCTAATATAAATCTGAACCGATCTTCCCTGAATAATTACTCATGTAAAAAGACCTCCTTCTGTCGAATTTCGTACTGATCGGATATAAAATACAGTCTCTACAGCGCTTAGATGTCAAATCGGGGGTAACATATATATGGGAGCTATATCTAAATCTGAACCGATTTTCTCCAAATTTGGCAGTATTCCTTCATGTAATAAGAAACCTCTTTCTGCCGAATTTCGCTCTGATCGGATATAAAATACAGTTTTTACAGCACTTACATGTCAAATCGGGGGTAACGTATATATGGGGGCTATATCTAAATCTGAACCGATTTCTTCCAAATTTAATAGTGTTCATCCATATAATAAAAAACCTCTTTCTGCCGAATTTCATACTGATCGGATATAACATAGTTTTTACAGCGCTTACATGTCAAACCGGGGGTAACGTATATATGGGGGCTATATCTAAATCTGAACCGATTTCTTCCAAATTTAATAGTGTTCATCCATATAATAAGAAACCTCTTTCTGCCGAATTTCATACTGATCGGATATAAAATAAAGTTTTTACAGCGCTTACATGTCAAATCGGGGGTAACGTATATATGGGGGCTATATCTAAATCTGAACCGATTTCTTCCAAATTTAATAGTGTTCATCCATATAATAAGAAACCTCTTTCTGCCGAATTTCATACTGATCGGATATAAAATACAGTTTTTACAGCGCTTAAATGTCAAATCGGGGCTAACATATATATGGGGGCTTTATCTAAATCTGAACCGATTTTAACCAAATTCAATAGGGATCGTCCTTGGGCCAAAAAAAAAATATGTGTAAAGTTTCGTCGAGATCGGACCATAATTGCGACCTGTACTTTGATTACAAGAATACATGCACAGACGGACATAGCTAAATCAACTCAGAAAGTGATTCTAAGTCGATCGGTATAATAAACGATGGGTCTATTTCTTCTCCTTTTGGGTGTTACAAACAAATGCACAAAGTTATAATACCCTGTACCACAGTGTGGTGTAGGGTATAAAAAGCCAGCATGCTAACGAAGAAAACACTGTCTATTTGAAAATCTATGGATAGATGTAAAAGTTATGAGCCATTTCGTAAATGTTAGGGAAATTCAAAAAAATCGTATTTCATATTTTTCGTTTTTAAATGATGTTTTTGCTTATATTGAATTCGCCATATGTGAGAGAAACATATAAGAGACATTGCACTTGCATTTTATTTTATAAGGATTGATGTCAGACAGTATAAAATTATAGAGAGGACGAGGTTTTGTGGCCGTTCATAACCCTCCATAAAATATGATATGCAATGTGAGAGCTATATTGGATGAGATCCGCTCAGATAGAGGGTCATTCAATAATATTTGTGGTTTTTATACCCTACACCACACTGTGGTACAGGGTATTATAACTTTGTGCATTTGTTTGTAACACCCAAAAGGAGAAGAAATAGACCCATCGTTTATTATACCGATCGACTTAAAATCACTTTCTGAGTTGATTTAGCTATGTCCGTCTGTCTGTCTGTCCGTCTGTCTGTCTGTGCATGTATTCTTGTAATCAAAGTACAGGTCGCAATTATGGTCCGATCTCGACGAAACTTTACACATATCTTTTTTTTGGCCCACGGACGATCCCTATTGAATTTGGTTAAAATCGGTTCAGATTTAAATATAGCCCCCATATATATGTTAGCCCCGATTTGACATGTAAGCGCTGTAAAAACTGTATTTTATATCCGATCAGTGCGAAATTCGGCAGAAAGTGGTTTCTTATTACATGAAGGAATACTGCCAAATTCGGAGAAAATCGGTTCGGATTTAGATATAGCTCCCATATATATGATACGCCCGATTTGACATGTAAGCGCTGTAGAGACTGTATTTTATATGCGATCAGTACGAAATTCGACAGAAGGAGGTATATTTACATGAATGAGTATTCAGGGAAGATCGGTTCAGATTTATATTAAAGCTCCATATATATAATCCTGCTGATTTGGTATAAAATCGCTATAGAAGTTGTATTTTAATTCCGATCATTAAAATTTTCAAGAAAGATGTTTCTCAATTTAGGAACGAATAATGCTTAATTTAGCGATTATTGTTTCAGAATTAGATAATATGTTTCTACCCATTTACCAATTATTCCAAATTATTATGGCAATGACCCTTATCGCATTGTTAGGGAGGTGTAGGGTATTATATAGTCGGCCCCGCCCGACTTTCTGCCTTTCCTTACTGGTTTATTTATGAGGTTTCCATTCAGTTACGCATGGACATCCCAGTCGTATATACAGGTAGTAAAATTATATGCAAACTACATGTCAGCTACAGGTACTGCAACTTATGAACCTTAAACCCGGAATTTATGAATGAAATTTCTTATTAATAAATTAGTGTACTTCAGCGCCTTAAGAGATAAGTATATTATTATTATTAATGTATTACAATGTTTTGTGGAATAAAACGTTTTAATATTAGACTTCAATTTGGAATGCCAATGATTTGGAGACAACCATTCATTCACGATACGGACTGCTATTTTTGTCTAAGTTAATAGATTGTAGTGGAAGTGTCCAAGTATAGCTAACAGCCTAATAACGGAAACATCATCAAGTTCAACTGAGTATTCAACTCTGAGCGATTCAAGTTTGGCTTTTAACTCAGTTTCAGCTCATTGATCTAGTGAGAGATTTGGAACTGACCAAAGATAAGGCAGAACTACTACTTACAATATTTTGGCCCCAGATGTTAACATATTATATTATTGAGTCCGTGATATACCTTACAAACAATTTTATACAACTGTGGATAACAGATGCTTTTGCAAGGGCATTCCCGGATTGTTCGAGGAACTTAATCAAACATACAATTCAAAGGAATGGCGGTTACTTGTTGACAGCAGTAAAGAAAGTTTGAAAGCAGTACTTTTACACAGAAAGCACCGGTAAGTACTTTATTATATTATTATTATTAATGTATTACAATGTTTTGTGGAATAAAACGTTTTAATATTAGACTTCAATTTGGAATGCCAATGATTTGGAGACAACCATTCATTCACGATACGGACTGCTATTTTTGTCTAAGTTAATAGATTGTAGTAGGAAGTGTCCAAGTATAGCTAACAGCCTAATAACGGAAACATCATCAAGTTCAACTGAGTACTCAACTCTGAGCGATTCAAGTTTGGGTCAGAAGTCATCGCTTTTAACTCAGTCTCAACTCATTGATCTAGTGAGAGATTTGGAACTGACCAAAGATAAGGCAGAACTACTACATACTTACAATATGTTGGCCCCAGATGTTAACATATAATATTATAGAGTCCGTGATATACCTTACAAACAATTTTATACAACTGTGGATAACAGATGCTTTTGCAAGGGCATTCCCGGATTGTTCGAGGAACTTAATCAAACATACAATTCAAAGGAATGGCGGTTACTTGTTGACAGCAGTAAAGAAAGTTTGAAAGCAGTACTTTTACACAACGGAAATCAGAAACCGTCGATTCCCATTGCTCATGCTGTCAACACTAAGGAATCATACGAAACAATGGCTAAATTGATAAAATACAGAAAATATGAACATGACTGGAAACTTTGGTGCGATTTAAAAGTAGTTGGTATGTTATGCCTGTGGGATAGCCGATATTTTGCCACCACCGCATATTAAGCGGGGGCTCTCTAAAAATTGTGTAAAAGTCTTAAGGCAAGATGGCAATTCACTCTCATATTTAAAATGTTTATTTAAAAGTCTTTCTTTTCAGAAAATCGAAGAAGGAGTTTTTGATGGGCCTAAAATAAGGAAACTGATGAAAGATGTGCATTTCGAATCATATTTGACGCCGGATGAAATTGCAGCATGGAGGTCGTTTAAGCTTTTTTAAATTTCCTTGGATCCAATAAAAGCCTGCAATATGAAACAATGAAAGTGGTTTCTTATTACATGAAGGAATACTGCCAAATTCGGAGAAAATCGGTTCGGATTTAGATATAGCCCCCATATATATGTTACCCCCGATTTCACTTGTAAGCGCTGTAAAAACTGTATTTTATATCCGATCAGTATGAAATTCGTCAGAAAGAGGTTTCCTACTATATGAATGAACACTTTTAAATTTGGAAGAAATCGGTTCAGATTTAGATATAGCCCCCATATATACGTTACCCCCGATTTGACCTGTAAGCGCTGTAAAAACTGTATTTTATATCCGATCAGTGCGAAATTCGGCAGAAAGAGGTTTCTTATTACATGAAGGAATACTGCCAAATTCGGAGAAAATCGGTTCAGATTTAGATATAGCTCCCATATATATGATACGCCCGATTTGACATGTAAGCGCTGTAGAGACTGTATTTTATATGCGATCAGTACGAAATTCGACAGAAGGAGGTATATTTACATGTATGAGTATTCAGGGAAGATCGGTTCAGATTTATATTAAAGCTCCATATATATAATCCTGCTGATTTGGTATAAAATCGCTATAGAAGTTGTATTTTAATTCCGATCATTAAAATTTTCAAGAAAGATGTTTCTCAATTTAGGAACGAATAATGCTTAATTTAGCGATTATTGTTTCAGAATTAGATAATATGTTTCTACCCATTTACCAATTATTCCAAATTATTATGGCAATGACCCTTATCGCATTGTTAGGGAGGTGTAGGGTATTATATAGTCGGCCCCGCCCGACTTTCTGCCTTTCCTTACTGGTTTATTTATGAGGTTTCCATTCAGTTACGCATGGACATCCCAGTCGTATATACAGGTAGTAAAATTATATGCAAACTACATGTCAGCTACAGGTACTGCAACTTATGAACCTTAAACCCGGAATTTATGAATGAAATTTCTTATTAATAAATTAGTGTACTTCAGCGCCTTAAGAGATAAGTATATTATTATTATTAATGTATTACAATGTTTTGTGGAATAAAACGTTTTAATATTAGACTTCAATTTGGAATGCCAATGATTTGGAGACAACCATTCATTCACGATACGGACTGCTATTTTTGTCTAAGTTAATAGATTGTAGTGGAAGTGTCCAAGTATAGCTAACAGCCTAATAACGGAAACATCATCAAGTTCAACTGAGTATTCAACTCTGAGCGATTCAAGTTTGGGTCAGAAGTCATCGCTTTTAACTCAGTTTCAACTCATTGATCTAGTGAGAGATTTGGAACTGACCAAAGATAAGGCAGAACTACTACTTACAATATTTTGGCCCCAGATGTTAACATATTATATTATTGAGTCCGTGATATACCTTACAAACAATTTTATACAACTGTGGATAACAGATGCTTTTGCAAGGGCATTCCCGGATTGTTCGAGGAACTTAATCAAACATACAATTCAAAGGAATGGCGGTTACTTGTTGACAGCAGTAAAGAAAGTTTGAAAGCAGTACTTTTACACAGAAAGCACCGGTAAGTACTTTATTATATTATTATTATTAATGTATTACAATGTTTTGTGGAATAAAACGTTTTAATATTAGACTTCAATTTGGAATGCCAATGATTTGGAGACAACCATTCATTCACGATACGGACTGCTATTTTTGTCTAAGTTAATAGATTGTAGTAGGAAGTGTCCAAGTATAGCTAACAGCCTAATAACGGAAACATCATCAAGTTCAACTGAGTACTCAACTCTGAGCGATTCAAGTTTGGGTCAGAAGTCATCGCTTTTAACTCAGTCTCAACTCATTGATCTAGTGAGAGATTTGGAACTGACCAAAGATAAGGCAGAACTACTACATACTTACAATATGTTGGCCCCAGATGTTAACATATAATATTATAGAGTCCGTGATATACCTTACAAACAATTTTATACAACTGTGGATAACAGATGCTTTTGCAAGGGCATTCCCGGATTGTTCGAGGAACTTAATCAAACATACAATTCAAAGGAATGGCGGTTACTTGTTGACAGCAGTAAAGAAAGTTTGAAAGCAGTACTTTTACACAACGGAAATCAGAAACCGTCGATTCCCATTGCTCATGCTGTCAACACTAAGGAATCATACGAAACAATGGCTAAATTGATAAAATACAGAAAATATGAACATGACTGGAAACTTTGTTGCGATTTAAAAGTAGTTGGTATGTTATGCCTGTGGGATAGCCGATATTTTGCCACCACTGCATATTAAGCTGGGGCTCTCTAAAAATTGTGTAAAAGTCTTAAGGCAAGATGGCAATTCACTCTCATATTTAAAATGTTTATTTAAAAGTCTTTCTTTTCAGAAAATCGAAGAAGGAGTTTTTGATGGGCCTAAAATAAGGAAACTGATGAAAGATGTGCATTTCGAATCATATTTGACGCCGGATGAAATTGCAGCATGGAGGTCGTTTAAGCTTTTTTAAATTTCCTTGGATCCAATAAAAGCCTGCAATATGAAACAATGATTTCTTAAAAAATTATGAAGAAATTGTTTTATATTTATGTATGTTTTCGTTTATGTATTCCAACAGGTGTAAATATGTGCCTCAAAATGATGGGATGATTATATTTGGTTCCTCATTAGAGAAACCGATTCCGAAATCTACAAACGTCAACAAAGAACTCACAATTACTTCTAATGGAATTTTTCATTTAAATAAACTCAAATGTACATAATATAAATAAAACTAATAAATAAAATCGCTTTTTGAACAGAAATAAAAAAAAAAGATTTTTTGAAATTCTCTTACCTCTAGCAAAACGGCTATAATTTCTACATTTATCCATAGATTTTTTTCAAATTTTTTTTTCGATTTTTTTCTATTTTTTATGTTTTGTTTTGTCCCAGGATTTTTTTTTTCCAATTCGTTTAATGAATGTTACTAAACTACTGTTTCTAAGTGAAAGAGATTGGTAGCACACATTAATAGCTTCAATTTAACGTATAAGTTGTGCAAATACTAAGGGTACCTTCGACGATAATAGTATATTTTATAAAACATTGTTTAAAAAAAATGTACCAATAAAAAAATTTTTGGTTTTGATTTTATATAACAGTATGCCACAATCTATACAAAAAAATAATTTGTAGGTCTAGGACACAAAAAAAATTTTTTGGTTGCGCAGTGTTATCTGGAAGAATCCAGATTTTTTTCATGAAGACCTTCTATATATAGGGTGATCCATTTCGAGGTTCCCTACTTTTTTAAAGAAAAAAACAGAGAAAATTCAAATTGAATGGGGAATGTTTATTATCATTTGAAAGAACATTCTTCGGCATTTATTTTTTGAAGATTATGTCTATCAAATGTTGGCCGCGGCTACGTCTCAGATGGTCCATCCGTTGAGTCCAATTTTCGATGACTCGATTATGTTGACCATAAGTTGAGCGAAGTGCACGAAACACATTCCTCACAGAAAGTGAATTTTCGTAATAAAGTTGAACGATTTGTAAACGTTGTTCAGGCGTAATTCTTTCCATGATGAAATGCCAAACAATACCTAACAAAAATAACATGACAGCATGACACGACTCACACGTGATCTGTCAAAAAAAGGCTATTGAAAAAAGTATCTCTACTTGGATCACCCGTTATATGTTCACGAATAAACCTATATCATATGGTGATACTTCGTTTGGGTTACTGGAAGCTGTAGAGTTTAATGTAGTTGGATTTTCCATATGGTCATCATTCGTTTCGACGGGCAAATTACATGTCTGTGGATCCTGAATCATGAAGAATATTCAGAAAAATTCATTGTAGATATAGTAATTGCGGGCGTTTAAGTATTTCGTTATTCACACATATTATAAAAAATAATGATATGTTTTTTTACACTCTGGCTTTTATTAAAATGCTGTCGAATATTCATCCTGTTGTAGCACTTTTACGAATTGACACAAACATTTCTCCGCGATTTCAAATTGAATATCACCTGTTCTCCGCACTTATATAAATTGAATTATACGTTAGTATTGTGTATGTTTACAATGTGTAAATGTACAATGCACTTGGGCATACACAATGAAATCTACAATATGGTACTATGTACCTATTCCTGCAGTCTTTAACGCTGCTCTAATTGTATATTTACTACAAAACGGAAAATTCTTAATAATAATTGGCACGAATAATAAATTTTAAATATATAATTTTATTCAATGAATTAATAGTTTTGTGCTATTTTCAACTAACATGTCTTATTCATTATTAACAATTCCATAATTTAAACTGTTAAAAATTTTCTGATTATTTTTGTATGAAAAATATATTTCTATTTTATTGAATAATTTTATTATTATTATTTAATTTTTATAAAACATATTCACATATGGAAACCACATATAATTTTTTTCTGTAAGATAAATTATCCTATTTTGCCGTAAACGATATTTGTCATCATCTACTACAAATCTGTTACAACAATTTTCTTAAGTGTACAGTTTTCTGAATATTAATGTCACAAATGTGTAGCACACTTGCGATTTCTTAGGTGTACAACTTTTTAATTTTAAAGGATGTAATTTTTGAGATAAAACTTTAAAAATAGTAAAATTTTCCCGGAGAGTATAGCCTTTGAAATAAAGCACACATTTGCAGTTTCTTAGGTGTACAACTTTTTAATTTAAAAGGATGTAATTTTTGAGATAAAGCTCTAAAAATAGTCAAATTTTCCGTATAGTATAGGCTTTGACTTACTTTTAATAAATTATATCTGCCATCATATGCTACAATTTACTACATTTTAGACATAAAACTTTAAAGTAAACAATGGTTATATTTGTAGTTTTTGATTTACTTTTTGGAACAGGAAAAACATTTTAACCGTTAAAATCAATAGTAAAATTTTTTAATTCCAAATCGTTTTGGTTGGTGTTTGAATACATACACGGAATAATGGTTTCCTTCTTCCTTCACCCCTTATATCCACCTGCGTACGTTGGAACAGTGTTTCCACTGTTCCAGCGCACGCAGGTGGAATTCGTGGTTGTCATCTGACCGGTCCTTGGGAATTGGTAAGGGTTTGTCGCAGCCTGTGTTGTCCCATTATTCTCTACATTGTGTGTCAGGGGCCTTTGTTCATGGCCTACACCCAGTGGGATGTCTTCCGCTGGTTTTTACCCTTGTTTTGATGAGATGGTCTCGGTTCTGAGGTTGTAGCATTTGTTGAATTTGAGCCAGGATTTAATTTTGTCCTATGATCAAATTCTTTATGGCTTCGCTGTTCTTTTCTTTTGATCTATTCTTTTTATATTTCGGTTTGACTTGAGGTGTGGATCTATTTAAATCAAACGCCGACTCACTTTTACGTATTTTACTTTTACGTATGACTTTTTCCGCGCTATTATTCATTGAGAGCCCGGTGGAAATGTCAGGAAATCTTCGTTAATCGCGAAATTCGGCTAATGCCGAACAAGAAATACAAAAAAGTCGGAAAAGGTTTCGTTTGCGGTTTTCAAGAGGTAAAAATGTCGATAATAGTAGTGAGCAAAAAAAGTGCTTGCAAAAATAGTAAATATGGATGTAATATATATATATATATATATATATATATATATATACTTCGTATATAAAAATGAATCGTGGTTTGTTCGACTGCTTAAAACTTGAAAACTGCTGTACCAAATTGGATACTTCCTTCTGCAGATTTGTTCGTAATTGCTCCGCGAAGGTTTAGTAAAAAAAAAAATTCGCAAAATTCTCAACAGGCGCTGATCACTGGACCGCTGAGCCTCCTGTAAGAGTTAGAAAGCTCAAATTTTACATAACCACAGACCAGAGTGTTGTATAAACAACTGACTTTTAACATAGCCATTTTATGCACTGTGGTCAGTTCTAGCGCTATCAATAAATTGAGTGTTTGGCCTTTCAGAAGAATCGTATAAGATCAAAAGTTAAAACTTTGTAAATATGAAGTGAAATACACGACAAATATAAAAGCGAAAAATAATTTTGAATTTGCTGACTGTAGCCAGCGTAGAAGTACCGTTATTCATTTGTTTATACAACAGTGATTTTAATAGTTATTTAAGAGCTAATGATCTAAAAATGTATATGTACTTACATAACTCAAAGGGAATGCGAAAATAACTATTAAATGCGCAGCCTGAGGTCACACTGCAGTGACCAAAGCAATTGTCGCACTTTCATTACTGAAAAAAAACTTTTGAGAACTATGAGCCTACAAACTGATATGCATACATACAGATCTCCGACGGATGTGATTTTATGCCAAGTGATTTTTGACCACTTGGCCGCTGAGTCTCCTGTAAGATCTGGAAAGCTGAAACTTTGCATGTGGATAGACTCGAGTGTTTTATATATCTGTGGTCACAAGGCATAACGTTTTGACCGATCAAAAAGGCGCTGGTTTGAGCCGATGGGTGAGAGCTCGCATTGTCATGGTACACAATGATTCGTCTTCTCTTGTTCGTTTTTCGAATTTCTCCTAAGACTTCAGGCAAACAAATTGTGGTGTACCACTCAGAATTGACCGTCCAGTTTTGCCGAAGAAACAGGCGACCATTTGCTTCGAAGTGCTTCTTCAAGGAACAACTTTCGTTGGAATTGGCTCGTCTTCGAAGATGGGACGATGGGTGAGAGCTCGTCGATTGCTGTTTTGTTTCGGGCTTATACGCATAGATCACAGATTCGTCACCTGTGACTATCTTATAAACGACCACAGATATATATACCGAACTTTTCACACAATCGGATTTTGGCCAAAACTGACCTCGCTATCAAAAACGTGAGTGTTTTTTTACGCTTTCGGAAGCCTCTTATATGAAACAACCCTTCATCTTTGTAAATATGTAGAACTATACAACGAAAATTTACCCACTTGACCACTGAGACCTCCTATTTAATATGCTGAAAATTTGCATACATACACGCTGAAAAAAAATCGCTTCTGTAGTATATTGTTCCAAACATATTTTGCTGGAAACATACATAAGTTTAGGGTACACTCCAAATATACAATATTTGACACTCACAAATATTATATGTTTGTGAGGATGTTGTTCTAAGCACAATTATGTTTTCATCCTAATATTTTTTTATTTGGAAATAATATTTCCCAAACAATGATTAATTTATATTTAAGTATTTTGGCAATGTATCGATGCCTTAATTTAAAGGAAAGTTTTAAGTGTTTTATAAATTGTATATGTTTGAAAAATTTAAATCGTATAATTTTGGGTTACGACGAATAGAATAGATGGATTAACAATTGGACTATTTATAAAAAAAAAATAGTGCTGAAAAAAATATAACACAAAATCGAGGAAAAAATAATATTAAAAATTGCCCAAGTCAACAAAGTTTTAACATTTTTTTAAATATAATGAATTTGGATTTGGAATTCTTAAACAATATCTTTGTTTGTTTGTAAACACATATTTTATTTGTGACAGTAAGTTCGCAAATATATTTTGTTGTAATATATTAATATATGCGTTCCAAACAAAATTTCTTGATTTTCAAATAAAATATATTTGTTCAAAAATATATAATATTTAAAAATTTTGGTTCCAAGCTTATTTTCTTTGAATTCAAACATATCAAAAATGACGATTTTCCTCCGTGTATTGTTACTTAAGGTAAGTACAGACGATCAGCGTTACCGTTGTGCGACTAAAGTGGCATATTTGCCCCTTTTTTTCAGCCGTGCTACTTTCGCGCCCCTTTTATTTTTTGATACTAAATGTGCCCCTTTTCGATTTTTTGTGCCACTTTTTGGCTTTTGTAAAAAATCAGCTTTTTATACTCTTATAACAACACTTTCGTACTAACGTACGGAAATGCCTCACGCGCTACTTTCTGAATTAGGTTATTTAATGGGATATACGCATATGCTAAAACGATTTACATTTATCTTTTGTATGTGTATGCACATGAGAATTTATTTCCACCGTTTCATCTTATTGGTGAAAATTCTGAGAATAGGTCGGCGTCTATGCAACAATACAAATAATTTGAGTGATTTCTTAAATGTAACAATATATGGTGAAAATTGTTTTTTTCGAATCAATCGGCGTTTATAAAAAAATCCAATTTGTTTTGCTTGTGGTTTCTTAAATGTAACAAATATAAATATGGATAAGTATTTTTCATTAGGTTGATGTACATAACCATAAAAGGTTTTTTCTAAACTGATTTATTGTGAGATCAAAAAAACTCAATACAAAACACATCTGTCCCAAGCACAGATCTAATTAGAAAGTATAAAAAATAACTTACAAAAAAGTAACTATAAATAAAGAAATGTATGTGATAAAATATATTTAGTATACAGGGTCCCCCATATTCGACGGACCCATCTGGCAACGCCATAACTTTTGACAGAGATGCCAGATCGCTTAATGACATACCGCGTTTGAAGCGTCAGTCCAAGCAGATTTTTACCATGGAACAATACACGCCACGTGAGCGCCTGAAATAGTTGAAATTTACATTCAACAGAAGAAGTCAATTGTGAAAACTCAACGTGCTTTTAAAATATTAAAAAATGTGGCCTTCTAAGAACACCATTAAGCGTTTATACGAAAAATTTTCGACTGGTGAGGCTCTTTCTAATCCGAAGAGGCTAAATAAAAGTCGACCAAGGCGATCGGCCGAGAATATCGCTGAACATCCCAAAAACGCCGTTCTCAGCAGTCGGGCATGGCTCGGTCCACTTTACAACGGATTATTCGCGTTGATTTGCATTTGTTCCCGTACAAAATTCAATTGACGCAAAGATTGTTGCCTGCGGACAAGCCTCGTCGATTGGAATGGGCCCAACGAGTCATCGAAAAAAACATGGGTCCGTCGAATATGGGCAACCCTGTACATCATAAGAAGTTTTCTATAACATTGTATTTTTTGTTTAGTTTTCGTGTAAATGAATGAATTTTTTAATGTTACCTACTTATTTTTTATGTTAAGCATTGTTTTTTTATTTAAATAAAAACCTTAAAATTGTTCCCCCTTTTTTAAAGATCAGTTGCCCCTTTTTTCGAAAAAATCCCCTTTTTGTGCCCCTTTTTGAAATTTTCCAACGGTAACGCTGCAGACGATTTGCAGATCGGACAACATTGCCAGATTTTTTTTTTTTTTTTTTCCAATTCATTACATTTTTTTATTGAATCTTTCATTATTATACAATGAAAATAACAATAAGTGGACAAATCTTAACCTAAAATACTATTCTCTGGGTTATTGCCTAAACAATAAGATTAACATTTCAAATTTAGGAATTCATAATTTCATTTCATTTTTTATACCCTACACCACACTGTGGTACAGGGTATTATAACTTTGTGAATTTGTTTGTAACACCCAAAAGGAGAAGAAATAGACCCATCGTTTATTATACAGATCGACTTAGAATCACTTTCTGAGTTGATTTAGCTATGTCCGTCTGTCTGTCCGTCTGTGCATGTATTCTTGTAATCAAAGTACAGGTCGCAATTATGGTCCGATCTCGACGAAACTTTACACATATCTTCTTTTTGCCCAAGGACGATCCCTATTGAAATTGGTTAAAATCGGTTCAGATTTAGATATAGCCCCCATATATATGTTAGCCCCGATTTGACATGTAAGCGCTGTAAAAACTTTATTTTATATCCGATCAGTATGAAATTCGGCAGAAAGAGGTTTCTTATTATCGGTTCAGATTTAGATATAGCCCCCATATATACGTTACCCCCGATTTGACATGTAAGCGCTGTAAAAACTTTATTTTATATCCGATCAGTATGAAATTCGGCAGAAAGAGGTTTCTTCTTATATGGATGAACACTATTAAACTTGGAAGAAATCGGTTCAGATTTAGATATAGCCCCCATATATACGTTACCCCCGATTTGACATGTAAGCGCTGTAAAAACTTTATTTTATATCCGATCAGTATGAAATTCGGCAGAAAGAGGTTTCTTATTATATGGATGAACACTATTAAATTTGGAAGAAATCGGTTCAGATTTAGATATAGTCCCCATATATATGTTACCCCCGATTTGACCTGTAAGCGCTGTAAAAACTGTATTTTATATCCGATCAGTGCGAAATTCGGCAGAAAGAGGTTTCTTATTACATGAAGGAATACTGCAAAATTTGGAGATTTGACATGTAAGCGCTGTAGAGACTGTATTTTATATCCGATCAGTACGAAATTCGACAGAAGGAGGTCTTTTTACATGAATAAGTATTCAGGGAAGATCGGTTCAGATTTACATTAAAGCTCCATATATATGTTCCTCCTGATTTGGTATCAAACCGCTATAGAAGTTGTATTTTACTTCCGATCATTAAAATTTTCCAGAAAGATGTTTCTCACTTTAGGAACGAATATTGCTTCATTTAGCGATTATCGTTTCAGAATTAGATAATACGTTTCTACCCATTTACCAATTATTCCAAATTATTATGGCAATGACCCTTATCGCATTGTTAGGGAGGTGTAGGGTATTATATAGTCGGCCCCGCCCGACTTTCTGCCTTTCCTTACTGGTTTGTTTTTGATTTTGATTAGGATTTGTTTTAATTTATATCATGTCCAGCGTATCTCTCCTTCTAAGGCGGTCATGACCTTCAAAATTTAGTAGTTCTCGAGCCAGGATGTTTGGATGATTGAATAGTTTACCCACGTAACACCGGCAATATTTTTCAATTTCCTCTTTTACTGTTGGCATGTTGAGATCCTTATGGATGTTAGCGTTTCTTATATACCATGGTGCACCTGTAATAAAACGAAGAATATTCGATTGTCTTCTTTGTAATTTGCATACATTTGAAGCGCACGCTGTACCCCAGAGCTGGATACCATATGTCCAAATTGGCTTCAATACCGTTTTGTATAAAATAACTTTATACTCTGGATCTAGGGCAGATCTTTGGCTGATAAGCCACTGAAGTTGATTAGTTTTGAGTTTTATTTGAGTTACTTTAGAGTCTATGTGGCGCGACCACGTCAAACGCCGATCTAAGTGGATTCCAAGGTATTTTACATGATCCTTTTGGGTAAAAGTAACATGAGTACACTGTGAATGCCTCAAAGTGTACTCATGTTACTTTTACCCTGCATTTTTTTAACCATTCTTCTAGGATTCGGACATGCGACTGCAGTTGATCGGACGCAACTGAAGGGTTTTTGTGAGTACTGACGAAAGCAGTATCGTCCGCAAAAGTAGACGTGAGCGTAAAGTTGGTTATGGGCATATCTGCCGTAAAAATAACGTACAGTATAGGGCCAAGAATGCTCCCCTGTGGGACACCGGCATTTATTTTCTTAGAGCTAGAAAAAATGCCATTTGATTTAACTTGAAAAGACCGGTTAGTCAAATAGCTCCTGAACAGTTTATGCGTGTTGATTGGCAGAAGGTCGCATATTTTGTACAAAAGTCCTTCGTGCCAGACTTTGTCAAATGCTTGGGAAATATCTATGAATAACGCCGAACAGTGTTCTTTATTTTCAAAAGCTCTTCTGATGTAGGTTACGATACGTTGTACCTGTTCTGTAGTATTGTGACTTTTTCTAAAACAAAATTGATGGTCAGGTATAATATTGTGAGAAATTATGTGAGGTGTGATTTTCTTCATGAGAATGGACTCAAACATTTTTGAAAGTATCGATAGTAAGCTTATAGGGCGATAGGATTTGACTTGAGTTGGATCTTTGCCTGGTTTCGGTATCATCACGATTTCAGACCTCTTCCAAGATAGGGGGAAGTAACCTACACGGAGAATTGCATTGAATAAAAATAACACAATTTTCAAGGCTGAAAAGGGAAGTTCTTTAATCATTTTCGCTGTTATACCATCTCCTCCGGGCGATTTCTTTAATTTTAGTTCTTTGACAGATTTTTCAACATCCTTTATTCTAAGCTTGATTGGGCCAGGAATTATATCATCTATCACGGGCTGATAGATTGGGAGAGGAATTGAGTCATTTATCACGGGCGGATAGATTGTGTGAGAAATTGTATCATCTATCACGGGCGGATAGATTGGGCGAGGAATTATATCTATCACGGGCGGATAGATTTCAGATGTATCACTGTTGGGTGTAAAAACGGACTCGAGGTAGTTTGCGAATGCATTTACTTTCTCTTCTGTGCTTTATGCCCAGTTCCCATTTTCAAGGCGAATTGGCGATTCATGCGCAACAGGACCTCGCATATTTTTTGTGGCCTTCCAGAGACTATAATCTGTTTTCTGGGTTGGATCCAGAGATTGCAAATATATTTTTAGATCACTTTCCTCGGCTGATTTTAGGGCTGATTTCAATCTCTTCTGGCAATTTTTTAGTTTTTTTCTCAGTGCTGGGGAGCGATATTGTTGCCACTCTCTTCTTACGCTTCTTTTTTCATTGATTAACGCTTGGATGCCTATTGGGTTGGATGCCTATCGAAGCTACATCTAGTTTAGCAGATGTTATGGCTTTAAGTAGTTGTCTACCTTTTGGAGTATTGAGGCGAGAGCCCCAAAATGTGTGCTTGGCATTGTAGTCACCTGCTACCAAAAACTTTGTGCCAAGAGTGGAGAAGAACTCCATGAATTGATCTTTGTTAATATTGTGCCTAGGGGGACAATATATCGACGATATCACCAGATTTGTGCCTGTGATAGCGATAGAAGTTGCTTGTATATGCTCAGTCCTATATTCGGGCATAGGATAATGTTTGATTTTATTTTGGACAATAAGAGCTGTACCACCACAGGCTCTCCCGCTAGGATGTTTAGTATCGTATGTGGAATAACCACGTATCCTAAAACAATTTCTGGTTGAAAAATGTGTCTCAGAGACTAATAAAATATCTATACAGTGGTTTCGGAGAAAATTTTCTACCTCATTTCTGTGTTGGCTCATTCCAATAACAAATTCTCATTGGATTTATTTTTGATTTAACACGAGTTGCATAAGCATACTTTGATTTCTCATCATTTCTTGCATCATGCTTTGCATATTCAACATGAATGAATTCATAGTTTCTATTAATTTTTCTATTGGGTTTTCGAGGGGAAATTGAGGGGGTAACGAATTACCATTTCTTGTCATACGGGCCTATGACATATTTGGATGAATTGTATTCTTTGGGATTCGGTTTACGTTTGGATCGCTAGAACTAGCATTTTCTGTAGGAGATACAGTTCTTAAGCCTGGGAAAGGCGATGGAATATAGCTTGCATATGTTGGAGTTTTATTAACATTGTTTGATTTTTTCATGTGCTTATAGACAGGGCAACCCCTGTAGTTTGCTGTATGATTCTCACCGCAGTTACTACATTTGTGCACATCGCCACATCTGACACAAATGGCCGGTAATTTACAGTATGCCTTGGTGTGTCCAAATTCTTGACAATTTGTACATTGGGGAGGATCGGCTCTTTTTAAAGGTTCCTCGACTCGAATTCTACGGTTGCACAAATATCTTAGATCGTAAATAGGATGAGGTGCGCCTTTTTTCTTTATTCTTGAAGAATCAAATGTTAGTTCAACCTTAAACATGGGCTGAGGAATTTTCTTTTTATTTATAATGTTTATTATGGATTTAACTTCATAACACTCTTTAGCAAGTTCATCGATTATTTCAGCTGTTGAAACTATACTATCAATACCCTTAATTACTACCACAAGACCTTTTGAACTCTTAAGCTGGTAAGTGTAGTTTTTGTCTAAATCGAGCAACCCAACCACCTTTCTATAAGACACTTCGGTGTGTGTCTGAATTTTTGTTTCGTATACATTGCCTCTACGAAGTGAAGCAACATAGAAGTTTTCTTTGCCTAGTAGCTGGGACAGCTTATTTACCAACGCGTTAGTTGTTTGTTCCCGCAAGAAAAGCGGAGGTGATTTGGGTTCTCTTATAGTTTCATTTGTTTCTTCATTACTATCCTCAGAGCTGAGGAGGTCAAATCGGTTCGAACTTACCGCATTCATTCCTTTGGAAACTTTGGGATCTGGTTCCTTATGAGGAGACCTTGCACTTGCCTTTCGTTTTGTCACTAAAATATATCTATCTATACCAGTTTGTATTTTCTCATCTTTGCCCGTTGTACTGTTTGGATTTGTACCTTTGGGGATTGTTCCTGTTGCTGTGGCAACACTATTTCCATTCGGATTAGCTACTGAACTTGAAAGCATACTTTTAGGCACTACGTTATTTTGCATTGTATTTGTTAGCATTTCTATTTGATTTGTTTCACTACTTGACAACTGCGGTGAGAAAGAGCGCGCATTGTTTGGGGTTTTGGCGGTCAAAAAGAGGCTGTCATCTCTTGTAGGCGTTGTTGTTGCGTTACATTCTGTAATTGTCACAGAAATGTACGCATTTCTGCCATTAAGACTTAACCGCCTCTCAACGGAGGGAGTGAGAGACATGCACGAATATTTGTTTTTGTAAATTTCCTATGTTTATTTATGAACAACCAACACAGCAAGCACTATGATTTTTAACTTGATTATTTTTCTTGCAAAAAGTTACACTTTAGCAATAAACTTTAACACAGAATTATAACCAAATCACTTGTCAATAGCGTCCAACTCGCTTTATATGCTTTAGCAGGGTTAATCCCAAAGAAAATAATTTTTTAATAGAATTTTTGTGAGAGCCACTATAAACACGTCTGTACGCAACTATGTTGCCAGATGTTTGTTAATGCATTCTTCCGCCAGAAAAATGGCGGAAAAATGCAACCCTGTGAATTTACAACCGTGTGAACATACAATTATTGTTTTGCAACGTTAGCAGAAAAGTCATTGCGAGATAATTTGCTGATTGTTATATGTTCGAAGTTTATGCATGTGACAACGGCGCCATTGCCAGAAAATCATTTTATTTGCAACACTGTCTATAATGTATTTTTATTGGCAATCCTGCATATAAATATTTACAAAATATATTGTAAATATATGAAATTGTAATGTTTTCTTGCAATCGTCTGAACTGTCAATTTACCTTTGCCTATCAATCTGACATTGCCCGTATATTTGCAGCACTTTAACAGGGTTGATAACGTTTGCCGATCTGGCAATCGTCTATACTCAGCTTTAGATTCATGATTTATTTAGGCTACTATTCATTTAATAACTCAGCATATTTTCTTTCTCATGTGATAATTTGAGCAGTTTTTATCGATTTTTCGAATGAAATAGTTTTTGTTTGGGACTCTCTGGATTGTCCGTCGCTGAAATAGACACATAGTCGAAAAAACTGGCTTCACTCTGTCTGTCGCAAACAACAGCCAGATTACTTCAGTAACGCACGCGGGCATTATTAATTGCAGTCGGCTCTCTATTATCCGTCGCTCGCAGTCATCATTTCGACCACTGCAGTGTCCCCGCCCTTCACTCCTCGTAGTCCGCCCTTTTCGCTCGCTGTCAACAGTCCAATCCGCAGACAGTAAGATCCCGCTCGTCTCATGCCCTTTGTAGTCACAGTCGTTTGCCGTCCGCAGTTAGCAACAAGTTTTATTGCTCTGATCATCATCGTATACAACCTTTTTAAAATAGCGGAACGCGTCGATAATGATCATTGCCATCAACCGCTTTGCATATTGTATTTATTGCCTACCATACATCTGCCATAGAATTATGTATTGATTTTTATTTTCTTTCTTGTTCTATTTCAACGACTGCAGTCAGTCGCCAACTTGAATTCAACATATAATATTGGCAATATACCTTGAATTATGAAATAATAAATATTATAGAAAATTTTAAGTCTTGGTTTGAATTCATCCTTTAGACAATCTCGCATATAAGGGACAACGAAAGGCTCGTTGCCCCCACATACAATCGTTTGGAAACTCTTGCATATAAAGGACAACGAAAGGCTCGTTGCCCTCTCCTTTAACCGTGTGGAAACTCTAGCATATACCGGATAACGAAAAAGCTCGTTGTCCTCTCCATCTAGGTCCTTCGAGCCGGATCCACCAGGTGAAGATGTCAACCGAACAAATTGAAGATAGCCTCAATGGTTGCACAACACCTTCGCAAGTTAGCAATACTGTTCGCCTTAGAATACTTCGTCGGGAGCAGCTTGTAAAGAGTCTCCTTTGCAGCAAACACAACTTAGAATTATTTGAAGAAATGTCAATGTCACAACAGGAAGTGAAGTTATCAATGCTTGACCATCAGTTTGACACCCTAGATCAGTTGCAGTCACAGCTTGAACTCTTGGATGAGTCACAATTCAGTGAAAATCACCGTGAGCAATTTGAGGAAGCCTACTTCGAAATAAAATCACGAATTGTGGAACGAATGTCAAGGTTGAGAGCAGAGTCATCGGAAACGTTCTTGTCCAGTACGCATGTAATGCCTTCTACTATTATGTCCACAAGAAACTCGGTCTTGCCTAAGCTCAATCTTTCCAAATTTAGCGGCCAGCACAAGGAGTGGTTGGAATTTTTCAACATGTTCAAAATGTTAGTCGACAGCGACAGCGGCCCATCTCCAATCGTAAAATTCCAATATTTGAGATCATGTTTGACTGGTAATGCGGCTCGCTTGGTACAGTCACTGGACATTTCACCGGAAAACTACTCAAAGGCCATTGAGCTTTTGAAAGAACGATACGACAACAAACGGAATATATTTCAATCGCATATAAATGATATTTTCGCAATTCAAAAACTTCAAAAACCAACATTGACGTCACTTCTTGACTTTATAGACACCTTTAACTCGAACCTACGTTCCTTGCAGTCAATCGCAGATAATGAACAAATTGCAGATGGCATTATACTTCAAATGGTCATATCAAAACTCGACAGTGAAACCCAAGCAAAGTGGGAGGAAGAAGTCTCTCTACATTGGGAGAAGCAAAACACTTTGACAAATAAGCTTAAGATGCCAACATGGACAGATCTTGCTTGGTTTCTAGAACTTCGTTGTAAAACTTTGGACATCATTGAATCCAATAGCTGTAACTCGTCAAAATCCTCTCATAGACAAAATCGTCGCAATCAAAGTTCTTTATCACACCTTCGTCATCGCCCTCCTTTCGCCAAACAAAATCCTTCCCAAGTCACTTTCGTCGTTGCTGAAAATGAATCGTCGCATTGCAACCTTTGCGATGGTAGCCCTGCACACAGCCCTTTCAAATGTGGCAGTTTTACAAACCTCAGTGTTTTGGATAGGTATGAATTTGTAAAATTGAAAAAACTTTGTTTAAATTGTCTTTCAGCGAATCATATGGTCAGGAGGTGCCCTTCCATCAACAAATGTCAGGAGTGCCGTTCAGGCCATCACACTCTCTTGCACATGGAAAAGTCTCAGCAACAACCGCCATCTTCAGAAGCTCCAAACTCGCTTTCGACGCAGAATGAAGGGACGTCAAACGATCATTCATCAGTCACTTTGGAGATTTCTCAAGCTAAGAGTGAAGTTCTACTTGGTACGGCTAAGGTAGATATATGCAACCCCAATGGTTCATCAGTCATCGGCAGAGCTTTATTGGATTCTGAATTGAACTTCATAACTGAGCGAATGGCCCAACACCTTCGTCTGCAACGAAAGAAGATCGATATAGAAATCAACGGCGTGGGTGAAACAAAAACTGCTGCGCAACAAATCGCCACTGTGGTTATCAAATCGATTGTGAATAACTACATAGCACATCTCGACGTGATTATAATTCCCTCAATTACTTCCTATCAATCTCGCAATAAGTTGAATTCAACTAACTGGGTCATTCCCAACAATATCAAGTTAGCTGACGCGACGTATAACGCTCCTGGCCCAATAGATTTGCTCATTGCTGCAGAACTTTTCTACGAATTACTTCTTGTTGGCCAAATACAATCGGATAAGGCACCCATTCTACAAAAAACAAAGCTTGGATGGATTGTTGCTGGATCTGTAGCCCAATCCCCTCTGACGTCGAACGCAGCTGTTAAGCCCAAGTCGTATAACACAAATATTGTTACTTTGCAACCAAAACTACCATATCACTGCTTCTCCGTATCATCACCTCAATCGAATTTAGAAAATATATTGCAAAGGTTTTGGCAATTAGAACATTATACATCCACGTCATCTCCATTATCGACAGAAGAAGAATATTGTGAACGATATTTCACCGAAACGACAAAAAGATGTCCAATTTCTAATAAATATGTGGTCCGATTACCTTTCAAAGAAAATCCATCAACTTTAGGTCAATCCTATGACATAGCTCGTCCTAGAAAGCAAATTTGAACGTAACACACCACTGATGAACGAATACACGAAGTTTTTGGATGAATATATTGCGTTGTCCCATATGAGGATGGTGGCGCCATATGACTACGAAGGAAAATATTTCATTCCACACCACTGTGTCATAAAGCCTGATAGTTCCACGACCCGTCTGTGTGTAGTGTTCGACGCCTCCTGCAAAACTTCAAATGGAAAATCGCTTAATGACATTCTTTGTGTGGGACCTCCCATTCAGAACGATATATTTAATATACTTAGTATATTCAGATTTCACAAATATGTTTTAGTTGCAGATATCACTAAAATGTATCGACAGGTACTGGTCGATGAACGCGATGCTCGATGGCAATGTATATTGTGGAGAGACAGCTCCAATTGTCTGTCGGTGTTTCAATTAGAGACTGTAATGTATGGAACGAGCAGCGCGCCGTATCTAGAAACGAAGTGTATAAGCCAACTAGCACAAGATGAATCAGCAGAATATCCAATCGGTGCAGCAGTTCTTTCGAATGATTTTTACGTAGATAATATGATGACTGGAACAAATACTATAGAAAAGCTCATCGAAATCAAACATGCAGAGGTAATTGCAGATGTTCCAGAGGACGATAAAGAAGACATAATCCATGTATCAAACATGCAATATATCAAAACTTTAGGACTTCGATGGTCACCCTTGGAAGATGTTTATAGTTTTGAGTACAGCACGCACTATCCACCAAAAAGAACAACCAAACGGGTAATTCTATCCCACATGGCGTCGCTGTTTGATCCACTAGGACTACTTAATCCTATTATAGTCAAGCGTAAGCTCCTAATGCAAGATCTATGGTCTATGAAATTAGACTGGGATGAAGCGTACCTCAGATTAAAAAACAATTTGAACAAATCAGCAACATAAAGATCAAAAGGTTTGTTTCATTTGATAATTATACTCAAATTCATGCATTTTCAGATGCAAGCACAAAGGCTTATGGAGCATGTATCTACTCCGTAACAACTACTCCAGAAGATCTTTTAAGTATTGTTATCAAATTGCTGCCAAATTCTCCAACAGAAGTCACTTGCTGGTCTGACTCAACATTAGCTGGCATGGATTTCGGGGGAACCAGCAAGATGGACATCATTCGTAGCCAATAGAGTCACAAAAATACAGAGCCTTACAAACAGTTTTAAATGGCGACATGTTCCATCAGCACAAAATCCAGCCGACTTGTTGTCTCGCGGGGCCAATGTCGACAGTCTCGTCAATAACGAAATTTGGTTTTCTGGACCAGGGTTTTTAAAATTTCCTAGATCACAATGGCCTTCTGAGCCTGAACCAGAAAACGCTATGACAGAAGTGCGTCCCTCAAGCTTAGTGTGTGCGGCAACTATTTCTGAAGACTGGATAGCACAACGCAAATTCGTCAATAACTACAATAAACTGGTTCGTATGTTTGCATATATAAATCGATTTATAGATTCTTGTCGTAAAACAAATAAGAATTTCTAACCAATTACCGCATCAGAAATGAATAAGTCTATTTCAACTATATGTCGTGTAATACAAACCATTCACTTCAAAGAAGAATTTCATACTTTATCAAAAAAGGGAATTGTAGGAAAACAATCCAGGAAAATTCAACTTTCTCCGTTTGCATAACAACGTAATAAAAGTAGGTGGTCGCCTTAAAAAGGCATCACATGACTTTGATGCAAAACACCCAAGTCCTCCGATCCCAACGATTTACGGGCACTCACCCCCGCTCATTTTCTAATAGGAAGGACAGCAACAACAATCTTAGAACCTTCTACGTCGAATGCGAACACAACTATTCTCAGGAAATACCAAATAGTACAATGGATACATCAGCAATTTTGGGAACGATGGTCCCAAGAATACTTAAAAACATTACAAGAAAGATCAAAGTGGACAACAATTCAACCCAACATACAACAAGACGATCTAGTACTTGTAAAAGAGGAAAATACACCACAATTGAAATGGCCATTAGCAAGAGTCATCGAAACAATACCAGGCACCGATGGAATTGTAAGGGTTGTTATGATAAGAACATCCAATGGAACATATAAAAGAGCGGTAACTAAGATTTGTAAATTACGAATAGAACAATAGAGTTCTTCATATTAGCCATGTTTTCGTTACAAGCTAGCACTTTAAGTTTAGCACTTTGCAACGAAAACAACTGACTTCCACTAACTGGCACATAAGCAATATGTGGCGGATTTTCACTATCTGGTAGCAATGGTGTCATGAGTTGCGAAGAAAGAACAGTGCGAAACAGACAAAAAATTCGTGAAAAGTATTTATAAAACATATATATACTATTCTATGTTCAATTGTTTACATTCTTTTTGCAAATATTAAAATAATTTCCCATTTTTGTTCTTCTTCTTCCCGTTAATTCACAATAATTGGTAAAATCTCTCCAAAAATGGGATGCCATATTGCTAAATATAGGGTGCCCAATCTGGCAACATCATACTCGATTAAGACATGAACACAAGCACCAAACTTCATCGGGAACTAATAGTGCTTAAAAGTGCTTAGCTCCCCATACAAATTAAGCACTTATGGTGTAACGAAAACACACCTATTGAAAGCGAAGCTTTCAAGGGGGAGGATGTTTGGGACTCTCTGGATTATCCGTCGCTGAAATAGACACATAGTCGAAAAAATTGGCTTCACTCTGTCAGTCGCAAACAACAGTCCGATTACTTCAGTAACGCGCGCGGGCATTATTAATTGCAGTCGGCTCTCTATTATCCGTCGCTCGCAGTCATCATTTCGAACACTGCATCACTGCAGTGTCCCCGCCCTTCACTCCTTGCAGTCCGCCCTTTTCGCTCGCTGTCAACAGTACACTCCGCAGACAGTAAGATCCCGCTCGTCTCATGCCCTTTGCAGTCACAGTCGTTTGCCGTCCGCAGTTAGCAACAAGTTTTATTGCTCTGATCATCATCGTATACAACCTTTTTAAAATAGCGGAACGCGTCGATAATGATCATTGCCATCAAACGCTTTGCATATTATATTTATTGCCTACCATATATCTGCCATAGAATTATGTATTGATTTTTATTTTCTTTCTTGTTCTATTTCAACGACTGCAGTCAGTCGCCAACTTGAATTCAACATATAATATTGTCAATATACCTTGAATTATGAAATAATAAATATTATAGAAAATTTTAAGCCTTGGTTTGAATTCATCCTTTAGACAATCTCGCATATAAGGGACAACGAAAGGCTCGTTGCCCCCACATACAATCGTTTGGAAACTCTTGCATATAAAGGACAACGAAAGGCTCGTTGCCCTCTCCTTTAACCGTGTGGAAACTCTAGCATATACAGGATAACGAAAAAGCTCGTTGTCCTCTCCAGTTTTTATTTACGAAATACAGACATACATAAGTTTGTGAGTGATATTATTGATCGATATTTGTTACGATGCCAAGAAGAGGTTATGGTAACATTGGGCGGCGTTCTCAGAATGCAACGCTAATCCGAAATGTTGCACAAAATCACACGGAAGAGGTACGTACTATTGAACGAGAATCAGCTCGGGCGCGACGTCAAGCAGCCATTACTGAAGTTTACAATGAGCAACAACGATTGAGAAGAATAAAAAAACGTTTCTCGAAAGAGCCGATGAGAATCGGAAATGGACAAATACCGGTAGATACTGTGAGTGGTTTAATATCGATACTGATTGTGACGAAACTAATGAAAAATTGTATGGTGGAAAGGATTTTGAATGGGCCATTCAAGGAGGAAGAATCCGTAATTAAGTGAATTGCTTTGACTTCAACCGATTTATCATTCCAGTGGAACTTGCATAAACAAGTCAGAATGACAATCGCTGGAAGTGTGTGGGGGTAAATCTGGAAATGCCATGCTTTTCACACGGCCAGCTGTATTTTGCGTTTTCCCGAGCTGGCTACCCATCCTCACTCTTCACGTACGATCCAGAGCATAAAATAAAAATGTTGTATATCTTAATGCAACCGAAAATATATTTTGGGCAAAACGAAGTTTGCCGGGTCAGCTTGTACAAAAATAAATTAAACATAAAGGTTTGGGTTTAGGTTAGGGTGGCAGCCGTATTTTTTTACAAGCTCACATAGACCAGTTTAGGTCCTTAGTGTTACCACGGGCTGAAATGCCCCTCATAGAAACCAACCTGTTTGATATATAAATTTATCGATAGTACGAATATCAGTACTGGAAAGATCTGTTAGGCTGCCTAAAAAGGCCGACCCCAGTATGTCCAGTCGTCGTTTACTCAAAGCGGGGCAGTCGCAAAGCAAGTGCTCAATGCTCTCCACTTCTTCCTCATCTCCACAGCTTCGGCAGAAGTCATTGAAGTCAATACCCAATCTTTTGGCGTGTTCGCCGATCAAGTTAGCTGTACTAACGTAGACAATCGTTTCCTCTCTAGTGCGAGGAGATATTTTGACCTTCTCAGGTCATACCTTGGCCAGATTTGTCTAGCTACCATGCAGGTGCCGATTTCTGTCCATCTTTCGTTGGACTGCCTGATTGCCTCTTGCCTAAGCCAAAGCTTGCACGTGGATAGTGGCGCACCAATATATGCAAATTCTTCGAGAATTTGTAATGTCGTCCCTTTCCTAGCAAGTTCATCGGCTTTGCAGTTCCCCGGGTATCCCTATGCCCAGGCACCCATATGAGGTGTATATTAAACTGCTCAGGCATGTCGTTAAGAGATCTGCGGCAGTCGAGGGCTGTTTGTGAATTTGGGGATGTTGCCTCCAGAGAATTGATGGCAGCCTGGCAGTCCGAAAAAATTAAACATAAAACTACAATAATAATTTATTACTAGTATAATTCAAACTAATTAAACTAAAGACACATAATTAAACTAAAGACACAAAACAAACACGACACAATCAACAAAAACATCATAAACAATAAACAAATAAAGATTTTAAGGGACTTGAATTTGACCTTTTTTTTTTATTTAATTTCAAGAGATTTATAATCCCACGACTTGAACCGATCGTTTCCACTTATCAAATGCGAATTTTTCTCCCGGCAGCGGCCTTTATACCCTCCGTTTGCCGCTGGGTTTCCCTCGGATTTCCACCAAGCTTTCCCTCTCTGGAGTTTGTTGTTATGTGGTTATTTTGGTTTTTTGTACATAACAACAAACTCAGCTGGCGGGTTTTTTATTCTGTCATATGTTTGATTGACGTTAAAATTAAGCCATTCTTGACATTCTGTTTTCCTGTCTACATTTTTAATGTTCTTTCAGTGTCAAAACGAAACTCGAAGTCAATGTTTTCTAGTTTTGTTTTATTTCCGTTGTAAACTTAAATAAAAGTGTTGCTTTTTATTACTCTTGGATGTTATTTAAAAACAATAAAGATGATGAAGCTGTGTTTGTTGTTATTGTTGGTACAGATGTTAATTTACTTTGTTGTTTTATAATTTTAAGATTTAAAGTCTTCTTAGAACACAAATACACTTTAGAAAGCCAAGAGGAGCATGAAGCATAGCATATCTTCAAAAAGGGCGAAACCCAAGATAGCGTAGGAGAACAACTGTTTGGATGAGGGAACCGAATAAGTGTTGCTATATATATTTCTGGCCTAGGCAAAACAAAGTGTTGCCTGCTGCCATGTGACATTTCCATTGGAAAATTTGAAATTTTTTAGCATAAACGTACTCGTACTCAGACCGTTTTGACGTACGACCATCATTTGTGTTGTTTACAGCAGAGATCGGCAAAACAGCGCCCATAGGCGGTTCTCCTCTCACACATTGAATGAGAATATAATAATTCATTCAGTTTACATTGAGAGAGGGATTTTTTTTGTTATGGTTGTATGAGTGTGCCGATACCAGGTTTACAGTGACTTGAAAAAATCAATTGGCAAAAAAATGGAATTAACTCGTGAACATTTTCGTGCGATCATTTTTCACAACTTTCGACGTGGATTATCACGACAAGAGTGCATCGATGAACTATCTTTGTATGGTGATGAAGCACCATCCTTAATGAATTCAATCGTGGCCGACGACGCTCGTAGACGAAGGTCGTCCAAAAACGGCCGTTGTGCCAGAGGATATTGATGCCGTGCGTGAAGTGATAATGCAAGATCATCATGTGACATACCGTGAGATAGAGGCATCCTTGGGGATTTCTTCCACCAGCATACATTCGATATTGCATGAACACCTGGCCGTAAAAAAGGTTTGTTCTCGTTGGATCCCGCACAATTTGACAATCGCTCAAAAAAGGCTCGTGTCTATTGGTGCAACGAAATTTTGAAAAAAAAATACGATCGCGGTGCTTCAAAAGACGTTTATAAGATAGTCACAGGTGACGAATCTTGGATCTATGCTTATAAACCCGAAACAAAACAGCAATCTACGAGCTCTCACCCATCGACCCATCTCCGAAGACGAGCCATATCCAACAAAAGTTGTTCCTTGAAGAAGCACTTCGAAGCAAATGGTCGCCTGTTTCTTCGGCAAAACTGGAGGTCAATTCTGAGTGGTACACTACAATTTGTTTGCCTGAAGTCTTCGGAGAAATTCGAAAAACGAACAAGAGAAGACGAATCATTGTGTACCATGACAATGCGAGCTCTCACCCATCGGCTCAAACCAGCACCTTTTTGATCGGCCAAAACGTCGAATTGATGGGTTATCCGCCGTACAGCCCTGACTTGGCACCCAATGACTTCTTTTTATTCCCGCACATCAAGAAAAAAAAGCATGGTCAATGATTTTCGTCGCCAGAAGATACTGTTAAAGCGTTCAAAAACCATGTTTTGGAGGTGTCTCAATCGGAGTGGAAAAAGTGCTTCGATAATTGGTTTGAGCGCATGCAAAAGTGTATAAATCATGCTGGAGAATACTTTGAAAAACAATAAAACCATTTTTGATGATAAATATTCGCATTTTCATTATTAGGCCAGAAATATATACAGCAGCCCGTACTGTTCCGATACCGGCACCGGAACCAGCTACACCGACTGTTGCAGCGCCAGCACCAATTAATTTGGCAGCTGAATGAATGTCACGGGTGACAGTGGAGATCTGGAATGACCTGATTTGTGGCAGTAAAGCAACTGGGGTTGTATTCTGAGTGGACAAGGATTGGCTGATGACTGCGCTGCTCAATGGTCGCAAGTATTGCTTGGAGCCGTTAAGGATTGCGGTTCTGGCAACGAGGGCAATACGGGAGACTGTTGATACAAACATTTTGATTTGTTTTTTATTCTTTTATTTAAGTTGCTTTGAAGATCATCAAGAAATTGAAGCTAGCGTACGTAAGTTTTCGAACGAACCCTGACAACAGGGTTTTCATCATGGTAAAGTTCACTTACGTGCAACGTTTGGAAATCATTAAAAATTACTACCGAAATTCTGAGTCGGTGGTCGCAACTTTAAGAGCGCTTACTCCAATTTTTGGCCGTAATAATCGTCCCATCCGAGTGGATAAATTTGAATCCAAATTTTCCCATGTTACCGTCAGCGCTATCGTGCCACGTTATAAAATTATTTTTGGCCAGAATTGGATGAGCTTGACATCGCCGATATGTGGTTTCAACAAGACGGTGCCACTAGCCACACAGCACACGTTACAATAGATTTACTGAAAGGCAAATTCGGTGAACGTGTTATCTCGAGAAATGGTCCGGTCGAATGGCCACCTCATTCATAAGATTTAACGCCATTGCATTTCTTTTTATGGGGCCACATCAAGAGTGTTGGAAAATTGGGTCCAAAGAATAGATCGCTGTAGACGGGCTCGTGGTGATCGTGAAATTACTGAACACTCACCAAAAATATCCTGAATTCACAAAAAATTCCTGAACAAAAAAAATTAATAATATAACAAAATGATTATAGATGTGAAGCTATTTTCTTCATGGATCTATAAACTCCTCTCCGAGACTGGATAAGCCACATGTTAAGGAATAGAGTAGCACAGGGAACACCACAGGGCGGTATATTATCGCCACTCCTGTGGGTCACTACTATAAATAGTCTCCTAAGGATACTAACGGAGCAGACGACGTTATAATACTTCTGAGGGGGAAGAATCCTAATCAACTTTGTAGAAGGGCCGAAAAGGCTCTAAATATTGCATATGACTGGGCTCGACCGAGAGGTCTAAATGTAAACCCAGAAAAAACAGAGATATGTCTGTTCACAAGGAAAACTAAGATTGGTCAATATGATGACCCACTTTTCCTAAAAACAATTCCAGTATCCAACAGGGTTAATTACTTAGGTGTAATCCTGGACAGGAAACTAAATTGGAAGTGCCACATAGAAGAACGAGCGAACAAAGCTCACATATGCTGGGCACTATGTAGAAGAGCCATTAGCTCAAAATTGGGCCTTAATCCAAGTATGACACACTGGCTCTACAAGAGCGTAATCAGACCTATTTTAACTAAAGCATCAGTAGTGTGGACATCACATGTCATATCATCAAAAGATAGCTGAGGTAGTGACGGTGGATTTAACTGACATATCATCAGTATCCGACAGAATACCTGAAAAATCAATAGTTGCTGAGTGTGAGACCATGATACCAGACAGACAATCTTGGATTGATGGAACCGTAGTGCAGACAACATCTGGGAATTGTTGTTATACAGATGGAGACTTGCAAACCACAACACTAGAGAACTCAAAACCCTTCGGAGTTACGAGTTCTGAACTAAAAATATGGGCGAAGAACGCCCATATCACGCTATGGAATAGTGAAAACGTTGGGAAGACAACGAAGGTCTTGTGGGGTGACCCAAAGGAAGACAAGACCAAGACCTTACTGAGATTGAGCAAGGTAGAAACTAGTAAGATCATGGGTGTCCTTACAGGACACACATGCTTACAAGCTCACCTACATACATAGGATAGGAGTTGTAGATGACAGCGTATGTAGGGCATGCGGGGAGGATGACGAAACGTTGGAGCATTTCCTCTGCCAGTGCCCAGCGTTCGCCAGCAATAGATCCCGTTTCTTAAGAAATGATACTATACCATACTTGACCCAACTTAGGGGCGTAGACTGGAAAATGATTAACGACTATGTTGACAGTACAGAGTTCCTAAAATAACTTTCCAATGACCTTTTTAATAATAATGACCTTTTTAATAATAATAATTAGAGCGCACAACAGGCCGAATACTGGCTTATGTGTATGTCCAAGGACTTAAGGCGGAATTTCACCGCCTCCTCTTCTCAACCTAACCTAACCTATGGGAGTGACAAATTTTCATGCGGCATAAAATGCTCAAAAAGGTATATTTTCGCAAAAACTCGAAAATGACATAACTCGACTTAAGTGGTTATTTGTGAAAACCACAGATATATTCCGAGTCGACATCTAAGCGCTAATCTCTGCCAAATTTAAGAAAATCGGAGATTTATATATGGCCCTTCCGCATTGGTCGCAAACCACCATATAAGCTTTGTTTTACATCCTATCAATACGAATCTGGTGGAGAGAAGTACTTGGTATAGAAATAAACACTGCCAAGTTTGAAGACATAAGTTTCTTCCGATTTGATATCAAAGAGATATAGAAGCTTTATTTTCCATTCGATCATTATGAAATTCAACAGTGGGGAGTTTTTTTGGTGAAGAGACGAACTCAGGCTCGATTAATGAAAATAGGTTAAAATGTATATAATCGTATAACCACTACACTATATATGTATATATTCCTCCCGATTTTGTATTTATGTACTATATAAGTCGTTTTTCAATTTTATCATTATTAAATTTGACAGAGAGGAGTTTGAGTGTTCAGTAATTTCACAATCACCAAAAATATCCCGAATTCACAAAAAATTCCTGAACAAAAAAAATTAATAATATTTATTTATTATTATTTATTAATAGATTTGTATTTTAACAATGATAAATAATTGTATAAATTTCATAATAAATCTATATATGACTTAGCATAATTGCTGTAAGCCAGATTTGTGTTTACAATTGTTTGTTCACTTAAATAGTAAATGTACATTAATTAATAATCAAATTCATTTAGTATCCAACGCCTATATTTAATACATGTTTCAAGGTATTTGTATAGTGAGGAAATATTCGTGCCATTTAATAGTCTAATAACTTCATTAGCATTGAGTTTGTTTTGACCAAAGTGAATTAACCTAAACTCTTTGTAAACTGGGCAAATACCAATAAAGTGAACTGTATTTTCCGATTCCTTCATATTGCATACTGAGCATAAACCGTCAGAGTTACTTCTAAAACATCTCGAATTTAAATCTAGCAAGCCACCTCTAGCTCTTACAATTAAACTTGTAGCACGTGATGATAGCTCTCTAGTAAGTGTTGGTGCTATACCGTAATCAAGCTGAGGGTAGAGGTCGTGGAATTGTGATCTGGATGCTTGAAGGCAAAAGTCATTACGTTCCTTAATTTTCAAAAAATAAATTATATCCTTCCAATACATACAAGTGGGAACATTGTTATTGGGAGGAGAATAGTTTATAAGTTGGCACAAATCAGACCATTCTTTTGCCCAATATACGTTTAATTCAATTATTTTCTCTGCCAGAATACGTGTTAACCTTTGTGGGCTAAGATTTAAAACATTTTTAATATAAACAAAGTGTAATTTTAGTGTAGAAGAAAATAGGGAATTGAAGCCAGTTTCTAGGTATAACATGTAATTTGGTGTATTGTTAGGCAAATACAACATTTTTTTAATAAAAAATCTAAACAATTTCTCTACGTCATCATAACTCTGGTAACCCCATACTTGCGCTGCATACAACATTATAGATTTTGCGCATGCGTCAAAAATTTTTAATTTATTTTCTTTTGATATTTTTGGGTGAGCTATATACTTTGACCACGTGGAGTTTACAGCCATTTTGGAAGAAGATAGTCTGTTTTGTAAGTATTTTTTAAAGGAAAGGTTATACGTTATATCGACGCCAAGATATGTGTAGGAATTGACAATTTCAATTGAATTGTTTTCAAATTGCCAACTTAGATCTGTGGCGATTCGTGGGCCATTGCGAAAAATAAGTATTTTTGATTTGGATAAATTCACTTTTAGGCTCCAGGTTTTACAATACTCTTGGAGGGTGTCTATCATATCTTGCAGACCAGTTGGATTGTCGGATAGTATGACAATATCATCAGCATACAATAAGATTTTAATATTTGTGTCCGCAATATGTACGCCTCCTGGCAGTATTTGAGGTAGATCGTTTAAATATAATGAAAACAATACTGGACTGAGAATACAACCTTGCTTAACTCCCGTCTCTACTGTAAAATATTCAGAAAATGAGATACCATCCCAAATTCTACTAGATGTATTTTCATAAAGTAGTTTTAAAATACGTATAATTTTTGAGGACATTCCCATACAAGAAAGTTTATAGAATAAACTATTTCTTGGAATAAGGTCAAAGGCAGAAGAAAAGTCCACAAAAAATGCATATGTATATTTGTTATTTAATTTGTTAAGATGTACAATATTGACAAGATTAAAGACGTTATCTATCGTTGAGTAACCTTTACGGAACCCCGCCTGGAATTCATTAAGAATGCTATAACTGGTTAACCAATTAGTAATACGGTTCAGTAATATATTATTAAATATTTTACAGATGGTGTCTATTAAGGATAAACCTCTGTAGTTTGTTGTGAGATTTGGATCACCTTTTTTAAATAGCGGTATTAAAATCGATTCTTTAAAGGATGAAGGAATTTGTTCTTTGAGGAAGATGTTATTGAAAACAGACAATATCTCTCGTAAAAAGCTATGAGGTGCAAACTTGTAAAATTCATATGGGATTCCATCCTGCCCTGGCGATTTATTTAGTTTAAGCTTCCTTATAACCGTATACAGTTCGCAAAATTCAAAAGGTGAGTCAAGGAAAGGGTTGACAAGACAGGGTAAGCACCAATTTATGTTTTGTTCATCTGTGGGTTCACAAAACACTGTTCGAAAGTGAGAGAGAAAATCATTTGCTGTAAGATCTCCTCTAGTGGAATAAACACGGTTCTTCAGTGAGTTCGACAGATTCCACCAATCTTTACTGCTGGTTACAATATCTAATTTTTTAAGATTATTATTGTAGAATTCTAACTTTTTCTCGTTGCAGAGTTTTTGGAAATCTGATCTGGAAGCGTAATAACGTTTTCTGTTAAATGGCGTATGAAATTTCTTAAACTGTTTTAATTTTCTTCGCATAACCGTCCTTAGGCGTAGGCACTTCCAGTCAAACCATTTTTGCTTTGGCTCAAAATATTTTTTATACGACTTTTTAATCTGTGCATGTTTAATTTTATTCAGCAAGATGTTAACCCTATCATCCACAGATATATCTGCTTCCCAGACTTGATTATCCGAAAGAGTGTTAAGATTTTGAATATACTGACTTTTATGTTTATTTTTCCAGTAGAGCCTTCGTAATTGGGTCTGTGAATTTGTTTCGGTTGCGCAATTAGGTATCCTGATATCGAGACAAATAGGCATATGGTCGGAAAAAGGTTTGGAGGGAATCGTGAGCTTATCAATATATTGCAGAAAAGTATATGAACAAATATAATAATCAATAACAGAACTACCCATTACTCCACAAAAACTAAATTTACCATCCATATCACCTGTTGTTCTGCCATTTAACACAATACCTCCAATATTCTCAATTATATTCAGTAGCTTTCTACCTTGAGTGTTTATGACCGTATCTTTAGATTGTCTACAACCATTGATATTAGGAAAATCACGTACCATGTTATACTCCAAAACCTGTTCTTCTCCTATTCTAGCATTTAAATCGCCCATTATGCAGAAATTTGTAGGACTGAATTCTTGCAGGAAAGTTGCAAATATTTCAGCTTCACTATTCCAGTTTGTACAATTTATATAAGCTGGGATGAAATGAAATACGTTTCCGTCAAAGTTAGAGGAAAGTAATATTTTCGAATTAATAGTTATAAATTTCAGTTTGAATTTATCTTTAATTTCTTTTTTGAAACCGAACAAACATCCACCACTTGCACGACCAAATCTTTGTATCTTTGTTGCTTCAACCCAGTGTATGCAATAATTTTGAAAGAATGACGAAAATGTTTTTTGTTTATTGAAGACGACATGGGTTTCAAATAGAAAAAAAATTTCAAAATTGTTTATAAATGTTAAAAAATTGCCAAAATTTAAAGAATTTTCAAGATTTGAGACATTATAAGATATTAAACGACACGAATCAAATTGCTATTTGGAAGTTTGATTTGTTTCAATAACTGTAGTTTTAGGTTTTGAGTTGCAATAAATATCAACGTCATAAGAACAACCGCAATCAGCAAATAAATCCCTCAACAATTTTGCATCATCCTCGGAAGAAGCCATTATTTTTCCATTTGACAAGAAAAAACGTTTGTCATTGATGAAAATGCAGAATTCCCCAAGCCTAACTTTAATACCTTTCTTATTGCTGGAAATGTATTTGCTTATTTGTCTCAGTTTGAATCTTGTTTTCTGCTCCTCATCGGTGTAGTCCTTCTGGATGAATATATTTTTTCCATTGAGTTTTCCTTTGGCAGCTAGAACGTTTTGGGCCTGGTTACTCGTTTCAAGCGTAAATATGACGACTTTTCCTGATATCATTTTTGTTTGGGAAATTCCCACTGACACATTCAGGTCATCGTTACATATTTGTAGAAACTTCCTTTTTGCGTCCACAGAATTCGAAAATGTTAAGCCCCTAACAACAATGTTTGATGCACGAGATCTACGGTCCACAAATTCTAAACGGGTTGTAAGCTTCTTTACGTCATTTCTTAGCTGAGCATTTTCCTGTTTTAGGTCTTCAATCTCCGTTTTGATGGAAACCAGATCATCTTTTCTTGCCACGTCCTTTAGTTTATCGTCCAATAAATCGCACAACTTACTCCAAGAGAATGCATCTTGTTGGGAGCTAGAACTCATCTTGGCAGATACGTTATATTTTTTTGGTGTATGCTGGCTATGATCAGGGGATGTCAACACTAGTAAGCGCTTATTGTTCATTGGGCGATCATACCTCGACGTGATGTGCCACGGTAAAATAATCGATAAATGAGGGGGTGTTATTATCAGCTGTTATCAGTCGATTACAGCACGTAGGTTTGAAGGAAGAGCACAGCTGGTTGTTTACTTTTAACACTTATTTGTATTAGTGGCCAACAAATTCTTCCAGTGGTTTTAGTGATTTAGTGTCGAAATAATTTATTAAATTATGAAGATTTCTGCTCACCAGCAATCACAAAACAGCAGCACACAATCCCACAGTTGGAGGCAGCGAAGCAGTGGAAGCAGCGATAGTCTTTATGATTTGTAATTGCGTTAGAAGCAGGAAAATGAACAACAATTGCGGAGCGCTCATAAACACGACCGGCTGGTTTAATCAACAAACAACAAAGTCAACTCCTGAAATATAAATATCTTGCACAATTTATTATCGAGAGTGCTGCAGTTTTGGGCACATGTATCTGATGACAGTCTACGCGATTCGCCCAAAAAGTGGGCGGGATCAGACCCATGGACGTGGCCCCGCCTCTAGAAGCCAAATTTTGAAATTGAGACACATATCTCGCACAATTTTTAGCGAAAGTGTAGTCTGGTGGTAGTCTACGTTATTGGTCCAAAAAGGGTCGGGATCGGATCAATGGCCGGGGCCCCGCCCATATAAACTAAATTTTAAAATTGAGATATCATGCACAATTTGTTAGCGATTTGATGTATGCATTTGCTGGCAGTCTACGTAATTGGTTCAAAAATGGACGGAATCGGAAATCTGAAGTCTGGGGCAACGAAGTCGACCGGGTCCAGCTAGTATATATATATTTCAAGCAAAATATTTGTTTATTAATATGAATTACAATACAAAGCAAATTTTAGTATTTCGGTCCAGGGAAAAGCCCGGAGACAAAGACCATGTTGCTTTCTATATTTTCGTAGCGACAGACCAGAGCATCTGGTGTAAATCGAATCCACGACACCAAAACCCATAGGCGAGCACGCTACACTCTCATCTACTGCGGTGCTCACAAGAATAATATGTTGGGTACAATATACCTATACTCTAAAAGCGATTTTCTTTCAGCATTGACATTTTTATAACACTGAAAATTTTATTGTTAAATACCTGAAATTTGCCAACAGTTTTAATTGTCTAAATAAAAAACGATGACGATTTTTTAAGTACATACTTACGAGTACTTCCTGCATTTCTCTGACCAAGCAACTCTCATACTTAAAACTCCTTTTTTGTATCGACATTAAACCTAGAAATGAATACTGTCCTTTCGTGTATAACTATATAAAAAAAATATTATGTAAAATTTGTTGAAATCCATAGAAAAGTCTCCCGACGACAATGCACATATTAAAAAATTAAATTAATTGCTTGCAACAATATATGCTTACACAATGTGCTTATATTGATTAAAGGCTAATATAATTGCTTATACGTATTAAATTAATAATATAACAAAATGATTATAGATGTGAAGGTATTTTCTTCGTGGATCTATAATATATTTTCGCAAAAACTCGAAAATGACATAACTCGACTTAAGTGGTTATTTGTGAAAACCACAGATATATTCCGATTCGACATCTAAGCGCTAATCTCTGCCAAATTTAAGAAAATCGGGGATTTATATATGGCCCTTCCGCATTGGTCGCAAACCACCATATAAGCTTTGTTTTACATCCTATCATTACGAATCTGGTGGAGAGAAGTACTTGGTATAGAAATAAACACTGCCAAGTTTGAAGACATAAGTTTCTTCCGATTTGATATCAAAGAGATATAGAAGCTTTATTTTCCATTCGATCATTATGAAATTCAACAGTGGGGAGTTTTTTTGGTGCAGAGACGAACTCAGGCTCGATTAAAGAAAATAGGTTAAAATGTATATAATCGTATAACCACTACACTATATATGTATATAGTCCTCCCGATTTTGTATTTATGTACTATATAAGTCGTTTTTCAATTTTATCATTATTAAATTTGACAGAGAGGAGTTTGAGTGTGCAGTAATTTCACAATCACCAAAAATATCCTGAATTCACAAAAAATTCCTGAATAAAAAAGATTAATAATATAACAAAATGATTATAGATGTGAAGGTATTTTCTTCATGGATCTATAAACTCCTCTCTGTCAAATTTAATAATGATAAAATTGAAAAACGACTTATATAGTACATAAATACAAAATCGGGAGGAATATATACATATATAGTGTAGTGGTTATACGATTATATACATATTAACCTATTTTCTTTAATCGAGCCTGAGTTCGTCTCTGCACCAAAAAAACTCCCCACTGTTGAATTTCATAATGATCGAATGGAAAATAAAGCTTCTATATCTCTTTGATATCAAATCGGAAGAAACTTATGTCTTCAAACTTGGCAGTGTTTATTTCTATACCAAGTACTTCTCTCCACCAAAGCTTATATGGTGGTTTGCGACCAATGCGGAAGGGCCATATATAAATCCCCGATTTTCTTAAATTTGGCAGAGATTAGCGCTTAGATGTCGAATCGGAATATTTCTGTGGTTTTCACGAATAACCACTTAAGTCGAGTTATGCCATTTTCGAGTTTTTGCGAAAATATACCTTTTTGAGCATTTTATGCCGCATGAAAATTTGTCACTCCCATAGGTAGGTTAGGTTGAGAAGAGGAGGCGGTGAAATTCCGACTCATGTCCTTGGACATACACATAAGCCAGTATTCGGCCTGTTGTGCGCTCTAATTGTTATTATTAAAAAGTTCATTATTATTAAAAAGTTCATTGGAAAGTTATTTTAGGAACTCTGTACTGTCGACATAGTCCTTAATCTTTTTCCAGTCTACGCCCCTAAGTTGGGTCAAGTCTGGTATAGTATCATTTCTTAAGAAACGGGATCTATTGTTCGCGAACGCTGGACACTGGCAGAGGAAATGCTCCAACGTTTCGTCATCCTCCCCGCATGCCCTACATACGCTGTCATCTACAACTCCTATCCTATGTAGGCGTGCTTGTAAGCATGTGTGTCCTGTAAGGACACCCATGATCTTACTAGTTTCTGCCTTGCTCAATCTCAGTAAGGTCTTGGTCTTGTCTTCGTTTGGGTCACCCCACAAGACCTTCGTTGTCTTCCCAACGTTTTCACTATTCCATAGCGTGATATGGGCGTTCTCCGCCCATATTTTTAGTTCAGAACGCGTAACTCCGAAGGGGTTTGCGTTCTCTAGTGTTGTTGTTTGCAAGTCTCTGGCTCTAGATGCCAAGGCGTTTGCTTTCTCGTTACCCCTTACTCCGCAATTACCAGGCGCCCATATGATGCATATAGTGCCGTGGTCGGAGTAGGCGTTAATCGCCATTTTACAATCTAAAACTGTCCTCGACTTCACCGTTCTAGACGTTATTGCCCTGATAGCCCTTTGGCTATCTGTGAAAATATTCACATTTGTTGGCCTTGTGTTAGCCCCAAGCCAGCTCACACATCCTGTAATTGCTCAGACTTCCGCCTGTAGGACTGTGTTATGGTCTGGCAGACGGAATAAGAGTTCGGTTTCCGGTTCCTCGATATAAAGTCCTAGCCCCGTTCTCTCCCCTAGTTTCGATCCATCTGTATAACAGCAATTCCCAGATGTTGTCCGCACTACGGTTCCATCAATCCAAGATACTATTGATTTTTCAGGTATTCTGTCGGATACTGATGATATGTCAGTTAAATCCACCGTCACTACCTCAGCTATCTTTTGATGATATGACATGTGATCGCTTTCGATCCATTCGCCCATCACTTTGAGCCTCGTCGCCGTGAGGGCAGCTTCATATCTAATCTGTATTTCTATTGGTTGGATATTCAAGATTGTCTCCAATGCCCTACTAGATGTGGTCCTCATTGTCCCGGTTACGCCGAGCCAACACATTCGTTGGACCTTTTGTAATATCATTATGTTGCACTTATTCTTCATTGATGTCCACACTACTGATGCTTTAGTTAAAATAGGTCTGATTACGCTCTTGTAGAGCCATACTTGGATTAAGGCCCAATTTTGAGCTAATGGCTCTTCTACATAGTGCCCAGCATATGTGAGCTTTGTTCGCTCGTTCTTCTATGTGGCACTTCCAATTTAGTTTCCTGTCCAGGATTACACCTAAGTAATTAACCCTGTTGGATACTGGAATTGTTTTTTTAGGAAAAGTGGGTCATCATATTGACCAATCTTAGTTTTCCTTGTGAACAGACATATCTCTGTTTTTTCTGGGTTTACATTTAGACCTCTCGGTCGAGCCCAGTCATATGCAATTTTTAGAGCCTTTTCGGCCCTTCTACAAAGTTGATTAGGATTCTTCCCCCTCAGAAGTATTATAACGTCGTCTGCGTAACAGACTAGTTTAGGTCCTTCTTCTGTTAGTATCCTTAGGAGACTATTTATAGTAGTGACCCACAGGAGTGGTGATTATATACCGCCCTGTGGTATTCCCTGTGCTACTCTGTCTCTTTTTTTTATGTCGTGGGACCCGCAATTTATCCATCTATTCCTTAGCATGTGGCTTATCCAGTCTCGGAGAGCCCCGTCCACCTGAAACTGGTCTAAGGATTGGATGAGTGTGTCGGTCCGTACATAATTGAACGCCCCTTCAATGTCAATACATACCGCAAGTGTATACATCTTTCCAATGAAGGATTCTTCTATATTGTGTAGGGCGGTGTCCACTGATCGCTCTTTAACATAGCCAACATGCCTATGTTAAAGAGCGATCTAAATTTTAGCATTTCGCCTGGTATCTTACTTTTAATCGTGGTATCCACTATACGTTCCATGGTTTTGAGTTAGAAAGATGATAGGCTTATTGGTCTATAAGCCTTAGGTGTTGCATAACTTGCCTTGCCGGGTTTAGGTATGAAAACTACTCTTGCCTCCTGCAAGGCTTTCGGTGTGTATGCGAATTTTAGACATGCCGTGAAAATAGCGGCTAGATGAGTTGATATGTAATCCACCTCCATCTGTAGTAGTGCCGGAAATATTCCATCAGGTCTTGGTGCCTTAAATGGTGAAAAGCTTCTTACGGCTTCTTTGACCATATGGTCTGTAATGATATAACTTTGTTGTTCTTCATTTTCTCTGTAGTTCGGTATCTCAGTCTGGCCCGTCGTACCTTGCGGAAAATGGGTGTTCATCAAAAGCCTTACCATCTCTTCAGTTGAGTCTACTCTTCTGCCCATATCGTCTACCATTGTTTCGGTTTGGGTATGGGTTTTTGAGAGGAACTTTTTAATTTTAGAAACATCGTTAACGCCATCGACCTGTTCGCAGAATAGCTTCCAGGAGTTTCGTTTTGCTGTTCTTGTGATTTTGTTGTATTCTCTGAGTCTTCTATGGTAGTCGTCCCAGTATACTGGAGATTTTTTACAACGTGCCCTATTGTAAAGTCTACGGACCTTTTCCCAATGTTGCGAATCTCCCCGGTCATCCAAAGCTTCTCTTGGGCTGATTTCCTTTCTCGAAGCGGACAGCTGTCTTCGAAAGACCTTACTAATATATCCGTAATGTAATCGACATTAGTGTCAATATCCTCAACACTTAGGCACTCAAAATGTCCATGCCCTAGTCTTTCTCTAATTAGCCTTCCGAATTTTGTCCATTTAGTTTTGGTCTTATTTCTGAAACTTATTGGTTTCGGCGATGGCCGAACTTAAACCTTATGTAACGATGATCAGAAAAAGAATGTTCTTTAGAGACCCTCCATTCCTGTATCTCGTCTATTCGATTTTCTGAACATATTGTTATATCCAATACAGCGATGGGCAAAATCACTACTCGGGGTTTTTCCTCTCGCGTGTACCTGAGTACACACATTGAATGAGAGTTCATTATCATTCAGTTGCGGTTGGACATTCGATCGACGTGGTTGTGTCGTCGCTTGTAGCTTAGCGTGCACATAAAGAAAAAATGGATGATACAATTATTACAATACATACTTCAAGTATAGGAATAAAGTTTAGTATGTATTGTATTTTTACAGAAGAATTTATACACATTTCTAAATACAAGTTTAAATTATTTATTATGTTACTGCAAAAATATATATATTATTTTATTTTTGTCAAAATTAAATAAAGTAACGAATTTTTTAAAATAATTTTAAATGTATATATTATTATCTTTTAACGATTTTTTTAATAAAATTTGTATAAACACCTAAATATACTAACCAAAAAAAGTTGGACACTCGAAAACGGTTAATAGAAAAAATTAAGAATTAAATAAAGAATATGGCATAATACGAGTACTTTTATTGGAAAATTTGGATTGATTACTTTACATAGCATAATAAATATGTATGTATGCGGATAATCATAACATATTTAAAGTTCGATTTCTTTATGTACGCGTGTAATAACCCCAACTGTACTTAATGATGTTCGTTGTCCACTTTATTTATTATCTTACAAAACAAATATATGTTAGGAAAATGCAAATACCATTTCTCGCAGTGCATAAAGAGAGTGTTAACACTTCTCACAAATACATAAACATTTTGTAGAAGTATTGTGCAAAGACAAATAGAATATAAGAAGACATTCCTTCAGGCCGAAAAGTAAAATCTATCAGTTACGAACGAATAGGAATGAATTGTAACACGCGAAAACAGTATTCCGCGAACATTGATTGAACTTTTTTTGCACTTATCGATTAATATTAATTTTTTTAATAGTGATAATTACAAAAAATTCGGGGAAAACGGTCTGAAAATCCGCAAAAAAAAACTCACTCGTTGGAATCAAATTCCTATTCGTTCGTAACTGACAATTACTCGCTACAGGAAGGAATGTCTTCTTAAATTATATTGTCTTTGGTATTGTGTGCCCATCGCTGATCTAATACTTCTTCCCTTATTCTATTAACGAAGGTCGCCGTGTTACCTATGTTAAGTGTTATTAGGTCGTTAGTATTCAAGAATTCTACTAGGGCCTGGCCCCTTTTATTAATGTTACTAGTACTTCGTTACCTGTTTGTTTGACTTTCCTCACCAAGCGTTGTAGTTCCAACGTAGGTGGTAATGTCGGTGAATCGAAAGGCAGACTGATGCTAGGTATACACTTCCATTCCCTTATTTCAGTACTGTAGCATCCGATGTTGACAACTCTGGAGAAAAAAGATAACATAAATTTTTGTGACATATAATACAAGTCCTTGGTCTAGTTCCTGTATTTGCATAAAACAGTTGGTAATTGACGTGGTTTAATCCAGTAACCTTGTTTCGAATCGTCCATGGTTCTTGGATTAAAGCAATATGAGTCTTACCTTTATTTATTATTTCCATCAAAGCGTTGGTTGCCGTCTCGCTCCGATCGAGGTTTATCTGGATGACTTCAATCATTGATCCTCCAGTAGCCGGTCTTCTTGGGGGTCGGATTAGGCTCCCTCATCATTTTTTGGCTGCAGTGGGCGTTTATCTTCATCGCTGCCTTTATTATTTATTGGCTCATTTTGCGGGTTTTCAGCGCCAACCAAAGCCTTACCAATTTTAAAAAAGACTGCTTTGTTCGCATAGAGCATACGTTCTGATGTGAAATTGCTGCCCCATCCTTTGACGTGTACTGTCGTTTTAATGAGCTGAGGGATGTCCCTCATCCTCACCAGTTTCAGCTTAGCGCCTTCCCAGGGAGAGAGGATGCTATCCACAAGCTCTTTGAGGGTTTCTATACATTCTGGTGACGCGAAATTCATCCTCAGTGGGTCCCCTTTGAACTCGCTGCTCATTATCTGAATTGGTGGCCCGTCGTCGGAGTTGAGGGTGTGCTCCACAATTTTATTATTCACCAAGTCTTCAACGTTGTTGTGTTGGTCAGTGGGGATTTTGACAGATGCTCGATATCGATCATTACGTAGCAGAGCTCGTCTCTATATTGCTTTCCTGATACTTTGGCATAAGATGGTGGCTTCTTACCTTTTTCATCAACCAACTTCCTCTTCCGTATAGATCGTGACATCTTTTTAGATGTACTAATCTTTCCGGAGGATTCCGTGGTTGCGCTCGCTTCCTTTGTAGTTGGATCGACTTTGTCGCCGCCCTCTCCACCAGGATACAGACTAGAGTCTCCTTCGTGAGGGGCTTGATTTGTTCTCTCCAATTTACTTGAAAGCGGGGAGCTCTTTTTCTTCTACGGCGGTTTCACAGTTTTCTGCTCTTCTGGAAATCTGATCCTCTTTCCTGCTTCCGCGGAGGTGGATGGTGTCTCAGATAGCTCCTTTGGAGCATACTGCACTTTGGCCTGTTTGCTGTTTCGGTTCATATTCTTCAACTTTCGTCTTTGTGCCCCTGATAGCCTTTTCTTTTTTGTCGTTCTTGCTGACCTCGACGTCTTTGGAGTTAGCTAAGACAGTAATGTTAACGTGTTCGTTTGAGTCGGAATCGGATTCCCTACCTGTACTTGAAGGCTGGGTCCAGTTTATACTCTCCCGTGGTTCCTCCTTTTCCTTCTCCGTATTTTTGCCAATGGCTAGATGCGCGCTTGTTGCATTGTCTGCGACTACAGGTGCCAAGGCTCCCACACCTGTAGGAGGATTGGTTGCGCTTGTTTCAGTTACTACGACTACAGGTGCCAAGGCAGCCACACCTGTAGGAGACATTGAAAATTTTTTAGGCTCGCTAGTTTTTGATAACGACGACACGTGACTAGGGAGCACATCAACACTTGCCGCCGTTACTGGGGTTATTACTCCCTGCACCGTAACTTCATTTTCTCTTTTCCTACCTTCCATAATGTTTTTTGTTTTAAGGGAAACACCCCCATAGTCAGTTTTGGTCCGCGGGGAATGCAATATTCCCTAAGGTGGTGGACACACTGTTCCATGCCCCCAGGGGCGCCTCAGTACGGATAGAAAATCCATCCTCCCTGAGGCATCCCTAGTTGAGATGTTTCCATCCCTCTCCCTAATAATTTCCGAATATCAAAAGGGATCGTCCTAAGGGCAAAATAAATGTATGAGCAAAATATCGTTGAGATCAGACTTATTTTGCGATCTCTGCTTTGATTACAAGGATACATGGGAAGGCAGACGGGCATTGCTAAATCGACTCCGAAAGCGATTCTAAGTCTATCGGTATAATAAACCATGGATCTATCTTGTCCCTTTTATGTGTTACCACCTGTTTATACTAAAATATACACTTTTGTCTCTGTTATTAAAATGTACATTTATCTTAATTTTTTGACATATCTACGAGTGTATTTTGTGCCTTTGATACGGATTTTCCTAGTTCTTTTTTGTGAAATAATTTGTATCATTTAAATTTTACGGGGTACTTTTTGGGATTAGTTAGCACTTAAATATTTCCTGAACAAATAACATTTTTTCTGAAAATTGAACAAGACCCAAAAAAAATAACAATTCAGGAGAATTCAGGGCATCTGGCAACCCTAACTACACCTGGAATAAATTTGAAATCTATACCTTAAAAATTCTGTGTTTTATTAATATATAAAATTGTTATGTCCTTAAGGAAACCCCTTTATGAAGAGAATATACTTTCCAAAAAATTAATTTTCCATCCCTGCTTGTACTTGGAAGCCAATTTTGTAGTGCGATCCTCTCTCGGGGTCGTGCGATCCTCTCACAAATCCCATATGCCTTCTCAATCCCATATGCCTTTTGAAATCCCATATGCCTTCTCAATCCCATATGACGTTTGAAATCCCATATGCCTTCTCAATCCCATATGCCTATTGAGATCCCATATGTCTTCCCAATCCCATATGCATTTTGAAATCCCATAATTAATTATTTCAATCAATTTTTTTTATTTAACATATTTATTTATTTATTATTTACATATTATTTAGTTAATATACAGGGTGGCTGATGAGAGCTGCTACCAAAAAAAAAATTAATAACTTTTTTTCTATTTAATGAACCTGGTTAATTTTTTTTATTTTGCAGATTGATTTTTAGATTTAACAAAAATGGATAACTGGGACACTGAAACAAGAATTTGGATTGTCCGCCGCTATTACGCACTGAAGTCCGTTGTCTAGGTGGACACCCTGTTAGTTTTAAGTGCAATGAATTGTAAAATACAACACTGAACTATTACAACGAAGAAAGTAGAATAAGTTGACGTTTGTGACGGGAACGAAGTTGGCGCTCCCCTCTCTTTAGTTTTACGATTAACTCTCGAAAATAAACAAACGAACCCGAAGGTACTATTACCCACCTGTTTTCCTTTTAATTAAAAAACCATAACTTATTTGTGTTTTTATTTCTCCCCCCATCACCCGGGTAAAATTATTTTATAAATACCGAGATATTTTATTGGTCCTTCGAACCGGATAATACCGCCCGTAATAATTTATTAATAAAATAATTTACCCGAGGTGATTCTCTTTCTAGAGCCCGAAGATCCCGACGATCAAATTGGCAGCGTTACCCCCGAAACCATTATTATTGCCATTAAATACCCACATATCCCCACAAACCAACCATAAGGTAAGGTTTCGATTTTGTGATTTTCAGTGTCAAAAATAAATAAATAAAGAGTGCATGACAAAAAGAAATTAATAAACAAAAAAGAACCACCACTGCAGTGTCTGATATAAAGATAATGAACACATCAGCAATATCCAAAAAATGTGTTATCTGATGCAAAGGACGGAAGGTGAAGCCCGCGATATAATAAAGACTTGTCCTATAACTAATGAGGGTTTTAGTCAGGCGTGGCAAAATTTAGTCGATCGTTACGAGAACAAGAGGGTTCTCGTAAACGCCCAACTTAAAATATTATTCAATCTTGCCCCCGTAAGTAAAGAATCTGGACCCTCAATTAAACATTTACCGCGTACAATGAGTGACTGCATAACTAATTTATCACTATTGGCTATAGATATGTTTAGGTTAGGGTGGTAGTCGTATTTTTTATACAAGCTCACATAGAACAGTTTAGGTCCCTAGTGTTACCACGGGCTGAAATGCCCCTCATCGAAACCAACCTGTTTGCTATACAAATTTGTCGATATTACGAATATCGGTACTGGAAAGATCTGTTAGGCTGCCTAGAAAAGCCGACCCCAGTATGTCCAGTCGTCGTTTACTCAGAGCGGGACAGTCGCATAGCAAGTGCTCAATGTATGAGCAAAATATCGTTAAGATCAGACTTATTTTGCGATCTCTGCTTTGATTACAAGGATACATGGGAAGGCAGACGGGCATTGCTAAATCGACTCCGAAAGCGATTCTAAGTCTATCGGTATAATAAACCATGGATCTATCTTGTCCCTTTTATGTGTTACCACCTGTTTATACTAAAATATACACTTTTGTCTCTGTTATTAAAATGTACATTTATCTTAATTTTTTGACATATCTACGAGTGTATTTTGTGCCTTTGATACGGATTTTCCTAGTTCTTTTTTGTGAAATAATTTGTATCATTTAAATTTTACGGGGTACTTTTTGGGATTAGTTAGCACTTAAATATTTCCTGAACAAATAACATTTTTTCTGAAAATTGAACAAGACCCAAAAAAAATAACAATTCAGGAGAATTCAGGGCATCTGGCAACCCTAACTACACCTGGAATAAATTTGAAATCTATACCTTAAAAATTCTGTGTTTTATTAATATATAAAATTGTTATGTCCTTAAGGAAACCCCTTTATGAAGAGAATATACTTTCCAAAAAATTAATTTTCCATCCCTGCTTGTACTTGGAAGCCAATTTTGTAGTGCGATCCTCTCTCGGGGTCGTGCGATCCTCTCACAAATCCCATATGCCTTCTCAATCCCATATGCCTTTTGAAATCCCATATGCCTTCTCAATCCCATATGACGTTTGAAATCCCATATGCCTTCTCAATCCCATATGCCTATTGAGATCCCATATGTCTTCCCAATCCCATATGCATTTTGAAATCCCATAATTAATTATTTCAATCAATTTTTTTTATTTAACATATTTATTTATTTACTAGCTGAGCCCGGTGCGCTTCGCTGCCCATGTCAAAATTCGCGCTGTAGAAACTGTATTTTATATCCGATCAGTACGAAATTCGGCAGAAAGAGGATTGTTATTACATGAAGGAATACTGCCAAATTCGGAGAAAATCGGTTCAGATTTAGATATAGTCCCCATATATATGTTACCCCGATTTGAAATTCAAGCGCTGTAGAAACTGTATTTTATATCCGATCAGTAAGAAATTCGGCAGAAAGAGGTTTCTTATTACATGAAGGAATGCCGCAAAATTCGGAGAAAATCAGTTCAGATTTAGATATAGCCCCCATATATATATGTTACCCCCAATTTGACATGTAAGCGCTGTAGAGACTGTGTTTTATATCCGATCAGTACGAAATTCGACAGAAACAGGTTTCTATTTTACATGAATGAGTATTCTAGGAAAATCGATTCAGATTTATATATAACCTCCATATATATGTTCCTCCAGATTTGGTTACAAAGCGCTATAGAAGTTGTACTTTACTTCCGATCATTACAAAGTTCTCCAGAAAGATTTTTCTCAATTTAGGAACGAATATTGCTTAATTTTGCGATTATCGGTTCAAAATACATTTACCAATTATTCCAAATTATTATCGCAATGACCCTTATCGCATTGTTAGGGAGGTGTAGGGTATTATATAGTCGGCCCCGCCCGACTTTCTGCCTTTCCTTACTGGTATTAGTAATAAATTCACTGAATGAAAAAATACCGAATTCAGTGGAAAGTCCAGAAAATAGAAATGTATACTTATAAAATTTCCAAATTCTTGTTTCATTGATATTGCATCAAATTATCATATTGCGATTGTATTGGAGTGAGCAGCTGTAATTATCGCATACCGAGCATTTTTGTTCATGTATTTCCTATATAATACTTGCAAGATATATCAAAATATGGGCTGGGCCACGCCCACTGGCCCTATTCCGCCCATTTGAAAGCCAATCACGTAGACTGCTACCAGATACATATACGCAAAATTTCAACACTCTCGCTAACAAAATGAGCAAGATAATTCAATTTCAAAATTTGGCTTATATGGGCGGTGGCCCGCCCATTGGTCAGATCCCGCCAATTTTTGGACCAATCACGTGGACTGTCACCAGATACATATCTACAACATGACAGCACTCTAGATAAAAAATTGTGCAAGTTATATCAATTTCAAAATTTGGCTTATAAGGGCGGGGCCACGCCCATTGGTCCGATCCCGCCCATTTTCTGACCAATTACGTAGAATGTCACCAGATACATATACACAACATTGCAGCACTCCCGATAGCAAATTGTGCAAGATATAAAAATTTCAAAATTTGGTCATTGTGGGCGGGGCCACGCCTATTGGTCCGAACCCGCCCATTTTTGGACCAATCACGTAGATCGCCAACGGATATATATACACAAAATTCCAGGTCTCTCGCTAACAAATTGTGCAAGATATCACATTTTTTAAATTTGGCTTATATGGGCGGTGCCACGCCCATTGGTTCGATCCCGCCCGTTTTTGGATCAATCACGTAGACTGCCACCGTTTACATATACACAAAATTCCAGCACTCTCGCTAACAAATTGTGCAAAATATCTCAATTTCAAAATTTGGCTTATATGGGCGGGGCCACGCCCATTGGTCCGGTCCCGCCCATTTTTTCACCAATTACGTAGAATGCCACCAGATACATATACGCAACATTGCAGCACTCCCGCTAGCAAATTGTGCAAGATATCAAAATTTTGTCTATGTGGGCGGGGCCACGCCCATTGGTCCGATCCCGCCCATTTTTCGACCAATCACGTAGACTGCCACCGTTTACATATACACAAAATTCCAGCACTCTCGCTAACAAATTGTGCAAAATATCTCAATTTCAAAATTTGGCTTATATGGGCGGGGCCACGCCCATTGGTCCGATTCCGCCCATTTTTGGAAAATTCACATAATCTGCCATTAAATGCATACAAACAAAATTTCAGCACTATACCTATAATAGGAGCAGAAATATCGGATTTTTAACCTGCGATTTGTATGGGAGGTACCACGCCCCTTTGTCCAATTAATTTTTTTTTTTCTATATAAACCATCTCGTGAAAATTTAGAATCGAATAAAAAAAAAATCATCCAAATCGCTCCAGCCGTTCTGACGTGATGCCATTACACAGATGGACCGTTTCATTTTTATATATATAGATTATTTACATATTATTTAGTTAATATACAGGGTGGCTGATGAGAGCTGCTACCAAAAAAAAATTAATAACTTTTTTTCTATTTAATGAACCTGGTTAATTTTTTTTATTTTGCAGATTGATTTTTAGATTTAACAAAAATGGATAACTGGGACACTGAAACAAGAATTTGGATTGTCCGCCGCTATTACGCACTGAAGTCCGTTGTCTAGGTGGACACCCTGTTAGTTTTAAGTGCAATGAATTGTAAAATACAACACTGAACTATTACAACGAAGAAAGTAGAATAAGTTGACGTTTGTGACGGGAACGAAGTTGGCGCTCCCCTCTCTTTAGTTTTACGATTAACTCTCGAAAATAAACAAACGAACCCGAAGGTACTATTACCCACCTGTTTTCCTTTTAATTAAAAAACCATAACTTATTTGTGTTTTTATTTCTCCCCCCATCACCCGGGTAAAATTATTTTATAAATACCGAGATATTTTATTGGTCCTTCGAACCGGATAATACCGCCCGTAATAATTTATTAATAAAATAATTTACCCGAGGTGATTCTCTTTCTAGAGCCCGAAGATCCCGACGATCAAATTGGCAGCGTTACCCCCGAAACCATTATTATTGCCATTAAATACCCACATATCCCCACAAACCAACCATAAGGTAAGGTTTCGATTTTGTGATTTTCAGTGTCAAAAATAAATAAACAAAGAAACGTGTAAGAGTGCATAACAAAAAGAAATTAATAAACAAAAAAGAACCACCACTGCAGTGTCTGATATAAAGATAATGAACACATCAGCAATATCCAAAAAATGTGTTATCTGATGCAAAGGACGGAAGGTGAAGCCCGCGATATAATAAAGACTTGTCCTATAACTAATGAGGGTTTTAGTCAGGCGTGGCAAAATTTAGTCGATCGTTACGAGAACAAGAGGGTTCTCGTAAACGCCCAACTTAAAATATTATTCAATCTTGCCCCCGTAAGTAAAGAATCTGGACCCTCAATTAAACATTTACCGCGTACAATGAGTGACTGCATAACTAATTTATCACTATTGGCTATAGATATGTTTAGGTTAGGGTGGTAGTCGTATTTTTTATACAAGCTCACATAGAACAGTTTAGGTCCCTAGTGTTACCACGGGCTGAAATGCCCCTCATCGAAACCAACCTGTTTGATATACAAATTTGTCGATATTACGAATATCGGTACTGGAAAGATCTGTTAGGCTGCCTAGAAAAGCCGACCCCAGTATGTCCAGTCGTCGTTTACTCAGAGCGGGACAGTCGCATAGCAAGTGCTCAATGCTCTCCACTTCTTCCTCATCTCCACAGCTTCTGCAGAAGTCATTAGAGTCAATACCCAATCTTTTGGCGTGTTGGCCGATCAAGCAGTGTCCCGTCTGAACTGCCTCTCTAGTGCGAGGAGATATTTTGATCTTCTCAGGTCATACCTTGTCTAGCTACTCTGCAGGTGCCGATTTCTGTCCATCTTTCGTTGGACTGCCTGATTGCCTCTTGCCTAAGCCAAAGCTTCCACGTGGATAGTGGCGCACCAATATATGCAAATTCTTCGAGAATTTGTAATGTCGTCCCTTTCCTAGCAAGTTCATCGGCTTTGCAGTTCCCCGGGATATCCCTATGCCCAGGCACCCATATGAGGTGTATGTTAAACTGCTCAGCCATCTCGTTAAGAGATCTGCGGCAGTCGAGAGCTGTTTGTGTATTTAGGGATGTTGCCTCCAGAGAATTGATGGCAGCCTGTAACAGTGTACTCCGAAGCCAACCTTTTCATCATGCTTCGAACCATCCGTGTAAAAGTGGAGATGGTTTCTATTACCTGGTTTTCTTCCAACCCATTCATCTCCCGCTTTGGTTGCAACTTCTCTCGCCACAATATTAATCGGCAGTATATGGAGTAGGGCTTGTAGAGACTCGGTCGCTGTGGTCCTTAAGGCTCCGCTTATGCTCAGGCAGGCAGTTCTCTGAACCTTTGTTAGTAGGTTGGTGATGGTTAGTTTTTCAGTTGCCGTCCACCATACCACGATGCCGTATAGCAGTATAGGACGAACTACTGCTATATATATCCAGTGGACGATTTTAGGAGAGAGGCCCCACCGCGACAATACAGCCTTTTTGCAGGAATATAAGGCGACGTTAGCCTTCCTTACACGTTCCAATACATTAAGTCTAAACAGTTTTCTATCTAGAATAATTCCTAAAAATTTTGCATTTTCAGAAAAGACTAGATCTGTTCCATTTATCCGAGGTGGAGGGTGCACATGTGGGACTTTATTCATCCTAGTAAACAGAATCAATTCTGTCTTGTTTGGGTTTATGCCCAAACCGCTGCTTCTGTCCCATCTAGCCAATTTGTTCAGAGCTACCTGTAGAATGTCTCGGAGGACGTTTTCGAATTTGCCACTCACTGCGATTGCAACGTCGTCCGCATATGCCACGACCTTGCAGCCACAACGTTCTAGATCTAGCAGGATTTCATTCACCGATAGGTTCCAAATTAGTGCAGACAGTACTCCTCCTTGCGGGGTCCCTCTGTTTACAAACCTTATTAGAGTTGTGGACCCAAGCCATGCTGCTATGCGTCTTCTGTTGAGCAGACTTTGAATTAGTCAAATCAAACTAGAGTTAACATTAAGATGTGACAGTGCCGCAATTACTGCATCTGAGTGAATGTTGTTAAAAGCCCCTTCTATGTCAAGAAATGCCACCATGGTGAATTCCTTGAAATGCAGGGACGATTCGATAGTGCTCACAAGTACGTGCATAGATACAATGAATTGGGACGTTATATTTGTCGTTATATGTTCCACCCGTCTTCCAGAAGTTACCTTAGGACTTTGGGAGCAATCCCAAGGGTCTAGTTCGAATTATCCGAAATGGGAAACACTGGATAAGTTCTTGACCGCCAGGTATCAAGTCAAGAAAAGTATTAGCCCGAAAAGTAAACCTAACATCAGTAAACGGTATGCAAGTTTCGCAACAACAGTTCCTTCCGCACCTGTACAGCAGAAATGCCCCTTATTTTCTGATTCACATCCCCTACGATTATGCGAAGACTTCCTTCGAATGTCAGTGAGTAATAGGATTGAAACTGTTAAGAGACTCAAATGTTGCACCAATTGTTTGGCTTCTTCGCACACATTTTCCAACTGCAAGAGCTCGAATAGTCGTTTCTTCTGTAAGCAGAAGCACCATTCGCATCTTCACAGGAAGGAATCATCGGTACAAGTAGTCCGAGATTCGAGCTCACGTTCTGGATATTCCCAAGGTACAGGAAATCCAGCCCGCTCAGATGCTGAGGACGTTCCGACGACCTCAGCAGCTGCCCAATCTTTACAGACGTTTGCAACCGCGTTGCAATCTAATCAGTTCTCCACAGTTCTTCTGGGTACAACTATTGTGGATGTAGGTAGTCATGGTGTTAAATGTGCAGCGAGGGCTTTAATAGATCCCGCGTCTCAAACTACTTTTATTTCTAGAAAGTTCACCCAGGAAAATAATTGGTTGGAATTCGATTGTAACAATAAAAAAATAGTACTAGCAACAAAAAGTATATTGCCTACACCGTCTGTCGGTTGTATTTATAAATAAATAGTTGAAACAACAATAATAACATGGATACGATCAAATGAAAATGCTTGCAACTAAATCGATGGTTGTATCAATCGAATTAAGATTGTTTTTTTCATTGACACTCGGTTAGTTGTGGTAACCAATTTTAAATTTTCATTATAGTACCATATGATCGATTTTTGGTTGTGACAACCAATGTTTTATTCTTGACAACAAAAATTGTATCAACATACCAAAGATTATTATTGCAACGAATAATTGGTTGCTACAACAGAAAAATATTAATAAATAATCGTTTATTGGTTATCCCAATCATTTCCCAAATTTAGAATAATTAAATGTATTTTGGGAAATACAACCGAAAGATTGGTTGCTGTTCTTTTGCTGATACATGACAAACAAAAAATAAAATTAGTCGACATAAAAAAAATCTTCAACATTTTGTTCAAGAACGGTACAGATAATCAAAAATAATCTCGTGTGGATTATAATGTATGGAATGCAGAATATGTTGTGCAAAATGTTTTACATAAATATAAAATAAAGCAACAATCATGAAATTGAAAGCACAGGGTTAAGCGATATTTGCATACAAGTTTTGTGTTTTTTTCGTGTACTAAAATGTGTGTCAAATATTTCCACATCTCATAATAGTGATGAATTTGTAATATGGGATTTTTAATTTTGTTATGAATTGTTTTGTTTCTTGTTCAATAAATAAAATAAAAATTAATGAAAACTGTTTTTAATTAATTATCGGTAGTATATGACTGACAAATTGTCAAAATAACCAATTTTTTAAAACAGTTGTTTGTGGCAACTACAACAGATAATTTTAGCCACCATTTTCGTAGTTGGCGCAACCAAATATGATTGTTGTCAACATGGAAGCAGAAGTATACCACAACCAAAATATTGGTTGTCCTGATGGAATCGCATGATAGTAGACAGAACTACCAAAATTCGGTTGGCAAATAATTCGGTTGAGGCAACCAAACTGTATTCTGTGTGTTGCAAAGGAAGCTCTCTTTGCCGATATTCCCCACCACTACTGCAAATATTGTAGGTCTGAATGGTACTGTTTCAGCCAAGACGACCAGAATTTGTAGAATATCGCTGAGTTCTCCTATTGATCCAACATTTGAGCTCACTACTGATGCATATGTAGTCGATAAATTGACCGGTCGCCTTCCCACCTATTCATTGTCCCGATTGGTTGATGCCGGTTTGCGAGAACTTACAATGAACGATTTGAAATGTTCGCATATGGATCTTTTGTTAGGTGGTGACATATTTTCCCGCATAATGCATACAGCCCCAATTATATGCAGGTCCTTGCGTTACCACAATAAGGGAAAATGAGTTCGCCTTCCGCACTGTCTCTCAAAGAGAAGTCCTTGAAAGCATAACTTCCATAAAGTCAAACTCAATAGGACATGACGATATCAATCCGAAATTCATCAAACTCATTCTGCCCTTTGTTTTGCCGCATATAACGCATGTATTCAACGCAGCAATAACTACGAGCTCTTTCCCATCCGAATGGAAAATCTCCAAAGTGATTCCTATACCGAAGACTGGTAATGAATTCAGACCCATTGCAATACTGCCCTACTTGTCCAAAGCCTTTGAAAGAATTGTTCATATTCAAATTCAAAATTATATGAAACAAAGTAACCTTCTTTCCCCACGACAGTCGGGCTTCAGGCCTAAACACAGTTCGAGCTGGACTGGACTTAAATGAGATCGCGTTCCTTATACTGCTCGATCATTCTAAAGCCTTCGATTCAGTTCATCACTCACTTCTCTGCCACAAACTTTCTCGCGATTTCAATTTCTCCACCACTGCTGTAAAACTTATGTCATCATATCTTTCACACAGAGTACAATACACAGTTAATGGCGATTGCCAATCCTGTCTTCTGCCACTAAAACGTTGTGTTCCGCAAGGATCTATACTGGGTCCTCTATTGTACTCCATATACTCGAACGACCTTCCAAGCCAATTACGTTTTACACAGATACAAATGTATGCTGATGACGTACAATTATATTTTACCTGTCACGCCAACCTTCTTAACATCTGCACAACAAAACTAAATGAAGATTTAAAAAGAATCTCAAAATGGGCCACGGATAATGGCTTACGACTTAATCCTAATAAGTCAAAAGCCCTCATGATACGTAATCGAAACATAAACGTAACGGACGAAGTTCCAATTCGCATCGGCAGCATTCCCATTGAAATAGTTGACAAAGCTAAAAATCTTGGCATTATTTTTAACAAATCGTTAACCTGGTCTGACCACATAAATGCAACTTGTGGAAAAGTCTATAGCATGCTCAGAAATTTATGGATCACCCAACCCTTCACCCCGGTTCACATAAGATTACTCCTCGTGAAATCCTACATTCTACCAGTGCTCTTATATGGAGCTGAAATATTTTCGGGATGTAACGCTGACAGCAAGAAAAAACTGAAGGCCACATTAAATAACATGGCAAGATACATATATGGATTAAAAAAATTCGATAGGGTGTCCCAATATTCAATACAAATACTAAAACTGCCACTAGAGAACTACTTAAAATTCAAATCAATAATCTTCATGCATAAACTCATATATACAGCCGAACCAAGGTACTTGTTCGAAAAACTTATATTCTCCAGATCAAATCGAGGAAATAACATAAACCAAATAGTCCACAGGCGACACATATCAGAACAACAGTTTTTTATTAGAACTATCCGTCTCTGGAATCTACTTCCTAATGATATACAATGCAAACGCAACGCAATAGGTTTTAAGAGATGTGTTTTTGAATACTTTGCACAACGACCAAATTAATTGTAAACTAATATACTTATTGCTAAAATTTTACTTATTTATTTTGTATACATATATTGTTAAATCTATCAACTTAAAATATCTAAATAACCTTTTTATGTCAAATCTGTAGCAATGCAATTTCAGTACTGTAATTTATAAGATAAAATCTTGTTGTACTGAAAATTCTAATAAAGAAACAAACAAACAAACAGACGTCCATAAGCACCCTAATGGTGATCTGATTGCCCAAAGATCTGTCTTTGGGTGGATAGTGACTGGAAAAGTCCCCTAAACCAAGCCCCTACAATCAGTGGTGTCGTTTTATAACCACATGGAGTTGAATGATCAACTTGCTCGGTTCTGGGAGATTGAAGATGTACCAAGGGTATGCACTATGTCGGAAGAAGATAAATTGTGTGAGGATTTGTATCGTCGTTCTACTTATCGAAATGAAGACGGTCGATATGTTGTTTCATTGCCTTTCAGGCGTGAATACCCCATAGATTTACAGCTAGGGATGTCCCGAAATGCAGCCGTTTCGCAATTTAAACGAAATGAGTCTCGATTGTTGAAAAACCCCGAACTTAAAACGCAATATGATGGCGTATTGCAAGAATACTCAGAATTAAGTCATATGACAAAAGTATTGTCAAATAATTCGACTCCTCCACATTTATCATATTATTTGCCTCACCATGATCAAACCCGATAGCGCCACAACTAAACTACGGGTGGTGTTTAATGCCTCCAGTCCCACTTCAAATGGCGTAAGCCTTAATAATATTTTGTATACTGGGCCCGTTTTACAGGCAAATCTAATTGTCCTAATATTACGCTGGCGTCTTTTTAGATTTGTCTATAGTGCCGACATTGAGAAAATGTATCGGCAAATTCTAATCCATCCCGATCAGACCTCATATCAGCAAATTGTATTCCGCACAGCCCCTGATGACGAAAACCAGGATTTCGAACTGCGTACAGTCACCTTTGGTGTGAATTGTGCCCCTTATTTAGCTATACGGACCCTTTTTAAACTAGCTGACGATGTGGAGTCTGAGTATCCGCTAGCAGCTGAAATAATAAGATCACAGATGTATGTCGATGATATCTTAGCCGGTGCTCATACCCAAGAAGAAGCAATAACGGGCCGTGATGAACTTATTAAAGTTTTAGGCTGCGCTGGGTTTAATCTGCGCAAGTGGACGTCTAATGGACAATGTCTATTGCAAGATTTACCCCTCGAATACTTATTTGACAGAGAGTTTTTGAATATCTCTGATGACAGTACCGCGAAGACTCTGGGTTTACGTTGGAACGCTGGAAAAGATTCTTTCTTTTTCAAGCTTGTTTCGGCCCCTAATCGATTAACCGTCACCAAACGCGCCGTTTTGTCAGAGATTGCAAAATTGTTTGATCCAGCCGGTTGGTTGGCTCCGAAGATTATTGTTGCTAAAATAATAATGCAACAAATCTGGAAAGACAAAACGGTTTGGGACGAATGTTTGAAACCCATGACATTGAGCAGATGGCTGGCATTTTTCGATGATTATAGTGAGATCGAACGGTTAGAGATCCCCCGATGGGTTGGCTACAACCCGAAGCAGGAAGTACAACTTCATGCTTTTTGTGATGCTTCTGAGAAAGCATATGCGGCCTCACTATACATTCGAATTTGTATCGCGCCAGGTGAATATGTCACTAACTTGCTCACAGCGAGAACTAAAGTAGCGCCACTCAAGGTTGAATCCTTGCCCCGTTTAGAGCTTTGCGGTGCAACTCTATTGGCAGAAATGGTTGAGACTCTTCGTGTTGAATTGAGACTCCCTACAATTGAGACATTCTATTGGACTGATTCCACAATAGTTTTGTCGTGGCTTCAGAAGCCCCCGTGCCACTGGCCTACGTTCGTCGCTAATAGAGTCTCGAAAATATCTAATAAAGTTGGTACTGAAAATTGGCACCATGTTGTATCGCATGACAACCCTGCCGATGTAGCTTCTCGAGGTATTCTAGCCCGTGATCTTATATCACATGACCTTTGGTGGGAAGGTCCTGCTTGGTTATGTCGCCCTCGTTCAGAGTGGCCGAAATCAACATTTAGAATTATGACAAACCTCGAAACTCGTCCAGTTCGACTAAATTTGATCCAAGTATCTGTATCAGAAGATATCTTGGCCCGTTTCTCTGATTTGTCTAGAGCTATGAGAGTATTAGCTTATGTATTTCGATTTTATAATCGTATACACCCGAAACATAAGGCCACACAGGCGTATTCTTCCCTTGAACTGCAACAAGGTGAGATCAGCTTTGTGAAAGGTCGTCTGGTGATTCTTTGTCAACGTACGCACTTCTCTGAATACGCTGCGTTGGAGAACAGTGCGCAAGTTTCTCGAAAGAGCCCTTTATTAAACTTTAACCCATTCATAGATTCTAGTGGATTTATGAGGATGAATGGTCGACTTGCGCGTTCTCCCACTCTGACTTACAACGAAAGATTCCCCAAAATTCTACCCTATAATGGTCGTTTCACCAAGTTGTACTTGGAATATATTCATAAGTATTCGGTACACGGTGAGAACTCGTTAATGCTTAGATTGATGAGATTAGAATTTTGGGTTCCTAAATTAAAGAATCTTGTAAAAAGCGTTATCCATAATTGTCGTGCATGCTTATTGTTTCGGAAGAAAAATGTGGATCAAATTATGGCCGCACTTCCCCCTGAAAGAACTACACTTTCACGCCCGTTTATGTGCACAGGAGTCGATTTTGCAGGCCCCTATGAAATCAAGTCCTACATTGGTAGAGGCTGTCGAATTACGAAGGTCTATGTGCTCGTATTTGCTTTTCGACCAAGGCAATTCATTTGGAAGCGACTAATGATATGACTACTGAATGTTTTATTGCTGCATTCACTAGATTTATCTCTCGAAGAGGTTGCCCTGCAAAGATGTTTTCCGATAATGGAACTGCTTTCGTTGGAGCATCCAATGTTCTTGGTAGAGACCAAGCCCAATTTATAAGTAACGTAAAGCAAAAACTTATTTCGCTTAACGCCTTCCAATTGCTGGAATGGAAGTTCATTCTGCCTGGAGCTCCCAATATGGGAGGGCTTTGGGAGGCAGGAGTCAAGAGTTTCAAAATTCACTTAAAGAAAGTGTCTCGCGCCCAGAGATTTACTTTCGAAGAGTTTTCTACGATGTTAGCCAGAATCGAAGCATGCCTAAACTCTAGGCCCCTAAGTCCGATGACTGAAAACCCCAATTGCCCCATTGACTCCTGGACACTTTTTAATATGCTCTGCACTGCTTTCCCCTCCGAAACCCGACACGGCTATTGAGTCGTTAAGCTATGTAAATAGATGGCAGAAGCTTAAAGCTCTCCACCACTCTTTCGCAAAACGTTGGAAAGAGGAGTATTTGGACGAACTTCACAAGCGAAATAAGTGGAAATACCCTCAGAGAGACTTTGCTGTTAATGACATGGCCGTAACCAGGAAAGATGGCTTGCCTCCCAATGAGTGGAAAATAGGCAGGGTTGTTAAAGTCTATTTAGGCCCCGATGAAAAAGTACGAGTTGTTGATGTACGAACGGCTAGTGGCGTTCTTACTAGACCCGTTGTGAAGCTCGTACTACTTCCCAATATTGAGCAGAACTAATGAGTTTCTTTTTCTGCGTGTGTGTGTTGTCCAAGTTTTTCTCTGCAGAAAGATGTCTGGCCCCATCCTCAACAACATGCACCCAGACAATGAAGCCGACCAAAATTATCGGCGGCGGCGGCGCATTGAAAAATACCGATCGGCGGCGGCGGCTGATCAGCTTAGCCAATCAAATTTCAACAATCGGCTGAGCCGATAAAGTTCCAACAAACGATGGCGCACGAATGTCAATCTCAGGCAAAAATGGCGCTTTAAGATATTTACAATTAGATGACAAAACCTAAAATTAACACAAAAATTTACGAAAAGTTAAGGAAGTTTTGATTTGATGTCGAAAATATGTGAGTTCAATAAATGTCTACTTATTAGTCTTTGTTGTGAAAGAGAATTTATTGTGAATGACATACCGCCTGTTGTTTTCTCTCTGGAACGACGTAGACTTTGTAAAAATTGGTTCGGCCGCTCAAGAGCTATTGTATTTTCCGTAAAAACCAAAACACGCATTTCTTTAAATAAATGATAGCGAGATTAATTTAGAAACTTTTTATAAATTTTTGTGCAAAAATGAACTTTATTAAAATTTCTGACCCTATTGTATTACTTAGTAGTCACTTTCTTAATTTTCATGGTTGCATAAAATAAATCGATTTAACTCACTAAATAATGTTCGGCGGCTGAGTTTCAGCCGATGTAAGCCGCTGAAAACGGCGGCGGCGCCGGCTGGAAATAAGTGGCCGGCTGTGGCGCGCCGCCGATTTGCGCCGCGTCGGCTTCATTCCCTGCATGCACCCCAAAATCACAACAACAACGTCCGCCAAACAAAACGCTAAGGTCGCCCTAACACCAATGGTCGTGTGGGTGAGAAGCTATAGCCCACAAGTGCTGCATACATAACCCGTGAACAGAATCCTTCTGTTGCTGTGGACGGCTCGAGCCGTGGCAGCGGACCCCCACCATCATTATAATACAATCTATATGTAATTTTGTAATTTGTGCATGTCCTTATATTTTGAACAGTATAATTGAATTTTCGTCATGGTGTCCAACCTAGCTCCTGCTTGCCTCTATGTTGCACTCCTGCAAGGGGGGGCGGGATGTCTAGGTGGACACCCTGTTAGTTTTAAGTGCAATGAATTGTAAAATACAACACTGAACTATTATAACGAAGAAAGAAAAAAAAGAAAGTAGAATAAGTTGACGTTTGTGACGGGAACGAAGTTGGCGCTACCCTCTCTTTAGTTTTACGATTAACTCTCGAAAATAAACAAACGAACCCGAAGGTACTTTTACCCCCGTGTTTTTCTTTTAATTAAAAAAACCATAACTTATTTGTGTTTATATTTCTCCCCCCATCACCCGGGTAAAATTATTTTATAAATACCGAGATATTTATCCGTAGTTTCGGTTCAAAGAGAGTATAGGAGATTTGGAGTTATTCCCATATAAAATTCAAATGGCCAACAAAGTGACAGACTTCCCGATTCGCTTGGAATTTTGCCAGAAGATGCTTCAAATGGTGAAAGAGGACGGAAACATGTTGAACTGTCTTTTCATGTCTGACGAGGCCCATTTCGATTTAAACGGCAACATAAACAAACAAAATTGTCGAATATGGAGTGCTTCCAACCCACAGACACTCCATGAGACGGAATTGCATCCACTTCGTGTCACAGTGTGGTGTGCAGTTTCATCACGCTGCATTGTCGGGCCCTACATCTTCGAAGAAAACGGTCACACCGTTACGGTTACTGGAGGCCGTTACTTGAGCATGTTGAGAGTTTTTCTATCCAGAATTACACCGAATGAGAATTTCTTTCAACTCTGTGTGGTTTCAGCAAGATGGTGCAACTCCTCACATAGCCCGGCCTGTTATGACAGAATTGCGTCGAAAATTTCCCAGAAACTCCACATTCCGTTGGCCCCCAGGTCGCCTGACCTTACTGCACCTGATTTTTTCTTGTGGGGTTATTGCAAACAGGAAGTCTACAAAGCAAAAAATTAAATAATGAACTAAAGCATGGATTCGAGAAACAATTGCGGCTATTCCCGTCTCAACTCTCCAAGCAGTAATGAACAACTTTTTGGTAAGATGCCGCACATGCATCAACGAGCAGGGGGGGGGCATTTAAATTCCATTATTTTTAATTAAATTTAATTTAAATTAAATTTAATGAGCTTTAACATGAATAAAATATGAATAAAAAAATAAAAACTGAATTCCATACACTGAAAAAAAGTTATTTGTTTTTCTTAATGTAGCAATATTCATCAGCCACCCTGTAGATAAAGATAATATAATTAAAGATAATGTAATGAATATGTAAAGAATGAATATATTTATTATTCACATATTATTACTCCTTCCTTACTGGAGTTGTTTCATATACATAGTATAAATTTAAATTCATCATAATACTTTAATGAAGGCGGAATACCGGTCTCCAAATTTGTGTTTTGTGTCCTGCTCTGATGGTATGTCGCTTGTTCTTTACTCGCACAGCTACATCTGTCTTTGTGATCTTCACCGTCGGAGATAGCCTACCAATGCGTCGTGCTATTGTGGCGTAATGTTCACTGCGTTTGCTATTATTACAGTATTTTGGGTTTGTTGTGCACCTTCCTTTCTCGGTCAGTATTTTTTTGACGTTGTTCCTCATCTGAAATAGCGGTCTCTATTTCCCTCATTGTTTTGTCGCATTGTCTTGAAACAAATTGATTAATAGCATCAATTTGATCATCCTCGTCCTTGGCCTTGCTGCCTGCTTGACTGCTCATGTTGAAAAGAAAATAAACAAAGTTAAATGAGTTAAAATTACCCAAATCGAAAAATAAATAATATAATAAATAATATAATATAATAAATAATATAATAAAACAATAAATTTAACAATACTTACTTTTTTGGGTCTTTGTCCTCCGCCTCCTTGTCCTTGCCCTCCTCCTCTTCCTCTGAATCCATTGAAACATTCTTATCCATGAGTGCTTCTATGGATTTGGTGAAAAATGTTTCAAAATGTTTGCCGTTCAAAATATAACATAAAATATAATACAATAAAATAAGAATATAAAAAATTTATGAATACTTACTTTTTTGTTGTTTTTTGGCCTCCCCGCCCTTCTCCTTGGCCACCACGCAATTTTCCTTGTCCGCCTCCTCGTCTGCATCGCCAAACAGGTTTTTTTCAATTACTTGCCGCGTCATGGATCTGCCGGAAAATTTATGAAATCTTTTGGTGCTCATCCCTTGGCACCCTTCTTCATGTCTGAATCGCCGAACAGTTTTTTACAATTACTTGCCGCGTCATGGATCTGCCGGAAAATGTATGAAATTTTTTGGTGCTCATCCTGATTAGAAAATAAATAAATAAAATGAAATAAGAATATAAAAAATTGATGAATACTTACATACTTTCTTGGTCTGTTTTCTTCACTTCGTGTCTGAAAAATGAATGAGTTTAATTTAAAAATTGTGTACACAAAAGTGAAAAATTAATAAACACAATTTCATTTAAAAAATAAATTTGAAGTTATTACTTACCAAGGAAAAAGAGCGAAACAGTAGAATTTGTGGCATTTTTTCAGCATTTTTGCATTTTATGGATGCAAACAAAAAGGGTGTCACTGCCATATAAAATAATTCTAATTCTTTATTTAAATATCAGGAACGACGATGGGCAGATATTTTTCAATATTTAGGCAAACTTAATTTAACTTTATGGCTTTCTAATGTATTACCAAATTAAGCAAATGCCAAATTTCCTATTATCCTTACCCATTACCCATACTACAGCTACTCCGCAAATACGATTTTCGATTTCAAATGTATTTAAATGTACTACATCTACCCTCCAAAAACGTATTTGGGCAGCTGTAGTACATTTAAATACCTTTTAAATACGAGTTTGACAGACGTCACTCGTATTTAAGGGCATCTCCTAAATACCGGTGAATGCGTCCTGCGTCTGTCAAACTCGATTTCAAATGTATGGAAATGTACTACAGCTACCGAAATACGCACACGGATACGCCGGATAATTTCAAAAAATCCGAACTTGACAGTGCGCTTACAACTACAACGGAAGAAAACAAAACAACAACAAAAGAAAACATAAACACAAACAGATGACAAGCAGCATTTTATTTTTTATTTTGGAACAGTGCACGAAGTAGAAAAATATTAAATATTGAATTTGCTGGAAATACCAAATACAAACTGGTAAGAATTTAATATTTTACTGTTATAATTTATATCAAAATGTGTTTTCAGATTAACAGCGAAGAAATGATTGAAATAGCTGGGACACCGCCCACTTATGGAATACAAAGAAGCCTCTCCACAAATGTGTAGAAATCAAGAAAAATGGCAAGCAATTTCTCTGAAGTTGTCACCACCAAGAAAATTCCAAAACTTTAAAATATGTACCAGCATTTTTGTATTAATGTTTGTTAATTCAACAGAAACGTGGGGAATCTATTCATGCTGCTTGGACGCAAGGAATCCATTTTGATTCCGGTCGGATCTAATCTAAAAAAATCGTTAGTCCAGGTGTTTGTTCTTCCTACAATGAAGCATGTGACACGAGCTTGTTCCCAATAGTTTTTATTTCCATAGCTTTACGATGCTGCATTTGAATTCCATGTTCACCGAGGACATTTGGAAATATCAATTGAAACTGGCCAATAAACAATTCTCTACCTTGAAGCATGATTATATGATAGAATTTGATTTAATAGCGACACTGCCATGTGATATAAAACACAATTTAGTCCCAACAAGTGCCGACAGCTTCGATAGATTTGGTTGGCGTTTACAAAGTCAGGAAGAGAATTACAGGTCTTTACATTTTGCACAACCAATAAAGAGTTTAAGAAACATAATTAGACTTCGGTGAACAAAACCAACACCTTTAGATACTCCACGATATATTAGCAATGTTTCCGTTCTTCTCTAATGAAAAACAGCATCTTGCATAACAAACAAATTAAAACATATAACTACAATGCTATGGAAATTTTGTAGTTAAAAAACGTTGTGTCATTGGGGTGTATACACAATAATACTGCTCGAATGCAAATTATCAAATTGCTTCAGTGCAGCTTCTACAAACTTTCCTTATGAAAACTTAGTTAGAAAGTTGAGAAGGCGAAGAAAAATGAATTGCTGTCTGAAAATGTTTAAAATTCGAATGCCTCCTGGTTTAGGAATATATTTCTATTCCTTCTTCTTTGTGGTTTGCCCAGAATATTTTCAAAACATATAAATCATCCATAATATCGATATTGCTCTGAATATCCACTCCAAATGTAGAAAAACAAAATTTTTCTGAAATGGGGATGATAAATCAGCTGTTTTCTGTTTACTGCGTATTTCGGTACAGCGCGCGTTAAAAATTATCCATCATGCGTTTTTTTGACAGACGCAGACGCATTCACTGGTATTTAAGAGACACCCTAAGAGATAACCTAAAAGACTAGTTTCCCAGGGATGTATTTTTGACAGAAATCGGTTTTGGGTTCCGGGTTTTCATCTAGTACTTGTCCATGATTGTTAAAAATGTAATGCGCATGATGGGATTCAACTGTGTTAAATGTATGTATTCTTGACAATAGCATTATATTCTTTCCGGTGATTGCATTTAAAATAAGAACATTTTTAATTTATTGCTGCTAATTGTTTATATTCATACGTATAATATAACTTTTCAACAAATGTAAGGGATTCATTCCATCCGATTTTACATAGTTGAGATGCCTAGCTACATAAATAAAATGTCAAGTACACAGTAAATAGCATGAATCTATCTGTAATAAATAAAACCGAGACTGAAAAGGCCTAATGTTCGTGTTAAAAGTAATACGTATTGAATTCACTAACAATGTCAACACAATTATTCCTAGTACAAATATAAAACTAGTTTGGTGTATTGTATTATAAGAGCTACTCTCATATGATATCCAAATCATGCTATACATACACCTAAGAATGCCGGCTGCTACCATTTTATAATCATTGTGGCATAAGAAATAGTCATGAGTTTATTGCTATGTATTGGAATGTAATAAGTTACAAATGGTTTAACAACACCCATCGGCGACGGTCACGAGCTACATATAATAAAGGATGGTGTGATTTATTGATAACTATGGAAATTGAAGGTTGCTGTTCCTGTATCTACATTTGGATAACAGCATGTCGGAATACAACTACATTGCAAAAAAGCTCTATCATTTAGAACTAACGAAATGACAAGCGTTAACTGTGTACAGTCACCAATATCATCTTCTAGAACGTCACTCTCCCCATCTCATAGAGTTAATCCGAATGTGCCAGCCTCATGTTTTTCTCGATTTTGCATCAACAATGGTTTAGTCCTTAGCGAAAGTAGCTCTGTCTCCATTTCTTCTATATCCTGTAATCACCATTTAACACGACAATTATCACCAAAGATCTCACTGGAAACAAATAGTCACATCTTTGGACCAACACCAAGCGGACAGCAATCAAATTCACGGAATTCTTGCCCGGAATGTCCTCTTAATGTTTCGTTACTGGCCACTGTTTGTGAATACAAAGGCGACACTAATTCGGCATTATTAAGTAATTGTGGTGAGTTTACTGCAGACGAGATATTTCGTTCAAATGCACAAGAAAAAATTTTAGAGAGCCTTCAGAAACAGGAAACTTATATTGCGAACGCCTGCCCAAATGATGATGATGAAAGGACTTTGAAATTAGCCGTTGAATTAACAATGTTGAATTTAGAAAATATACAACCCTCACAGAATTCAGCATCATCTACGGTAGAAAACAAGTCCCACCAAGAAAAGCACTCTCAAAATAACATACATTCATCACTGAACCAAACATATTCACCTGTAAACAACCCCTATCGCATGACTACCAAGGTTTTTCTACAAACACAATCTCGCACTATTCCAACAACTTTAAATAATAAATTATCTATGAACGATGTTAGCAACATAAGTAAAACAAATTCGTTAACAGATCTTACTCAGACTATGGTTTCCTCCGTAATCAGCGATGAACGTTCAAAAAAATCTCAAAATATGACCGAATGTGTACCAGTACCAAGCTCGGAACATGTTGCGGAAATTGTGGGCAGACAAGGCTGCAAGATTAAGGCTCTTCGTGCCAAAACAAATACGTATATAAAAACACCAGTGCGCAACGAAGAACCAGTTTTTGTTGTTACGGGTCGAAAAGAAGATGTAAGTAAAGCTAAATTAGAAATTTTATCAGCTGCTGAACATTTTACAGTAATACGAGCTACACGTCGTATAAATGATAATATGGGAATCAATTCCGCAGTATCTGGAGGCAAACAGCAAATGCTTGGGATACACAAAACCCACGGACCGTCATGCTCACAAACGCCGGGACAAGTGACTGTACAAGTTCGAGTTCCATACAGATTGGTTGGGTTGGTTGTTGGAACTAAAGGCAATACAATCAAACATATTCAGCATGAAACTCAAACCTATATTGTTACGCCATCGCGTGATAAAGAGCCAATTTTTGAGGTAACCGGTTTGGCAGATAACGTTGAATTGGCAAGAAGGCATATTGAGATACATATAGCCACAAGGCTTGGAAGCACTAAAAATAATTCTGCTGCTACATCAGTATCACCGACTTCTCCCTGCACTACAATTAGACAATCAGTAGATATGGATTCAACGGAGTCATCATTGCATTCCCTTAATGCGTTAAATCACATGTTGAACGACGATCTACATTCCGAAATATTGTCATCAATATACAAGAACGGAATTTGTTCTACACTAGACTGTGGGCACATTCGGGTAAATGCAATAAACACAGATGACAAATGTAACAACATAAATGCAATGAATGGTTTGTTTGCTGAAGAATTGGAATGTCCGTCATCATACGTTCTTAACAATCAACTAAATAATCAGCTCAAATGTGCAGATTTTGTTAACAATCTTGTGGATTCCACCAATTCATTTTGTACTGAACAAAGGACACAATTTACATAAAGTATCAATTTGTCCGACTGATAAGTATTACAACTGTGGTAGTTATTGATCTCATCTGTTTAGGTATTGCTAAGGCATACGAATGTGTAAAATGTATGAATATTACAAACATAAAAGTATTTTTCAAGAGAAATAGATTAATCAAAAGTTTTGCATATGAACAATTAAATCCGCCAACAATGTTAAGCAAGTAGTTGTGAAATCATTTGAGGTATAAGATTTACACGAACATAATAATATGACATTTTAGAATATTGCTCCCTCTACAGCGCCAAACTAGTCAAACAGGTGAAAACAAAATGTGTATTGATTTACATACAAATATATACATATGTATTAGTTTTATTTATAAAACACTAATTGGAAGTTCATGGAGATTTACTTATGTCCGGATATTTGCATATTTTATACAAACTATTTTTAAAATGTATTATATTTGCATTATAACTGATCAATATATAATTTATTTTATATCAATAAAATGCAATAAATAAGATGACTCGGAAAGTATATAACATTTGAAATATTGACAATCTTTTATTAACCAACACTCTAAGAGAAACAATGCAACTGTTCAAAACAACGAATGCAACGAAGCTTCTACGGTTCACATGAGGCAACTTTAGATGCGGCAATTCAGAGTTCATAGAAGAGAGGCAGGAGGGATATATATATGCTAGGTTAAGTACGCGCGGCACACAACCATTGCTGGTGGGAACCACTTCACTCGAAGACCATTTGGTCCATTGTGTATGTCCTGAGAAGATGAAGATAAATTAAAGAAGAGGAAGAGGGCGAAGAAAATGAAGGAGATGAGTATAGAGAAGAGAGACGGCTTATCAGGGGAGGAGTAGTACCAAAACCTCGATTGTTGATGCCTATATATAGTAAAATTAAAATTGTTTTACCGCCTAACCCACGCTATTGACCGTAACGTCCGCATGACTTCTATGCGAATAACAGCTGATTTGTAATCAAATAATAAAAGCATCAGGTAATGTTTTCATTCGCTTTGTCGTTCTGATGCCTTTTTGTAGGTCAGAAATCATTTGTTTTCACATAGAAGTCATGCGAACGTTAACGTTCAACATCGTGGAAACTTATATTTTTAAATTGATATGGCGGTTTTGATCCAGATTTTAAAACAAATTCTGACTTTGTTATTTGACGTAATTCATATGTTAGTTTCAATTGAAGCTGTTACCGATGTCTTTCCATACATACCTGCGATAGGGGACAAAGAATCAATAACATGCGTGTTATATCTTAATAAGTGTAATAAAATAGTTGTATGCATCGGATTGTAAATTCCACAAAAATATTGCGAAATTCCCCACATTCACACACACATATAAGCAACAAAAATAGTAGCTCTCCCCCAGCAGTCGGTTCTTTGTACCGGAGAGACCCAAGACACCAAAGTCTGGCCAAGGACTACTACCTCCACAAGCAAAGGCAAGTATGCTATATTTTTTTTTCGATCTCGGAGCAGCAACTACCGGCCTTGCTGCTCCGTCTTTTACTGGTCCGTGCCGGCATCGAACCCAACCCAGGACCAGATTCCTGTGCAATTTGCAACGGGAAAATCCGCTCAGCATCTGTAGAATGCACATCATGCAATAGATGGATTCATTTTAGGGTGAGGGAAAATTGTTCTGGAATGTCCAAGCTAAGGGACTGGAGGGAAGGCTATATTGGCCGTGCTGTGCCAACAGACCTTCCATAGCGTCTACAACTCCTCCACGACCCTCAGCTCGTCGCACCCGACAGCAACATCTGCGACAACGACAGTCAGCACCACCACAACTTCCCACACGGCCCTCCCCAATGCACGAACATCAGCAGACATCCACTAACCAGACTAGCAATTACAACTGCTCTGTCTGCAGCAAAACCATCCGCTCAGCATCAGTCTGGTGCCATGGATGTGGGAGATGGTGCCATTTAAGGAAGCAGAACAACTGTTCAGGCCTTAACAGAGGATCGGACTGGAACCAGGACTATATCGCGCCTTGCTGCACTCAACAACAAGACGCAATGATGAATTTTTTGCAGTTCAACTGCAATGGCCTCCAAAACAAGATCTCTGAGATAACTGCCGTTATGGGCAGAAACAACATCGAGGTCGCAGCAGTCCAGGAGACGAAACTAAATAACACCAACCAGCTTCAATATTGTAATGGTTACAATATAATCCGTAAGGACCGCTCAAGGAGTAACGGTGGGGGTCTTGCGTTTATATTACATAGATCAGTGCAATACAGCGAGGTGAGCCCAGATCAGAACATACAAGACGCATACCTTGAACTACATGGTATAGCTGTCAGATCTGGAGATGCACTCATCGAACTGTACAACGTATACATTCCGCCAGTGTCAGTCTGTCCGCCCGGTTATCACCCAGATATCAGAGCGCTGCTCAACGGGGATAACCGCATAATAATGGGAGACTTTAACGCTCATCATGAGCAATGGCACTCGAACCTCGCGAATGACTACAGAGGTTCAGACTTAGCGGAACAAATCGACAACTCCACGTTTTGCACAATAAACGAGGATACCCCCACCCGGATTACGGGAAACTGCGCTAGCTCGCCCGACATCACCATCGTCAGCGCAGGGTTGATCAACTGCACGGCTTGGCGAGTCGTAATATCATTAGCCTCAGATCACCTCCCCATAATCACCACACTCAGCAGACCGAATGATTTTGTGATCTCTGAAAGAAGAACATACGTGAACCAGAAGAAGGCAGATTGGTCACGATTCAGAGACTTTACTGATCGCAAATTTAGAGCCCTACCAATGCCTTCAGATATTCGCAAGGCAGAGAAGGCATTCCGTAGCATCGTCACAGCAGCAGCCGCTCGCTTCATACCAGCCGGTCGCATCCCGGTTATTAGGCCCAACTTCCCGGCCGAAGCAGTGGGACTCGCAGACGAGCGTGACGCAATTCGTCTTGCCAACCCCGAAGATCCCAGGATAACGCAGTTAAACCAGGAGATCAGGGTGTTGGTGAACGAATACAAGCGGAACAAATGGCAGGATCATCTAAACAGCTGCAACCTTGGTTCAGGTGCAAATAAGCTGTGGAATACTGTCAAATCTCTCTCGAACCCATCGAATAAGGAGAATAGGGTTGCCATAACCTTCACCGAAAACCCAATTATGGACCCTAAGCGGTGTGCGAGCCATTTTGGCCGGCTTTTTATTGAACACCCCGAGAGAGATCCAGCGAGAAGGAGAATCCTTAGGAAGGTGAGGAAACTCCGAGCGGACGACCACACAGTTTTTACGACCCATGAGGTTGCAGAGGCTATCCACAGGGCAAAACCATCGAAAGCCCTGGGCCCAGATGGAATATCTATGCTGATGCTCAAGCACCTTGGCGACGTAGGAGTCGAGTTCCTGACATACATCCTCAACATGTCTGTAACCACCCTAATAATCCCGGAGTTCTGGAAAATGGGAAGGGTGGTACCTGTTCTCAAGCCAGGTAAGATTGCGACACAGGGAGTTTCTTATAGACCAATTTCCCTGCTATCACCAGTCGCAAAGACACTTGAGGCACTCCTCCTACCTAGATTGACCAGAAATCTGCCTGCCGCTAAACATCAACATGGTTTCCTGAAGATGCACAGTACCACCACCGCACTCACCGCAATAACAACATGTATCAGCCACAGTCTTAACGGGAAAAGACCCTGCGAACGAGTCGTTCTTGTGGCCCTTGACCTGTCAAAGGCCTTCGACACGGTCGATCACTCCACTCTCTTTAAAGACATACATGAGTCCAGCCTTCCCAGCTCGACCAAGAGATGGATTGTGAACTACATGTGCGGCAGACAGTCATTCGTGGAGTTTAGGAACAAGCGCTCAAAACCCCGTAGAGTTAAACAAGGCGTCCCACAGGTTGGAGTAATCTCCCCTGTCCTTTTTAACTTCTACCTTTCCAAACTCCCATCTCCCCCCCCCGGGGTTGAGATAATCTCATACGCGGATGACTGCTCTGTCCTAGCGAGGGGCCATGGAATCGACAGCCTTTGCGAAAAAAATCAACCATTATCTCAGAGATCTCACCGCATTTTTTACATCTCGGAACTTGAAGATATCCCCAGCTAAATCCTCTGCCACAGTTTTCACTACCTGGACGAGAGAAGTCACACTTCAACTGCCAATAGAGGTCGATGGAGTAAGAATTCCGACCACAAACCAAACGAAAATTCTCGGTGCTACATTGGACAGTCTCTTCTCGTCCTCAGCGCACACTTCCACCGTTTGCAACAAAGTACGTTCCCGGAATAAGGTCCTCAAGTCGCTTGCCGGCAGCACTTGGGGAATGGACAAAGAAACTTTGTCAACAACGTACAAAGCAATTAGCCGGCCGGTGTTGAACTACGCAGCGCCAGTCTGGTCACCTAACGTGAGTAGAACACAGTGGGAGCACCTGCAAGCATGCCAGAACGCTGCCTTAAGAACCATCACAGGATGCGTTCAAATGACACCCATTGACCACCTTCACGAGGAAGCGAAGATCATTCCAGTGAAAGATCACTGTGAACTCCTCACAAAACAGTTCCTCCTGGGATGCCATCGGAGGGAACACCCAAACTATCAACACCTTCATTTGGAACCCCCCCCGAGACATGTCAGGAGGAGCATGTGGTCATATGAGGACCAAATTCGTCAGTACTCTGCCGATCCCTTAATGGAGTCCTCATACCGTGCAGGAATAAAGCAAGTTCATGCGGATTTAGTACAGCATGTAACATTTAATTACAGAACTAATATAGTCCTTGGAGGCCGTCCCCCACCTATTGCAGATAATGAGCGTTCACTGCCAAGGAAAACAAGAACAATCCTAGCGCAGTTAAGATCAGGATGGTGCAGTCGGCTTAACTCTTATAGGAGTAGGTTAGACGAATCCATTCCTGATCTTTGTCCTGCCTGTGGAACAGGACCACATAGTACAGTCCACCTCTTCAACTGTCCAGCAAAGCCAACATCCCTACAGCCGAGTTCACTCTGGACTGACCCCATAAGTGCGGCCAGGTTTCTAGAACTAGATGTAGAGGATTTGGCAGAAGATGTGGGCCACCACAACTAATTTCCACAACATATTATAATCAATTTAGTATATTTGCAGGAGCAACCGTGGCTACAACAACAACAAAAATAGTAGTGATATTCCATGTAGATTTCGATTAAGGACAGGAAACGTACGCAGAGTACAGAAAGATGATTTAAAATTTTATTCCTAAATTTTTTATTCTAATTTATTCCAAATTGTGTTGCAAGCAGTTCATTATTTTTATATAAAATCGCGATTAATTGTCAGCAACCCAAAAGATCAATGAAGGTTTTTTAGATGACTTATTGTTTAATCCAATTAAATTTATAAATGTGGGAGTATCTTCGAGTATGTCATCTGGGAGTATGTCAATGGAGATTGGCTATACAATGAACAACGGTCAAAATATATTGATGACAATCCGCTTTATTGATTCTCGAATGAAATCCCTATCAGCGCCTTGGATGTGATATTGATTATAAATTGTTCGAAAATTCATAAAATGCATCTGAAGTACACAAACTTCAAAATATTTTATTGCCCCCGAAAACTACATTAAATAAATCATTGCAAACTATTTCTGGACAAAATCGTGGATTATTCGCATTGCGACAATTTTTACGAAGATTTGTTTCATAAATCGACAAATGTGATGTCCCGGGGATACAACTGAACCGATAAAAATGAATTGAGTGGTTTTTGTAATGTTTTGTCTACGTGGCATTTTTGTTTGGGTTCAAATATTTTCGTGATTTTTGGACCAAACGACGTGTAAAGCCAAGAAAAACTCAATTCCCGAGGGGTTCCGCGGCACTCGAAAAAAATTTGGAGATCAAAATTTCGACTTCAACTTAGATGATATGCTGTAGACATTTTGAAATATCGCGTGAGTGTGTATTTATCCCTCAAGTATGCTCTTTAATATTGTCTTTGACAGAACGTTGCAAATAGAGGATTGGGTAGTCGGCAAGCAGAAATATAGGAGCTTGGTTGCAATAATTTTTAGGTCGTATTCCCATGCCGTTGATTGACGATTTTTTCTGGCCTTTGTTGCAATAGTTGTGCTGTGATCTGTGCTCCCTCTTCGAACTTAATTAAATTGCATTTTTGTGTGAAAATAACACGTTTTTGTTTCTAAAAATAGTTTTGATTAACAGATTGAATCATATTATTCGTGTTTTTCCAGTTGGAATCTTACTCGCATCGCATTAGATAACAACTGTTGTGCTGCATTTAGTGTTGTGTTGCTGTTGTGCCGTTTACTCTTGTCTGTGCTTTCTACTTCGTTTCTGTTTTGTTTTTCTCAAGCAGAGTTGCCATCAAACTTTTTTTGTTCTGTTATTACACGTTTTAACATTATACAGTAGAGGGTGAAATATTTACTTTTTTGTATAACATGTCGTGCTCTAGTGAAATTGTCTCCGATACGGAATGATCTTTCGAATGCTGGCTGTGTACTGACCTTCGGCATGCTAAGTGTGCAGGTGTACCCGCAAGGATCGTAGATGCTCTGTATGGGGATAATAATGGTCTTAAATGGTGTTGTGTTAGATGTAGAAAAATTAATGTTGATTTCTACAAATTCGTGAAAGATTATTCCTTTGAGGTTTCTCAAATGGGGAAGGAGCTTTGGGCGTTGTATGAACGTTTCCACAAGTTCACTTCTCTGTTTGATAAGTTTCCAGATCTAGATGGATTCGGGTGCTCTCCTGACGTTGCTGGACGGAAGCGCAAGAGGCCGGCGAGGAAGGAGCTTTCTAAAAAGCTTGACGCCGTTGCACCTAGTACTTCTGAACTTATAACGTCGGATGAGCCTACGAATCAATCAACTGCTTCTGTTAAGGTAGTTCATTTTGATTCTCTTGATCAGCAAGATGTTGTTGTCGCTGCAGCACCGACTGCTGATCAGGTTGTCCCTATGCAAGAGGGAAATTCAGAGGTTCATTTTGAGACTGAACCTAACCCCCCTGCTACTATACCACTGCGAGTAGGTAGGAAACCGAAGACACTGACTGTGGACCCAGCCAAGAAAGTGGTTTTTGTTTCCCGCTTTGCTCCGGATACGTCCTGCGATGATTTAAATCTTTACATAAGGTCTAAGATAGATGGTGATTTTTATCTTAAATCATTTAAAATGCGCTCATCTTCGACCGTATCTCAGTCGTCATTCAAGATCATCGTACAACCGGAGATCTTTGATAAACTGATACAACGTGATTTTTGGCCGCCTAAGGCATTTGTTAAGGAGTTTATTGATAGGGTTGATAATTTAGCACGTCTGCCTTTGAGACAATCTACATCCAAGTCTTCAAAAAAGTAATAAATTCTTTTGTGATAGCATACCAGAATGTTAGAGGGCTTAATACTAAATTATCCCGATTATTTTCTGACAGCTTTTACTTTGAGTTTTCCGGTTTAGGCTTCACTGAAACTTGGCTAAAGTCTTCAATATTTAATTCTGAGATTTTATCAAATAAATATTTATTATATCGAAAAGATCGCATAGATAGAATTGGCGGTGGTGTTCTTATTGCCGTTATCAGTTCGCTTTCTTCCGAACTTGTCAATCTCGATGAGACTAAAGACATTGAATGTATTGTTGTCTCTATTAATTTAGGTAAGGCTAAGTTATTTGTGTCTTGCTCGTACATCCCTCCAAACTCTGAATTATATGTTTATGATAATCACTTGTTGGCTATCAGCAGAGTAATTTCAATGTTGAGGGATGTAGACCGTATCATCATTTTAGGGGATTTTAATTTACCCTCCGTTTCTTGGCTTTCTTTGCCTGATACTGAGGCTCTTACTCCTTTGAATTCATCTTCATCGACGTTTGAGCGGACTAACGATGTGGTTAGGCGTTTTTCTAATCTTGGGCTACTCCAGATCAACGGTATTTCCAATATTTATGATAAGTTACTTGATTTGGTATTCCTGAATAATACAAATTTTTTGGAAACATAGAATTTCTCTTCTTCCCCGGAAGACAGTTACCATCCCACGCTCGGTATTTCGATGTTGTGTGAAATGGAGGACTCTTCTGTAGACTCCTCACATGATGAGTGTACAGTTTTATTGTTTCAAAAGAACAAACTTTGAATTGCTTAATTCTTTATTATTAAATATTGATTGGGTTTTTGTTCGTGTTGCTGATATGGATGCTGCCATTGATAGATTTTATAATGTTTTAAATGAATGTTTGCTACAATCCGTACCAAAGATTCACATTAGGAAGTCTATTAAACCACCATGGCATTCTTCTAAAATGACTGCTGTCAAGAATTTGAAGAGCAGGTTGTTTAAGAAATTTAAAAAATCTGGATCAGATATCGATTATGCAAGATACTCTGTAGCCCGATCGCAGTATAATATTGAATCTCGTAGATGCTATAAACTATACTTAGAGAAAGTAGCTAATCATTTTAAAATTAATCCCAAATCTTTCCAGGACTTCCAGGGTTAGAATGGATTTTTTTTTTTTTTTTTTTTTTTTGTTTTAATATTGTCATTTTATTTTTTCCAAAACACTTAAAAACTAATACAAAAGGTGGCTTACTTTCTAACTTATACTATAAATAAACATGCCCGGCTCTTACGTCCATCTGGGCCTACTTAATCTAATAAAAAGTGCTGCAGTCAAGCCACAAGCACACCATCAAACAATTAATAAAAAAAAACTTAAAACAAAATGCCCAAAAAAATAGGAAGTTCAAAAAGGGGCCAATCTCTAAAAATAATTATACATATAATCTTAAGAACTAAACTAATACTAAACTTAAAAACTAGGGACTATTTACAATTATTTACATATTTACAGGTTAGAATGGATGGTGTGGAAGCCACAAGCACACCATCAAACAATTAATAAAAAAAACTTAAAACAAAATGCCCAAAAAAATAGGAAGTTCAAAAAGGGGCCAATCTCTAAAAATAATTATACATATAATCTTAAGAACTAAACTAATACTAAACTTAAAAACTAGGGACTATTTACAATTATTTACATATTTACAGGTTAGAATGGATGGTGTGGAATTCTGTGGTGATCAATCTATCGCCGGTTGTTTTGCAAAATTTTTGCATCAACCTATTCTCGTCAACAATGTCAACAGGGCGTCCCCTACCCCTACAATATTTCTTCCTTGAATCAATTGAGCATACCTTATTTTGATTTATCGGTAGTATCGTCAAACTTAGGCAAGCTTAAATCCTCTAACAGTACTGGCCCTGATGGTATACCAAGTATAATCTTAAAATCTTGTGCTCAAAATCTTGCTGTTCCGCTTACATTATTATTTAACAATTCAATAAGGTTTGGCTATTTCCCATCTACTTGGAGAAATTCGTTCATAAGTCCACTTCATAAATCAGGAAGCTTGATAGATGTGTTGAATTATCGAGGTATTGCGAAATTAATTATTATCCCAAAACTTTTTGAGAAAATGGTCACTGAAATTTTATCGCATAGCGTATCGTCTTTTCTTAGTCCTTTCCAGCATGCATTTCGGAAGGGACTTTCAACTGTGACGAATTTAGTTCAATTTACATCCCAGGTAATTAAAGAATTCGTGCTTGGTACACAGACAGATGTAGTTTATACCGATTTTAGTAAGGCAAACTCTTATTATATAAGCTTGAGCGCGTTGGTTTTAGTAACAGCTTGTTGAGTTGGATATCCTCTTATCTGGATAAACGTATTCAGATTGTGAAATTTGGTGGTTTCTGTTCTAGTCCGATTGTGGTTCCTTCTGGGGTGCCCCAGAGTAGTCATATTGGCCCCGTGCTGTTTCTTCTATTTATCAATGATCTACCAGAATCAATTATTAATTCTAGGCTATTGATGTATGCGGATGATGTTAAGATATTTTTCTCTTATAATGCAACTGAAGATTCTATGATACTTCAAAATGATTTAGATAACTTTGGTCATTGGTGTGATATTAATTGCATGGACATTAATTTGAGTAATCACATGTGTTACTCTAGGTCGAAAACTATCCTATTTAAATTTGGTCTTAATGGTTCCTATTTAGATACTGTTGAGACCTTTGTGGATCTTGGTATATTGATGGATCCTAAACTCAATTTCAATAATCACATAATTACAATGGTGAACAAAGCTTATGGTGTTCTAGGCTTTATTAAGCGATGGGCGAAAGAATTTTCAGACCCATATATAACAAGGCAGCTTTATACTTCACTTGTTAGACCTATTCTAGAATATGGGTCCGTTGTATGGGACCCTCAATACGGACATACATCGATAAGATCGAATCTGTTCAGAAGCAATTTTTATTATTTGCTTTGCGACACCTTCACTGGAATAGCGATTTTGTTCTTCCACCATACACTAGTAGGTTGAGTTTGATAAGACTTCCTACTCTTAGCAGACGTATTATGCTGAACACTACAATGATTCTAAAGGTTATAAAAGGTGATGTATCTTCCGATTACATTCTTTGGCTTAAATGCAGTTTACCCACACTGCTCAGATTTTGCCCAAATTTTCACCATTTGTAAAGCTAGTCATTTCTATACAAACCCACAATTTTCTTTTCTCCAGAAACCCATAGTTCCGTAGATATGGACCTTCAAAAATGCTAACCTCAAGTCATTATATTTCGGTTAGATATTGATGGATGCGAACAAAAAGGGTCGCATCGGAAAACTTGTGGAAGCATCTTTCAGATGGTGTACATAGTTTCCGAATGCGTTATTCCATTGCAGATCAATCTGATTTTTTAATTTTTTTTAAAAACAGTCATATATAGAATTTGGTATGTCAGGAAGACTTTGGTTCGCGTAGCCGTCATGGGACAAAATAACCCCGGCCGAAGGCCGCCACGCAGGAATACTTTGGATTGCATAGCTGGCTTGGACACACCCCAGAGGAGAAATCTTTAACACCGGCCGAAGGCCGCCACGCAGGAGTACTGTGGATTGCCTAGCCTGCCTTGGACACACCCCAGAAAAGAAAATCTTTAACACCGGCCAAAGGCCACCATGCAGGAATACTGTGGACGCACTCCAGAGAAGAAAATCTTTAACCCCGGCCGAAGGCCGCCACGCAGGAATACTTTGGATTGCATAGCCGGCTTTGGACACACCGCAGAGGAGAAAATCTTTAACCCCGGCCGCAGGCCGCCACGCAGGATTACTTTGAATTGCATAGCTGGCTTTGGACACACCCTAGAGGAGAAAATCTTTCACTCCGGCCGAAGGCCTCCACGCTAGAATTCTGTGGTTTGCGTAGACGTATAGAGCACAGGAATTGAATTTTGCAGTACATAAAGGCGAATGATACGAAGGAGACTGAAAAAACAGAGGTAATACTGTGTTGCTGCACATTTGTTTAGACGTGATTTGCTTAGTGATATATATGCAAATTTGCAATTATATGTTTGTTGTGTTCACGTTGTGTTCACGTTGTATTTACTTATAACATTAATAAACGTATTGTAACGCTAATGCTGTTTAAATAGTTTTAAATGGGTGGTGGAGGGGGGGGGGGATTTAGAATGAAAAGTTATCCCAGCGCGTGCTTTATTCGTACTCAGCAAGTGCTTTAGTTGTCCCCCGCACGTTCTATAGTTGTTCCCCAACACTTGATTTAAATTATCCCCAGTTGGTATTCATTTTGCAACTAAGCGTTGTTGATTTTTGATGCTTTATTCATGCACCGCTTTGCTCGAATTCGTAACATACGGAGTTGGTTCATTATCATAAACGAATTTGCAAAGATTAAGCACGTATGTGCTTCGTTTTTCGCTGGGTGATACAGCTACCCAAATACGCAAACGGATACGCCGGATAATTTCAAAAAATCCTAATTTTACGGTACGCTTACAACTACAACGAAAGAAAACAAAACAACAACAAAATAAAACATAAACAAAAATAGATGACAAGCAGCATTTCATTTTTTATTTTGGAATAGTGTACGAAGTAAAAAATATTAAATGTTGAATTTGCTGGAAATACTAAATACAAACCGGTAAGAATTTAATATTTTACTATTATAATTTTATTATGTCCAATGGAATAAAAGTATGTTCTTAAACTTAGATAGTGTTTATTTAGATTTTGTATTTAGTCTGTTGAATTTCACAATAATACTGAGAATGACAAGCAAGTCAATGGCGTTGCCATATCAACAAATTATAGCGATAAACATAAAATAGTAGCCAGATTGATACATAACATTTCTTCCCTCGTCCATGTTCAATCAGGAGAAAAGCGCAATGGCCGCCTTTTAACTCTGGTAGACCTACGTCGAAATCCCTGGTTGTCAAGGGTGGAAGGATCAATGGGTTGAGTATTCGATGTGCCCTCGTTGGGCTGTTCCTCTGTCGATATCCCATCATCATCTCCCCTTGGAGAGTCGAAACCCAAAAATTCAGATTGAGGTGTAGAAAATATATCCCCTGAAGGGCCCACAATCGACTGAGTAGGTGTTAACGAGCGGTTGGGTGGAGAAGTGGAAGGGGTTTCCAATGACGTATGCCGTGTTTGTTGCGTTCTATCTGCCTCCTCACGTGTGTCGTGTGATCGACGTCTTGGAAAATTCAATGCCGTCTCATTGTTAACGTTACTCCTTGGCACTACATGATTGCGTATCTGGTCAATGTGTCGTTTAACAATTTTGCCATTGTATAGAATTTCATAATGCAAATCACCAATACGATTTTGAATTATTCCAGGAAGCCATTTGTCCATACGTTCGTTATTAGATAAGAAGAAAACATTCTGCATTGGACTCAGAGATCGAAATGTTGGATTAAATTTTACATACTGCTTGTCTACCATCTTCTTCGTCAAATCCTGTGGAAGCAGTAGATCTAGCCGGGTACGTATTACACGTCCCAGAAATAAGAGTGAGGGTGGTTTCCCAGTCGTGGAATGTGGAGCAATTCTGTATTGTTGGAGGAATTGGTTCAAGTGTTTTCGAAGATTATACTTATTCGAGCCTAGCGACTTTAGAGCATTCTTCACGGTCTGCACTGAACGTTCGGCCTGGCCGTTAGTAGCTGGATGGTATGGCGCCGTGAACTTGTGATATCTAACTCCGGCTTTCGTCAGAAATTCTTTAAATTCGCTCGATGAAAAGTAAGTCCCATTATCGGACACTATAGTAACTGGGACGCCATATTCTGAAAATAGTTCGTCTAAAACCTTGATAGTAACCGCAGATGTACTTGAAGATGTAATCTTGACATCAATCCACTTGCTATATGCATCGGTGACTATCAACAGCATTGAGTCCAGGAAAGGCCCTGCGTAATCAACATGTATGCGTTCCCATGGTCCATTTGGATACTGCCAGTGATGTTGATTAAATTTAGACGGTTCATTTGCAAATCTGGCACAGTCTTCACAACTCTTCGCCGCATTTTCGATATCCGCATCAATCCCGGGCCAGTATACAAATGACCTTGCAATTCCCTTCATCTTCACAATGCCAAGATGAGCGGAGTGCAGATCCTGGAGAACTTTCCAACGGAGTCTTTCGGGAATGACCACTCGATGCTCAAAAGTTAAGCAGTTACCAGCCAATCTATAATTAATTTCAGGAGATTTGTAGCCGTAGGCCTGAAGTGACTTGCCTCCTTCCAGAATCTTTATTATCGCTCCTAATTTGTCATCCTTGCGGCTTTCTAAACCAATTTTGTCCGCATTGATAGACCAACTACGGTCTATCTGTTTGATAATAAATTTGCCGAACCCGTCGAAATCCTCAGACGAAGATTGGTGGATTTGATTCACCACATCTCTCTTAACTGCTCTTGAACAGAAATCGGCATTCGCGTTTGCCTTTGTTGTCTTAAACTTGATATCAAAATCAAAGTTTGCCAAGAAATCCGCATAGTTGGCCATTCGACTAATGCATAGGACAGGGAGAGATTTACAGGGATCTAAAATCTGGGCCAGTGGTTTGTGATCCGTAATTAATGTAAAGTGACGCCCGTACAAATAAAGGAAAAACTTATTCACTGCCCATACAATTGCCAACGCCTCTTTGTCAATTTGCGGATATTTACGCTCCGTCACGCTCAGTGTTCGACTCGCGTAGGCTATTGGCCTCTCATTTCCATCTGGCATGCGATGTGACAGTACCGCACCGAGTCCCACTTGACTTGCATCTGTCGCCAACACAAGTGGTAACTTCGGATTGTAAGGTACGAGCACTTGGGGTGAAATCAAAGCGTTCTTTATATCGTTGTATGCCCTATCCGCTTCTGGTGACCATTGAAATTGTTCCTCTAATAATAAATCGCGGAGCGGTCGGTTCCTAGTTGACAAATTGTGTATGAACGATCCATAGTACGTTGCCTTTCCCAAGAAAAGTTGCAATTCTTCATGTGACGTTGGTTTAGGAGCGTCTCTTACCGCCTCGATGTGCTTATCCGATTTGTGGATTCCTTCGCTGTCAATTCTATGCCCCAGGAACTCCACCGCAGGTGCCGCGAATACACACTTTTCTCGATTCAAGCGCAAACCCTTTGCATACAACCGTTCTAGTGTCTTAATCAACGCCATTTGTAAGTTATCGAAGTTATCACCGTATATCAGAATGTCGTCAAAAAAATTACACACATTAGGAATATCCTGTAAGACGGCCTCCATTGTCCGTTGCCAAATTGCCGGTATATTTGCAGCACCATAAACAGCGCGCGTCGGTCGAATCAATCCATGCGTTGGCGTGTTCAATGTTAAAGCATGGGACAGCTTCTCATCGACAGCAAGGTGTGAGTAGGCATCCGTCACGTCTAGGTGGCAAAACAATTTTGCTCCCTTCATTTTGTTGAATATATCCTCTGGTTTCGGGATCGGATGTTCATCTACAATGATCCTTGGGTTTAGAGTAGGTTTATAATTACCTGTTATGCGAATCTTTCCATTTTTCTTGGAAACCACGTGCGTTGTCGACGCCCACTCTGAATATTCAACCTTTCTGTATAAACCCGACGCAATCTTTTTGTCGATTTCTGCAGCGTATTCATCTCTCAAGGCCATAGGTATCTCTCTCGCTCTGGCAAATACCGGCCTAGCATCTGGCTTCAGGTGTAATTTCACAGGTGGGCACTTTAGCTTGCCGGCCACGTCACTGAAAATTCCTTTGAAACGGTTGAGAATATGCTGAATGGACTCCTTTTCGCATGGCGACAGCTGTGGCGACGAAATCTTAATGGCCCCTATTTGATCCGATTTAGAGAACAATTTGGGAAAGTCGATCTCATTGACGAACTGCGATATCCATTCTCTCCCAAACAACGAATCGAAATCCCCCTTCACAACGAACAAGTTCATTCTTCGGGTAGTAGAACCCACTCTCACAGACGCAACCACACGACCCACACACTCAATCCTGTGACCCGTATAGCTTGTAAATTTTCTCTCTGTTCTCAATATTCGGGGGTTATGCATGATCGTGTGCAATGTTCCCGCACTTATTATGCCACAAGGTGCACCTGTATCCAATTCCATGTTAATTTTACGTCCATTAATAAAAACCTCCATCATATGTCTGCTCGAATTTGCACCACTCAATTGATTTAGCCGCTGTATCATCTCGCAATCATCTATAGCATCTTCATCCGAAATTTGTGTCGTTCTTGATCTGCATACTTTTGCAATGTGTCCGATTCTCCTGCAAACGTAACACGTAGCCTTGCGGAATTTGCATTGTTCCCTAGCATGGGGCCCTCCGCAACCATAGCACAGTGGACGATCGCCTCTCACCTCCTTCGTCTCCTTATGTTTCGGAACCGGTCTGTACTTCGTGGGTGCATATCCCACCCTGTTAGTCGTATCGTCTAATTCCAAAATTGCTGAGGCATTTTTCATCTCAATCGTGGATTTGTGAGAAGCCTCTAATCGTTGTGCTATACCATACGCTTCATTAAAATCTTTAGGTTCCTTTGCAATTATTTCGTCACATATACTTCGTGACTCCAAACCGAATAGAAGCTGCTCCGTAAGCATCCTGTCCAAAACTGTTCCATAATTGCAGTGTGCCGCAGCCTGCCTAAGACGTAAGGCGAAACTGGACAAGGCTTCGTCCTTCTCCTGTGTCAGTTGACGAAATTTCACGCTTTCAGAATACTGGTTTCTCTTACCGTCGATATGGTCAACTAATACTTTCTTTATCTCCTCATATGTCAGGCTATCAGGAACTTTCGGACTGCTTAAAATCTTCAGCGCATAATTTAGCTCTGCACCCATGTGCACAAGAATGTATGTCTTGTATTCCGCCTCGGGAATTTTACTCAGCTTCAGGGACCACTCGCATCTTGTAAAATAGTCCTGCAGTGATGTGGAGTCTGTTGATTTAAAAGCTGGAATAGACACAGGTGGTGTTGTCGATTCTCGTCCATTTGTACTGCGTCGTGAAATATTTCCTGCCGCTGCCGCTGTTGCAGCCTCTGCCGCTTGTACAGCCGTATCTCTCAAAGCATCTTTAAGAAGAAGTGCCAAGGCCTGCAAGTCTTCTGCTTGTAGAGGCATTTCATCCAATCACTTCTGACACCAATATTATGTCCAATGGAATAAAAGTATGTTCTTAAACTTAGATAGTGTTTATTTAGATTTTGTATTTAGTCTGTTGAATTTCACAATAATACTGAGAATGACAAGCAAGTCAATGGCGTTGCCATATCAACAAATTATAGCGATAAACATAAAATAGTAGCCTGATTGATACATAACAAATTTATACTAAAATGTGCTTTTCAAATTAACAGCGAAGAAATGATTGAAATAGCTGGGACACTGCCCACTTATGGAATACAAAGGAGCCTCTCCACAAATGTGTAAAAATCAAGAAGGGCACAGGGCAAGCAATTTCTATGGAGTTGTCAACACCAAGTAAATTCCAAAACTTTAAAATATGTACCAGCTTTTTTGTCTTAATGTTTATTCATTCAACAGAACACATTTTGATTCCTGTCGGATCGAACCCAAGAAAATCGTTAGTCCTTCAATGAAGCATGTAATGCCAACTTGTTCCGAACAGTTATTTCCATTGCTTTACGATGCTGCAACGCATTTGAATTCCATGTCCAAGGAGGACATTTGGAAATATCAATTGAAACTGGCCAATAAACAAGAAGCATGATTATAAGATAGAAAGAATAAGAAAAGAAGAATGATTATAAGATATAATGTGATTTAATAGCGACACTGCCATGTGAAATAAAACATGGCAAGTGCCACAAGGGAACCGACAGCTTCGATAGATTTGAGAGCAGTAAATAAACTACTTAGAAATCATAAATGGGCTGTACATAAATTATATAACTATAAAAAATTCACATTTAAATATTTCAACATGCCGCCTCCTCTCTTCCTGTCAGGCTACTTCGGCTTCTTACTTGGCACTCTAGCGGCGATTGATTCTCCCAATCCCTCAGCGTTGGGAGTAACTGTTATACGTTTTTCTTTCTTGCCTGCCACTCTAGCGGCGAGTGCGCTGCACCTTCCTACGGCGCTAGGAGCATCTCTGATCTGTCAGAACACTTCTTTCTTCGCATCTTTCACGATGTTAATTTTAGATTCCTTTGGAGCTTCAATAACCTCCTTCTTTTCTGCTACTGTCTCGCCTTTCGCGACTTCTTCCTTCAATAACAATACGTCTTCCTTAATATAATTCTGGACATAGTATTCTTTCGCGTTACCATCTAATTTTTCTTCCCGAGTTTTTTCCTTGCTTCCTTCGATTTTCTTATTTTCTTGTAGTTTGTGTCTTTTTCTGGCTTGTCCAATCCTGGCTCATAGGTTACAGAGAGTTCCACCTTTTCTATTTCTTGTTTTTCTACCACGATCATCATCTCAACCTTCTCATTATCTTTTCATCAGTATTACTTCATTTCTTCCTTTTTTCACCTTCTCTTCATTCCAGCTTGATTCTAGATTGGAAAAGTTGAACTCAGCTTTAGTTTCTTCATCATCGTTGTCAACTTCGTCATCTATATTCATTTCGGATTCTGTATTCTTTTTATCATATTTAAGTAAAATCTATTTCTCATTTTCAGCTTCAACGTTATCTTTTTCATTGTTGTCACCTTCAGCTTCGTCTTCATTTTTATTAAATTCGTTTTCAGTACCTTCAATGAGAACTATCATTGGAGGTTCTCGCGGCAATTTAATTCCTGCAGTGCTTTTCTGTAAACTATTTTCCAACCGCTCAATAAGGTGAAAGGCACTGCGGTATGCTTCACGGATGTCTTCTACAAGCTCCCTTGCAGCCATGGCACTTGTGTGTAGACATATTTTGGGAAATATGTTTGGGCATTCTCCATACACATATTCCACACATTCCTTTTTTCGTGTAGACTTATTGGAAGTATCGTCTTGCGTAGCCGAATATAGAGTCTTATAAAACTAGCCATCTTCCTCAATTCTTTTTTGATCTCTTTCTCCTTAGCAACCTCGTCAAACCAATGACCTATTTCTTCTTTAACTTTTATGAGATCATAACCAAGCGCGTTGAAATACACCTCTGACAAAGTGACGTAACATCTCAACACACATACATTTTCAAAAAATTCTTGCTGAACATTTGAGTATTCCCATTTAAGGCCCAGTTAGGCAATCTTAACCGTAACGCCCCCGTAGCGTAACGAATCAGCTGATTCAATCTGTCATATGGAAGTCGGTGTAAACGATTAGCCAACGGAAACGAAACGTAAACGGGCGGCTAAATCTGTTGAAATCAGAATTGGACGTTCCGTTTAAAAGTGCAAATAAACATGAAAGACGAATATTTGATTTCATTGGTGCAGTCGCACGAGTATTTATACAATAAATATAATCCAGCATATAGGATATCTGAAAAAAAGCGAGAAGCTTGGTGGCAAATTGGCAAGGAGCTGGGCGTCATAGGTGAGTTTTATGAAGATCGCGGCTGACTCCATTAAAAATTAAATTTATAATCTGATTGGATTGGATTTGGCTGAGTCCCTCTTCAATGGAAATAGACATAAGTAAAAGTATTAATAAAACACAGAATATTTAAGATATAGAGTTCAAATTTATTCCAGGTGTAGTGCAAATGTTACATTTTAAGAATGAAATTCAATTTCGGTCGTATGACCACCACGAGCCCGTCAACAGCGATCTATTGTTTGGATCCAATTTTCCACCACTCTTGGACACATTTGTTGGCAATTTCGATGTTGTCTCTGAGCTCGTCTAAAGTTGTTGACTTAGACCAAGGATATTCCTCAGGGGAAACGCCGCATCGCCAATAAAAAAATGAGGAAAGGCTTCAGAGGATGCTGACGATAATGGTTTACTAGGAGGTACAGGTACTGTACCTAAAATAACTGATTGTCCAAACGGAGAGTACTGAAATACAGCTGTATTTAATTTAAATTAAGAAATGGAAATTGTTTGTATTAAAATAGATTATAAATAAATTGAAGTTTAATGGACATACACCCATCGTGTTGGCTGCCATAACTTCCAACATTAACTGATATGAATGTATAGTTAGCATCGCAGATTCCCACAGTAAGGATTTGTGGAGATTGATTAAATCCAATGGATTGTCTGATTCGAAGTCTTACGACTGTAATTTAAATGTCGAAGATCTTAATATTGCGTTTCGTGGAAACCAATTAGAAGAACCTGGTAATATTTGTGATTTTAGAGCGCTGGGGAACAATAACGGGGATTTTTCTTTTCATTGCATAGATTTGTGGGAGTTGGATAAAGCTTTTCATGCCGTGAAGTCGAATGCTGCTGGTTTGGATGGATTTACCTTAAAATTTCTCAAAATTATATACCCACTTGTGTCTTGCCATTTTCTGAAACTTGTGAACACCATCTTGCTTACGTCGTCATTTCCTTCTGGTTGGAAAGAAGCAAAAATAGTACCTGTAAAAAAGAAAGACTACACAGGCTTTAACTGATTACCGTCCTATTTCGATTTTGCCTATTTTTTCAAAAGTAGTTGAGCACATTTTAAAGTCTCAAATGCCATTTTATTTGGAGGAAAATAATATGCTTCATGATGCTCAGTGTGGTTTTAGAGCCAAAAGAAGCACTTCTTCATTGTTGTTGGGTTTAACGGACTCCATTCGAACCAATTTCGGTGGTGGTCGATTTGGAATTCTTTTGTCACTAGATCTTGAGAAAGCCTTTGATAGAGTGGACTACTCCACTTTGTTGCATAAATTGTATAACTTATATGGGTTCTCGAGTAGTGCGTGTGTTCTGTTGACTTCTTATCTTACTGGTAGACGCCAATTAGTTTGTATTGATGGTAGGAGTAGTAGTGTTCTGCCTGTTAAAAGTGGTCTACCGCAGGGGTCAGTACTGGGACCTCTACTTTTCATAATCTTTATTAATGACCTTTTCTCCCAGTTACAGGATTGGTGTGTACCATACGCCTTTGCTGATGATATTCAGCTGTTTTTTAAAGGTGACTGTCGGTGCTCAATGGTTCTGCAATCTAAAATTGACTTGGTTTTGGAAACTCTGTATGCGTGGATGTTGCTTAACAAGCTTAATGTAAATCCATTAAAATCGAAATCCCTCTTTTTTCCTCCAGCGTCCATAACAATATCCACGTTAGATACAATGGTATAGATATTGAATTTGTCCGTGAGTTACAGTGCTTGGGTGTGAAACTAGACGATAAATAGAGTTTTGGACAGCATATTAATATGCTAATTTCTAGAATAAATTTTTCGCTAAAAAATCTTTATGGTACCGATTTGTCTTTGCCTCTTTTTGTTAAAGAGAGGCTGGCACATGGTTTGCTATTACCCATAGTTCTATACTGTTTAGAAGTGTATTCTGGCACTATACATGGTAACATGCATTTAGTACATCTGGCTGTATATAGGGTGGCGCGGTATGTATATGGACTGAACCGGCGGGTTCATGTGACGCCCTATGTAACGAAATTGTTGGGCTGTAATTTTGATGCATTTGTAAATGTACGCTTACTTCTGTTTTTTTATAAACTGATTAAAAGTCAGTCTCCTCTTTTTGTGTGCCAATCGATGCTATTTTGCCATTCAACTAGGAGAAATCAATTACTTATTCCTAGGGTTGTCCACCTAATGAATGAATCGTTTCTAGTAAGAGTAGCACGACTTTACAATTCATTACCCAATGACATGAAAAATTTTAGCATTTCGCTCCCTACACTCTTCAATAGGCTACTTCACCACTTTCAATAACATTTTTATTTTTTGTTATGCAAAATTGCGCTTAATTAAAGCTACGTAAAAAATCGTTAAATAATGTTTCTATTTTATGGAACACTTTATACATTTTTCCTTATATTAGAATTTTACTTATGTTTGTTTCGCAAACTGAGTAGCTATTTAGTTATCCTAAATACTTTTCTGTATACCCAATCTGTATTTATATTATTTATTCCTTATATATTAATTAGGTTTAAACAAATCAACATATCATTATTTACCAATGAGTAGTTTTTTACCCTTGGTTAAAAAGCTTAGTTATATGCATATTGTAATTTATGTTTAATTGGCCAGACGGCTTTGAATTACAAGTTTGTACGAAATAAATGAAATGAAACCTAAACTAAAAGAAATCGCGGCTTTTTTGTTTACATATGTGTTGTTGTTGTCAGAACATATGACTCGTTATCTCAACGTTGGCTAATCGCTCAAACGGGCAACGGTAATGATAAATTACGGTTACGTATGCCTAACCCGGCCTTTAATTCCTTCGATGTCAGTACACCGCAAGTAATAAATTCTTAGAAAGTCAAGAATAATTTTATGTTCACAAACCAAATCAATTTGTCTTTCGATTATCTGCTTCCTGGACGTCATCTTTATGTCTCAACCGTTGTCTAAGTCAAGATTCCCAATTGATTTTTGTGTTGGTATTTCTCAACAGTAATCTTTTGCTTCTGCAGCGCTTCTCTTCCGGTTCGCACGACCGAACTGTCTGCGAATCAATCCGGGCTCGATGGACCAAATGTAAAGGAATAAAACACGACCTTTACTGGGTGAGTAAATATGTCAACTCTATCGTTGAGTATTTGTAAGATACTCCTCGTTTGAGTATTCGTACTATACTAATTTATTTCGAATAATCTTAATCTATAAGTACAAACTATGACATTTTAAAACTAGGTACTTAAACTACGAAGAAACGAGACGGAGCAAGTCTGCATAAAGGTTTTTAACGTTCGGCCCTCTTACATAATTTTCTGCTATCGTATTGTCTCTTTATTTACATTATTTGGTACATCTCTTAGCCTCACAATCTGTTTTGCTTATTTATATTTGTCGTCGGAGGCAACTCTGTTGATAGGCAGGGTAACCCTGCAGTTAGCCATGCTTGAGCGAATGTCATATTGGGCAAACATGGCTTAAAAAATCCCAAGTTTTTGCCCAAAACTTCATTTTCTTTTTATTTTTGTTGTTGGCAATCCTCAGAATTCAAATCATATAAATAGGCCCTTAAGGCAAATACTTATCCATTCTGTTTGTGTTACCAATAAAACATGTAAAAGTTTGTAATGAAATTTAATTTATTAATTTAAAATCTTAGTGTTTTTAATTTTTTTATTTGCAAAAATATTATAAATTAATCTAATTTATTTATTTCAATGTGTAGTGAATAAACAAACAACTCCCATACAACTACCATAATAAACGAGTTTTATGCCTCAACAAACAAATAAATAAACATCGCCGTTTAAAATTAAAAATCCAAAAATACTTCTTTTTCTTCTGGAAGGCAGCCGATCTTGGGAGGTTTATTCCTGGAATACAACAGAAAAGCAACAATTTTATTCAATGTTTTTATGTTATATGTAAATTTATTTGTGTTACTTGTTTGGTAACAAGTTTGTTTGGTGAAAGAAGATAAATAAGAACGGACGGACATTTCATGCCATTTTTTTAATGCAAAATTTATATTTTGAATAAATGTTGTGTCAAATTTTGCATTAAAATCATCCTGCCATTGTGTGAAGCCTTGTAACTTACCATTGACATCGAGATCCTGCCGGTTATATGTCCGAAAACCAAGATCAGCCAAGAAGAACATGTAGCAGAAGCACTCAAGGAATCCCGCCAGCCCGTTTTCGCCCGAAATCTACGAAATGTCTGTCTGCCGCTCACCAAAGTCCAGCACGCCAACTGTCAGCCACCAATATCAGTCTTCCTGGGACCAATATCCCAGCAAGACTGATATTGGTCAGTACGCCATCCTCCAATACGACTAATCCTTCTCTTTTACAGATCTAGAAAACAGCAGCCAACACGTCGAAGTCTGCAAATGAATTCGTTGAGTTTAAAAAACAAATTAAACTGCAAATGGAACAGATGCAACGTCAAATGCAGGCAATGCAAAGTGAATTTCTTGCATCGTCACAGCAAATGCAAGCACAACTTCTTAACACAGCACAACAAGTACAAACGCAGTTAGCCAATTTGCAGTCAAAGTCAAAGTTTGCGTCGCAGCCTGCATTGACGTCACAGCCACCTCCATTGCAATTTCAAACATCACAACAGCCGCAAGTAAGTCAAATGCCAGAGATACCACAGACGCAAGTAAGCCAAATGCCACAGACACCGCAACCGCCATTAACTCAGCCTCCAGTGTACCAGCCGCCACCACTGTCCATAACCTCAGATATGTCCGTCCAAAATTCATATCAACAAAGTTCGATATCCATACCACAGAAGAAAATGTATCCATTACCCACATTTTCAGGTCTTCTAGAAGAATAGCAAACCTTTTTTGAAGCTTTCGAGAGCACCACTGCCGAATTCGGATACACCGGACTCCACAACATTATGCGTATTAGGGATGCAATAAAAGGCCGCGCTAGAGAAACAATCGAGTCACTACTGAGCAGCTCTGCTAACGTCAACGCCATAATACAGATTCTGCAAGAAACATTTGGCCGCCCAGAACAGCTGATAAGAAGCCAAATTGAAAAGGTTCGTGCCATTCCTCCATTAGCCAATGATAATCTGGAAGCGCTTGTAAATTTTGCCAATAAAATGTCCAACATGGCGACTTTCCTTCAAAATGCAAAAGGTGAGCACCATCTCTCGAATCCATCGCTATTGAGTGAGTTGGTCTCCAAAATTTCAATAAGCCGTCAAATGCAGTGGGCCGACAAATGTCTTCAGCTCCCGCAGCCAGCCACAATTGTTGATTTCGCTAACTGGTTATCAGTCCTACGTCGCCTTGCCAACATCGTCCATGACACTGTGCCATCAACGTCCACAAATGCAACATCGAGTCGCCACAATTTTTCTGCCACTGCGCCACCACAAACCCGAAAATACGCCTACTTCAACGTCGCCGTCTGCCAACCATGTCCAATATGCCAGGGTGAGTGCACTAACCTAAAAAATTTTTCACACTTTTTACACATGTCCATCGATGAAAGATGGAACTCAATTAAAAGATTGAAATGATGCATTTGTTGTTTACAAAAAGGACATCAAGTGAAATATTGCCACACAAAGCGTCGCTGTGGCGTTAACAATTGCCCGAAATCACACCATAATTTATTGCACAATTCGCCACCGATACCGATCCAACCATTGCCAACAAGGGATTTGGAACACCGAAACACCACTACGACCGACACACAAACCGAACGACGAATTGGCCACGCAGCCCACAACATCGAAAATGTGCTTTTCCAAATATTGCCCGTGACGATTTATGGAAAACACAAGAAAATAACCACATACGCGTTCATTGACGACGGAGCCAATGTGTCCATGTTGGACATAAATATCGCCCGAGAACTGGATTTACGCGGAAATCCAGAGATTTTGGAACTTCAGTGGCTAAACAATAGGCATGTTTTCGTTACAAGCTAGCACTTTTAGTTTAGCACTTTGCAACGAAAACAACTGACTTCCACTAACTGGCACATAAGCAATAAGTGGCGGATTTTCACTATCTGGTAGTAATGGTGTCATGAGTTGCGAAGAAAGAACAGTGCGAAACAGACAAAAAATTCGTGAAAAATATTTATAAAGCATATATTTACTATTCTATGTTCAATTGTTTACACTCTTTTGCAAATATTAAAATAATTTCCCATTTTTGTTCTTCTTCTTCCCGTTAATTCACAATAATTGATAATATCTCTCCAAAAATGGGATGCCATATTGCTAAATATAGGGTGCCCAATCTGGCAACATCATACTCGATTAAGACATGAACACAAGCACCAAACTTCATCGGGAACTAATAGTGCTTAAAAGTGCTTAGCTCCCCATACAAATTAAGCACTTATGGTGTAACGAAAACACGCCTAATGAACGCGTTTCGGAAAAAACTGAGAACATTAAAGGCCGGGTTAGGCATACGTAACCGTAATTTATCTTTACCGTTGCCGTAACGTTGCCCGTTTGAGCGATTAGCCAACGTTGAGATAACGAGTCATATGTTCTGACAACAACAACACATAAGTAAACAAAAAAGGCGCGATTTATTTTTGTTTAGGTTTATTAAAAATTAAGTTAAAAAGATTGTTTATAAATTTGTGTTTTTAAATCTGTGCAGAATTTACAATTAAAGTAAATCAAGAAAATATCGTCGGATAAGAAGATGGGGTGGACGTCCTATAAACAATGACTGATTTAACTACGCCAAAGCAACGGATTAGACCGGCAGAGATATAACAATAACACCACTGTATGTCAAATATTGCTTTATCCTATGATTCCAAGTTGGGAAATATTAACATTCTATTCTTTAAAATTGTAGATATTTGAGTCACGGTTGTTCCATACAATCGATTGCATGGAGTCACAGGCTGGGGAAAACAACAATGCGAAATATTGTTTTAGAATACAGTGAAGTTTTGTGTTGCTTGCTTTCTCCGATTTAATTAAGTGAACCAACTACACAGCAGTACAAACACATTGCCAATGATTTTCAACGAATGTGGGATATTCCGAATTGTGTGGGAATCTGCGATGCTAACTATACATTCATATCAGTTAATGTTGGAAGTTATGGCAGCCAACACGATGGGGTATGTCCATTAAACTTCTATTTAATTATAATCTATTTTAATACAAACAATTTCCATTTCTTAATTTAAATTAAATACAGCTATATTCCAGTACTTTCCGTTTGGCCAATCAGTTATTTTAGGTACAGTACCTGTACCTCCTAGTAAACCATTATCGTCAGCATCCCCTGAAGCCTTTCCTCATTTTTTTATTGGCGATGCGGCGTTTACCCTGAGGAATATCCTTGGTCTAAGTCAACAACTATAGACGAGCTCAGAGACAACACCCAACGCGAAATTGACAACGTTCCGGTCGAAATGTCACTGTTGATGGGCTCGTGGTAGTCATATGACTAAAATTGAATTTCATTCTTAAAATGTAACATTTGCACTACACCTGGAATAAATTTGATTTCAATATCTTAAATATTCTGTGTTTTATTAATACTTTTACTTATGTCTATTTCCATTGAAGAGGGACTCAGCCAAATCCAATCCAATCTCTATCTATAAATAAGTCCACTTTTGTAGAGACGCTTATATTGCTGTCAAATTCACCCACAATGAAGAAGATTTGCGCAATGATTGTCTCGTACTGTCGCCAAAAGAATCCTGAAGCAGATTATAAATTTAATTTTTAATGGAATCGGCCGCGATCTTCATAAAACTCACTTGTGACGCCCAGCTCCTTGCCAATTTGCTTCCAAGCTTCTCGCTTTTTTTCAGATATCCTATATGCTGGATTATATTTATTGTATAAATGCTGGTGCAACTGCACCAATGAAATCAAATCTTTGTCTTTCATGTTTATTTGCACTTTTAAACAACAAATAATTAATAAATTATTTTCTTTGCTTTTCTCGGTGAACATACAATTGTAATTGTAAACAACATGTAGTATTAGCTGTTGTCAAATTGTACGTAAACGGAACGTCCAATTCTAATTTCAACAGATTCAGCCGTCCGTTTACGTTTCGTTTCCGTTGGCTAATCGTTTACACCGACTTCCATTTGACAAATTGAATCAGCTGATTCGTTACGCTACGGTGGCGTTACGGTTAAGTTTGCCTAACTGGGCCTTAATATTGTGATTAGTGGTGTTGGAAAATACAATAACAAGTATTCGGTAACCAACATTTACGTATCTTCCCAACTGTCATTGCCAATTCAGAGTTGCCATCCTGCTAATATTATGAAACCCCGTGAATATCCAAAAATACCCAATATACCAGAAATAGATTATTCTAACGTTAAGCCTACTTTAATAATAAGCTTACAACATTAATTTTTTACAGTTCCTCTGGAAATACGGAATTTATTGACGGAATTTGGACCAATTGTGTCGATCACCAGACTTGGTATTGTTATATATGGACCGATTCCAGGAGAAAAGTTTACATGTACTAAACGGGCTTTACATATAAGGAAATGTATAGATATGGACAAAAACAAATTATTGGAGGACATCAATACAATGATGCGTGGATATTTCGATATTGAGAGACTTGGAACGAAGGTACCCGTGAAACCACTGAGGTCCCAAGAAGATGGACGAGCTCTGGAATTACTCGAATCAACGACAAGGAAAGTAGATGGCAGATATGAGTGTTCACTTCTCTGGAAAGAAAGTGTTTCTCCAATTCCTGACTCATACAATATGGCGCTAAATCGATTATACAGCGTGGAACGCAAAATGGCAAAGAATAGTGAGTACAAAATGGAATATTGCGAAAAAATTAAAAATTACTTGGAAAAAGGATATTGTAGAAAGCTGCCTAAAAGTCAACAAAGCTCTCATTCCAGGTCCCGATATAAACAATTCATTAATATCAGTTCTTTTCAAATTCAGAGAATCGCCAATAGCCGTATGTGGGGACATCCAAGAAATGTTCCGCCAGATTATAAAGAAATTGAGACCCTGATCAGCCAATAGACACATACGTCATGGAAAAAATGATTTTTGGCGCTACTTGCTCGCCAACCATTGCTCAATACGTCAAAAATATTAATGCCAAAGAATCGCCTAGAGCTGTGCATGGTATAATAGAGCGTCATTATGTGGATGATAACGTCGATTGCTTTGAGACGGAAGAGGAAGCTGTCCATGTTGTGAACGAGGTGGTGAGAATTCATAAATCCGGTTCCATCTACGGAATATAATAGGCGTGTTTTCGTTACACCGTAGGTGCTTAATTTGTATGGGGAGCTAAGCACTTTTAAGCATTATTAGTTCCCGATGAAGTTCGGTGCTTGTGTTCCTGTCTTAATCGAGTATGGTGTTGCCAGATTGGGCATCCTATATTTCGCAGTATGGCATCTCATTCTTGTTGTCAATTATTGTGTATTAACGGCAAGAAGAAGAACAAAAATGGAAAAATTACTTTAATATTTGCAAAAAGAGTGTAAACAATTGAACATAGAATAGTAAATTTATGTTTTATAAATACACTTCACGAATATTTTGTCTGTTTCGCACTGTTTTTTCTTCGCAACTCATGACACCAGTGTTACCAGATAGTGGACATCCGCCACTTACTGATTATGCGCCAGTTAGTGGAAGTCAGTTGTTTTCGTTGCAAAGTGCTAAACTAAAGTCGCTGGCTTGTAACGAAAACATGCCTAATATCTAATAGTGGACATATTAACAGGCGGTGGGGTAACCCTACCGGCAATGACGATCGTGGTGGCAACTTTCTTTGTAGTGACAATATTGAACAGGTACTCGGTATTCATTGGGTGCCTAAAACAGATGTTTTTTTGTTTTCAATTAAAATTGTGGAAAGTGGACGGACACATTTTGCAATTAAATAAAGTGCCAACAAAAAGAGAAATGTTGAGTCTTAATATGTCCGTATACGACCCATTCGGGTTCTTAAGCGATTTTATGGTGACGTCGAAGATAATGATGCAGCAAGTATGGAAATGTGGAGTAAGTTGGGACGATAAATTGCCGACAGAAATTAGCCAGTGGAAGTACTGGTTGAAGCAGCTACCAAAATTAGTGGATTTCAAGGTGCCTAGGTGTTGGTTTTTCAAGCTCCAAAATCTAACTACATATATTTGTGGATGCTAGTGAGCAGGCTATGGCAGTGGTGGCATATTGGCGTGTAGTAAGTCAATGGTATAAAAGTAAGTTTCGTTATGGGCAAAACAACTTGTGCCCCAAGACGGTACCACACGATCCCAAAACTTGAACTGCAAGCTGCAGTAATGGGTGTACGAATGAAGGAGCTTATTGGAAGAAATCATTTAAATTTACCTAGTAACATTTATTTTTGGACAGATTCGTTTACGGTGATCCAATGGATTCGATCAGATCACCGAAGATATAAGCAGTATGTGGCAAATAGAGTGGCTGAGATTTTAGAGAGCAGTGTTCTTGAGCAGTGGTGGTGGTGTCCTGGGCAAGAAAACAGTGCGGATGAAGGGACCCGAGCTAAGCTATCCAAACAATATCAACCAGAAGGACGATGGAAAAATGGACCAAGCTTTTTGGAAAAGGCGGAGACGTATTGGCCGGAGGTGCAAAGTGGACCCAAAAATAGTGGAACCGAATCCGAGCTAAGATCGAAGCATCGGATATTAGTGGCGCGATAGGTATACACATGCATTCCAAATTATAATCGTTTTTCGAATTTCCGTAGATTGAAGCGGGCTATGGCGTTGGTGTTCCGATACGTGCACAATTTTTTTTTTTTTTCCAATTCATTACATTTTTTTATTGAATCTTTCATTATTATACAATGAAAATAACAATAAGTGGACAAATCTTAACCTAAAATACTATTCTCTGGGTTGTTGCCATTGCGAACAAACCATTGAGACTTTACACGATTTTTTTACTTAAACAAAAGGTTAACATTTCAAATTTAGGAATTCATAATTTCATTTAATTTTTTTGTTTTAGATTTTGATTAGGATTTGTTTCAATTTATATCATGTCCAGCGTATCTCTCCTTCTAAGGCGGTCATGACCTTCAAAATTTAGTAGTTCTCGAGCCAGGATGTTTGGATGATTGAATAGTTTACCCACGTAACACCGGCAATATTTTTCAATTTCCTCTTTTACTGTTGGCATGTTGAGATCCTTATGGATGTTAGCGTTTTTATATACCATGGTGCACCTGTAATTAAACGAAGAATATTCGATTGTCTTCTTTGTAATTTGCATACATTTGAAGCGCACGCTGTACCCCAGAACTGGATACCATATGTCCAAATTGGCTTCAATACCGTTTTGTATAAAAGAACTTTATACTCTGGATCTAGGGCAGATCTTTGGCTGATAAGCCACTGAAGTTGATTAGTTTTGAGTTTTATTTGAGTTACTTTAGAGTCTATGTGGCGCGACCACGTCAAACGCCGATCTAAGTGGATTCCAAGGTATTTTACATGATCCTTTTGGGAATCTGTGAGTTGAAAATAGAAATTGGAGGACTTGCATCCCTTCGCAGGGTAAAAGTAACATGAGTACACTTTGAGGCATTCACCATTATTCTCCATTTTTTTAACCATTCTTCTAGGATTCGGACATGCGACTGCAGTTGATCGGACGCAACTGAAGGGTTTTTGTGAGTACTGACGAAAGCAGTATCGTCCGCAAAAGTAGATCTGCCGTAAAAATAAGGTACAGTATAGGACCAAGAATGCTCCCCTGTGGGACACCGGCATTTATTTTCTTAGGGCTAGAAAAACTCCCATTTGATTTAACTTGAAAAGACCGGTTAGTCAAATAGCTCCTGAACAGTTTATGCGTGTTGATTGGCAGAAGGTCACATATTTTGTACAAAAGTCCTTCGTGCCAGACTTTGTCAAATGCTTGGGAAATATCTATGAATAACGTCGAACAGTATTCTTTATTCTCAAAAGCTCTTCTGATGCAGGTTACGATACGGTGTACCTGTTCTATAGTATTGTGACTTTTTCTAAAACCAAATTGATGGTCAGGTATAATATTGTGAGAAATTGTGTGAGGTGTGATTTTCTTCATGAGAATGGACTCAAACATTTTTGAAAGTACCGATAGTAAGCTTATAGGGCGATAGGATTTGACTTGAGTTGGATCTTTGCCTGGTTTCGGTATCATCACGATTTCAGACCTCTTCCAAGATAGGGGGAAGTAACCTACACGGAGAATTGCATTGAATAAAAATAACACAATTTTCAAGGCTGAAAAGGGAAGTTCTTTAATCATTTTCGCTGTTATACCATCTCCTCCGGGCGATTTCTTTAATTTTAGTTCTTTGACAGATTTTTCAACATCCTTTATTCTAAGCTTGATTGGGCCAGGAATTATATCATCTATCACGGGCTGATAGATTGGGCGACGAATTAAATCATCTATCACGGGCGGATAGATTGGGCGTGGAGTTATATCGTCTATCACGGGCGGATAGATTGGGCGAGAAGTTATGTCATCTATCACGGGCTGATACATTGGGAGAGGAATTGAGTCATTTATCCCGGGCGGATAGATTGTGTGAGAAATTGTATCATCTATCACGGGCGTGCACAATTTGGCGAGAAAAATAAAAGGTGACTCCTTGTTGCTGTGCGAACTTACCTTGGAAGAAAAAAGATAAGCTGAAATAATTCTTTGCCGGCATGTACAACAATTATCGTACGCTGACGAGTTCGCTGATTTATATAAAACCAAGACAGTGGCACCGAGCAGCAAATTGAAGTCTTTAAATCCGTTCATTGGACAAGTTGACCTAATTCGAGCTTCTGGGAGGATACAAAATGCTTCGTTTTTATCTTTAGAAGCCAGACAGCCAATTATTTTGCCAAAAAGTCATCATCTTACGAAGCTATTGGTGAAATCATACCACATAATGTTTTGCCACATCAACACAGCTACTCAAGAGCATCCAGAGTCGATGAATCACCACTGATTCACGATGAAGCCACGTCAACCCCAAATGGCCGTCTTACCAGTGGACCGAGTTACTCCATTCGTCAGGGCTTTCACCTACACAGGACTGGACTACTTTGGCCCAGTAACTGTCTCTATTCGACGCCAGCGTGAAAAGCGATGGGTTGCCCTTTTTACCTGTTATACCGTTCGTGCCGTCCACCTGGAGATAGCCACCGATGCTTGCCTAATATGTATCCGGAACTTCATCAACAGAAGAGGAGTGCCCATTATGATAAGAAGCGACAATGGCACGAATTTCGTCGGCAGAACAAAAGAGTTACAAGGTACGAATAAGTTCTTGGATACTAATAATTTATCTTCAGGTTTGATGGCACTTGGAATTAAATGGGGTTTCAACACACCTGTAAATCCCAGTGAAGGCGGCGTTTGGGAGCGACTGGTTCAGTCGGTAAAGAAAGCTTTGTTCATCATGTTAAAAGAGCAGGTCCCAAAGCTCGAGACTCTTCAATCTTTTCTAATAGAAGCGGAAAATATGGTAAATTCAAGACCGCTGACTCATTTCCTGTCACCCCAGAGGATCCAGAACCGCTGACACCCTACCATTTTCTACTGGGATGCACAAATTCGACGCAAACTCCAGCACCATACGAGCCAAGATTGATGTGTTTGCGAAAGCAGTGGCGTGTGGTGCAAAATATGAAGAATGGCATGTGGCACCAATGACTGCGTGAATATCTTCCGGAACTTACACGGCGAACAAAATGGTGTCTTCATTCACAACCGTTGAATGTGGGCTGTCTGGTCTTCATCTGTGATCCTGATCTCCCAAAAAGCCAATGGAAGCGAGGACGTGTAATTGAACTTCATCTGGGCAAAGATGGTATTGCCCGCTCAGCCGAAGTGCGAACAGACGCAGGAGTCTATCGCCGACCAGTGTCGAAGCTGGCTATTCTTGACGTCGAGCCTGATGCGAGATAAAGTGAATCCCCCCTCTGGGTCAGTTCAGGGAGGCGGGGATGTCGCCGGAGGCAACTCTGTTGGTAGGCATGGTAACCCTGCAGTTAGCCATGCTTGAGCGAATGTCATATTGGGCAAACATGGCTTAAAAAATCCCAAGCTTTTGCCCAAAACTTCATTTTAATTTTATTTTTGTTGTTGGCAATCCTTAGAATTCAAACCATATAAATAGGCCCTTAAGGCAAATACTTATCCTTCCTGTTTGTGTTACCAATAAAACATGTAAGAGTTTGTAAAGAAATTTAATTTATTAATTTCAAATCTTAAAGTGTTTTTAAATTTTTTATTTGCAAAAATATTATAAATTAATCTCATTTATTTATTTCATTGTGTAGTGAATAAACAAACAACTCTCATACAACTACCATAATGAACGAGTTTTATGCCTCAACAAACAAATAAATAAACATCGCCGTTTAAAATTAAAAATCCAAAAATACCTCTTTTTCTTCTGGAAAGCAGCCGGTCTTGGGAGGTTTATTCCTGGAATACAACAGAAAAGCAACACTATTTCTATTACGCGTAACATGTAATTTCTATATCTATATTTCATATGGCCTTCGAATATGTCCCTTCGAATATGTGGTGTCTTATCACTCCACATTATCAGCAACTAAAATATGATCATTTTGTCGTGTCTTAAGTATTTGGTGGCACTTAAAAAAGTCAGGAGGAGAATTACAGGTCTTTACATTTTGCACAACCAATAAAGAGTTTAAGAAACATAATTTGACCTCGGTGGACAAAACCAACATCTTTAGATAATCCACGATGACTAATATTTCCGTTCTTCTCTAATGAAAAACAGCAACTTGCATAAAAAACAAATTAAAACATATAACTATAATGCTATGAAAATTTTGTAGTTAAAAACGTTGTGTCATTGGGGTGTATACACAATAATACTGCTCAAATGCAGACTATAAAATTGCTTCAGTGCAGTCCGGTTTCTACAATCTTTCCGTACGAAAACATAGTTAGAAAGTTGAGAAGGCGAAGAAAAATAAATTGCTCTGTCTGCAAAATCTTTAAAATACAAATGCCTCCTGATTCTGGAGAAAATTTCTATTTTCTCTTCTTTTTGGTCTGTCCAGAATATTTTCAAAAATATCCATAATATCGATATTGCTCTGAACATCCACTCCAAATGTAGAAAAACAAAATTTTTCTGGAATGGGGATGAAAAGTCAGCTGTTTTTTGTTTACTGCATATTTGGGTACAGCGCGTGTTAAAAATTATCCGTAGTGCGTTTTTTAACAGACGCTAGCGCATTTACTAGTATTTAAGGGCATCTCCTAAATACCGGTGAATGCGTCCTGCGTCTGTCAAACTCGATTTCAAATATATGAAAATGTACTACAGCTACCGAAATACGCACACGGATACGCCGGATAATTTCAAAAAATCCGAATTTGACAGTGCGCTTACACATACAAGGAAAGAAAACAAAACAACAACAAAAGAAAACATAAACACAAACAGATGACAAGCAGCATTTTATTTTTTATCGTGGAACAGTTCACGAAGTAGAAAAATATTAAATATTGAATTTGCTGGAAATACCAAATACAAACTGGTAAGAATTTAATATTTTACTGTTATAATTTATATCAAAATGTGTTTTTCAGATTAACAGCGAATAAATGATTGAAATAGCTAGGACACTGCCCACTTATGGAATACAAAGGAGCCTCTCCACAAATGTGTAAAAATCAAGAAAGGCACATTGCAAGCAATTTTTCTGAAGTTGTCAACACCAAGTAAATTCCAAAACTTTAAAATATGTACCAGCATTTTTGTATTAATGTTTATTAATTCAACAGAAACGTGGGGAACCTATTCATGCTGCTTGGACGCAAGGAATCCATTTTCAAGAACACATTTTGATTCCGGTCGGATCTAATCTAAGAAAATCGTTAGTCCAGGTGTTTGTTCTTCCTACAATGAAGCATGTGACACGAGCTTGTTCCGAATAGTTTTTATTTCCATAGCTTTACGATGCTGCATTTAAATTCCATGTTCAACGAGGACATTTGGAAATATCAATTGAAACTGGCCAATAAACAATTCTCTACTTTGAAGCATGATTATAAGATAGAATTTGATTTAATAGCGATAAAACACAATTTAGTCCATACATGGCAAGTGCCGACAGCTTCGATAGATTTGGTTGCCGTTTACAAAGTCAGGAGGAGAATTACAGGTCTTTACATTTTGCACAACCAATAGAGTTTAAGAAACATAATTTGACTTCAGTGGACAAAACCAACATCTTTAGATACTCCACGATATATTAGCAATGTTTCCGTTCTTCTCTAATAAAAAACAGCATCTTGCATAACAAACAAATTAAAACATATAAGTACAATGCTATGGAAATTTTGTAGTTAAAAAACGTTGTGTCATTGGGGTGTATACACAATAATACTGCTCGAATGCAAACTATCAAATTGCTTCAGTGCAGCTTCTACAATCTTTCCTTACGAAAACTTAGTTAGAAAGTTGAGAAGACGAAGAAAAATGAATTGCTGTCGGAAAATGTTTAAAATTCGAATACCTCCTGGTTTTGGAATATATTTCTATTCCTTCTTCTTTGTGGTTTGTCCAGAATATTATCAAAACATATAAATCATCCATAATATCGATATTGCTCTGAATATCCACTCCAAATGTAGGAAAACAAAATTTTTCTGAAATGGGGTTGATAAATCAGCTGTTTTTTGTTTACTGCGTATTTCGGTACAGCGCGCGTTAAAAATTATCCATCATGCGTTTTTTTGGCAGACCCTGACGCATTCACTGGTATTTAAGAGACACCCTTAAAGTTTGTAGGAGTGAAGGCTGGGTTAGGCAAACGTAACCGTAACGACCCCGTAGCGTATCGAATCAGCAGATTCAGTCAGACATATGGAAATCAGTGTAAACGATTAGCCAACGAAACGTAAACGGACGGGTGAATCTGCCGAAATTTGATTGGACGGTACGTTTACGTGCATTTGCAAACAAAATCAGTAAATAGAAACAAATTATGCGAAAATTTGGAAAAGTAATGATGAATAAGTAATAAAATGATAAATTAGTGGCAAATAAATATAAAATAAAATGAATTTGTTGCTATTTTTGTTGTGAATATCTGAGTCGTATGGCACGTTTTTGAAGTTTTGGGTAATTGCTCCAGCGGGAAACGTTACGGCGCTAAAGTTAAATTACGGTTAAGGGCCTGTTTACATCATGAGATTTCGATCTGTCAAAAATACATCCCTGGGCGACAGGTCTTTTAGGTGTAAACGAGAATCGCGCGATTTTGAGAGAGGATTGCACGACTCCGAGAGAGGATCGCACGACCAAATTGACATCTAATTACAAGCTGGGATGGAAAATTATTTTTTTGGAAAGTACTAAACTAATACCTTTTAGGCTCAAGTGTTACTAATTTAATTAATTTAAGGAACATAATTTTGAAAGTATGAAATTGCTTCATTTTCGTGAACATTGTTATGATTTGTCAGATGATTTTGTTTTTTATACAAAAGCAAATTCTCACTGGAAAGTCACGTGACAGATCGTTTAGATGTAAGTTGGCCCTAAGTTTGCCTAGCCCGGACTTTAGTTAGGCAAACGTAACCGTAACGCACCCGTAGCGTAACAAAACAGCTGATTCGATCTGTCATATGGAAACGAAAACCATAGCCAACGAAAACAAAACGTAAACGGACGGCTGAATCTGCTGAAATTTGATTTGGACGGTACTTTTAGGTGCATTTGCATACAAAATCAGCAAAACAACGAAAAAAGAATAAATGTATGCTAAACTTTTGAAATGGAATGATAAATAAATAATAATAATATAAAATAAGAGAAGAAAATGTAAAATAATATAAGAATTTTACAATTTAAATTGTGAACGTCTGAGAGATATGGCACGAGTTTTGGGTAATTGCTCCAGCGTGCAACGTTACGGCTGCGCTAAAGCTAAGATATGGTTAAGTTTACCTAACCCAGCCTAGAGAGGCAGACAAACAAACGTTAATACTTGCTTGACAAAAATTGTATCGTGTGAATCTGCACTAAAGCAAGTTGGAAAGTACATAGTTGTCTTTAGAGTTTTCACTCTTGAATTTATGTTTTACTGCGGGATTGTTGAAATGAATCAACAACGAAAACTCTCATCTATATGATTTGATTTTGTTTATTAATTCGAAAGATCATTATTACAAAGTTAAATACGTTTTTTTGACATACCACGTCACAGAACGTGAATTTTCGTAATAAAGTTGAACGATTTGTAAACGTTGTTCAGGCGTAAGTCTTTCCATGATGAAATGCCAAACAACACTTAACAAAAATAACATGACAGCATGACACGACTCACACGTGATCTGTCAAAAAAAGGCTATTGAAAAAAGTATCTCTGCTTGGATCACCCTATATTAAAAATAACATTTCCTAATAAAGAATAATAAATTAAATTATCTTCCGATTGGCCGATAGCCTGAGATGCTAGTGCCTTTACATTAAGTTTATTATAATTTTAATTGTAATAAATAAATACAAATAAATAAATAAATAAATAAATTATCTTCCGAAATAAAGAAAAAGAATGCAAAGATGTGAAAGGGAAAATAATAATGTTTATGGAATAAACCAGAAGAGCGAAATTCCAATTGGATTGCAGTAAAAAAGCAAACAAAATGTGCAAAACACTGAAGGACATGTAACTAAATGTAATAATGTGGAATGTCTTGTAATTAGATATGTACATTTATTTTTGTATATTTAGAACAATTGTGTGCAAACCCTTGAGAAACATTATTGATATAACGCTACCAAAATAGTAGGACATAGGAATTAGACAGTGCCTGTGATCTCGATTTGGAAATGGTTGTAAAGAACATACATAGTTAGTTCTTGCCAGCCATAGAAGTTGGAAGAAGATATTCCGTTTATGGATGGAAGTATAATTTATATATGTCAACAAATATAATACAAATCCTTAAATATAATAATAAAACATCTTTTACGGTTCATCAAAAAATTCCTTTATTTATTTATATTCGTACAACAGTAGGAAATTATTTTCTTATTTATAACATTGTACTACCCTGGCTTTTGATGCCTCACGAACATCGCCACCGCAACAACACAAAAATAATTTATGTATAACATTAGCACAATGATCTACAACCATATTTCCTTACTGACATTTAAATTAACTATTTTCTAAGTCGGCATTATTCCAATTAACTGTTTATTGATTAGAATTTTAACTTTTGTTTGGTTTCAAGAATATTAGCAAAAAGAAAAAATGTAAATACATATACACACATACATACATATAAAAGTGACACTTTGACACACACACTTCCAAACTGCAAAGCGATTTTAGAAAAAAGCGTTCCATTTTTCAACTCGAAATAAAATTTTGCGACATTTTTTCGTGTCGAAAAACATAGTATCCACCGAAAAACATAGTGCCGAATCACGAAGCAACCATTTGGCACCAAAAAAAACTCGGTATAATTTATTCTAATTTGGGTGTAATCCATGGATAAGATAATTTTGCTCAATGATATGGCTCTGGACATTTACAATTACCGTGTCTATGGGATGAACCCAACATATTGGCCAACATCGCGTCGATGTCGTACGATTTATGTTCTGTATATTTATCCTTCGGACAAAAAGAAGATAATTGTTAATGCCACTGACCGGTAAGTATTGTTCATACTCCTGTTGCTATTCAATTTTACTAAATGATTCATTTTTCATTTATATTTTTAGATCAAGCGTACATACAGATTTTACAGTTCGAAACGCTTATCAATACATGGGCAGAATAACTTAAGGTTGGAATCCTGGATGATATACTCTTCTAAAATATCAGGAAAATATAAAATTTTTATATCTCTTATTAAAATAAAAAAGAACAAGACGTATGCTAGAATAACAAAAATTTGTGTGCTAAGAGAAAACCCATAGGTTTGCTAAAATAACAGACGAAGTCTGCTTTTCCTTTTTAAGCAGACACAGACTGTTGAAACAACAAAAATTTTTGCTAATGATACTCACAAAAATCTTTGAGTGTAGAGTTTTTTCAAAAAAAGTATGATATTAACAATTATATTATTACGAAAAGCCAATTATATTGCAGTAGTGTTTTATTAAATTAGGTTAGGTTGGGTTGAATAGAGGAGACGGTTAAACGTCTCATGTCCATGGACATACACTTAAGCCATCGTCCTACTGTCCGTCCGTTGGTCTTGGCCAAAGCCGACCACACCAAACATGGTGAAAATTTCCCACCAGTACTCACAACAGGTGGTACGGTGAGGGGAAAACGTCAAAACGGATGAAAACAATGAGCACCGGGTAGCGCTCAGAGTTTTGACGAAGTTGGAGACTGTTGAGGTTTCGGCTCTTACCGAAAAACCAAAAGAGTCACTTACCTGGGCTAAAGGTGTCATAGATGCTTCTAAGGCCAATCAGCCGCCTGAAAGAGCCACAAATTCAGCTGTGTTAACGGCTAATAAAGTTAAAAGAATCAGATCACCTGATGAACCCCTGCCTTCGAAAAAGGCAAGAGGCCCTAATGTCACCATCAACAGGACCATTATGGCTCATTACCTCGATGTCCGTAGAGAGATGCCGGGCACACCACCAATCTGCAACGATGCAGGATGGCATCAGGGGAGAGTAAACCTCTTATATTTCGGTGATGCCAGATCAGTAAATCTGTATAAGGCTGCTCTGAGTCGTGCGGGTGAGGTGTGGCCGGGTGCCCAGTTGGATATTGTCGAAAAAACAACATCCCTAGTCACCCTAGAGCCATCACCTAGGTTACAGAAGAGCCCTCCAACCCGGCTGACTTATTAGAAATAATAAAAGATTCCAATCCTGGTCTGCCCGCCCATAATTGGAGAATCAGCAAGGTGGGTGAGGCGGATGGTAAAAAGCGGCAGGTCAATTTGATCCTTAACGCTGAATCCACCTCCCATATACAACGTGCAACCCTACAGTATGGCTTCGAGACTATAGTCTTGAAGGTATACAAGCAGGATATAGTTCCCACTGCGGAAGGTGAGTCGTCCACCGCGGTTGATACACAGCTTTCTGGAAGTGCGGAGGTATCCACGCCCATTATTTCGGGTGACTCCAACTTTAACAGAAGATCTGTAACGTCCTACTCTGGGGACGAAAGCTCTACTTCTGACACAGAGGGGCTGAGGGGAGTCTCCGGACTCTGACGCATCTGGCGGAGACACGCTACTCGATGATACGGACGAAGAGTTCGATAACACCCTTGTCGGGGTGGAAGTTAATCTGTCAATTACCAATGATGGTAAGAATTTTACAGATTAACCGCCATCACGCTAAAGCAGCCTCAGCGGCTCTATTGCTGCGCCTGTCCACAGGTGCAGTAGACACCGTCCTGATACAGGAGCCCTACGCAGTGGGAGGAAGGATGTGCGGTATCAGGACACCCAACTTTAAACTGCTTGTGGCCAACTGTGAAGGCACTCCAAGAACCTGCATTTTGGCCAGGAAAGATCTAAGTGTCTTTCTCCTGGCTAATTTAAGTGGTAAAGACCAAGGTTTAGGTTTAGGTTAGGGTGGCAGCCGTATTTTTTATACAAGCTCACATAGACCAGTTTAGGTCCCTAGTGTTACCACGGGCTGAAATGCCCCTCATCGAAACCAACCTGTTTGATATACAAATTTGTCGATATTACGAATATCGGTACTGGAAAGATCTGTTAGGCTGCCTAGAAAAGCCGACCCCAGTATGTCCAGTCGTCGTTTACTCAGAGCGGGACAGTCGCATAGCAAGTGCTCAATGCTCTCCACTTCTTCCTCATCTCCACAGCTTCTGCAGAAGTCATTAGAGTCAATACCCAATCTTTTGGCGTGTTCGCCGATCAAGCAGTGTCCAGTCAGAACTGATACTAACGTAGACAATCTTTGCCTCTCTAGTGCGAGGAGATATTTTGATCTTCTCAGGTCGTACCTTGGCCAGATTTGTCTAGCTACTCTGCAGGTGCCGATTTCTGTCCATCTTTCGTTGGACTGCCTGATTGCCTCTTGCCTAAGCCAAAGCTTGCACGTGGATAGTGGCGCACCAATATATGCAACTTCTTCGAGAATTTGTAATGTCGTCCCTTTCCTAGTACGTTCATCGGCTTTGCAGTTCCCCGGGATATCCCTATGCCCAGGCACCCATATGAGGTGTATGTTAAACTGCTCAGCCATCTCGTTAAGAGATCTGCGGCAGTCGAGGGCTGTTTGTGAATTTAGGGATGTTGCCTCCAGAGAATTGATGGCAGCCTGGCTGTCCGAGTAAATGACAACGCCAGTGTTGGTTACTATGTTGCGACTCAGCCACTTGGCTACTTCCCATATTGCCATTATTTCGGCTTGATAGACACTGCAGGTATCTGGTAGTCTGTGAGCTATATCCAATCTAAGCTCTGCACAGTGTACTCCGAAGCCAACCTTTTCATCAAGCTTCGAACCATCCGTGTAAAAGTGGAGATGGTTTCTATTACCAGGTATTCTGCCGACCCATTCGTCTCTGGCGGGAATCATAGTGATGTAATTTCTCTCGAAGGTGTACACAGTTGGTATATAGTCCACTCGGTCTGTTACCATAGCACTACACTTTGATATTCTCATGTGACCGTAGTTTTTGTACCTCCACATTGATAGGCAGTTTAATCTTATTGCCGCTTTTGTTGCAACTTCTCTCGCCACAATATTAATCGGCAGTATATGGAGTAGGGCTTGTAAAGACTCGGTCGCTGTAGTCCTTAATGCTCCGCTTATGCTCAGGCAGGCTGTTCTCTGAACCTTAGTTAGTAGGTTGGTGATGGTTAGTTTGTCAGTTGCCGTCCACCATACCACTATGCCGTATAGCAGTATAGGACGAACTACTGCTATATATATATCCAGTGGACGATTTTAGGAGATAGGCCCCACCGCGACACTACATCCTTTTTGCAGGAATATAAGGCGACGTTGGCCTTCCTTACACGTTCCAATACGTTAAGTCTAAATAACAGTTTTCTATCTAGAATTATTCCTAAACATTTTGCACTTTCAGAAAAGACTAGATCTATTCCATTTATCCGAGGTGGAGGGTCCACATGTTCATCCTAGTAAAGAGAACCAATTCTGTCTTGTTTGGGTTTACGCCCAAACAGCTGCTTCTGGCCCATCTAGCCAACTTGTTCAGAGCCACCTGTAGAATGGCTCGGAGGACGTTTTCGAATTTGCCACTCACTGCGATTGCAACGTCGTCCGCATATGCCACGACCTTGCAGCCACAACGTTCTAGATCCATTAGTGGAGCCAGTACTCCTCCTTGTGGGGTCCCTCTGTTTACAAACCTTGTTAGAGTAGTGGACCCAAGACATGCTGTTATGCGTCTTCTGTTGAGCAGACTTTGAATTAGTCTAATCAAACAAGAGTTAACTTTTAGATGTGACAGTGCCGCAATTACTGCATCTGAGTGAATGTTGTTCAAAGCCCCTTCTATGTCAAGAAATGTCACCATGGTGAATTCCTTGAAATGCAGAGACGATTCGATAGTGCTCACAAGCTCGTGCAGGTCTGATTCTGTAGGGTTCCCCTTATTGTAAGCATGTTGGTTCACCGACAGGAGTTTTGTATCCAGGTTTTCCCTAATGAAATAATCTAAAAGTCTTTCCAGACCTTTCAATAGGAAGGAGGATAGGCTAATTGGTCTGAAGTCTTTTGGCCTAGTGTGTGATATCTTCCCCGCTTTAAGTATGAATACCACTTTGGTATCCCTCCCTCGATTCGGGATGTATGAAAGCCTGATATAGCCTACATAAATTTTCCCCAGCCAGGGGATAATGTACTTCAACATTTTCTGCTGGAGTGATGCCGTCTGGTCCAGGTGACTTGAAGGGCTCAGCTTTTTCTGGATCTCTCAGTCAACAGGCTAGCGACGCTCGCAGCCCACTCTTGTTGGTCCTGCTGATCCTTGGTTCTGTTAGAGAGTTCCCCGGGAAATGTGTGTCGAAAAGTACATTGAGCGTCTGCTCGCTGTTTGTGGTCCAATTACACAGTACAACACAAAAAAAAATAACAGGGTTCTGTCAATGGATTATGGTAGAGGAGACCAAAAAAATATATACGTATATCGGCGTTTTAAAAGATCACATCGGAATTTTATTTTAGGGGGGGTTAAAGTTTTCCCCCCTTTGCTAGTTCGTGCAGAATATCGGTATATAAAACTATGTGTTCTGTTCATCTGAGGTGTAGGGTATCTTCAGCAACTTTGTAGCAAATCTTAAGGCCTATATTTTTGTGGAATATATTAACCCTCTAGCTTCCCCCCATAACGGTGATTTTTGCCTATATTTTAACAAATCGTAAAAAACTCCCCTAAAAATGGGCGGGCCGGGGTTGAAATGTTCCACAAAAATGATGGCCATAAAATTTTACTATATACGTCAGAACACACCAAGGCCAAAACTTAACACAAACACAAAAAAACCGGCCAAATTCAAGATTGCCTGTTAAGGGTTAATTTAGATATTATTTAGTGTTAGTACCAAAAAGGTCTTTAAAAATTGGATTTTTCGGGGTTGATGTGAGAGATGCAAAAAAAATAATGATTTTATTTTACAATTAAATAATATTTATTTTATATTAAATTTTACTTCAGGACTATAAACAAAAAATCTGTTAATAACGCATATACAAGGAGAAATACTTATTAAATACATAAGTTCATTTATTTTTAATTCACTTTTCTTTTCACTCTTGACAATTCGACGCCATTATCAAACAATGTCCAACATAAATCTGTTATAAGAGACCAAATGCTCTTGCCTTTATAGCGTTTTTCAATAGGAAGACATATCTGATGGAACCGTTCGAAATGCTCATCAGTTTCAGTTGAAAACTGAAAATCAAAATATATATATATATGTATAATGAAATATACATCAAAACTTGTACTACCTTTAGACCACAGCATCAAACCGATATAGCAATTTCGGCATATATGTTTTGGCACCCATGGCTCATCTGGAAAAACTTCCAGTTCAAAATAAATTTAATATATATCCTCCACTTTGCTCGTAAAAAAATTAAACCCAATGTTCCATAAGGGTATGCTTGCCACAGACGTAGCAAAACCAGTCAAGTTTTCCCAAACAGTCAAGTCATTATTATTCTTACAAATTCCCTTGTAGAATATTGTAAGAAAATAAAAAGATTAACTGGCTGACCCACGATGTCAAACGTTAACGTTCATAAGTAACGTGCCACTCAAAAGTTCCGTTATGGTAATTTTGAGTGACAAAAATATAATGACAGAAATAATGAAGAAGAACAAAAGTAATCTTGGTAGTTGTTGAATAACAACCTTCTCTTCAGAGCTGGGAGAACCTACATATTCGAGGAATAACAAATTAACCCTTAACAGGCTATCTTTAATTTGGGCGTTTTTTTTGGTGTTTGTGTTAAGTTTTGGGCTTTGGTGTGTTGTGACACATATAGTAAAATTGTATGGCCGACATTTTTGTAGAACATTTCAACCCCGGCCCGCCCATTTTTAGGGGAGTTTTTTACGATTTGTTAAAATATAGGCAAAAATCACCATTATGGGGGGAAGCTAGAGGGTTAATATATTCCACAAAAATATAGGCCTTAACATATGCTACAAAGTTGCTGAAGATACCCTACACCTCAGATGAACAGAACACATAGTTTTATATACCGATATTCTGCACGAACAAGCAAAGGGGGGAAATTTTAACCCCCCCTAAAATAAAATTCCGATGTGATCTTTCAAAACGTCGATATACGTATATATTTTTTTGGTCTCCTCTACCAGAATCCACTGACAGAACCCTGTTATTTTGAAATTGTTGTACAGTGTTATTTGCCTCATCCTGCAAGTAACCCACTGTACAGGGTGAAGCTGATAGTATATTTCTTAGCCTTGCGGCGTCGGAGACCTTTTCCACTTCGCCACAGAAGGTATACCAAGAGCGTCTTTGCGCCTTTCTAAGCTCCTTCTTATAGATCTTGAGTTGCTCTTTATAGGCATCCCAAACATTAGCGACCCCAGTAGATTTAGCCTTGTTTAATAGCTTGTTGCAAGTCTTTTTCATATGCGTTAGCTCAGAAGTCCACCATTGAGGTTTAGTTTTACCCTTGTACCTTGTTTTTGGACAGGCTTCTTCAAGGGAACTATTGAATGATGTGGAGATATGCTCGACCAGATTATCCAGACCGGCTTTGCCATTCGGTTCGTACAGAAGTTTGGAGTTGAGGACTTTCTTGAAATTCTTCTCATACAGGTGTCACTTTGTCTTTCTCACATTTCTGTGGACGGCAGGTGCAGGCGCTTTTTCAGCGAGTTTGAACTCAATATAATAGTGATCTGTGAATGAGTGGTCGTCCAGTACATTCCACCCAATAATTTTGTCTGACAGCCGGTCAGTAGCAAACGTTACGTCTAGTACTTCTTGTCTGTCTTTAATTGTAAAGTTCGGTTTACTACCTATGTTACAAATACTTAGGTTGGTAGTTAGAATAAAGTCAAGAAGCGAATCACCCCTATCGTTTATATCCGTACTACCCCAGATAGTATGATGAGCGGTCGTGTCTGCGCCAATAATCAGCTCGACCTTGTCAGACGTTGCTTCTTCTACTACTTCCCTGAATAGATCAGTCGGTACTACAGCTTCATATGGCAAGTTACTGGATACCACCCAATATATGCGATTACCGATCTCCAGACTAGCAGATGTTTGGTCTTTGGAGTCGTTGCTGATCAGTCGTAGTGAACGGACGTGTTTAGCACAGAGCGGATAGTTAAAATTTATTACGCAGTACCTATTACGCAATCGCAAAAACAAAACAAAATCTGTACAAAGTCTGGAAGGCCTACATCGTAGTACCTATTACGGCCTAATACAGAAAAAAAATCATTGGCGGGGATGCCTTCGCGTTCCGATGGAGCAGGGTTCCCCAATCGTCCTACTGTCCGTCCGTTGGTCTTGGCCAAAGCCGACCACACCAAACATGGTGAAAATATCCCCCCCAGTACTCACAACAGGTGGTACGGTGAGGGGAAAACGTCATGTCCGACCGTCAAAACGGAAACACAATGAGCACCGGATAGCGCTCAGAGTTCTGACGAAGTTGGAGGCTGTTGAGGTTTCGGCTCTTACCGAAAAACAAAAAAGAGTCACTTACCTGGGCTAAAGGCGTCTTAGATGCTTCTAAGGCCAATCAGCCGGCTGAAAGAGCCACAAATTCAGCTGTGTTAACGGCTAATAAAGTCAAAAGAATCAGATCACCTGATGAACCCCTGCCTTCGAAAAAGGCAAGAGGCCCAAATGTCACTATCAACAGGACACTCACCAAGCCCTTCAATGAAGTGGCGAAGGAGAGTCTAGTGATGGCCGTTATAGACAGAAGTAGTGAGGATGGATCCATCCTCAAGGACAAATGGAACCATGTGCAATCAGCCTAATTTAAGTGGTAAAGACCAAACATCTGCTAGTCTGGAGATCGGTAATCGCATATATTGGGTGGCTCTTACCGAAAAACAAAAAAGAGTCACTTACCTGGGCTAAAGGCGTCTTAGATGCTTCTAAGGCCAATCAGCCGGCTGAAAGAGCCACAAATTCAGCTGTGTTAACGGCTAATAAAGTCAAAAGAATCAGATCACCTGATGAACCCCTGCCTTCGAAAAAGGCAAGAGGCCCAAATGTCACTATCAACAGGACACTCACCAAGCCCTTCAATAAAGTGGCGAAGGAGAGTCTAGTGATGGCCGTTATAGACAGAAGTAGTGAGGATGGATCCATCCTCAAGGACAAATGGAACCATGTGCAATCAGCCTAATTTAAGTGGTAAAGACCAAACATCTGCTAGTCTGGAGATCGGTAATCGCATATATTGGGTGGATCTTACCGAAAAACAAAAAAGAGTCACTTACCTGGGCTAAAGGCGTCTTAGATGCTTCTAAGGCCAATCAGCCGGCTGAAAGAGCCACAAATTCAGCTGTGTTAACGGCTAATAAAGTCAAAAGAATCAGATCACCTGATGAACCCCTGCCTTCGAAAAAGGCAAGAGGCCCAAATGTCACTATCAACAGGACACTCACCAAGCCCTTCAATGAAGTGGCGAAGGAGAGTCTAGTGATGGCCGTTATAGACAGAAGTAGTGAGGATGGATCCATCCTCAAGGACAAATGGAACCATGTGCAATCAGCCTAATTTAAGTGGTAAAGACCAAACATCTGCTAGTCTGGAGATCGGTAATCGCATATATTGGGTGGCTCTTACCGAAAAACAAAAAAGAGTCACTTACCTGGGCTAAAGGCGTCTTAGATGCTTCTAAGGCCAATCAGCCGGCTGAAAGAGCCACAAATTCAGCTGTGTTAACGGCTAATAAAGTCAAAAGAATCAGATCACCTGATGAACCCCTGCCTTCGAAAAAGGCAAGAGGCCCAAATGTCACTATCAACAGGACACTCACCAAGCCCTTCAATAAAGTGGCGAAGGAGAGTCTAGTGATGGCCGTTATAGACAGAAGTAGTGAGGATGGATCCATCCTCAAGGACAAATGGAACCATGTGCAATCAGCCTAATTTAAGTGGTAAAGACCAAACATCTGCTAGTCTGGAGATCGGTAATCGCATATATTGGGTGGTCTCCAGTTACTTGCCTTATGAAGCTGTAGTACCGACTGCTCTATTCAGGGAAGTAGTAGAAGAAGCAACATCTGACGAGGTCGAGCTGATCGTTGGCGCAGACACGAACGCTCATCATACTATCTGGGGTAGTATGGATATAAACAATAGGGGTGATTCGCTTCTTGACTTTATTCTAACTACCAACCTAAGTATTTGTAACATAGGTAATAAACCGACCTTTACAATTAACGACAGACAAGAAGTACTCGACGTAACGTTTGCTACTGACCGGCTGTCAGACAAAATTATTGGGTGGAATGTACTGGACGACCACTCATTCTCAGATCACCATTATATTGAGTTCAAACTCGCTGAAAAAGCGCCTGAACCTGCCGTCCACAGAAATGTGAGAAAGACAAAGTGGCACCTGTATGAAAAGAATTTCAAGAAAGTCCTCAACTCCAAACTTCTGTACGAACCGAATGGCAAAGCCGGTCTGGATAATCTGGTCGAGCATATCTCCACATCATTCAATAGTTCCCTTGAAGAAGCCTGTCCAAAAACAAGGTACAAGGGTAAAACTAAACCTCAATGGTGGACTTCTGAGCTAACGCATATGAAAAAGACTTGCAACAAGCTATTAAACAAGGCTAAATCTACTGGGGTCGCTAATGTTTGGGATGCCTATAAAGAGCAACTCAAGATCTATAAGAAGGAGCTTAGAAAGGCGCAAAGACGCTCTTGGTATACCTTCTGTGGCGAAGTGGAAAAGGTCTCCGACGCCGCAAGGCTAAGAAATATACTATCAGCTTCACCCTGTACAGTGGGTTACTTGCAGGATGAGGCAAATAACACTGTACAACAATTTCAAAATAACAGGGTTCTGTCAGTGGATTCTGGTAGAGGAGACCAAAAAAATATATACGTATATCGACGTTTTGAAAGATCACATCGGAATTTTATTTTAGGGGGGGTTAAAATTTCCCCCCTTTGCTTGTTCGTGCAGAATATCGGTATATAAAACTATGTGTTCTGTTCATCTGAGGTGTAGGGTATCTTCAGCAACTTTGTAGCATATGTTAAGGCCTATATTTTTGTGGAATATATTAACCCTCTAGCTTCCCCCCATAATGGTGATTTTTGCCTATATTTTAACAAATCGTAAAAAACTCCCCTAAAAATGGGCGGGCCGGGGTTGAAATGTTCTACAAAAATGTCGGCCATACAATTTTACTATATGTGTCACAACACACCAAAGCCCAAAACTTAACACAAACACCAAAAAAAACGCCCAAATTAAAGATAGCCTGTTAAGGGTTAATTTGTTATTCCTCGAATATGTAGGTTCTCCCAGCTCTGAAGAGAAGGTTGTTATTCAACAACTACCAAGATTACTTTTGTTCTTCTTCATTATTTCTGTCATTATATTTTTGTCACTCAAAATTACCATAACGGAACTTTTGAGTGGCACGTTACTTATGAACGTTAACGTTTGACATCGTGGGTCAGCCAGTTAATCTTTTTATTTTCTTACAATATTCTACAAGGGAATTTGTAAGAATAATAATGACTTGACTGTTTGGGAAAACTTGACTGGTTTTGCTACGTCTGTGGCAAGCATACCCTTATGGAACATTGGGTTTAATTTTTTTACGAGCAAAGTGGAGGATATATATTAAATTTATTTTGAACTGGAAGTTTTTCCAGATGAGCCATGGGTGCCAAAACATATATGCCGAAATTGCTATATCGGTTTGATGCTGTGGTCTAAAGGTAGTACAAGTTTTGATGTATATTTCATTATACATATATATTTATATTTTGATTTTCAGTTTTCAACTGAAACTGATGAGCATTTCGAACGGTTCCATCAGATATGTCTTCCTATTGAAAAACGCTATAAAGGCAAGAGCATTTGGTCTCTTATAACAGATTTATGTTGGACATTGTTTGATAATGGCGTCGAATTGTCAAGAGTGAAAAGAAAAGTGAATTAAAAATAAATGAACTTATGTATTTAATAAGTATTTCTCCTTGTATATGCGTTATTAACAGATTTTTTGTTTATAGTCCTGAAGTAAAATTTAATATAAAATAAATATTATTTAATTGTAAAATAAAATCATTATTTTTTTTGCATCTCTCACATCAACCCCGAAAAATCCAATTTTTAAAGACCTTTTTGGTACTAACACTAAATAATATCTAAATTAACCCTTAACAGGCAATCTTGAATTTGGCCGGTTTTTTTGTGTTTGTGTTAAGTTTTGGCCTTGGTGTGTTCTGACGTATATAGTAAAATTTTATGGCCATCATTTTTGTGGAACATTTCAACCCCGGCCCGCCCATTTTTAGGGGAGTTTTTTACGATTTGTTAAAATATAGGCAAAAATCACCGTTATGGGGGGAAGCTAGAGGGTTAATATATTCCACAAAAATATAGGCCTTAAGATTTGCTACAAAGTTGCTGAAGATACCCTACACCTCAGATGAACAGAACACATAGTTTTATATACCGATATTCTGCACGAACTAGCAAAGGGGGGAAAACTTTAACCCCCCTAAAATAAAATTCCGATGTGATCTTTTAAAACGCCGATATACGTATATATTTTTTTGGTCTCCTCTACCATAATCCATTGACAGAACCCTGTTATTTTTTTTTTGTGTTGTACTGTGTAATTGGACCACAAACAGCGAGCAGACGCTCAATGTACTTTTCGACACACATTTCCCGGGGAACTCTCTAACAGAACCAAGGATCAGCAGGACCAACAAGAGTGGGCTGCGAGCGTCGCTAGCCTGTTGACTGAGAGATCCAGAAAAAGCTGAGCCCTTCAAGTCACCTGGACCAGACGGCATCACTCCAGCAGAAAATGTTGAAGTACATTATCCCCTGGCTGGGGAAAATTTATGTAGGCTATATCAGGCTTTCATACATCCCGAATCGAGGGAGGGATACCAAAGTGGTATTCATACTTAAAGCGGGGAAGATATCACACACTAGGCCAAAAGACTTCAGACCAATTAGCCTATCCTCCTTCCTATTGAAAGGTCTGGAAAGACTTTTAGATTATTTCATTAGGGAAAACCTGGATACAAAACTCCTGTCGGTGAACCAACATGCTTACAATAAGGGGAACCCTACAGAATCAGACCTGCACGAGCTTGTGAGCACTATCGAATCGTCTCTGCATTTCAAGGAATTCACCATGGTGACATTTCTTGACATAGAAGGGGCTTTGAACAACATTCACTCAGATGCAGTAATTGCGGCACTGTCACATCTAAAAGTTAACTCTTGTTTGATTAGACTAATTCAAAGTCTGCTCAACAGAAGACGCATAACAGCATGTCTTGGGTCCACTACTCTAACAAGGTTTGTAAACAGAGGGACCCCACAAGGAGGAGTACTGGCTCCACTAATGGATCTAGAACGTTGTGGCTGCAAGGTCGTGGCATATGCGGACGACGTTGCAATCGCAGTGAGTGGCAAATTCGAAAACGTCCTCCGAGCCATTCTACAGGTGGCTCTGAACAAGTTGGCTAGATGGGCCAGAAGCAGCTGTTTGGGCGTAAACCCAAACAAGACAGAATTGGTTCTCTTTACTAGGATGAACATGTGGACCCTCCACCTCGGATAAATGGAATAGATCTAGTCTTTTCTGAAAGTGCAAAATGTTTAGTAATAATTCTAGATAGAAAACTGTTATTTAGACTTAACGTATTGGAACGTGTAAGGAAGGCCAACGTCGCCTTATATTCCTGCAAAAAGGATGTAGTGTCGCGGTGGGGCCTATCTCCTAAAATCGTCCACTGGATATATATATAGCAGTAGTTCGTCCTATACTGCTATACGGCATAGTGGTATGGTGGACGGCAACTGACAAACTAACCATCACCAACCTACTAACTAAGGTTCAGAGAACAGCCTGCCTGAGCATAAGCGGAGCATTAAGGACTACAGCGACCGAGTCTTTACAAGCCCTACTCCATATACTGCCGATTAATATTGTGGCGAGAGAAGTTGCAACAAAAGCGGCAATAAGATTAAACTGCCTATCATTGTGGAGGTACAAAAACTACGGTCACATGAGGATATCAAAGTGTAGTGCTATGGTAACCGACCGAGTGGACTATATACCAACTGTGTACACCTTCGAGAGAAATTACATCACTATGATTCCCGCCAGAGATGAATGGGTTGGAAGAATACCAGGTAATAGAAACCATATCAACTTTTACACGGATGGTTTGAAGCATGATGAAAAGATTGGCTTCGGAGTACACTGTGCAGAGCTTAGTTTGGATATAGCTCACTGTCTACCCGCAGTGTCTATCAAGCCGAAATAATGGCAATATGGGAAGTAGCCAAGTGGCTGAGTCGCAACATAGTAACCAACACTGGCGTTGTCTTTTACTCGGACAGCAGTTTAATACACACCTCATATGGGTGCCTGGGCATAGGGATACCCCGGGGAACTGCAAAGCAGATGAACTTGCTAGGAAAGGGACGACTTTACAAATTCTCGAAGAATTTGCATATATTGGTACGCCACTATCCACGTGCAAGCTTTGGCTTATGGTGTTTTCTTTTGTGCCAAGAAATGCTACATTTTGTATGCATTTCGCCCCAAAAATGCCTTTTTGTCTTCGATTGTAAAATAAATGCTGCACTGTGAAAGGGTTTCGTTTTCTTTTGTGCAAAATGTCGCACTTGCACGGGCAAAAATGCAACATTTCAGCCCTGTATTTAATCCAAGGGGTGGACGCTGCCCTACAAAACAGATGTTTTTTCGGCGTCGAGCGAATAGCCTAAATACACTCGTGTGTCCGTGCGTGCTTTTTTATAATGAAGGTTGGTGAGATGCTTTATTTAGGCGGCGCCGTGGAGTATTCTTTGTTTTTAGTTTACTTTTAGTGAGTCAAAAGTAGAGTGATCAAAAAACCGGTTTTTTTGAAAAAATAAAAAACCGGTGGATGGTTTATTTAAGTTATAAAAAAACCGGTGGACGGTTTTTTGACAAAAATGTCAATATTTGACACCCTCCAACTCGGAAAGTCCTTAACCGATTTCGTTGGAATTGTGTCTCATAACTACTATCTGATAGGGCTTCTTGGTGCAATTTTCATCCCGACAGAAGACATCCCTTTTAAAAATTAACTCACTTGACATGAAATTCCCCTTATGTAGTTCAGTCAAGAAAATATTAATATTTCGGGATATTAAATAGAATATTTAATAGAGGTATTAAATCTTAATACATATATATTTTATATACACACTTTAGTGCAGATGGGTATATACGAGTATACATATAAATATATAAGAGTATACACTAGTCGGTTTACCCAAATGAAATTTTCTTACTTGTCTTTGTTTCGGTTTGGAAGTGGGAGAATGCGTTTACTTTTCACATAACTTCTGCGCGTATGAATCATTTATTTTCTTTAAATTGTTGTAATTTGTATAGAAATTGGTGAATGGCTTCGGATTCTAGCAAAGTTGCCGAGTCTTTTAGGCCATATAAGGAGATCTTTCATATTATTATCTTAATTTGTGATATTTTGTTTATAAAGTTGTAAATAATTTTTAATATTTTAGTGATAATAAAAAAACCGGAAAACCGGTGGAAACAAACGAAAAAAACCGGTTGCACCGGTTGTTCGAAATTCATGATTTTGAGAAAAACCGGGGACGGTGGAAGCAAAAAACCGGTGGGCCGGTTTATTTTAAACCGGTTTTGATCACTCTAGTCAAAAGGCTAGTTTTTTGCATTTTTGTTATCGATGACCATAAAAAATGCAGCAGTACAAGAGGGTGTAGGCGACATTATTAAAATGCTACTCTCTGACAGGGCAATACATTTTTTTTAGAAAAGAAAACACCATTAGGCAACATGCTATCAGGCAGTCTAACGAAAGATGGACAGAAATCGGCACCTGCAGGGTAGCTAGACAAATCTGGCCAAGGTATGACCTGAGAAGATCAAAATATCTCATCGCACTAGAGAGGCAAAGACTGTCTACGTTAGTATCAGTTCTGACGGGACACTGCTTGATCGATGATTTATGATTTTTATACCCCACGGGTTACAGAAAATCGGTACTAGAGACGAATTTTCTCAGTATCTTCCAGTCATATCCTTTGAGATGAGTCAAGTCTGGCAATATGTCGGAACCGAAATATCGGGATCTTGCATGTGTGAAATCTGGGCAGTGACACAGAAAATGTTCCATCGTTTCGATGTTTTCCCTGCACTCTTCGTTTTCTGCTAGTCCTATGCGATGAAGATGTGCCTGTAAGCTTGAGTGTCCCGTTAGAGCAGTCATCATCTTAATAATCTCGATCTTGTTTAGTTTCAGAAAACTACTTGATTTCTTCTCATTTGGGTCATCCACAGTATCTTTGCAGTTGCTCCTACAGTTGCTCTATTCCACACAGTTTTGTGAGCCATCACTGCCCAGTGCTTCAACTCATCCTTCGTGGCTTCGAAAGGTTTCCAATTTTCCAAGTTTATTGCTCGAATTTCTCTGCCATTTGAAGCCAAGCTGTTTGCTCGTTCATTTCCAATCACTCCGTTGTGTCCCAGTACCCAGAAAATACGCAGTTGACCATGGATTGAGTAATTATTTATCGTTCTTTTACATTCTAACACTGTTCTGGATTTGGCCTTTTCCGATGTTATTACTTTGATCGCCATTTGGCTATCTGTGAAGATGTTGGCATATTTAGGCTTTGTGGTATTACTGAGCCAGTTAACACACTCCGTGATTGGAAGTGAGCCGAAGTAAAGTTCGACTTCTGGTTCATCAATAAAAGTCCCAGACCCGTCCTTCCTCCTAGCCTGGACCCATCAGTGTAGCAGCTGGTTCCCACTGGCACATGAGCTAGTGTTCCGTTTTCCCAGGACCGTCTGTCTGGCACGAACGAATCACACTCAAAGAATTTTGTGAGTATAATTAGCAAAAAGGTTTGTTGTGTCAACAGTCTTTGTCTGCTGAAAAAGGGCAAGCAGACTTCGTCCGTTATTTTAGCAACCCTATGCTTGTTATTTTATCACACAAATTTCCCTGCTACTATAGCAAACAAAAACAGTCGTTTTAGCAAACAATTTTGCTATTATTTAACAGAAAAAAGCGACTGGAAGAACAAACTATTTTTGTTTTTCTAGCGTACGTCTTTTTCGTTTTTATTTTAATAAAAGAATTAAAAATTTTATATTTTCCTGATATTTGAGAAGAGTGTTCATTTAGTAAAATTGAATAGCAATAGGAGTATCTACAAACATATAAACGTTAACAATTATCTTCTTTTTGTCCGAAGGATAAATATAAAGAACATCAATCGTACGACACGAATCCTGTCAATGTTAGCCAATGTGTTGGGTTCACCCTATAGACACGGTAATTGTACATGTCCAGAGCCATATCATTGGGAAAAATTATCTTGTCCATGGATTACATCCAAATTAGACTGAATTATCCTGAGTGTTTTGGAGCCAAAAGGTTCCTTCGTGATACGGATATTAGCGACCATCGTTGGAGCATAGTGAGTAAAAAATCAATGTTGCCATTTCGGTAAACAAATCACAAAAAGGAAAAAAACACTTACGAGTAGTTGCAGGTATTTTCATTAGGATCACACTTCCAACAGGTGTGTGCGATTTGGAAAAGTAGACAAGGAAATAAATTGCTAGTCCATCCATGTCACAAGTTATCTGAATATATATTTATATATATATATATATATATAATTTCAGATCATCTTTTATAGCCGTATTAAAATAGACGGTTTTAATAGGGCACTGTAACAAACCTCGACTTAGCGGAAACGGTACGATGGTCTTGGCTGCGGCTTAGCTCGCCGGATGGGGAGGTTCTTTTTCCGCTGAGGCATCACATTTTATATTTAGTTCGTACCATAAAATAAACTGTATTTTTAAATTTCAAAAATGGACAGGAAACATGAATTCAATACAGGAAACGGATGAGCTTTTTAAATAAGGCCTTTACTTTGTTGTTAAGGGGGTTAATCTAAAATTCAATATGGGTAGATTTCGAGATGTAGTGAGACAGGTGACTTTGTCTCTATAGGCGGCCCACCCCATATGACTATTGCAGTCATCCATGGCATCTTCTTCGCCTAAAATCAATTATTTGAAAATGCCCCAGAAAAGTACTTTGTTTTTCAACAATGACCACTACATTTCTGCCAATATAAAGTTAATTAACACATTTTTTTAGTTTCTTTTACAAAAAAAATTCACATAACAATTAATTTTATTTTTTTTTTGTAATTAAACAAAATATATGAAATCTATTTCAATATATAAAAAAAATTCTTAATTAACATAATTTTTGAACGAATAATAAACAATAATAAACATAAATATGAATTTTTATATATATGTATATATAATAAGGCCTTTTATATATAATATTTTTTTTAATGATTTATATGTCCCAATAATTATTTATTTATTTATTTTTTGAACTAGAAAATTTAACTAAATTTTAGTAATAAATTTAATCTTATCTTTTTAATTTTCAATCTTAATAATTTTTTTATTAGAAATTCCAATTATCAGTTTTTATTATTGATTTTTTTATATAAATTTTAACAATTCTCTAATTTGAATCAATTTTATTATTAATTTTACCAATTTTAATAAATCTTATTATTAATTTTAATAAATTTTAATAAATTCCATTATTAATTTTAATTATTGATTTTGATAAATTTGAATTATCTTAATTGTTAATTTTAAAATTGTCATAGTTTTCAGTAATTTTAATTTTTTTTTTACTATATTTAATAATTAATTTAATCAGATTTTTTAGTTTTTTTTATATCTAATTTTTGTTAATTAAATAAATTTAACAATTTTTAATTTATCAAATTCAAATTTTTTTAAATAATTTAGAATTTGATCTTAATATTGAAATATTTTTTTATCAAGGAAAATATATATTTTTTTTAATTTTTTTTTTGTAATAATAAGCATGTAATTGTAGCTCTATTATTCCTTTTTTTTCAAAAGGAGTATATTTAAATAGTTTTAATTAAAAATTTCTGTGGTACCTTCGATACATAAAACAGTCAACAAATTCAAACGATTCTTTTGCTGACGTTGAACGGCGAGGTTTTATTGTTCGAAGGTACCATGTGCTTTTTTTAGATTTTGCAACACACACAAAGGACAAAACAAGGACAACACCAGAATAATAGCATTTCACTCAATCTTTCAAATGAACTCACGGAAACCTTATAAATTAGCTGGGTTGATTTTTAACGCCATCACTGTGTTGTGGATCTCTCCACTAGCGGATTCTACTACCACAGACAATTGGTGTGGGTTTTGTCTCTGCTGCCTCACTGTATACCAGTTATACGATCTTGTCAACGAACTGAAGATGGCTCTGGGTAGCTTTCGGCTGATCCGTTTTTCTGTGTTTATAAGTCACTATTTTTTTATATTTCCGAACAAAAATGTTTATTACGATCAGGTTTCAAAAAAAATCTTTACTAAACTGTGGTATGTATTCTGCACGTGAGTTGGATTACGAAAGATCGTCTTGCATACATTCAACCCAACAGGTTAACTTTCCGCCAATACTCCATACCTCAGTCCAAAGGTTGGTTGGCATGGATGTCCTACTTCAAGGGCAACTTTACCAACCCTGTCTCTAACGTTTTATCCCTGTATTCCTATACTGTCCGAGCTTGACAAGCATTGTATAAAAATCCCTTTTTGTATACTTCTTATGGGGTGTTTACATGTAATAACTAAGTAGTACAGGAAAGGTCAAAAAAGAAGTTAGTACATAAAATATTTGACCTTTCGTCAATTCGTATGAGGCAATTTAGTGCTCTTTTTTCTTTTAATTTCTCGAATTCTCCTTTAAACTTGTCTATTGCATTCACACAAGTCAATTCTATTTCGTCAATTCCTGTATAAAAATAATCTGCAGCGAAGTGTGTTGTGGATCTCTCCACTAGCTTATGAACACCGAATTGCCACGCGTAAACTTGGCTTGTGTGAATCTGTGCTTATAGAATTACTTAAATGTAATTTTTCATTTTAATGAGAAATATTTGTCCGACTCATGCGTTATCATAAGTACGCTATACGTCGTACGTCCTACTTCACCGTATGATCCAAACGGAGCCGAGTAACAAATACTTGCAACCAATACCCGGTAGTCATCAGGTCAACATCACGATAAATATTGCAACAAGAAATTTTATTCTGGCTATTGCAGCCAGAATCAGAAGCATAACTCTGAAACAAAACGTTAGCTTAAGAATAATTGTTCATGACAGATTTACATGAGAGGGCAATTCCAAACATGTTTCCAAGTAGATCCCGCTGAAATCATTGGATTTCAGGGTATCTGAAACCTACACATTGTGGTATCTCATCTCAATTTTCCGCCTCTTGTCGCCGCAAAATTAAGAAGTAGTTTTATCGCTGGTGGCCAACAAGACGACAACCCTGTCTGGCCTGACTACAATGGCACACCTCTGAAACTTCACATCCCTACTGGTATTCTCCATGATTTCTGTCCAGAAGAGGGAGGCAATTTCAGTCACAATCAGCCGCCTCTCTAGCCAAATAAGTCGAAAGCTTAACAGCAATGTCAGTTCGTAGTGACTTCCATTCGGCTTTGAGACTACGTTATAAGCGTCTGGTGGATAATATATCCCAGTCTACTCTTGATCAACTCGAATATGGAGAAGTTAACCCTCTATTCGCGTATCTCACCCGATAAATAGTGGTGAATCGGAAACGCCACAAATCCGCAGAAATTGCTATGGATGTCATGCCAAAAGCCTGTTATGCACAAAATACCCAGAGCTTTGCGTATGGGGGAAAGATCTTATGAAGAAAATTTTACCATCTACTATTTAAAATACAATCTGGCGATTTATCTACGTTTGATGATGCCACCATTGTTACTACACCTGTTTTTGGCCGAAGAGGTTCTTTGCGAATTGGTCGTGCTCGTTCATTTGGTCATATCGGAGGTGTCTTGAAGCCGTTATTGACTTACTTGGACATGACATGAGTGCTAAATAATACATACAGCCACAATATTCTTATACCGTGCAACATTTGGACAGTAGTTTTATATCATATGTATTTGAAATCTAAATTATGTTCATACTCGACACCACACTGTGGTACACTGTATTGTGACTTTTTGTACTTGTTTGTAACGCTTAAAAAAAATAGATCCATAGTTGATAGTACCGCTCCGCACAGAATCGCCTTCTGAGTCGATTTAGCCATGTCCGTTCGTCTGTCCGTGTATTTTTACGATCAAAGTGCTCGTCGTAAATTTAAAGCGATTTTTACAAAAATTGGGCATTTCTTAGACTAAATACACGTTTTATAACATACATATGTGCTTGGAATTTGAAATTTAACCTCTTAGCCTGGTCGACATCCGCCTTTATGGCCAAAGTGTTGCTCGCCAATGCTATGGTCTCTAACGACACTCGTCACAGCACTGCTTGGAGAGAATCTTGAAAACAAACAGAAAAAAGTCTTATAATTATAGTACATTTAATTTTCAATTTGTGTACGCTTACCTGTTGCGTCATGATTAATTCATAACATGGTTCTCTGTGCGCCTTTGTGTACGCTTGATCTAAAAATATAAATCATTTAGTAAAATTAAATAGCAATAGGATCATCTACACACAATACTTGCCGGTCACTGGCACTAACAACTATCTTCTTTTTGTCCGAATGATAAATAGAAAGAACATAAATCGTACGACCTTTGGTTATATTTGATGTTATCCAAGACCGTACGATGATCAGTGACATCTACGCGTTAGTCAATTGGGTTCACCCTATATACACGGTAATTGTACATGTCCAGAGCCATAGCATTGGGCAAAATTATCTTATCGATGGATTACATCCCAATTAGACTAAATTATACTGAGTTTTTTGGAGCCAAAACGTTGCTTGCGACTTCATTAATTGATAACGTGGTTCTTTGTGTACCACATCCCTTATGCATTTCATTATGAAATCGTAAACACCCATCCACCGTTCAATATTTTCAGTCCTGTGCCTTCTATCCTCCAAGGCATAGACAATTTCCTTTTCGGAAAATATGAAACCAATTTCTTTCTTTAGCCGTTTGTAAGCGTGGTCGAAGCTGTCCCCCGGAATCGTTTTACTCATTAAATTCATTTGCATTATCTTTGATGGATGTGATCTCTTTGCCAAAAAGATTTCTTTACTCCGCCAGGGAAATGCCTTTGTAATACGAATTAACAAACAGAACGAAAATTTCAATTTTATTCGGCGTAAAATATTTTACTCTTCAAAGGGTGCTCAGTCCAGATTCCCACTCGGCAATTTTTTTCAAGCAAGTGTCAAGGTTTTTAGGAGAGAGAGGCAGAGAGCTCTTTCCGCCTGCCTCCCTCTCCAACAAACTTTGACACTAGCTTGGAAAAAATTGCCGAGTGTGAATTTGGACTAATTAAATAGCCGACGTCCGCGCACGATGTCTGTCAAAGAGGGCTGCTATTGAATGCTAGTGAAAGCATATTACGTCTATCAATATTTTTTGATATGCGAAATAAAGATTTAACATGAGATTTTGTCATCTGCACAAATATGAATATATGTATAACTTTTCGCAAGCACATTTTAATGGAAAAAATTGGTTTCAGTGGTAAGGAATATAAATTAAACGCAGCTTCTTCTTTTAATTTTCTTTTTTTCGTAATAAAGCATGTCTATGCTCCGACTCACGCGAGGCGGTTGGGTGTTTGAAGGAGATAAAGGCAGCAAAGTGCGAATGAAAAACACAAAACGGATTGGCAGTACATAAAACTTTTTTTCCCGTTATCTTCCGCATGCCTCTCTTTCCTACAAACCCCGAATTGCCTTGGAAAATTGCCGCGTGTGTTGAGGGGTCTATGTTCGTGCTGCTTTACACGAGACAATTTTATCAGCGGCTTAACGGTGTTTGTAGGGGAGGCAGTTGGAATGTTGTCAGTTGTACTCGACTGAACGTTTTGTTTTTCATTCACACTTTGAAACGACAACAATACACACAGGAATAGTCGTGGGAACGCAAGACAAGTTCAAAAGATAATTAGAGAATATAAAAATCGCCTCGAGTAAATCGGGACTTTCCATTTCAAACCGAAAATTTCACAAGAATTTGCCGTCCTGTGGCAACCAAATTTTGCAGATATAATTTTAAGTATAAAAATCGTCTTTGCGCGGGATGATACAATCTTGCGAAATTTGTCTCTTAATACTCATCCTAAGCCTTTAGGAATTCTTTTGTTTTTTTACTTTTCTTGCATACACAAGACTTAGTGCTGCATCACACGAGGAAATTTTTTCCAAGCAAGTGTCCAAATTTGTAGAAGAGGCTGGCGGAAAGAGCTCTTTGCCTCTCTCTCCTACAAACTTTGACAATTGCTTGATAAAATTGCCTTGTGTTAATCAGGACTTTATAAACATTTTTACAAATCGCACGGAAAATATTAATGTTTAGTTTTGGTTTCATTAAAATATAAAAAAAATAGAAACTAAAATCTAAACACAATAGATTAATTTTAATTGTATGTCCGGTACTAAGATTTTGAAATCGCTCTATTTCCACGTCAAATCATATTCGTCGTCGATTTCTGTTTTAATTTTTGCAGTTTTATTCGACTCTTATTTCCAATATTTATAAAATCCCATGAAAAAAAGAACTCGGAAAATAGATATACACAATATACTTTTCTCATCGCACGAATGGCCTTAACCTTTTTGATTTTCAATGGTAGTTGAACTGTATCGTGTAAATTATTGCAACTTTTGTCTTATTTTCACATATTTTGATTAACAGCAAACATTTTCAGCAAATAGCAAATTTTTCAGCAGTGCGTTTGCTAATGCAAAACTGAAAATTTTTTGCTATTACAGCAGAAAATTTGCTAGCAGACGTTGTTTGTTATTTTTTTTTTAGGTTTAGGTTAGGGTGGCAGCCGTATTTTTTTTACAAGCTCACATAGACCAGTTTAGGTCCCTAGTGTTACCACGGGCTGAAATGCCCCTCATCGAAACCAACCTGTTTGATATATAAATTTATCGATAGTACGAATATAAGCACTGGAAAGATCTGTTAGGTTGCCTAAAAAGGCCGACCCCAGTATGTCCAGTCGTCGTTTACTCAAAGCGGGACATCGCAAAGCAAGTGCTCAATGCTCTCCACTTCTTCCTCATCTCCACAGCTTCGGCAGAAGTCATTGGAGTCAATACCCAATCTTTTGGCGTGTTCGCCGATCAAGCAGTGTCCCGTCAGAACCTGTACTAACGTAGACAATCGTTTCCTCTCTAGTGCGAGGAGATATTTTGACCTTCTCAGGTCATACCTTGGCCAGATTTGTCTAGCTACCCTGCAGGTGCAGATTTCTGTCCATCTTTCGTTGGACTGCCTGACTGCCTCTTGCCAAAGCCAAAGCTTGCACGTGGATAGTGGCGCACCAATATATGCAAATTCTTCGAGAATTTGTAATGTCGTCCCTTTCCTAGCAAGCTTTGCAGTTCCCCGGGATATCCCTATGCCCAGGCACCCATATGAGGTGTATATTAAACTGCTCAGCCATCTCGTTAAGAGATCTGCGGCAGTCGAGGGCTGTTTGTTATTAACAGCAAACTTTTTTTTTGGGTGTAGATATAAGCCGCACTTCAGGAATGCGGTCGGAGATTTCCGTTGTTTGAATATGAGCGACCAGTGATTGTAATATCTTCTGATGGTACGACTTGTGGTCTCGATTTATCCATTCACCCATCACTTGAAGACGTCTTGCTGTGAGGGCTGCCTCATACTTAATACGGATATTTATTGGTTGGATGCGCTCTTGTTGGTGCGGCGATCAAAGTTTGTTGAATTTTTTAAATTGGGGTGAAATTCCTATGTATTGGAAATCGAATGACCTGTACTGTTTTGTGAATAAATTTTGATTGGGTTGACGGATAAACACCAAATTTTGACTGAATATAATTTGGAATATTTAGAAGTTAAAAATGCAATCTCCCTAAAAACATGCTAAGTCGACTTAGCATGTTTTAGAATGGAGGTATCGATATGTCAAAAATTAAAATAAATGTACATTTTAACTAACATACAGACAAAAGTGTATATTTTAGTATAAACAGGTGGTAACACACAAAAGGGATAAGATAGACCCATGGTTTATTATACCGATAGACTTAGAATCACTTTCGGAGTCGATTTAGCAATGCCCGTCTGCCTTCCCACGTATCCTTGTAATCAAATCAGAGATCCCAAAATAAGTCTGACCTCAACGATATTTTGCACATACATTTATTTTGCCCTTAGGACGATCCCATTTGCTATTCGGAAATTATGGGTTATTGTTTCTGTTGGAATTTGCGTGTGAAAATACAAAAGACTCATTGGATCAAATTAAGTGCGTGCTTTTTATTGTAAGTTTCAATTCAGACTTGAGTGTGTTATACAAAAATAATAAGGAAGAACTTAGAAAAGGAATACAAAAGAGTAAACGTCAAAATAGCAAAAGTCAAAATAGGAACATAAACAAAGCTGCCATATCGAACCGCTTCGCATATTCCAACACCTCCCCTCGAAGCAGTGAGAATGGTGACATCAATGATCCTTGGTTCTGACCATACCAAAGGCTGCAATACATTTGCTGTGCTTGTCAACATTCAAACTCTTCGTCAGGACATCTGCTGGCATATCCTCAGTTGGCATATATTCAATTCCGATTTCACCATCTTGAAGTTTCTGCTTTATAAAGTGATGTCGCACATCTATGTGCTTCGTGCGTGGATGAAATCCAAAATTAGATGCTAATTTTTGAGCACTTTGGCTGTCGTTGTATAGTCTCACACATCCACAATCCTGTCCAATTTCATTCAAAAGCTCTTTCAGATATAAAGCCTCCTTTGTTGCCTCTGACAGGGCCAAATACTCGGACTCAGTACTTGAAAGAGAAACTGTCCTTTGCTTTTTAGCTTCCCAACTTATGGCTGCACCAGATAATACAAAAGCAAGACCAGAATATGAACGCCTGTCAGTCATATTCGCTCCCCAATCCGCATCAACAACACCGTAAAGCTGAATATCATCCTGATGGTACAATAGGCCGGTATCCATAGTTCCCTTTATGTACCTTAGTATGCGTTTTGCAGCTTGCCAATGTTCCTCGTTATAACTGGTGTTAAACTGGCTCAAAAAATTAACTGAAAAAGCAATATCCGGACGAGTATTCACGGCCAAATACATCAAGCCTTCGATGAGATTTTGGTACGGATATTTTCTCATCACATTTTCATCAGGAGTTGCGGGCTTCTCAAGCCTACAGTTGGTTGCCATGGGTGATTGCATTGGCTTGCAGTCGTCCATGTTATATCGTTCCAATAAGGTTTTGGCATACTCACTCTGGTTTAAGAATATTTTCCCTTCTGCCATGTCTTGCTCGAATTCAATTCCTAAACATAATTTAACTGGACCCAGATCTTTCATTTCAAAAGATTTAGCCAAAAAGCTCTTGATTTTGGTTGTCCAAGATTTGTTATTTGAGGCGATTAATAAATCATCAACGTACACCGTTATCAGCACTAAATTTCTGCCTTCCTTCCTGACAAACAAACAGGGATCTTGTTTCGTTGGCTCCAAATTAAGCTCGCGTAATTTAGAAGTCAGCTTCTCATACCACTTTAGCCCAGACTGGCGTAGACCGTATAACGCCTTTCCAATTTTGCAAACAGGATTCTCGCAAGAACCTAAAACGTCTAGCCATTTTGCTGCGACGTCTTTTACTCGTTGGGATTTTGACCTTGATGACCCTACTAAGTCACCTTTCACAATTTTCTGCAGAACTTCGGCTAGTCTCTCAGGCACCTCCATAAAAACACCTTCCGTAATCTCTCCGTTTAGGTAAGCGGTCACCACATCCATTTGGTGGATTTCTAAATTCATTTTCGCAGATAGTGCTGCTAACAAACGTATCGATGTTGATCGTGCCACTGGGGAATATGTATCAGTAAAATCCTCCCCTGGACGCTGGGAGCATTCTTTGGCTACCAGACGGACCTTCTTGCTGCCATTCTCCTTGGTACGAAACACAAAACGACTTCCAATTATTTTTCTGTTGATGTGCCTCTCGACAATGTCCCACGTGTTATTTAATAACTGCGCCACGTACTCGTCCTCAACAGCTTGGATCCACGACTCACCGTCATCTTGTTGAAGAACTTCGGTAATTGTTGTTGGCCTTCCGGATATCATTAAATTGCATTCTTCGAAGCCTTCAAAATCAGATTCGGAATCTAATACACTCGAAGCATCATGCTCTGTTATGCCTGGTATGTTGTCTAGAGATACCTCTACATTTTCATTTCCGCCATCAGTCAAATCAGATAATTCATGAATGTCCTCATATTCATTTTCGAAATACATCCGCTGCATGAAATCGACATCCCGGCTTATGATAATATTTCGTTTTCGTGGGGACCATAGCCTGTATGCCTTTGCCTCGTTCGATTATCCTACCAATACGCATTCTTCAGACTTTGACTCGAATTTCCCTTTGGAATTACCTTTCACCAACACATACGCCTTAGAACCAAAAATTCGAATGTGTTTCAGTGTAGGTTTGCTACCGGACCATAATTTATAGGGTATATCTCCATTCAACGATTTCGTCGGGCATCTGTTCCTAATGTAGCAAGCAGTGTTAATTGCTTCTGCCCAGAATATTGGTGGAACACCGGCCTGTTTCATCATGCACCGCGCCATCTCCAAAAGCGTCCTATTTTTGCGCTCAGATACGGCATTCTGTTGTGGCGTATAAGGAGCACTTAATCTTCTACGAATTCCGCACCCCTGCAAATATCTGTCAAAATCGCGATTACAATACTCACGGCCATTGTCGGATTGTAGCGCCTTTATTTTCTTTCCAGTGAATGTCTCCGCTACATTCTTGAACATCTTAAATTTGTCCAACACCTCCGATTTTTGTTTGACTACAAAAATTTCGCAGTAACGTGAGTAATCATCCGTAAATGTCACGAAATATTTTGCACCGGAGTGGGAGGCGATCCTCATCGGCCCACAAACATCACTGTGGACTATTTCCAACACATCTATAGATGATTCACGACTGCTTTTAGGAAACGGCTTCCGAGTTTGCGTTTCGCCCAAACAAATTTCGCATGGTGATAATTTTTCCGCTTAGCCAATGTCCATGCCTTGCACCAACTTATTTCTGGCCATACTCTTTAGATCTTGTTCGTTCAAATGTCCCATTTTAAAATGCCATTCATCTAACTTATTAGATTTTTCAGCATTTGCGGCTCCAGCAATATGTAAGTAATCTTTTAAGTAATACAAATTCCCAATGCGATTGGCTGTATACAAAACTTTGCCTTTTTCACGTATTTCTGCCTTGTTCTTGTAAAAACATACGTCGTAGCCCTTGTCTGTCACCTTCGAGATAGAGAGTAAATTCGCTCTCAAATCTTCTACATAAAATACTTCCTCGACGTTTATACGCTCTTCTTTGCCTCCACTGTTCGCACAAATTTTCACATTCCCAATGCCAGTTATTTGCGTTGTATTCTTATTCGCCAAATTCAACGTCTTCGCAGTCGCCTTAAAATTCGAAAATTTGCATTTGTCTGCACTCATGTGTGTTGTACTACACTATCAAGACACCAATAACCAATATTATCCGAAGACAACAAAGCAGATTCGATCGTGTTATGCATCGCCCTTTCTCCCTCTAGGTGTTCGCTTTTCTGCTTTGACTTGCAATTCCTTGCGAAATGACCGGCTTTGCCACACTTAAAACAAACAAACTTCTTCTTCTCATTTGTGTTGTTTTTCTTTCTCATATCTTCGTGTTTCTTGTTGCGACCAGCATGACTTGCATTTCTAACGAACATTGCGTCTTGCTCGTTTCTGTTTTCTTTTGCCTTTCTTGCCTGGTCTTCTTCTAGTATTTTCACACGAAGTACTGACGGACTCGGCAATTCGTCTCTCGTCTCCAAGGCACATCGAAATGTTTCATAGGATTCCGGCAAACTGTACAATAGCAAAATTGCCAATAAATCGTCGCCAACGGTGACTTTTATCTCCTTCAATTTTGCAACGGCATCAAAGAAATCGTTCAAATGTTCTCGGACATTTTCCCCATCTTTCATACGTGCCAATGCAACACTTTTCAAAAGTGTTGCTTTCCGCGCCGGACCTTTTGATTGGAACGTTGACTCCAACTTGTTCCACATGTCCAATGATGTTGTGCACTCTGTGATTAGCCCCAGCTCCGACGGCGTCACTGACAATGTTATGTCTGCACATGCTTTCTGGTCAAATTCCATCCACTTTTCACGTTCTTCTGCTTGCGTCGTCGGAGGGATCGGCTTTGTTCCACTGACATAGCCCCAAAGATCATTCTTGATGAGAATAGCCTTCATTTGCAGTTTCCAGGTATCGTAATTCTCTGCGCTTAGCGGCTGTATGCGCACCGTGACCCCAGACATACTGTACTTGTGTTCCTCTCGGCAATAGACATTTTTAATATCTATTTAAGCCACTCGACGATTTAAAAGACGCTTTTCCTTTTAATTAATTCGCGTAGGGCATTCTGGGCCCATAACCTGTTGGAATTTGCGTGTGAAAATACAAAAGACTCCTTGGATCAAATTAAGTGCGTGCTTTTTATTGTAAGTTTCAATTCAGACTTGAGTGTGTTATACAAAAATAATAAGGAAGAACTTAGAAAAGGAATACAAAAGAGTAAACGTCAAAATAGCAAAAGTCAAAATAGGAACATAAACAAAGCTGCCATATCGAACCGCTTCGCATATTCCAACAGTTTCATTTGACATTCATGCAATTTTGTGGATAGTATTTTATTCGTTCAGTTAACATGTTTGTGAATCTGAACATTATCGGTTCAGATTTAGATGTATGGTTTATGTTGTTTTCACAAACACTTCAAGTCGAAAAATAAAAATATTCCTTTGGGAGTGACAAATTGTCATGCGGCATAAAATGCTCAAAAACGTATATTTTCGCATAAACTCGAAAATGACATAACTCGACTTAAGTTTTTATTTGTGAAAACCACATATATATATTCCGATTCGACATCTAAGCGCTAATCTCTGCCAAATTTAAGAAAATCGGGGATTTATATATGGCCCTTCCGCATTGGTCACAAACCACCATATAAGCTTTGTTTTACATCCTATCATTACGAATCTGGTGGAGAGAAGTACTTGGTATAGAAATAAACACTGCCAAGTTTGAAGAAAATAGGTTCAGATTTAGATATATCCACCCTAATACATAGGTTTCTTCCGATTTGGTATCAAAGAGATATAGAAGCTTTATTCATTCTATCATTATGAAATTCAGCAGTGGGGAGTTTTTTTGGTGCAGAGTCGAACTCAGGCTCGATTAAAGAAAATAGGTTCTGTCATAATGTAAACATAGTATCATTGTGTTTATTCGTCGATTATTCCTATTATATATTCGATATCGATTACATGCATATGGATTATTCATATTCATCGCTAATAGGTGAATATCACCACTAAACTAAGAAATAAATTACTCTAATAATATTCTTCAACAAGAACGGTTGTTTTAGTTACAACAATTTTGGCGACGAGGATTACGAGACGAATCTCACGTTATTCATTTGGAGATATACATTTTTTACACTACAAGTGTACGGAAAGTGAATAAAATGGCAGATTCTGGCGTAAATTTCTTCAACTTTGATGCTTTTGATCCACAAAAGATTTCTTGGTGTCGTTGGGTGAAACGATTTGAGGCGGCTATGAAGCTGTACGATTGTAAAGAGGACAAGAAACAGTCATTGTTGTTGCATTTCATCGGTACAGGCGCCTACAACGTCTTATGCGACAAATTGACACCTATACAACCAGAGGAAGAAACATTCGCGGAAATAATCAAGGTGTTGGAAGAACACTTTGAGCCGAGGCCCAGTGAGTTGGTGGAATGTTTTCGGTTCAACATGCGCTGGCAACAAGTGTCTGAGTCAGCAGGTGACTTTGTGGTGTCATTGAAAAAGTTGGCGGTTGGATGCGAGTTTGGTGATTATTTGGGTAAGGCTCTCAGAAATCAATTTGTATTTGGTCTATGTGATAGTAAATTGCAAAGTCGGTTGTTGGAAAAGAAAGATCTGACTTTGGAGGATGCGTTAAGTGTGGTAACAGCGAGTGAATTGGCAGAAAAAGGCGGCATGGAGCTACAAAATGGCGGTGAGAAATCGAATGTGAATAAAATAAAAAAGAAGAATGATCTCAAAAGGAATGCAAAAAAGGCTGATGCAAACATAACCCATGAAAACAAAAAGTGCTTTAGATGTGGTAATACCTCGCATATGGCAAACCAATGCAAATACACAAATTTTACATGTCATTTTGTAACCAAAAGGGCCATTTGAGAAAAGTGTGTTTTAAAGAGAAAAAACAAATACAACAAGTTTAAGAAAAAGAAACGACAGTTGAAGAATTGTTGTTTGTGAAAACTAAAGGCGAAGTAAATAATTTAAGCAGCAAAATCATGCACAGTCTGCGGGTAAATGAAGAAATGATAACTTTCGAAATAGACACGGGATCACCGGTATCAATTATTAATTTGTCAGATGCCAAACGTTATTTCCCGACATTGAAAGTGTGTCATCCCGATGTGGAGCTTGTGAGTTATTGCGGTACAACTTTGCAATGTGTTGGATACATGTGTCGCAGTGACAGGTAGCGATGAGGATAACAAATTAAAATTGTATATTGTGCGATCGAACCAAAAACCAATTCTAGGAAGAGAATGGTTACAGAAAATTAAATTAAATTGGCAAAATATTGTTGGAGCAGAGGGCTACGGTTCAGTAAACGAAATTTGTTCAAGGAAGGCTGTATTTAGTACAGAGTGCCTAATAAGGAAATACCCAAAAATATTTTCCAAGTCAATGGGTACGATTGACAAATTACAAGTGCGGTTGTATTTGAAACCCGAAGCTACACCTAAGTTCGTAAAAGCGAGACGTGTGTCGTTTTCGATGATGGATGCTGTAGAGAAACAACTCAAAGAACATGTTGATCAGGGGCTGTTCGAAAAGGTTGAAAAGAGCGAATGGGCGACACCTAAAGTGGTGGTGCCGAAAAGGGATGGAGCCGTAAGATTGTTCGGTGATTATAAAGTCCCTTTAAACACGGTTTTGGTGGTCGATGAACATCCTCTGCCGACCATTGAGGAATTATTCAGCAAGATGGCTGGTGGGGAGAAGTTTTCCAAGATCGATTTGACCAAGGCTTACTTACAGTTGGAGGTCCACCCCGATGATCGTCATTTATTAACATTAAGCACGCATAAGGGACTTTATCAGCCTACGAGACTAATGTACGGATTGTCCAGTGCTCCAGCAAAATTTCAGCGTATAATGGAGCAAATTCTCGGTGACATTGAGGGCGTCACGGTATTCATTGATGACATCAAGATTACAGCACCTAATGATGAAATACATATTCAACGCATAAATGAAGTATTGGGTCGTCTGGAAAAATACAATATGAGGGTGAACATCGAAAAATCTGAATTTATGAAGGATAATATAGAATACTGCGGGTACGTTATAAGTAAAAAGGGCATACAGCGGATGCAAAGTAGGGTGGATGCAATAAGAAACATGAAGCGACCTAGTAATGTAGACGATGTACGTGTGTTCTTGGGCCTGATAAATTATTACGGAAGATTCATTCGGAATTTGAGCGATATCGTCTACCCTCTCAATAAACTTCTTTGTAAAGATGCTACATTTGTTTTCGATGAACGGTGTGAAAGGGCTTTTCAGGAAGTCAAACGGCAGATGCAGTCAGACACTGTTTTGTCGCACTATGACCCAAAATTGAAATTGGTCTTAGCGGTGGATGCCAGTCCGACGGGTGTTGGAGCTGTATTAAGTCAAATTGACAAGAATGGTGTGGAAAGACCCATTCATTTCGCTTCACAAACATTAACGGATACTCAGCAAAAATATTCGCAAGTGGACGAGGAGGCTTATGCAATAATCTATGGTGTACGTAAATTTTATGATTATTTATATGGAAATAGATTTTGTTTAATTACAGACAATCGTGCCGTGTCACAAATATTTTCACCACAAAAGGTTTACCCATATACTCTGCTACAAGGATGCAGCACTACGCTATTTTTCTCCAGCAATTTAATTACGAAATAAAATGCAGAAGATCTAAAGAGAATGCGAACGCTTATGCATTGTCGCGATTACCAGATCGTGAAAAATATTCACATGTGGAGGAAGTTTTTGTTATTCAGCAACAAATGATTGAAAATCTACCGGTAACTGCAGAAGAACTTAAAAAGGAAACTGAGGCTGACAAAGAAGTTACGAAATTGTTGAAATGTTTGCAGTACGGACGTAAGTGTGACTCGAAAGATAGTTTTGGTGTGGAACAAACAGAATTTAGTCTTCAGGACGGTTGTATTTTTCGTGGAATACGAGTATACATCCCACAAAAACTTCGTGAAAGGATTCTGAATGAATTGCACACTGCACATTTCGGTATTTCAAAAAGAAAAATTTGGCAAGAGCTTATGTCTGGTGGAAGACCTTGCACAAGGAAATTGAAAGTGTAGTAGGAAAATATGTAGAATGCCAAAATACGCGCCCAGATCCTAAGAAGATTACTACTACACACACGTGGATGCGCCCTAAAAAGCCATTTGAGAGAGTTCATGCTGATTATGCTGGACCAATATTTGGTAAATATCTGTTTGTTTTGGTAGATGCGTACACAAAATGGCCTGAGGTTCATATTTGCTCGAATATGAATACTGATACTACTATCCAGAAGTGTCGCGAAATTTTTTCCCAATTTGGGATCCCGAATATATTTGTTAGCGACCATGGGAGGCAATTTGACTCGAATGAGTTTCAACATTTTTTAAAACTGAATGGAATTGTTCACAAACAAGGTGCATCCTGCAACAAACGAGCAAGCGGAACGTTATGTTCAAACAATCAAATCAAAGTTGATGGCATCCAAGTGTACACCCGATACGATACATGCGGAATTGTCAAAGATACTGATGGCATACAGACGGGCTATACACTCAACAACAGGGAAATCACCAGCAATTTTAATGTTTGGCATACAAATTCAGTCGCGTTTAGATTTGTTGATTCCTAACGATGTGAATCAGGAGGCAGACGATCAATTACGCGCTGTCCCATCAAAGAAATTTTTTGAGGGAGAGAGAGTTGCCGTGCGAGATTACTTATCACAGGTGAAGTGGCGATATGGAAATGTAGAGAAAATATGCGGCGAACTTCATTATGATGTCAGATTAGACGACGGTCGTATTTGGCGAAGACATGTAGATCAAATACGAAAATCAGCGGTAAATGAATGCGTGAATACGAACGTTGAACATTCAAGACCGGTACCAACTATAACAAACAACACATCAGCTGGAAGTTTACCTTTACCATTGATCCAACAAACTCGATTGCAACCAACCATTCCGAATGTTCCTGGAAATCAAATACACTCAGACAACCAAGCAGACTCAAATCCAACTGATAAAAATGTTCATGTTCCCGACGAAACTCCGAGAACAGGAAATACCACGTCAACTCCTGACGACGATTAGCAACCTCAACGATTAGCAGATTCCTACCTTGAATTTGATTAAATTAAGGGGGGAGAAATGTCATAATGTAAACATAGTATCATTGTGTTTATTCGTCGATTATTCCTATTATATATTCGATATCGATTACATGCATATGGATTATTCATATTCATCACTAATAGGTGAATATCACCACTAACACTAAGAAATAAATTACTCTAATAATATTCTTCAACAAGAACGGTTGTTTTAGTTACAGCAGGTTCATATGTATATAATCGTATAACCACTACACTATATATGTATATATTCCTCCCGATTTTGTATTTATGTACTATATAAGTCGTTTTTCAATTTTATCATTATTAAATTTGACAGAGAGGAGTTTATAGATCCATGAAGAAAATAGCTTCACATTTATTATCATTTTGTTATATTATTAATTTTTTTTGTTCAGGAATTTTTTGTGAATTCAGGAAATTTTTGGTGAGTGTTCAGTAATTTCACAATCACCACCTGGCAACCCTACCTAGAAAGGACATACGTTGTAGTTCTTGTCCATTGATGTCCACAACACTACAGAGGCGTAGGTTACTATTGGTCTAATCACGCTCATGTGAAGCCAGTGTGTCATATTTGGACGTAGTCCCCAACATCTGTGGGCCTTGGTAACTCTTTCTTCAATATGATCTTTCCAAATCAGATTCTGATCCAAGATTACTCCCAAGTATTTTACCTTTTTAGATATGGCAATATTCTTATCCAGGAATCGAGGCACGGTAAAAGGTGAATCTTCCTTTTCCTTGTAAATATACATATTTCTGTTTTGTCTGGGTTGACATTTAATCCCCGTGGTATGCTATGTTAAGTGCTTCCTCAGCTCTTCTGCATAGTTGGTTTGGATGTGTGCCCCTTAGATGTATTATAACGTCGTCTGCATAACAGACTGGTTTAAATCCTTCATTGGTGAGGTCTTTAAGGAGACTGTGTATCGTCGTAAATGCCCCCTGAGGTATACCACGATTTACATTGTCTCGGATTTTTACGTCATATGGCCCACAAATAATCCACCTATTCCTTAGCATTTGTTGATCCAGTTTTTCAGCGCCCGGTCAACCTGAAACTCGTCAAAGTGTATAAGTGTATTGGTCTGAACGTTGTTAAAAGCGCCTAAAATGTCTATACAAACGGCAAATGTGTACATTTCTCCACTGAAGGACTCTTCTATGTGGTGCACTACCTCATGCAGAGATGTTTCGACTGACCTTCCTTTGACATAGGCATGTTGTTTGAATTTTAGCCTGTCATCCGCTATTTTACTTTTGATCATGTCATCAATTATTCGCTCCATTGTTTTTAACAGGAAAGAAGTTATGCTAATGGGTCGATAAGCCTTTGGGTCGTATAACTCGCCTTGCCAGGCTTTGGTATGTAGACCACCCGTGATTCCTGCCAGTATAAGAATGGGTTAGGCATGCAGTGAACACTACCGCCAGATGAGTTGATACCAGATCCACCTCATTCTGCAGAAGTGCTGGAAATATTCCATCCGGCCCCGCAGCCTTAAAGGGAGAAAAACTTGTTATCGCTTCTTTAACCATACCATCTGCTATATCCGTAATATGTACTTGATGCAATACATTTTCATTCTGTAACTGTTCCTCTGTTGGTCCAGCATTACCAGTCGGAAAATGAGTTTTCATCAAGAGCCTTACGGTATCCTCTATAGTTTCCATCCTTTTACCCGTGTCATCCACCAGTGTTTCGGTTTGGACATGAGTCTTTGAGAGGAACTTTTTCATTTTAGACATGCTATTAATGATGTCTATCTGCTCACAGAAAAGCCTCCAGAAGTTACGTTTCGCCGATCTAATGATTTTAGATCGGCGTGTTGTTTGAATTTTAGCCTGTCATCCGCTATTTTACTTTTGACCATGTCATCAATTATTCGCTCCATTGTTTTTAACAGGAAAGAAGTTATGCTAATGGGTCGATAAGCCTTTGGGTCGTATAACTCGCCTTGCCAGGCTTTGGTATGTAGACCACCCGTGATTCCTGCCAGTATAAGAATGGGTTAGGCATGCAGTGAACACTACCGCCAGATGAGTTGATACCAGATCCACCTCATTCTGCAGAAGTGCTGGAAATATTCCATCCGGCCCCGCAGCCTTAAAGGGAGAAAAACTTGTTATCGCTTCTTTAACCATACCATCTGCTATATCCGTAATATGTACTTGATGCAATACATTTTCATTCTGTAACTGTTCCTCTGTTGGTCCAGCATTACCAGTCGGAAAATGAGTTTTCATCAAGAGCCTTACGGTATCCTCTATAGTTTCCATCCTTTTACCCGTGTCATCCACCAGTGTTTCGGTTTGGACATGAGTCTTTGAGAGGAACTTTTTCATTTTAGACATGCTATTAATGATGTCTATCTGCTCACAGAAAAGCCTCCAGAAGTTACGTTTCGCCGATCTAATGATTTTATTGTATTCTTTGAGTCTTCTGTAGTAGTCGTCCCAATATACTGATTGTTTTTTACGTCGATCTCTGTTGTAAAGTCTGCGGACATCATTGCCAATCGAGCGAATTTGTCCTGTCATCCAGGGTTTCTCATAGGCAGATTTCCTTTCTCGAAGTGGGCAACTACCTTCGAATGATTTTACAAGAGCCTCAGTAATCTTCTTCATATTGATATCAATGTCTTCTGCACATAGATAATCGCGTGTAGGCTGCCCCAATCGATTTCTAAGTAGATTTCCGAAATTAGTCCAGTCGGTCTTAGCCTTATTACGGAAACTTATTGGGTTTGGCGGTGGCCGTGCAATTTTAAACCTTATATAACGGTGGTCCGTATAGGAGTGTTCATCCGAAACCCTCCACTCATGGATGTCATCAATAAGATTTTCTGAACATGTCGTTATATCTAATACTTCTTCCCTAATTTTGTTAACAAAGGTTGCATTGTGTTAGTCTCGTAAAGAATTAAAGATTTGGAGAAAACAGCAGAAAAAATGATAGATTGAAATATGAGAGGGGGTGGAGGGGGACCCCAATAATAAGTGAGAAGAGCGGAATAAAAAGAAATGTTGAATTTTTTTTCGAGCGGTCCCAACGCTGCCGCTCTTACCCGCCCCTTCCGACATACGGGGCCACATCCCCATAACGTAGGGATTGCGTACACTCCATGATCCGAACCATGGCGGGATAATAGTAGAGGGTGGAATACCAGCTACAGAAAATATCAACAACTGACACATGCATATACAAATTTAATATTAATTCTCAAAATAATAAATTTTTACTAAATAAAGACATGCAGAAAAAATACATTATATTACTACACATTTAAATACGATATAATTCGAGATTTCACTGCGTCAATTCCTATATCAAAGTCAATAATATCGTATAAAGTGTTAAAATCCACACACATTCTACGGATGGGATCTGCAGATGCATAATTAGTACGTTGAAAATCAATATGTAATAATTGGTAATATCTGGATGATCTGAATGGAATATTAAATCTTATCTTAGAAAGAATGTAATCAGAAGATACATCACCTTTTATAACCTTTAGAATCATTGTAGAGTTCAGCATAATACGTCTGCTCCTAAGAGTAGGAAGTCTTATCAAACTCAACCTACTAGTGTATGGTGGAAGAACAAAATCGCTATTCGCAAAGCAACTAATAAAAATTGCTTCTGAACAGATTCGATCTTATCGATGTATGTCCCGTATTGAGGGTCCCATACCACGGACCCATATTCTAGAATAGGTCTAACAAGTGAAGTATAAAGCTGCTTTGCTATATATGGGTCTGAAAATGCTTTCGCCCATCGCTTAATAAAGCCTAGAACACCATAAGCTTTGTTCACCATTGCAATTATGTGATTATTGAAATTGAGTTTAGGATCCATCAATATACCAAGATCCACAAAGGTCTCAACAGTATCTAAATATGAACCATTAAGACCAAATTTAAATTTCCTCAAATTAAGATCCATGCAATTAATATCACACCAATGACCAAAGTTATCTAAATCATTTTGAAGTATCATAGAATCTTCAGTTGCAATATAAGAGAAAAATATCTTAACATCTAGAATTAATAATTGATTCTGGTAAATCATTGATAAATAGAAGAAACAGCACGGGGCCAATATGACTACCCTGGGGCACACCAGAAGGAACCACAATCGGACCAGAACGGAAACCACCAAATTTCACAATCTGAATACGGTTATCCAGATAAGAGGATATCCAACTCAACAAGCTTATATAATAAGAGTTTGTGACTCTATCAAATGCCTTACTAAAATCGGTATAAACTATATCTGTCTGTTTACAAAGCACGAATTCTTTAATTACCTGGGAAGTAAAATGAACTAAATTCGTCATAGTTGAAAGTCCCTTCCGAAATCCATGCTGGAAAGGACTAAGAATAGGCGATACACTATGCGATAAAATTTCAGTGACCATCTTCTCAAAAATTTTTTGGATAATACTTAATTTCGCAATACCTCGATAATTTAACACATCTATCAAGCTTCCTGATTTATGAACGAATTTCTCCAAGTAGATGGGAAATAGCCAAACCTTATTGAATTGTTTGTTGTGTGAGAAGAAGGCTACCTTATAAGGCGGGGTATGTTTAGTGGCCGGAAGGTGGAAAGGAAGACAGGGTGGAGAGGAACGATTTAATTTAAACGTCACTTACGTCAAACGTAAAAAAAAATGACAGAAGGAAAGCCCGCCAGCTGAGTTTGTTGTTATGTACGGGTGAACATTAACAAGTACATAACAACAAACTTCAGCGAGGGAAGACGTGGTGAAAATTCGAGGGAAATCCAGCGGCATCCGAAGGGTATAAATGTCGCTGCTGGACTGAAGATCGTCAGTTAAGAAAATCTAAGTGGCAAGAGTTAGTCGAGCAGTGCATCCAGTGTCTAACCGCAACATTAGATTAACTAATAAAAATTAAATTAAAACAAAACTAGTGTGCTTTATCTGGAGAATTAAACCCAGAGTTAAGTTGTATTTTTTTAAGTTTTTTGTAAAAAAAAATGTGTCATTGATGTGTGTTTGTCCCATGTAGTAAAACCCCGATTGATAGCTGGCCTCCGGTAGATATCCAGGTACGGGGGCCGGGGGTATTCCGCTTTGGGGTCCAAAGATTCATCCAGTCCACCGAAATCCCCGAGAGCTGAAAATATAGACTTCGAGAGATTAATACAAAACGAAGAAACCTAAGCTAAATCTACAAAACTAAGGCAACTACTCTACGAGATTCTACACTCTAAGCAACTATAAAAACTACGACCTAAAGCAACTACATCTACAACTAAATAAGGCTACTCAAACTAAAGCAACTACAAGATAATCAACAATAAAAACTACAAGCTAAGAGCCTGGGGCTACAACTAAAATTATTACAACTAGACTAAATTTATACTAAAACCGGAAAAAAAGGTAAAATCTTTCCTTAATTTTGTGTGTGTTTCCCTGTCCTCAATCAAAAGAGTTAGCGTCCCTGGAAGCACCGAATTGCCTGCTAATGAAAGAAAATCATTAAGTTTCATAAGCAAACTAAACCAAACCAAACGATAAGTAAAAAAAATAATAAAAAAACAAAACTACAAATTATTAGAAGTACCAAAATTACCATAACATAAAGATAGATAAAAAAAAAGCGAAAGAATAAAAATAATAAACTAGAATTAAGATAGTTTAAGTGTTTAGTGTTTTTTTTGTTAAATAAGTGTAAAGGTTATTAATACCAATTTTATGTTACCAGGAGCGTAGGATTTACTAAGAAAAGAGAGCCGATAGAATCTATTTTTTTTGCGGATTTTGTTAGCCCAGATAATGAGGGCGTAAACCCAGCTAAAAGAGCTCTATTAGTCAGGTAGTAATTAGATTATAGTGCGGGCCCAAAAAGGGGGCAATAAATAGATTCCAGAAGCGTGAAATTTTTAAGTAGGTCTGAGCAATGGCTCCATTTTAAGATTCTGGTGTTAGTGATTTGTTTAGGTTTATTTTATGTTAATTGTCAATAGGTTAAGCTTACATGTTAAAAATTTGTTTATGTTAAGGCTAAAGATGAGCCAAATTTTTAAACTAAATAAATGTTATTTTTCGTTCTAAGTGTATAATGTATATGTACTAATGTGTTCTTAATAGGTGAGTGAAGGTTGAATAGGTTAAGTATGTGGTGAGTGAAGTAAATGGGGTTCTCTTTTTGTTAAATGTTAAGGAATTGTGAGAACCATGGCAGGGAGGGCGAAGTGCGGAAACCTCCACCAAGTTTCCCTGTCTGCTAAGTGTTTATTTGTTTCTCGTGTTATTTTTTTTGTTTTTAAATATATTTCATTTTTTTGTTTGTGTTCGTCCCGATGGGCTGATGTTGGGAAGGGTTGGGACCTTCTGAGAAACCCTGAGCGAGCCGGAAGACCAACATCAGCGCCTCAAGGTGCACGTAACAGAATGGCGCCCAAGTAAATGTAAAAAGAAGCCTTCGCCATGGAAGAAGGGAATGCCGCGACAATTTCGCGCCAAAATGGCGCTTGATAGCGTAAGGCGAATATGGCGAAGGCCCAAACTAAATACAAGTGCAATAAAACCGAAGCATTTGGAATTCAATAGACAATAGGAATCAATAGCCATGAAAGATATATTACCGTTTTTAAATGTCTAGCTGATATTGCAGCCACAGTCGAACATAGGATAGTGATAAAGTGCAATATTAGTTTACGATCGTTTTAGAATAGGGTGTATCTCAACTCGTACCTAAGGGTCTGTGCAATAGCTTGTTCGTGTTATATGTAACAATGTTTGTATTGTGAGAGACCTGTCTTTTTTTTTATTGTGATTATGTTACAGTAAAGTCAATAGTATGTAGGATCTAGCCATAGGGAATGTGCAATAGCTTTTTAGGCCGTGTTAAGGCACTAAACTGTATTGCCTAAAATTTGTGATCGCGAGATCGTTTTCCTGTGATATTAGTATTAAGGAAAATGCCGTGAATGTAGGTCCTAGTTTTTTTGTTCCAATCGTTTATAATATCTAGTCATATACACTTAGTCAGACAACCAGTTTTGGGCACTTTAAATTAAATAGATTGTAGTTTCTCAGAAACCACATACTTCACTCACATACGTATGCCTTGAATACACAACCGAACTCCCCTTCAAGAAAGATTTATACAAAAACTGTGTTTTGATTGTGTCTTGTTTGTATTATTTGTCTAACCTTAGATTGAATCATAAGAATAACAAATTATTGTCATAGTTTTATGTTTAATTTATGTTTTTATATATCTATATTTATTATATTTGCAATCACATTTTTTTTACCCAAACAACTCCCTGCGATTTTCGACATTTATTTGTTAACTTAAACCAGAGATAGTTTGCGATTTGGTTCTTTGGTTTGAACGACCTAGGAGGTATTTCGCGATTCTTTCGACATTTCACCAGGTACTCGATGAGCGGTAGCGCGGAAAAAACAAGACGCAAAAGTAAGAGACATCGCGAGACGGCGTTTGATTTGAATAGATCCACGCCTCAAGTAAAAGCTAAATACAAAAAAATAGAGCAGGTGGGAGAATGGTTGATTCAAACCCACCCCGTACACTAGACCTTCCGGATGCAAGAAGGTCTGGTAACACCGGCACTATCCCCAAACAAAGAAGTAGTGATGCCAATCAACATCCGATAAATCAAAGTCAGGACCAAATAGATTCGACAATTCGAGGTTTAGTTCAAGATAGCGTACGGGATGCCCAATTGCACATTAGGTCATTGGTTTAGGAAAGTGTGAATAATGAGATGACCAAGATTCATGGGACCCTTAATAACTTCAGCGAAGCAATAAAGAATTTGAGCATGGGACAGAATCAGATTCTCGCTCAAATTCAACAAATGTTGCAATCCAAAAATAGAGATCCCCCGACAAGACAAGAACAAATACCATCGGAAAGAATTTCACTGGGTCAAGAGAAGGAGCAAAGGCCCCTGATGAATGACATAGATCCCAAACGGACTCACGCATCGACAAATCCGTACCAATTCCCCCCAACAGATTCTACCGCTGTGCCAGCGCACGCCGGGGGATATAGAGGATCCCGAATCGAAAAATTCGGACTTAAATTCGATGGTAATCCGAGGGGAATCAATGTCCAGGACTTTAGGCTGGGACACTTGCAACAGCAATATCAGATTCCATGGACAGAAATATACGCAGATAGACGGAGTATGATATTCTGAATATAGCGAAGAACAATTTAAGAAGCGATCTTGCTCGAATGATCTACCCTATGACTATCTCGTCCTTGGAACAGTTGCGGGTAGTCTGTAACGAAATCGAAAGGAAGTTTCCTAGACGCGAGATCAGACCAACAGCACCAATTCCAAACAAGGGCAATCGGAACATAAACGAAATAGTAATCGAGGACGAAAGTTCCGAGCCAGAGACTGAACAACTGGGGACCGAGAATATAGATGCAATAAAGGTGAATTTAGAATGCTGGAATTGCAAGAAATTCGGGCATAATTTTAGGGAGTGCTTGGCAGTGGAAAGGAATATATTTTGCTACAAATGTGGATTAGCCAACACTATCCTACCCAAGTGCCCCAAATGTAGACCGGGAAACCAGAAAAGGAACATGGTTGTAGCGGGGGACCATCGTTCAACGGAAGACCTCGCGAAGACCAGCCAGTAAATAATAACGAAACCATCCCTACATACAAATACACTAGGCATTATCTACCTTTAGAAGTGAGGCAAAAGTATTACGATCAAATCCGGACAAAGATTTTTGATGACAAGGAATGTGAGATATTAGAAGTACAACAAATCGAGAAACCAATTCCTATCGGTAGAAATCCACCAACTAAGACGAGGGACAGAATATTGAAATTGCGAGAAAAAGCTAAGAAACAAAGGAACCTTGTAAAGTCCGTTCAGTCCGCAGTTAGACGTGTACTTGGTACCAAAGATCCGCGTCACTATGCTACAATAGAAATAAATGGAATGGAACTCACGGGTTTGCTAGATTCCGGGGCTACGGTGAGTTTATTAGGAAAAGGTTGCCGTGAAATTTTAGAGGAATTGGGAGAAATTATTATCCCGTGTATTTCTGTGGTAACCACAGCGTCGGGAAGTCAGCAAAGAATTCTGGGAAAAGTTAAGCTTGAGACCAAATATAAGGGAGAGAGTAAAAAGATAGTTTACTTTTTATGCCCAGACCTAGAACAAAGTTTATATCTAGGAATAGATTTTTGGAAGGCTTTCGAGATAGCTCCGCAGGTAGTTAGAGTCGAAGAACTGGATCTCGAGAAACTTCAGGAGCAGTATAGAGAGGATTATGAGGAAGAAGAGGCTCGAGAAATGCATGATCTAACGAAAAATCAACAAGAAGAATTAAATTGCGTGAATCGAAGATTCCCTGCATTCGAGGAAAAAGGATTAGGTCACACCCACCTAGAGAAGCACACTATTAAACTGGTAGCAGGTACATCACCTATTAAAGACAAACACTATCCGATTTCTCCCGCGGTTCAGGAGATTGTCTATGCAGAAATTGACAACATGCTGAAATTGAATGTAATAGAAGTAAGCAATAGCGCGTGGAGTAATCGGACTACGGTAGTCCGCAAACCGGGATGCCTCGATGCTCGCAAACTAAATGCGGTTACTGAAAAAGACGCGTATCCCCTACAAAATATAGATGGTATATTAAGTAGAATCGATCAGACCGTATTCATAAGTAGTGTGGATCTCAAACATGCGTTTTGGCAGATCGAGTTAGACGAAGAATCTAGGTCATGTACCGCGTTTACGGTTCCAGGTCGACCATTGTACCAGTTCCGCATGATGCCCTTTGGACTTTGTAATGCGGCACAGCGTTTATGTCGACTAATGGATAAAGTTATACCTAGATTAAAAACCTATGTCTTTGTCTATCTCGACGATCTTTTGATAATAGCAGATGACTTTGAAACGCATATGAAGATCCTGGGAGAAGTGGCCGAATGCTTGAACGAGGCAGGTTTGACAATAGGGCTGAAGAAAAGCAAATTTTGTTTCAAACAACTACGGTATTTGGGACTCATAATAGGAGGAGGGGTTCTGAAAACGGACCCAGAAAAAGTTAGGGCTATAAGCAACATCAAAATTACAAAGACCCCTCGGCAAGTCCGCAGCTTTTTAGGGACAGCGGGATGGTACCGCCGTTTTGTAAAAAATTTCGCAATGCTTTCCGCAGCTCTGACTGATACGCTTAAAAAAGGCGTAAAATTTCAAATGACCACAGCCGCGAGTGAAGCTTTTGAAGAGCTAAAACAGGCTCTGACGACGGCCCCCGTATTAAAACACCCCGATTTCGACAAAGAATTTTATATCCAATGCGATGCCTCCGACATAGGAATTGGCGCGGTACTCTTTCAGAAAGACGGAGATCTAGAGAACCCGATTGCTTTCTATTCACAGAAATTAAACAAGGCCCAGAAGAATTACAGTGTGACTGAGAAGGAGTGTCTAGCCGCCGTGATGGCAATCAAACGTTTCCGACCCTATGTTGAACTGATGAAGTTCACGGTCATTACGGATCATGCCAGTTTGAAATGGCTTATGAGCCTCAGAGATCTTAGTGGTAGATTAGCAAGATGGTCCCTACAACTACAGGGGTATAATTTCCAAATCGAACATAGAAAAGGGAAAGATAATGTGGTGGCAGACATGTTGTCGCGATTACCTGTGGCTGAGGAAATTGACCTGAAGCAACTGCTCGATTTCGAAACAACCGAATTCGAAAGTGAGTACTACCTGGAACTGATAAAAATGTTTACTGCCAACAGTGATAAGTTACCCGATATAAAAATGGTCAACAACATGATTTACAAGAAAGTTCATTTTACTCGTGATGAGGAACTAAATGAATCAGAATGGAGACTATAGATACCGGAGGCGATAACTCACATTTTAATTGAAAAGGCCCACGATGATCCCTCAGCCGGACACGGAGGAATAAATAAAACCTTAAGTCGATTAAAACAATCCTTTTATTGGCCTAATATGACATCACAAGTACGGCAATATGTTTCTAACTGTCAGATTTGCAAAGAGACAAAGCCCAATAATCGACATACACAACCTACGATTGGTCAAGAGGTGATGACAGAACGACCATTTCAGAAAATCGACATTGATTTTCTCGGGAAATATCCTAGGTCGAAAGGTGGCAACGCATATATATTTATAGTCGTCGACCATTTCTCCAAATTTACATTCCTAAAGGCCATGAGAGAAGCAACTGCCAAGAACGTTAT